>CM041781.1:208326144-209009974 GCA_023374045.1 Limonium bicolor
CTTTTGTGATCTCCCCTTTTTATTAATAAATGCAGAATTAACTTTTCAATATAATATTGTTGTAGACTATAATAATCGTTGAACACACCAGTGGGTATGGGATCCCATTTGCACTTGTATTGTAGTAGGCAGCAGCTTGCACCGTGCATTTTTTTCCTTTTTTAATTCAACAAGCTGGTGGCTCAATTGATTGGTCCTCCCTCTCGATTTTCAACAATTGTCATCATACATAGAGGAATCAATTTACATTCTATGTCATGTCATACAAATAATTTGAAGGAATTGAAATAATCATCACTTGCTTAGGAGAAATTTATGGTTAAAAAATATTATTGAATTCTATTTTATACAAATTTATGAATTCTATTTAATTAAAAATATTGAATTCTATTTTAATTAAAATATTATTGAATCAATTTACATTCTATGCTAACTATCTTCATTTTACAAATTTACAATGGAAAAATATTTTAAGAGGTCATCATGTGCGACACAAAGGTCCCCTTAAATCAAGAGACGTTGGTTCAAGTTGAAGTTGGACCCCATAAAGTTAAAATCCTGGGTCCGCCCCTGATTAAAAGTATAAGGAGTCCTAGAGAAGATAGGAAACCGAAGCGGTGGACATGGCCATGGGGATTCATTGACGAACGGTGATGGAAGGTTTGAGAAGCTGACGTGTTTAATACCAGTTATGCTATGTTTGGTTTGTCAAGGTATCTTTTTCTTTATCCTAGTTTGGTTTAATGATGGTATGTGTTACATGTTGTGGTTGATCATGTTGTTTATTAATAGTTTGAAGAAGCAAAAGGTGCTTCAAAAACCATTGTATTGCTCGTGTAATTTCCTATGTGGAAGCTATTACAAATAGCAACTAGTGGGCATGGATCCTCTATAATCTCCGGGATTGGAAGTGGGCGATGTTGATTGTTCATCTGCAATTGTGTTATGTACGCTATGTTTTTGTGGTGTTCATGAAATCGTCATTGGGTTTTCAAAAAAAAAAAGAAAAGTGATTCAATAAAGGAGCCGTTCGGTGTGTGCGAATAGTAGATTAATCTGCTTTTGGAAAAGCATACACGACAGGTGTTAACCTATAACTTGTTAAGACTCTGCAAAATATGTTTGTGTCCGGTCACCATTCGTTAACCAAGGACACCTTTAACTTAACGCAGATATTGCTGCGTTTGCTCGCTCCCAGCGAACGAGCTCAAAGTTATAATACTAAAATATTCTTTTTAAAATAATAAACAGTTCAAGTAATCAATATATTTCAAACAGCAGTTTGTGTCCGTGAAGGCTAATTCTTAGCTACATGTGAATGTAGTCATCTTGGCTACATCCAAGGAGATTTTAGTCAAATTAAAATAAAAAATATCTTTATAGTAGGATAATTTTGTAATTAATAAAATATAATGGAACAAAAATGAAAATAGAAGAATCAAAAGAGTACTGCCCGGTGAGGAGGCGTGTACAATTTTTTTTAATTTTTTTCTTATCACAATATTTTTAAATTGTTGTAACTTTTAATATATAAGTCCAAAATGAAAAAAAATTATATCATTGTTCATCTAAATTCGAGCTCTTCAAAATAAGACCAGTCATGGATATGTTTTGATAACTTTTAAAAAAAAATATTTTTACATGTATACTATGATATTTTAATGTGAGGATGTATGTACATATTTTAATGTGAGAATGTACATGTTTTAATGTGATGATGTACATGTTCAAATGTGAGAATGTACATATTCTTTAATAAGCATTTGTACATGTTTGTATGACCATATGTACATGTTTGTATGACTGTCTGTACAAGTGTTCTTCCTTATATGTACAGGTTTTAATCTAAGGATGTACATATTTAATGATTCATACATGTTTATATGACTATCTATATATTTTTAATGTACATATTTTTACATGAAGATGTACATGTTTTAGTGAACATTTGTATAGGTTTGTATGATCCATCAGTTATCTCTCGCAAAATATAATTTTGGCTACCATAATTCAAAACCTACTTTACTACATACATAAAGCGATCGATTTTAATTTACGGCGATAGATCTTTAATTAAATACGGGGTATTGTAAAGTCGTTAAAGATGTTCTCGTTTTTTTTGAGGTGGCCGTAGAGGGGGGACAAACCTATTACTGGAAAGAAATTCAACTAATTCGAGAGTGTTTGATTAATTAATTAATTAATTAATTAGCTATACAGTTGATGGCGGTGACGGAGATGGCGCGCCCGAATGTATGGATGTAGCCAGTTGGCTACATTTAGTTGCAGGCAAGACAGCCTGGTCCGTGAATTAGTATTTTTGATGTATCTAATATTTAATGAATTTTACTACTTGAAGAGAATTTCATGATCACTGATCCATGTGTTTAACTCGTGTAATTTCCAGTCCTTGAAAATTCACTTGATCACTACTGTTCTCCAAACTTTCATTACCTCAATTCTTCCACCTATTGGCTATTGTCGGAGATTGGCTTCGCATGTGAGAACCCATTGCATTATTTTTTGAGAGGTATTTTTTTATTGGTAACAGCAGTGGGTGAGTTTCGAACCCAAAACCTTTAGTTTAAGGGTATCTCTCCACTCCATCCACGACCCAAAACATTTGCATTTTTTTGAGAGGCATATACTAAAGAAGTCTATCAAAGATAGTGATTGCCTTGTTGATTCATAAGTGTCAACCTAATGAAAGAGCCCATGGATTGGAGTTGTCTTTTGTGATCAATTATATAATTAGTCAGTAGTTCTTTAGTTTTTTTTTTATAAGGTGCCGCAAGGGCAAATCAAATAATACTGACTCAATTCTTACATAATCTTTCTAGTTCTACCTTACACAAACATTACACAGGACATCTTACTAAAGTCCAGAGATCTTGTCTTGGGACCGTCATACACGACCACCATTCCTCTTTCTGGTCAGTAGTTCTTTAGTGATTTGCTCAAGTCATATGCGTCAGAACGATAATGAATCATTGATTGACGGCGAGGACAATAAACAAAAAGCAAGTGCTTGGTTTCTGGTTATTCAAATTCTCGAGAAATATATGATTAAACGGGGGTGGAATGACATTGTGCAGTTATAATCAAACTAGACAGGAATACTCCACCCTAGCCCAAAGGAGTTCTAAACTTACACTCAAGGCAATTGTTTAGTTTTTTTTTTTTTTTTTTTTGCGGTTTCTCAATGCTTGAAACACACACACACATTTTTTTTTTTTAAAAAAAAGAAACACACACAGGTATATATATAATATGAAATTTCCAATATTATGTTTATGGCTCGCATAACGTGTCTTGATCTATGGTAAACTATATCTCACGAATTGGAGGTCGCGACCAAATTTTAATATTGCATAAATAATTTATATGATGCCCATCCAACTTAGAAAAAACATCAAAACTAGATAGATTTATAAACAAAATTAAACTGCAATTTGATCAAAATTCAAACAAGTACAAACGATTCCAGGATAGAAAAATAAAGAAATCTGAAAAAAAGAAGTTAATATGTGTTATAATAAATTAACAAATAAGTAAAATCAACTTCCAAGAAATACCTTTTTTCATAAAGCTACTTAATTACATACTTAATATAATATAATATATATATAGTTCTTATTTAATTTCCTAAAGAAATATAGTATTTAAATACTATTTAGGCACCACCAATTTACCACAAAAATTATAATTTAAATATTACCCTTAATGCTCCACAATAAAAATACAGATTTACATATTTGTTAACAAGCAAACAAGTGTTTCACCATATTATTCTATTAGTACAATTATTTCTGAACATTCATGATAGGAAGAATTGGAAAAGAAAATAAACTAAAATAAAATATAAATAATTTTGTAACAAAATAACAAATAAACGACATATGATTTGATACATACGTAGTCATTTCCTTATTATATATGAAAATATTGAGAAACAAAGTTGAACTTGGTAAGCTTATTATACACTTTAAACATGTATTATGTATTTAGTAGAATTTTAGTAATATCATAATTGAATATATAATTTTACATATATATTTGTACAGTCTTTACTAACTGATAGTTTTTATAGAACAAAAGTACATATATATAATAGCCATATATACCTACTTTGGATGTAACCAAAAAATTACATTTAATTGATGTTATTTATTAGACAGTATAATTAAATTGTTAGAAGTAATAAAATATAAGGTTCAAATACAATCTGTTTTAGATATTGTAATTCTTATGTTCATTGGACATTCAATTTTAATGTTAACTGGTCGGTGATTTTATATAATGATTGCTCAATACATGTGCTTATATAATGGAAAAACAATTGTTGAAAGGATAGTTTGAATAAATAATAAGAAATGGTGAAAACATCAACCGTGCTATACTTCCCAAAAGACTTTGTAAGTATTAAGCTATGCACGTGTATTTTTTTCCATGTCTCGTTTGAATATATTTTTTGTTAATTTATCAATATATCATATTTAATTATTAATTAAGTTTTATGATCACTTTAGTATGATTTAAAATTGTATTAAAATAATTAACGTTATAATATAAATTAATCTAAAGTTTTAACATGAAGAGACTATTAAATCTTGCATGCTATGAGAAAAAGGATATAATATCCACGAGTATTTGAAAATTGTCCATCATTTTTTAAGGAAAGATTCACAATATGTCACTAAAATGTTTCACAATTCATGATATACCCTCTTTTGAAACTTGTCCCTCATATGCCACAAAATGTTCTAAAATTCACAAATGCCACAATTGGTAATAGATTAACTGTGTTCTAGAAAATGACCCTATTGCCCCTGACAATTTTATTTTCTAAAAAAAGTTTAAAATTTTAATTTTTTTATGAAGTTAGTGCTTTTATAACAACTATTTTTTGAATTTCTTTAAAAGTTCATAGATAACCCCGGTTTTATAAAAGGTTCACAAAATACGCTTGTTTTTACAAAAAAATCTCAATATGTCCCTGTGTTTATAAAAAAAGTTCACAATATGCCCCTGTTTTTTTAACAAAAAATTCACAGTATATCCCTATTTTCATTTTAAGTTGTTGTACAGACTATTTTTCTGTTCAACAGAAAGTCATACCACAACTGCTGGGCTTGTGGATTCTTTCAATGGTGGCCACGGTAATGCAGGATCGATACAACCCTCATCCTAAAGTAAGACACACTTTCATGTCACACAAGAAGACTTTAGTTACAAGGCATAGTACAACTGATGGTTAGTGGGTTCTTTGAAAGTGTGTTTACTTAAGGATGAGGGATGTATCGATCTTGGATCACTGGTGCCTAGCATTGAAAGAACACAAGCCCAACAGTGTAGTAAGTCTTTCCGTTTGAACAAAAATAGGTTAAAATAGTTTAAAGAGGGAAACAGGGCATATTGTGACCTTTTTTTGTAAAAAACAGGGGCATATTGTGAACTTATTTTGTAAAAACGGGGATATTTTGTGAACTTTTTGTAAAAACAGGGGTATATTGTGAACTTTTCAAAAAAATTCAAAAGAATAGTCATTATAAAACAAACTAACTTAAGAAAAAGAAAGAGAAAAAAAAGTGTTTCTCTCTATTGTTCTCTCGAGTCCCTCCCTAGCAAACACAGGTGATGACGAGGAAAGCTCCTCGAATAACAAAAATTTTGGGCGCTCCCCCTTGTTTTATCCCAGGAGGGTGGTGACCATGGTAGGCCTCTCCCTAATGAATTGGCTGGAAGATTGGGAGAAACCCTAAAATTTCCCCTTAATAAGCCTCAGACTTATCATGTTTTATAAGCTAGAATTATAAGATATTTAGCCAAAATATATACGAAATAACTAGTATTTATGTCATTTAGTATATAAAGTCCATTTTTATAAGATTGGACTTATGTTGTTGTATTTTCATGCAAGGAATCAAATCTTAATCCAAGAAGTGAAGTAATGTCGGGCTTGATGTTGTGAGTTCAACACCCGGCAAGAGAATGGAGCAGAATAGAAGTGTTGCGGACGAAGTGCCGAGTATCTCCTAGCCGGCATCCATGAGGACGGGTCGCCAACAGACAGCGGTTACTTACCGTTATCTATACAACTGTTGCCGGGTACAATGCCGAGTACAACTGATCTGGCATTAGCACCGTTTCACGGGATTGGGCGGTTTCGACCGTTAGAAAACACGTGGTGCCGGATACAATTGATCCGGCATGACTCCCGGCACAAGAGGTTTTTGATGCTTATAAATAGGCCGAGAGTCTTCACTTCAACAACACTTACACACCATATTTTCATACACTTATTCTGCAAGGAATCGGTCCGATTGCTGCCAAGGAATTGCTACAAGTCATCCATCCAAGAGAATAAGGAATTTTCAAGTGGTTAAGGCTAGATCAATTCCTTACTCTTCTTGCACTTCTTCTTCTATTTTTGGTAGATGATGCGGTAGGATTTTCTTGTACTTTTTGGCTTGGAATAATGATTCCTTTGTAAGACAATGTTGATCACTTAATGAAATTTCAAGTTTCACTTGGATTTTTGGTTGTTGTGCAAATTAGATTTAGTGTTCTACTAATCAATTTACCTTCAAAGTTCTTTCTTTGTCAACCAAACAAAGGCAAAATTGGTTTAGGAAATCTAAGGAATCCTTGCATTTGTCTTCTACATTTTAGGAGATGATAATTAGGATTTTGAATTAACCACTAAATTCTCCACTTTCTGGTTCGACATAAAATTTGTTCGTTTCGACAATAGGAAGTGTGTATTAGTTTCGGATTCGAAACTGAATAATAATGTTGAATTTTTTATTTGCCGGATCCATTGCCAGGTTGTTTGTGTCCGGCGCATTCAGAACCTTGAATATGTCGTGCAGACTCTATCCGGCATTGCGTCTGGCGTATTCAGAAATTGGTAATTCGAGACTTGTGAGTTTGAATTGGTGATCATACTTGTTTTATATGGATTATTCCCGAACTAAGAAGTAGTTCGTAGTAATTAACCATTTAGTTAGTTAATTAGATAGATTCCTTAATTTAAATCAATGATTAAATTTTCCCCTTTTGTTAGAATTAGGTAATTATTAGGCTTAGGACTAATAATCTATTAAAGTCCCTAGGGTTCGATAGTTTCAGTCGTAATTTACTTACTCTATATTCTGACCGGGAATTTTTGCTACCCGTATTTAAAGTTGTAGGATTCTTGGCATTTTTCCATTGTTTTATTCATTTTTGTAAATAATTTTATCCTACAAATTCTTAGTTAGCACCACTAATTCTAAAAAAATCAAATTCGGATGAATTGACTCTATAGATATGGGTGGGGGTCAGTTTCAGTCTCCTCAGCAGCCAGGGAAGGGGCGACAGCTACAGTGGCGGAACCGTATGTAGCATTGAGTGGGCTTGGCCCCCTTAACTTAATTTTTTTTAGCAAAAAGTACATATATATAGTATATATTATAAGGTGGCCCCTATAATATTTTATAATGGCCCCCCTAAATTTTAAAAGCTGGCTCTGCCTCTGGACAGCTATGTGGGACTCCTCAGGAACAAGCGGCACCTGGTGGTGGCTCCTCCCAAACGGCCTGAGGTGACACCAAAGTTTGTTGATCCAAGGGTCCACCCTGTTGTGAATGGAATAGATGAGAAGGTAAAGGAGAGTTTGAAGGAGAAGGAAAGCTTGCAGAAGGAGATTCCTAAGAAATATAATACGCCTAAGAGCAGGGATAGTCAGGGTCAAACAAAATGGTGCTATGCTTGAATTTATCAAACCAACCGAAAAAGATGAAAAAATACCATTACTGTTGGTGAAGATGAGGTGGAGTATTGGAAAATTTTTGCGGTGTGTTTCCTGCTGGGAACCGACCTCCCTTTCACTACAGTGGATAAGCATCTGGCCAGGACAAGATATTGAAGCAATCTACAGGCTTCAACAAGGGATGTATCTTATTATATTCAAGAGTGAGCAAGGTAAAGCTACTGTTGTTGAAGGTAGCTGGACATTCGGAGGGCGTCCACTCTTTGTGAAGCCATGGTCGGAAGACCTTCAGATGAACAAAGATGTAGAGAATTCCCTCTCTCTGTGTGGGTTAAGTTTCCAGCTCTAAAACTTCAATTCTGAATAGCAAGACGTTGAGCAAGTTAGCGAGCAGAATTGGGATTCCCTTGTTCATGGATCGATGTACTATCAATCGGAGAGATTAGCATACTTAATGGTACTTATTGAGGTTAAAAAGGGGCAGAAACTTCTAGATAAATTGTGGATTAAAGGTACAAAAGGGGAGACCCGCGAGCAACATGTTGAGTATCAATGGAAACCCACCTAGTGCACCATTTACAAGAAAGTGGGACACCAAGAACAACTTTGCAAGGTTGTGAGAAAGATAGTGTGGGTTCAAAAAGATAATAATGTGAAGAAATAGAGTATGGAAAAAGATCTAGAGGAGGAGAAATCCAGGAGAAACAGGTTGGGGGAAAAGAACCAGAGGAGGAGAAAATTGAGGCTACCACTAGCATAACCTCCCATAAGGCTTCAGATCTAGTAAGCAATGAGAATGGGGATGGAGATGAGCATGAATGGAGGATATTCTCTAAGAATAAGAGGAAGGTATGGATCAACAACCTTCCGCAAAATACCCCATCAAAAAAGATGTTACTGGAACCTCGAATGTAAGGGCTTGTAAGAAGCAAACACATGAGAACATTAAGGTGCTTCAAAGTGAACAATGCGATAGTGATAGATCACGTGACAATAGTTATGATGATGACGACTCAAGTAGTGAGTTGGAACATCAGAGGGCTTAATAGCCCCGAGCAAGCACATCAGGGTGAGAAGGTGGGTAAAGAAGAATGGTATTTCTTTTGGAAAGTGTTACCAGGAAATGTTGTGGGAGTGGAAGACACTGTCTAATATTAAGCATGTATAAAAGGCTTAGATAATTGTCTTTTGCGAAGAGACCGGGTGGGATATTACTCCATTTGTTATGAATAATCAGCTGGTCCACTATGTAGCGGTGGACAAGGTTGATGACCTCACTTTTGACGTTTCTTTTGTGTATGTGTCTAATAACTATCTGGAAATAAGGAAGCTTCGGGAGGATCTTGTGTAGACTAATAACTCTATCACTAATCCTTGGACTATCTTAGGGGATTTTAATGTGTGAAATCAAGATATGACCGTGTGGGAGGTAGAAGTGTCCCTAGGCCTGAGATTTTGGAGTTTAAAGGCTGCTTGCATACTCTTGGAGTCGATGACCTCAAATCTACAGGTTTCACCTACACATGGAGGAATAAACATGAACAAGGTGACACTATCTAGTCGAAGCTGGACAGAGCATTGGCTAATGGTGTGTGGACCTTAAAGTTTGTTAACTCTTTTGTAAGCTTTCTGGATCTAGACATTTTAGATCATATTGCTCTATTATTGTAAGAATGTAAACTTTGGCCTGAAACCTTTTTAGTAATGTAAGATGTGGAGCTCATTTCCAAGATTCCAGCAAGCAGTTACGAATGTTTGGGGTATAAGGCATAATGGTAAGATGATGGATCAAGTGTGTAGCAAGCTTAAGAGATGAAAAGTAGCCTTCGAGAGATCAACTAGCGCCAGTTTTCAGATATCAGTGGCAGGGTGGAAGAAGCACAAAAGAAGTTGAATGACATCCAAGATAAATTAAGGGGTGATCTTCAAAATGATGAGCTGATCGGAGAGGAGAAACAACTTTTAATACCCCGGATCTAAAAATGGTGATTAAATTACTCTAATACGATTTACAAAGGCCTAATGGTGCCTTGAGAGTATTGGTAAAGGGAAATAAAACCAAAAGAAAAGAGAAAATGCGTAAAACGCGAAAAACGCTAAAACGCACATTAAATAAGTATAAGAGATATATGATCTCGTTAGGGTCCGAGATGGATTCCTAAGGCTTAGTTAGGCCTAATTAGTATACAGGAATGATTCTCGAGGAAAACGGATCCAAATAATGGATTAAAATGCTAACGGAGTTCTAAAGCACGTTTTCGAGAAAACCCGAAAACGTGACTTTAGGTGGTCAAACAGACCCATAAAAATTATAGTTGATTAAATAACTATAAACAAATATTAATGGAAGCTTAATAACCATTAAAAATAAAGAAACGAGAAAATTCCGGAAAACGGACCCGGTAAGTGAATAGTGTCGAAACCGGGAGACGAAACGTGTTTAATTCGAAAAGACGAAAAACGACCCGGGCTACTAACAGTATGTGGCCGGTTTTAATTAGTATACACACACACTTAATTAGCTTGTTAGCTTATTAAGTCACAAGATGACAAGGGAAATAAAGTAAAAAGGGGGGAATAGTAAAAGAGGTATTAGTACCCTCTCACCTCCCTTCTCCTTCTGATTCACGATTTCCCTCCCTATCAGACTAAACTCCGTCTCCCTCTGTATTACGATGGCGATTCCATCAGAGAGCAAACAGCCACCACCTTCTTCCTCCATTAGCTTGCTCATTTCTACACCAAATCACACAAAATTTGTACCGTTGGATTCCTCTTGTCCAGGGCAACATTTTTCACCCTTCAAAAACTTAAAACCCTCATTTTCATTTCCATGACCGTAGCTTATGTTGAAGCTTGAAGAGGTGTTTTGAGTCTCCTTCATCTCCTAAATACTCCAAGGTAAAAATAAGCTCAAGTCTTCCATCTTTCTAGCTTATTATAGCTAAATCAAAAAAAAAAAAATGCCCACGTTGAACTTGGCTTCATTTTTCAGCCGGTTTTGTTCTTCGACAGAGGGGTGAGATTTTCCTAGCCTTGCTGTTCAAAGATGGCACTCAAGAGAACAAGGTAACTCCTTAGTGTTAAAGCCCTAAAACTAGTTCTTGAAATATTAGTTTTGTGAGGTACGTGGGAATTAAACTAGCTTGTTATGTGTGGTTTGGGGATATGATTGTAGATAGCAATCTATACCCTCTGTTTGGTGGGAAATAAGAAGAGAAAGAGAGAACAAGAGAAGGAGGAAGAAGAGAAGAGAAAACAAAAAAAACTAGCAAGGTATTGAACTTACCTTGAAATGGTTTTGTTCTCTGTAAAACACATTTAGAACGTGATATGTTCATGAGTTGGAGTAGTTATGATGCTACAATATTGTTGTTGGATGAGGGAGTTTTAATATATGTGTGTGCAAAATAAACCTAGAAACTAGGTTAGTATGTGTGTGATAACAGTGGGTAATTTAATGTGCTGCTGTGAAGGTTTTTATGCCTATAAACAGGGATGAAAAACTGATGTTTGTGGCTGTTGTAGTGTGGTGAGAATGCTTAGGAAAGTAGACAAGCTATGTCAAATTTTGTCTAGGAAACTATGGGCTTGAGTGTGTTAAGGCATGAGGTTGGAATGGTGAGGAAGAAAGGATAGAAAACTGCAACATAAACAAGAATGAGAAAACTGTAACATAGGGAAAATTACAGTGAAATGAGTTATTTGACAGATGAATATATAGAATGGTTTAGGTTAGTTTTGAATGCCTAAACAATGTCAAAACATGCTATAATATGTGTAGGAATAGTGGGGAAGAAGTTGGCATAAGTTTGGAGTGG
This sequence comes from Limonium bicolor, assembly GCA_023374045.1. Taxonomy (NCBI): domain Eukaryota; kingdom Viridiplantae; phylum Streptophyta; class Magnoliopsida; order Caryophyllales; family Plumbaginaceae; genus Limonium; species Limonium bicolor. The sequence continues at coordinate 208,337,719 of CM041781.1, forward strand.
TAACATAATCAGAAACAAGGAGAAAACTCATTTCTGTAAGTGGTTCGGATCTGTAAACAAGTACAGAAACCCGGACCAGTGCTAAAACACGGCAGAAACCTATATCAGAGGAGTGGTCCGGGTTTACAAACCAGGACACAAACCCGGACCACCCCTAAAACTCACCGAGAGATTTATGAGTTATGGGTCCGGGTTTGTAAACTAGCATATATACCCGGACCAGTCATTATTTGCACCCGAGAGTGACCAGGAGTATTGGTCCGGGTTTGTAAACCCGGACACAAACCCGGACCACATGTAAAATTGTCCAGAAACTTTAAACCGTGTCTAGTTCGGGTTTGTAACCCCGGACACAAACCCGGACCAGTGTAAAAATGTACCAGAGAGTGTTTTTAAGTGCCCTAATGATGGGGAAGTGAATGGTAATGGTTTTAGATGATGTTTAGGCCTTGTTTGGTGAAATACCCCAAACCTTGGTATGCTGGTTAAACATTAAAACATGATTTATTAAGACTAAAAAGAGTCTTAGAAACCTTAGTAAACAAATTTAAACAAAAGGAAACACAAATGTGCTTTAAAGTCAATAAGAGCCAAAATGTGCTCTAAGCTTGGGATAAACTTGAGTAAGACCTAATGAGCTCACCAAGACCTCATTTATATACTAATGAACATATTAAACCAATTACCAAAGAAAACCAAGCTTGAAAACAAGTTAAAACACAAAATGTGCTTTAAGAAGTCTTAAAGCACGTTTTTGAAAAATTGTCTTGTAAATGAGTTTTGAATGGCTAAATGTCCATCATTACTCTTAAATATATGTGTACTATATATCACATTTGGGTGGCTATATAATGGGAAATCAAAAATTTCACTTCTAAGTGCCTTGTTTAGGTGAATAGTGATTTTTATAAGCTATTTTGTAACATATGTTGTATAAGTAATTAAATTGACAAATGAAGACTATAATACCCTCATATTAATAAGGGGGCCGGTTTTCCTTAAGTGTGGTGACTCACCACTCTCTTATTAATGTATTAAGTAAGTAAAGATAAGTAAATAAACTTACTTTTTACTTTATAAGTATAAATATCTCTTAAAAGCAAATTCTATCTCATTCTCTCTTTTCCTTCCTTCATTTCCCACGGTCACAATCTTCTTCTCCCTTCCTTTTTGCTGTTCTTCCACGGTAATACTACTACCTCCATTAGAGCTCCACCTTTGACCTCTTGCTAAATCAAGCTCACTTGCCCAAATCAAAAACAAACACCACCAATCTCTTCCTCTCATCAAGCTCTTCATTCCTATCTTCTCAAAACTCCAAGAGCTCCATTTCGGTGCCAAGGTGTTCCACCATTGAAGGAGCTTGAGCTTGTATTTTGACATATTGTTGATCTCCTTTGCTTCTAGGTAAGGAATCTCAAAGAAAAATCATGTTTCCTCCATGTTTTTACCTTGACCGAAAATACACATTGATATAACTCTTTGTGTGACTTTGTTCTAGCTTCATTTCAACTCTTCATGGACTAGGTGGAGTCCTCTATTGTTATATATTCAAACTCCCTTCAAAGATCAAGGTAAAACAACTACATTAATGTTTTTGAAACAATGTCAAATTAGGGTTTACAATGAGATGAAGCTCAAAGCTTGAATACTCATTATGGTGTTTGTATATTGTCTAGAACTTGACAAGGAATCAAATTATCATACGGTTTTGTAAGGAATCAAGGAGGAGCGTTTTGGAAGAAGAGGTAAATCTACTAACTTAATGTTGTTTAATGCCTTAGGAGAAATGAGCTTATAAATGCTTATTTAAACTACCTAAAGAGCAAATGGTGAATGACTTAGTAAAGTGTTCTCAAGAGACTAGTAAAGGGCATATGTGTGTGTTGAGTGTATTTGCAGGTTAAAGGCATATATATTGTGGAAATTCAGTGTTTATGATTTAAGCACCTTAAGGGCCTAAGAGCCATGCATTTTAAGGGCCTAAGTGCCATGCAATTTAAATTATGCACTATATTGTGATATAGTGTGAATTTGGTGAAATTGTGTATGAGAGTGTTCTTGGTGATTTTAGATGTTCTTGTGTGTTTAAAGGAGAAAGCAAAGTGTTTAGGCTTAGTAATGTTCTAGGGGAACCCATGTCAAAATTTAGGTAAGAAGCAAGAAGTTCTAAGTGTTTACATAAGGTTTGGTGAGTTAGAAAACTTAGGAAATGAATAAGGGAGTCATGATGTTTTAAAGGAATTTTGATGAATTAGGAAGTACTCTAGAGTGTGATAGGACTTAGGCATGAGTTTGAGGTGTTAGTGTGTACCAAAGTCATTTTGGACTTAGATGAAGACTTAGGCAACTTTGGTAAAATAAGGAGGAATTGTAAGCTTAAAAAAGGGATTTCCAGGATGACATAAGGAGTTTTAGTTGTAAGAAATGATGTTTGAGTAATGATGTTGTGTGGAGGAATATCTTGATATAATGGTTAGTATAGGCATGAAACATCACTTAGGAACCTAGGAGTAGATACTATAAGTGTTTGGAGGCTTTGGAGAAATTTGGTTAAGTGTTTAAGGTTGTAGAAAATGAGTATAATGGCACGTCCGAACTTCCGTCCGAATTTGGAAGCTCGGACATGCCCTGTTACGCTACAGTTTTTCTGGGTTTTAGGTAGTGTCCGAACTACCGTCCGAATTTGGAAGTTCGGACGCACCCATTTTTCTCTGGATTTAGCTGCGACCTGTGTCCGAACTTAGGGAAGCTCGGACACAAGTTCGGACGCGCCTGCTCCTTCTGTGGTTATTCTCGACCCATGTCCGAACTTCCGAAGTCCGGACACAAGTTCGGACATGTGTCTGTTTTCTGTCAAAATCACGGCTTGTGTCCGAACTTGGAAGCTCGGAACACAAGTTCGGACAGGCCACTGTATGGACCAAAAATTATTGTTTTAAGATGGGAATTGTATCTAAAAATAGTAGTTGGTTGGTTAGTAATGATATAATAAGGTTATATAATACATGTTAGGTGGGTTTAAAGGCATTAAAAGGATGAAAAGATGTAACAAGTGTAAAATAAAATAAACTAGTAATGTTGAGTAGATAATGTTAATAATGGATTAGTGCGTTAATTAACCGACGTTACTAATGTGTTTAGGATTTCTCAAGGTGGAAACGAAACGAGGCAAGGACCAAGGTATGGTTTTCTTGCAGTCTGTGCCTACCGGTTTTACACCGGCTTGGGTGTTGTTTGCTTTTCTGCGTGTTACGACCTTATAAGATTAGGCATGAAAAGAGTTTACAGTTGTTATACATTATGATGTTGTAAGGTTATGACTCCTTTCCCTTGGTTGTCTAACAAGACCTGAATGTTTGCTGTATGTGACTAACAAAATGTGTGTGATCACTAACAAGTGCTACCGGGGGAGTGAGGAGTCCGGTTGTTCCGGCCACGCGTGTGATGGATGGGAGTCGATATCATATCCGGTTCGGCTCTCTTGGTGTTGTATAGGTGGTCATTCCATTTGTTTCTACCTTCCCTTAGCTTATCCAAAGCTAGTTACTGACTCACGTCGGGCCATAGGGGCATACGTATGTTATTTCGGTGTGCTTGGGATTACTATATCCGACACACCTTTGGTATAAGTTAACCGTTCTACATAACCGGACGGTAACGAGGATGGTAACGAGCTTAACATGGGATTAGTAATAATCTCTAGGCTCACATGGTATACTAACTATGGAGGAAGGTTCCTTGTGAGGACCGAATTTATGGTGTTATGTATTGATGTTGTGATGCTATGCAATTTCCCTTGCTATGCTATGGTATATATATATATGTTGGATGTTCTAAAATGAATGCCATGTTATTATGACAATTGGTTGCGCGTATCCCGGTAGTCGATGGGCTGCGCGTTAGCCATACCAGCAAAGGTGCTGACCCCCTCGGGGGCTCCATATTTTTATTGCAGGATGAGGATCGAAGAGGCAGAGTGGCTCTAGGTCCTAGGTTGTTGATGTACTTTTGGACATATTGGTTGTTAAGCCCGGGATGCGCCTGTGCACCCGAGGCATTACATTTTGGTACTGTTGTTAAACAGTGATGGATGATTATGGCTTGTAGGTGTGTTGTAAATTAAATACTCGGTATGGTTGGTTATGTTTATATATGGATGTTAGATACTATGCTCGGGAGTCTGATCATCAGACCGATACTCTTGTATTTATTCTGCCTAGTTAACCACGTGGGTGGTTAACGGCGTTGTAACACCAAAGCGTTAGTTATTATTTGGCTGGTTATTTCCGCTGCGATTTCGGTAGATGATAGGAGCGTTGTAGGGGTGTTACAAAAAGTGGTATCAGAGCGAAGTATCGCTCTGATGACTAGAATACCGAGCTTAGGAACATACCGAGTTAGGAAACCTAGCTACAGTTACCTAAGTGGACAGATTTGGAAAGGTTAACCACTAACTAAGTGTGGAATTACCTGGTTGTCGGGAAGATGCTATAACCATTGGACCGATAAGTGTGCAAGCATAATGCTAATGAAATGTTCATATGAATTCAGATGGCAGGTAGACCACGAGGGAGAGGCCGCGGGCGCGGTACTGGAGATTTGGGTAACCAGGGCGATGATACTGCGGCACAGACTATGGCTGAGGCAGTTGCAGCCGCCGTAGCCCAGTTGGTACCCGATCTGGTTGCTGCTATTCAGCAAGGGCAACAGCCCGGAGTTCAGCCACCACCACCACCGCCACGAGAGACCAATTGGGTCAAGGCGTTGGCTGATCTGAGACCGCCATCATTCAATGGGGAGACTGATCCTCGAAAACTGGAGGCGTACATCTCCGAACTGGAGACCGCCTACGAGACCTTGGCAGTACCTGCTGAAGCTAAGGTCCGTCTTGCCGCCTACTACTTGAAGGGTACGGCGCAGAGTTGGTGGAAATTGGTGAAGGAGGACAGGATGGCTGATCCTCACTTTGGTTGGAGGGAGTACACGGCTCTACTGCGAGCCAAGTACTACCCGGTACACGTGCAGGAGGCCAAGCGCCTCGAGCTGGACAGTCTGAAGCAGGGGGATAAGATGTCGGTTGATGACTACTATACCGCATTCACCGGCCTTATCCACCTGTTACCAGACCTTGGGTATTCGAACCGGGTGTTGGTGAACCGGTTCTACAATGGACTGAGCCACCGTCTCCGCTATGGGATGGGGCCAGCTGAGTATACCACCTTGCAGGTAATTAGAGTACCTTGTTGTGAATCATTTATACCATGAGTGAATGTTAATGTGAGTTGGTAAGTTGTTTTTGCGGGGCATGACTGACATCCTAAAATACAGGAGTGCTATCATGCCGCTGCTAAGGTTGAGATTACCGTCCGTCTGAGGGACGAGGAAATGCGCACAAGCGCAAGGCCACCAACGAGGGCCAGAATCAGCAAGGGTATGGGGGAGGGAAGAAAAGAAACCCTACCCTCAGCCCCAGAAGGGCCAGTACCAGGGTGACAAGGGCCAAGCCCAGACCACCACAGCCGATGAGCCACTGAAGCTCACGTATGCGTACGCGGCGAAGCCTCTACGCTCCTACCCCGCCTAAGGGTAATTACTTAACCATGTGTATCTAGTTGAGGTGTGTGTTGTTAAGATGGAAAGTGAGTATTGATGTGTGTTGTTATAGCAGCTAGCGCGGGTTCTGGACCGGAGCGCCACTTTTACTGTAAGTGGTGCAATGGAGACCACCCCGGCAAAGACTGCAAGGGGAATGATGTGAGGTGCCGTCACTGCCAGAAGATGGGGCACCGTGAGTTTGAGTGTTGGACGAACCCCAACAGCAGGAACTACAAGCCAAAAGGGCAGTGGAAGGGTAATACTACCACGACCACTGAAGGCCCGAAGGCGATTACTCAGCAGACTTCTGACAAGAAGTACACTGAATCCCAGAAGGGGAAGGCTACGGGGTCCGGCAAGGCCACCCTGAATGTGGTGGACCGGTCTGAGGCACCAGGATCCTCTTCGAGACCAGGTACCGCCTAAACTGATAAATGAAAAAGTGATTGCTTACCGCATTTCATGCATGAGTGTTAGCAAGTCTAAGGGTATAAACATATAAGTAAAGAGTTAGAATATAATGTGGAAAACACCTAAAATTAGGCAATTTGAAACTTAGGAACCTTCAATATCTGCTATCCAATCCCGCCCACACCAAACCCTGAAGAAACCGCCATCAACATCACCGACTTTCCATTGGAGCAATGTCAGGTTATCCAGCCAGGTATGATACTCTTAAATGGATACCTGACACCGGAAGCACAAATCCATATCATCAGACGATGCGACGAACTCGGAGCAAAACCAGGAGGGTTCTACACACCCGAATACCCGAACGGAGCAAGGATGCAATTGAAGATGATGTGCATGGGTAAGGACTGGAACCCTTACACCAAGTCATATCAAGAAGTACGAGCTGAAGATGGAGCAACAGTATCAAGTATACCAGAGGAGTTCCACGCGGTCGTTAACCACACCGTGGGAATTGCTCAGCAAGTTGAAACGGAATCAATTCCAAGTGTGAAAGCAGATCTATGCATTGTGAACTTCTACCAGAAAGGTGGACGGTTAGGTATACACCAAGACAAGGACGAGTCACCCGAGTCTCTAAGTAAGGGAGTACCCGTGGTGTCTTGGTCCATTGGTGATACCGCAGTGTTTGTGTATGGCGAGCAGAAGCGTGCTGACCTCGCAAAGAAGCTACTGCTGAAATCGGGAGATGTACTAATCATGGGTGGACAATCAAGGATGCTATACCACGATCAGGAAGATCAAACTGAATACCGCACCGTCGGCAGTGATCAATGCCACACACATGAAACCCGGACGTTTAAATTTGACCTTCAGACAGTTTTAAGCTTTGTATAATTGTGTGATGTGATAAACCCGTATGTATTAAGGATGTTGTAAGTGTGAATCATGGCGACAGTGTAAGCCAATGAATGTTGTAAAAAGAGTGTGTTAATGAATAAAGTGGAGTTGTTTGAAGCATATAAACCGTGTTGTTACCCAATACTTATTAGTTTGCCAATGAATTAGGCTGTGCACTCGGAACGGGAGGTATACTGAGTGTCTGCAATAAGGCAGAAGCCGGCAAGAGCGGCACAATCCTCACCGGTACCTTTCCAGTGAATGGCGTGGATGCATCGATCTTGTTCGACTCTGGAGCCTCACACACATTCATTTCGCTATCATTTGCGAAGAGGCTGGGGTTAGACGGTGAAGAGATGCCAGACTTTGTGGTCACTCTCCCGTCGAAAGAGCGGATCAGATGTACCCGCTACTACCGAGATGCTGTTGTTCGAATCAGGGATGAGGAGTTTCCGATCGACTTGATAGAGTTCGACGGACTAGGTTTTGATGTGATTGTCGGGATGAACTGGTTGGAGCGTACAAGGGTAGAATCCTATGTGCCGAGCATCGACTGCTTCTTAGGGTCCATCTGGGGTTACTATATCATACCGCCAGAGGCCCAGGGAGCCTTCGACTATCATCACCGCCATGGCTATGTATCACGAGTTACGACGAGGGAGTGATGTATACCTCTGCTATGTCCAGGACATAGAGAGAGACCCTGAGTTTAGCCCAGATGTGCCGGTAGTGTCGGAGTTTCCTGATGTATTTCCTAAGGAACTGCCGGGCATGCCGCCAGCACGAGATGTTGAGTTTGAGATTGATCTAGTTCCGGGCACCGGACCCATTGCGAAAGCACCTTACCGTATGGCTCCAGCAGAAATGACAGAGCTCAAGGAGCAGCTGAGAGACCTACTCGACAAGGGCTTTATCCGCCCTAGTGTTTCACCATGGGGAGCGCCGGTCCTCTTCGTGAAGAAGAAGGACGGTAGTCTCCGCCTGTGCATTGATTATCGGGAGCTGAATGCTGTTACGGTGAAGAACCGTTACCCCTTACCACGCATCGACGATCTATTTGATCAGCTGAGGGGAGCATCAGTGTTCTCCAAGATAGACCTACGTTCCGGATACCACCAGATTGCCATCCGTGACAGTGATATAGAAAAGACAGCCTTCAGAACTAGGTATGGGCACTATGAGTTCACCGTTATGCCGTTTGGCTTATCAAATGCACCAGCAAAGTTCATGGACTTAATGAACCGTTTGTTCCAAGATCAGTTGGACAAATCAGTGGTAGTCTTCATCGATGACATACTTGTGTATTCGAAATCGAGAGGTGAGCATGAAAGCCACCTGAGAGATGTATTGCAACGTTGAGGAAAAATCAGCTGTATGCTAAATTTTCTAAGTGTGAATTTTGGTTGAACCAAGTATCATTCCTTGGACATGTGATTTCTGAGGCCGGGATCGCTGTTGATCCGGCAAAGATAGATGCAGTGCGCACCTGGCCTAGGCCGAAGACAGTTACCGACATCAGGAGCTTCCTCGGTCTGGCAGGTTACTATAGGAGATTTGTGAAGGACTTCTCCAGTGTCTCGAAGCCGATGACTTCCTTGATGAAAAAGGATGCACCATTCGAGTGGACAGTCGACTGTGAGAGAGCTTTCACGAGTCTCAAGGATGCTCTGACATCTGCACCGGTTCTGACATTACCAGACGGTCCAGATGGTTTTGAGGTCTATTGCGACGCATCAGGCAGGGGTATGGGTTGTGTGTTGATGCAACACGGGAAGGTCGTGGCTTACGCCTCCCGACAGCTGAAGAAGCATGAGGAGAACTACCCTACCCACGACTTAGAATTGGGGGCCATTGTCTTCGCACTGAAGATATGGCGACATCATTTGTATGGGGTAACGTGACATCTATTCTGACCACAAGAGTTTGAAATACTTGTTCACTCAGAAAGAGTTGAACATGAGGCAAGAAGTGGGTTGAATTCTTGAATGATTATGACATCAATTTACAATACAAGGAGGGTAAGGCAAACGTGGTAGCTGACGCATTGAGTCGCCGAGCACACTCTCTCCATTCGCTAGTCTCTCATACTGGCTTGGTTGAAGAGGTGCGGAGTGCCCAGATGACGGATCAGTATATGGTGGAAATTAGACAGAAGCTTATTGATGGCACATTCGAGGGTCAGAAGTATGACTTCAGACTCCACGATGATGACCTGATTAGGCTCAATGGCCGGTTGTGTATACCGAGGAGTAGCGCTGAGCTGAAGGAGCGCATACTGAGTGAATCCCATTGTTCTACGACATCGATTCACCCCGGAGCTTCAAAGATGTATAAAGGTATAAAAAGATATTTCTGGTGGGCTGGAATGAAAAAGGATGTGAATGACTATGTGTTGAGGTGTCTCACTTGTCAGAAGGTCAAGTTTGAGCACCGACGGCCTGGTGGTATGGTGCAGCCAATGCCAGTGCCGGAGTGGAAGTTCCATGACATATCTATGGACTTCGTGGTAGGGCTTCCGCCTACAAGGGGAGGTCTGAATATGATTTGGGTTGTGGTAGACCGACTGACCAAGGTGTCTCGATTCATTCCGATGAAGGACACCTGGAAAGTGGCAAGGTTGGCAGAATTATTCGATAAAGAAATTGTAAGACATCATGGTGTACCAAAGACGATAGTATCTGACAGAGATACCAGATTCTTATCCAGATATTGGAAGTCTACACGAGAGGCATTGGGTACTGAACTGAAATTGAGTACGGCGTTTCACCCACAGACCGATGGTCAGAGTGAGCGCACTATACAGACACTTGAGGATATGCTACGTGCATGTGCACTTGACTTTCAGACCAGCTGGATTGATAAGTTACATCTGATCGAGTTCAGTTACAACAACAGTTATCACGCATCGATCAAGATGTCTCCCTTCCAGGCATTGTACGGTAGACCATGCCGCACGCCATTATGCTGGGATGAGCTATTAAATGAGTAACCAAGGCATAGTGAGGTATAACCCTCATGGCCTAAGAGTAAATTGATACAACTAACAACCTTGTTATGTTAGTCAGGGATTGTATCCCATGATTGATTGCCGAATCCTTGTGTAGTGTACATATATAATGTATTACTATATGCATGTTGGTTGAACTAAAATGAACTCCATGCTCTCGACAAAAGTAGTCGGCGTACCCCGGTTAGCGCTCGGGGTATGCGAATTTCATATGCAGCGTTAAGCTGAGCCCCTAGGGGCGACGTTTTTATTTTTCAGGTACACCAAATATGTTACCGTTCGAGAGTAGGACGGGGTCGGTGGTTTGCATGGGTAGTTAGATTTAATTACTTATGTATTGAAAGAGGTGTAAGACCGAATATGTTGTCGGCATCCATATATTGTAGACTCGGTATAGTAAAGAAATGATTTGAGTATTGTATTTGTATTGTGTACTCGGTTGTTCCAGTTCATCAGACCGTTATGGTATGTAAGAAAGGCCTGGTTAGCCATATGGGTGGCTAGCGGCGTTGTTTCACCCCTCGTTGTAATTAGAGTTCCGCTGCGTGAGTAAGAGCATTTAGTGACAGTTTAAGAAGTAATGACGAGCTTAACGGTTGGGGTGTTACAAAAGTGGTATCAGAGCGAAGTATCGCTCTGATGACTAGAAATACCGAGCTTAGGAATACCGAGTTAGAAATTAGAGACTTAGGGCTAAGGGTTGAGTGATAGCGTGAGAGATGCGCTAGTTAGGAACTTCCAGTAAGATCTGGATACCTACAATACCAGACCCGCCCTCCACAACCCCCGTATTAAAAGCTCGGGGAAGAACGTCAGAGAGACGGGGAAACCCGATCTGGCAATTTATAAATATATCTATATGAACCAGAACCAGTCATGCGGTTGATCCCAAGAACCGGAAACCCCGGTGATGGATCCCGCTGGAGCGACAATAACCGCACTCGATGGCGAGACGTCGAAACATCCTATTCCAGGGAGACCAGAATCTGTGGCAGCTTGGGGCGACATGCTTTGCAGTCGCGAGAACCTAGCTGGCCAAGCGGCAGCAAGAAGAAAGCACCAATCGTGCGACAAGAAGGACTCATAAGAAATAACGAGAACCGGGACACATGTCTACGGACCGCCATGGTTATGTAATACCACTAACGGCTAGTTGAGAGTAGGTGCACCCACCCTGCCACACCCGAAGAAGTTGAAATACTTAACTGATATAGCTTAGACAGCTACGAGCAAACTATGGGATATACCCGAATAGTGCCTATATAACTTAAACCTCGGTAACCACAATGAAGACGTGGGAACGAGCAACGAGGTAGAGCATAGAACTAAGTAATTAAGGAACTCCAAGAGTGAAGAAGCACCTAAGTGACTGACAGTCATGTCAAGATGAATAAGAAGCAGCTCTAAGGAGTAGTTATCCAACTAAAGGATCAAGGAAGAGCCGACAAGGCTACCAAATACAGTGCGAACAATGCCGTGACCGGTATGAGTTAACCCAAAAACCGCCTATACCGCGCACTTGCCACGGCAAGTGCAGTATTAACGGGACTATTCAGAGGAATCTTAACAAGCGACAAGTACTCAGCAAGTACTAAGATGGCGAGAGAAGCCAATTTAGCTACACAAACCTTAAGAATTGTGAAACGAAACCTTGGAAAGGCCTAACGGCCTGACCACTGTATAAAGAACATACCGGTCTGTGAGAAGCTAGACTTGGTAAGAAGCAACCGGCATTGAAATGCCATGGAGAATTTACTTTCAAAACTCAAATTTTTCTTTCAAAACATAAAATTTTCCAAAAGCCCCCAAAAATTTTAAAACCTAAATTAGAAGAACCACAGTAAGCTATCATAGAATGATACAAGAGGAGTTGGCAACAGAATACTTCACCTAGGCGTGTGACCGACACTACAAGTGTACACAAACGAGACATGGAACGACAGCACTCCGAAGGAGCTTGCGGGCCTGACAGACCAGATATGAGTTAGTCGGGTAAGTGGTAACGTATCAATAAGATACTCCATGTATGTATACAAGTAAAGTACGGAACGCGGGAAGTAGTCGACTCCATACTACAGACGAAAGAGCCAATTCAAACCAAGACAGTTGGACACCTCGAATGATCTAAGAACACAGGGAAGCATACCAAGCTAAAGGAGTCAAGGACCCAGTTAGATGACAGACCTAATATGTAGCGTTAAGAAGTGCGAAAAGCACAGAGTAATGAGCATAGACATTGGATATGTCTCAGGAGACACTTAATAGCTGGAATAAATACCCAGCGTAAACAATACGGCGAAGGCATGAAATAAACACATCAATATTTGATAAACGGGATGGAATTCCCATAGCATACCTCACTGGAGAGAATAATGACCTGACCAAGAAGGTAAAGGAAAAGAATCAATGGTCTACCCAAGAATGGGAGACGTTACAACCTTAAATGGGATAGTTCAAAGTACATAACCGCAAGGCGGAGTAAGGAACTGAATGTACCCATGAGTTCAAGCCAGATGTAATGGCGTAACTCAATAACACCCAGGAGCAATCCGTGAAGGGTGCCTGAGTCAACAGTAGTTGAACGGGATACCGTGTTGAGAACACAAGTGTTTAAGCGAACACTTGGGTGGATCCCGAAGGGATCCTACATAACATGGGATACCCTAAATTGCCGAAGGGCATGAAATAATACCAAGATACTTAAAGGGCCTTCCAGATACGAAAGTGTGATAAGACACCTATGTCAAAGAGCCCAGCAATACCTCCAAACCATTTAATGGTGTACGGAGAAGCAGAAACTTGTATAAACAGCCGCACAGAGCATGGCTCGAGGCAAAGTGGCTTGTAAGCCGGAAAAACCAACTACCGTTCGTAGATTTAAACGTACAAAACCTATGCATAAAGGCATAAAAGAAACGGTAGAGAATGAACCACTACCTCAGAGTGGGGACACCACTTGTTTTTATGGGGCCTATGGAGTGGTACTCCCGTGAACCCTCTAGAGAAAGGCTACCACCTAAGTATGTAATGTGAAACTGCTAGAGCGGTGCAATGAAACTTGAGCATGTGTTAATTGCCAAGGAGTAAGTTGAACAGAGATAGTATGTAGAAAGGCTTTGATAGCAGTGGAAAGAAACCGAGAGAGTAATCAGATGGGTAATAAACACAGTATGTGTGCAATGTGAATTGTAGAGTAAACAATGCGCAAGAAGCGCAGAGAGATTTAAAAGAGTAGCGTATTTCATTGAGCCAAATGAATGGCAAGCCATAGTATAAATGGCGGAAGTATATGAGCGGAAGCTAAACTAGTAGCGGATGCCATTGTGTAAGCGAATGCTGTAATGAGTAAGAACATGGTACGCAGTGAGCGACCATTGTAAAAGTGTAATCAGATAGTGATATGAAGCTGATGAGAAAAGATAGTAAAGGAGACATGTTCATTCCTATCTCATGGGTGATTTACTGCCAAGCGTTTACGCTTCTGCACTCTGTATGACTGAGTGTTTTGGTATTGCACTTGTGCGGTAATGATCTTATGGGATGGCTAGGAACTTGAGAATTGTCAACGGAACCTGTTGAGCGAGAATCTAGAGAAGTAACTGTGTGGCCGTTGGCCAAAGGTGCACGAAGAACGTAGGCAGTAACCCACAGGGCCCAGGATTGATGGATGGTAAATGCAGAGTAGTATGAATGAAGAACTCTGGTACAGAAACAAGTAAACAAACATAAAAATTAAACGAGGAAGCACTACATACTAAGTAGTAGCTTGACCTCAACCGATAGTAAGTCGGAAAAAGGTAAGTGAATAATCACTAAAGTATACAGTGTTATACGAAATAGATTTCCAGAGAACTGGAGAGAAAATCTATAACTCATCGAATTCGCATACGGTAAGAGATACCACGCGACGATTGAGAAACCTTTATTCCCAAGTCAAATAGGGATAGAAAGGGAGTGAATAATACATTGAGAATACCAAATGGGCGAATTAAGCTCTAGTTACCGATCACACATCAGGAGCCAGTGGGCTCTAATTCAAGGTTAAGTATACCTAGCAAACCTGGGTAAATGGCTAATCATAAACACCTTGAAGCCTTAGAGGCTAGAACCGAACCCGGTTATGAGTCAATTAACCGTATTGAAGTTAAACACTTCATGATACCGAATTAGTGAACCAATGTACAGAGGTAACATATGGTCGATTACGCGGGCGTAACCCCTTTTGAGGGGGGTAGGGCGAGAAACCGCTTAGAGTATGTTTTACGTATAGGTGCGTAAACTACTATGTGCATAGCACAAAAGAAACTATTTTGATGATTGGAACTTATGTTACATAAACATATGTACCCATTCATTGTGTAATTATGATTATTATGCATGAGAGATGCAAGTAACGAGTATAGAATATGTACGAAAAGAGGAGTAGAGAGACTCCTAGGGAATGAGAATCCCTATAGTATATGTCTAGTGAGATTAGACATGAGACATAATGAGTATGAATCGGTATGAAACCGATGTGTAACCTTGTAGGGAGTGAGTTCCCTACGTGATTTTATTTGAGAATGATTAATGGAGTGAGTTCCATCCTTTGGAGTTGTTATGTTGTGTGTTTTAAATTGAGTAACAATTTGAGAAAATAAGGTCATGAGTTGCTTAGGTAAAGTAAGCAAAGAAAATTGATAATGACGGATGACCTAAGTTCTAGGAATTTGAGATAAGTTAAAATGGATTGTTTTTATGAATATGACTAGAAAGAGTAAAAGATATAAAACGAAAATGTTTGACTATCTGATTGTTTGAAACTGACGTGGGAGGTGGAACTTGATCTGCTAGTGATCAAGGGAAACCAAGCACAAATTGGGGTGGAAAGATAGTTCAACACTGATGCTGATCACATCAGGGTTGGATGATTCTTGAAGCTACCTATAAGTGGTCACAAGTAATCATGCTAAGAAAAGATGCAACTACCATAAACCGAACTTGGAGTTGTGTGATGTTTTAAAAAGAATTTTCAAATGGAAATTACAAAGGAATTTTTCTTCAAGTATGAAGGTGGAAATGAAAACTGGTTTTGAAACCGCTATCACCCGCCGATGGCTGTGGCCTTAAGTCTTGATGACCAGTAGAACGGTGGGCGTGTATTAGTTTTGAAACCATTACACCATACGTGCGGCGGTCCTAAGTGACCAGTTGGGGCGGTGACAGTGTGTGATTTTTCCAAAGGCAACGGGACGGGGAGAGTACCCTGAGACGTTCCTGTGTTGAGTGAGTCAACCAGAGTGCCTGAGGATATGTATATGTGTAACGTTTTGATCAGAACCGAAGAGACCGTGGGCCAGAGAGAGTAAGTGCCCATTTGTCATGAAACGGCCGTGGACCAGAGAGTGTAAATGTCCAACGTGACCGGTACCTGAGGGATCAGTAGTATATTACTCAATATGGATTCGAGGACTGTAGTGCCTTCTTGTCTTCGGACCGATTCCATGGAGAGAGTATAAAGAGTATTTTTGATTGCTATACATGCTGTGATATGTGTGTGGTATGTGTAGTGTGAAATGAGACTGACTTGTGGAGTCTGTAAGGTTATACATGTATTATAACCTTGGCATAGCGTGCCCATGGGAGTAACGATATAAGATTCACCAACTTTGTGGACAAAGTTCCTAAGGGGGTAGATTTTAATACCCCGGATCTAAAAATGGTGATTAAATTACTCTAATACGATTTATAAAGGCCTAATGGTGCCTTGAGAGTATTGGTAAAGGGAAATAAAACCAAAAGAAAAGAGAAAATGCGTAAAACGCGAAAAACGCTAAAACACACATTAAATAAGTATAAGAGATATATGATCTCGTTAGGGTCCGAGATGGATTCCTAAGGCTTAGTTAGGCCTAATTAGTATACAGGAATGATTCTCGAGGAAAACGGATCCAAATAATGGATTAAAATGCTAACGGAGTTCTAAAGCACGTTTTCGAGAAAACCCGAAAACGTGACTTTAGGTGGTCAAACAGACCCATAAAAATTATAGTTGATTAAATAACTATAAACAAATATTAATGGAAGCTTAATAACCATTAAAAATAAAGAAACGAGAAAATTCCGGAAAACGGACCCGGTAAGTGAATAGTATCGAAACCGGGAGACGAAACATGTTTAATTCGAAAAGACGAAAAACGACCCGGGCTACTAACAGTATGTGGCCGGTTTTAATTAGTATACACACACACACACACACTTAATTAGCTTGTTAGCTTATTAAGTCACAAGATGACAAGGGAAATAAAGTAAAAAGGGGGGATAGTAAAAGAGGTATTAGTACCCTCTCACCTCCCTTCTCCTTCTGATTCACGACTTCCCTCCCTCTCAGACTAAACTCCTTCTCCCTCTGTATTACGATGGCGATTCCATCAGAGAGCAAACAACCACCACCTTCTTCCTCCATTAGCTTGCTCATTTCTACACCAAATCACACAAAATTTGTACCGTTGGATTCCTCTTGTCCAGGGCAACATTTTCCACCCTTCAAAAACTTAAAACCCTCATTTTCATTTCCATGACCGTAGCTTCTGTTGAAGCTTGAAGGGGTGTTTTGAGTCTCCTTCATCTCCTAAATACTCCAAGGTAAAAATAAGCTCAAGTCTTCCATCTTTCTAGCTTATTATAGCTAAATAAAAAAAATGCCCACGTTGAACTTGGCTTCATTTTTCAGCCGGTTTTGTTCTTCGACAGAGGGGTGAGATTTTCCTAGCCTTGTTGTTCAAAGATGGCACTCAAGAGAACAAGGTAACTCCTTAGTGTTAAAGCCCTAAAACTAGTTCTTGAAATATTAGTTTTGTGAGGTACGTGAGAATTAAACTAGCTTGTTATGTGTGGTTTGGGGATATGATTGTAAATAGCAATCTATACCCTCTGTTTGGTGGGAAAGAAGAAGAGAAAGAGAGAACAAGAGAAGGAGGAAGAAGAGAAGAGAAAACAAAAAAAACTAGCAAGGTATTGAACTTACCTTGAAATGGTTTTGTTCTCTGTAAAACACATTTAGAACGTGATAATGTTCATGAGTTGGAGTAGTTATGATGCTACAATATTGTTGCTGGATGAGGGAGTTTTAATATTGTATGGGTGTGCAAAATAAACCTAGAAACTAGGTTAGTATGTGTGTGATAAAAGTGGGTAATTTAATGTGCTGCTGTGAAGGTTTTTATGCCTATATAAACAGGGATGAAAAACTGATGTTTGTGGCTGTTGTAGTGTGGTGAGAATGCTTAGGAAAGTAGACAAGCTATGTCAAATTTTGTCTAGGAAACTATGGGCTTGAGTGTGTTACGGCGTGAGGTTGGAATGGTGAGGAAGAAAGGATAGAAAACTGTAACATAAACAAGAATGAGAAAACTGTAACAGAGGGAAAATTACAGTGAAATGAGTTATTTGACAGATGAATATATAGAATGGTTTAGGTTAGTTTTGAATGCCTAAACAATGTCAAAACATGCTATAATATATGTAGGAAGAGTGGGTAAGAAGTTGGCATAAGTTTGGAGTGGTAACATAATCATAAACAAGGAGAAAACTCATTTCTATAAGTGGTCCGGGTCTGTAAACAAGTACAGAAACCCGGACCAGTGCTAAAACACGGCAGAAACCTATATTAGAGGAGTGGTCCGGGTTTACAAACCAGGACACAAACCCGACCACCCCTAAAACTCACCTGAGAGATTTATGAGTTATGGGTCCGGGTTTGTAAACTAGCATATATACCCGGACCAGTCATTATTTGCACCCGAGAGTGACCAGGAGTATTGGTCCGGGTTTGTAAACCCGGACACAAACCCGGACCACATGTAAAATTGTCCAGAAACTTTAAACCGTGTCTGGTCCGGGTTTGTAACCCCGGACACAAACCCGGACCAGTGTAAAAATGTACCAGAGAGTGTTTTTAAGTGCCCTAATGATGGGGAAGTGAATGGTAATGGTTTTAGATGATGTTTAGGACTTGTTTGGTGACTAGTCAAGGTCCTAAGAAGTATAAACAAGTTCTAGGAGTGAATGAGAAAGATGTGAGTTTAAGAACACATGAGTAAAACAAAGTTAAACGGGATAACGGGGTATGTACGGGAGTATTAGTTTTACATGCCGTAACGCCTTAATGTTAATGAAAACATTTGAATGTTATCAGCGGACCAAGTGCGAACCTAGCATGGTGAGATCACACGGTAAAGCTAACCCCGGTGAAAGGTATGATTTTCTCATACTCCGCGTGCTAACCGAGTTACGTTGATTTGTGTGTTTGTGTGCCGGCTTAATCAAGACTAAAGCATGAAAATAATCCATTGTTTGATTATGTATGTCTTGTTGTATGTTGAATGAGCTAACATACTTGTATGCCGGTGTGGTCTAACATAGAGTAAAGACCGACTCATAGTTAGTAACATTTGGCTAGAGACCCATAGATCGGGTCGATGCTTATGATAACAAAAACGTGCAAACACACAAACTATTCGTTAAAGTATAACGATAACGCAAACATATGAACTCCCTAGAATGTGAGGAGATGTGCGGGTTGAGTAATTGCCCGATAACGGTTAGTAAACCATAATGACGCAATCCACGAAACAAATGAGAGTGGAAAGATAAGTGAACCTCCTTCAAGAGGATTAAAGATAGTTCGAAGATGTGAACTAGTAAAGAAGGTAAAAGAGACCTAAGGGATTAGTAGCTCCCTTGAGACTTGGTCGACCTCCTATATGAGGATTTTACCCGATATAAGCAAATAACCGAAAGTATGAGTAAAGGAAATGTATGGGTAACTCTTAAAACCTAAGATTAACCGAACTTGAGTAATGTTCCCAAAGTCACTAGAAACATCGAGAGTGATGCTTCTAGACTAATATACATAATATTATCATAACTCCGAGAGAGGAGTGTATGGGAATGTAAGTAGTCCGAGAGTAGTCGGACCTAAGTAAAAAGAGATAGGAACTAAGAGAGAGTTCCGTGAGCTAGTTGAACCTTCCCACCATGCTAAACCCAGAGTAGGGTCGAAACCAGGGAAGTAAGACTATGCTTGAGAGCCATGAGTTTTGACCTAAGTACGTATTAAGAGTAACAAGCGTGACGTAGGAGACCTGTAGTGTCTCGAGAATCTACAAGAGCTTGAGTATAAATAACCCAAGAGTGTGGGTGAGATAATGAGTATAAGTAACCCGAGAGAATGGGTGAGTATAGTACGAGTAGCCCAAGAGAATGGGCGGAAATAAGAATAAGTAACCCTAGAGAGCGGGTGGGCTATTAAATGAGTAACCAAGGCATAGTGAGGTATAACCCTCATGGCCTAAGAGTAAATTGATACAACTAACAACCTTGTTATGTTAGTTAGGGATTGTATACCATGATTGATTGCCGAATCCTTGTGTAGTGTACATATATAATGTATTACTATATGCATGTTGGTTGAACCAAAATGAACTCCATGCTCTCGATAAAAGTAGTCGGCGTACCCCGGTTAGTGCTCGGGGTATGCGAATTTCATATGCAGCGTTAAGCTGAGCCCCTAGGGGCGACGTTTTTATTTTTCAGGTACACCAAAGATGTTACCGTTCGAGAGTAGGACGGGGTCGGTGGTTTGCATGGGTAGTTAGATTTAATTACTTATTTATTGAAAGAGGTGTAAGACCGAATATGTTGTCGGCATCCATATATTGTAGACTCGGTATAGTAAAGAAATGATTTGAGTATTGTATTTGTATTGTGTACTCGGTTGTTCCAGTTCATCAGACCGTTACGGTATGTAATAAAGGCCTGGTTAGCCATATGGGTGGCTAACGGCGTTGTTTCACCCCTCGTTGTAATTAGAGTTCCGCTGCGTGAGTAAGAGCATTTAGTGACAGTTTAAGAGATAATGACGAGCTTAACGGTTGGGGTGTTACACAACTACTTGTCATTTGAAGCAGATGTCCATTTCGGAGGACAATTTTCTTAGGAAGAAGAGTCATTGTGAGTGGCTAAAGTCCATGGACAGAAACACTAAGTATTTCCATGCAATTATCAGAAGACATCATGCTAGAAATACTATTATTTATCTAGATGGGCTGGATGGTGAATGTAAAACCAAACCAGAGGAAATTTTAAGTGAATTGGTTAAGTACTTTGAGAAAATCATGAGGACGTCTACTACCTGCTTAAAGATTGACCAAGAGGTGGTGAGCAAGGCTCAACAATCCCTGAGTGTGCAGAATCTGAGTTGTGCAGAGAGGTGCTGGAGAATGAAATAAAGGCATCCTTATTTTCTATTCTTGACACAAAGGCACCCGACCCGGATAGGTATAGTAATGTTTTTTTTTAAGACATGTGGGAGGTGACAGGGCCTTTAGTGTGTGTACCTGTTAAAGAGTTATTCTCATCTGGTAGACTGCTAAGGAAAATCAACTGTACAACAATAAGCCTCATCCCGAAGAAGGAGTCCCAAGGGGTGCATGTGATTTTAGGCCTATTTCTTGCTGTAATGTGCTCTACATGACTATTAGTAAAATTCTTACAAATTGTAACACCCCAACCCGAAACTCCACAACCTGTACGATGATAGCTCCCAAAGATAACTGGAAATGCAGTGGAACATATATACATAACAACGGGTGGTGCTACAATGCCGCTAGTCACCTATGTGACTAACAAGGCTAACTCCAACATAACTTACAAATGATACGGTCTGAGCGCTGAATACAAACCTCTTAAAACAACAAAAGTCAATAATAAAAGTACAGTACTTGTAAAATGATTCCGGTAATAATAATCCCCTGTCTTAATTCTACCCCACCTACACCCGGTTGGGTAATCTCTTATTTCTTCAGGTACCTGGAAATGGTTAGCCATGAAACGGCTCAGCAAAATAATTTGCCGGTATGAAAAACGTGCAGCCCACAAGCTACTGGGCCACACCAACTACTTTGTCGAATACATGCAAGTCATTTTTGTAAAGCTGTAAATAAGCATCATAACATAATCATAACAAGCATCCATACAAGGACAACAATGTCACACGGAACAAGACTTCAGAAGGTCAAGTTAGATGTCTGCAATTGTTTACTAGTAGTCAGATCCTCACAATGGGACTAACATGTATATAAGAGTACCTCACAGCAGTGGAGGTATAGTGACCTCGTTAAACTCCATCTTCACAGAGTAGATTGGTCGGGTATGATAAACCCTTAGACGAGATGGGACTCTCGTACAAGTAGGTGGGTAATAATTCCCTCAAAAGATAACGTAATTAACTCTTGTACATAAAGAGATAGGTATCGTACCCTCGAGAGAAGTAAAGTCTCCCTCTTAACTTGAAATGTTCCGGTACAGTCCCGGTGAGTGGACATAGTGCACACCCAAAATTCTCGTCGCAACGTAAATTGAATAGGAGACGACCTGTGACTGCTAACAGAAAATTTGTAGGAAAAACTATATACAAAAGGGATAAAATAATAAATTAAACCTACAACTCTACTACGGGAAGCAAATAAAACCTGGTCGGAGTATAGTGTAAATATATTACGACCGAGAGTATCGAACCCAAGGGACTTATAGAAAATCAGTCCTAATCCGGTAATAACCTATTCTAAGACAAGGGGGAAAAGTAAATGTAATTTTAACCTAAAATAACTAACTAAAATCCTAACTAAATGTATGATTCGGGACTAGATCAACCCCAAGTACCACTGTGAACACTTAATACATAACAAGTCTCTGAAATCACCCGAACAAATGAACGTGTCGGATATCCTGCCGGATAGTTTAGGCACGGCCTATTCAAAGACGTTGAATATGCCGGACACGACCAACCCGGCATTCGACCCGGTAAGAACAAAATGTGAATTTCTATCCCAGTTTCGAACCTCGAAAACAAGGACTCACTACCCAAATTCGAACCCAACAATCTCTCGTCAGTATTCGACTGAAATAATGAAAATGGATAAGGTTATTTAACTCTTTCGGTGTTGTCATCTACACCTCTGCATCTAACAACGGTGTCAGACCACTAATACTCTTTAACCAAAACTCCTTGGTCTTTTGAACCTCCAGTAGAATTTAGAAGATAGGGGAACAAGTAGCGATCTCATTCCGCCTTTCATGAAGATCTGAGTCTTAGTAAAACTTGGAAATATATATTGAATGATCAAAGTGTTTACAAGGAAGAAATCATCCCTAACCAAACTAACAAGGATCTCTACTTCACCATCCACCCCAAATAAGGAAGAAATACATAAAGGGAGAAGGAGATTGATCAAGCCTTAACCCGAAAAGGAAATCTTCTCTTCTTCTTCGTGGATGGATCCGTAGAAATGCCTTGGACACCAACAATGGAATGTGGGCGGAAATGGAGTAATGAATGGAGTGTAATATGATGTTGAAGTGTGTTCTCAAATGACCACATGTGAAGGGTATTTATAGGTGTTGGAAGTGATTCTATGGAAAGACATATCTTAAATGATGTCTTTCCATAAAGATACACCTTCAAGACATGTATTTAGCAAAAGATACCTTTTACCCTAGTTGTATTGGTATGGAAAGACACATCACCAAATGATGTCTTTCCATAGTGTCTTCTCATCCAAAAGACATCTTTCCAGCTAAAAGACACCTTTTCACCATAAGACACCTTTTCACCATGAGACACCTTTTCACCATAAGACACCTTTTTGCCAAGAGACACCTCTTCATCAAAAGACACCTCTTCATCAAAAGGCACCTCTTCATCAAAAGACACCTCTTCATGTACTGCTACCTTCTGGTGAACTGAGGCAACTTTTTACTTGTGCCGGCTAGGATGTACCCGGCAACATACCCGGCATAGCACCTTTTCTGCTCCACGCTTGTGCCGTGCTGGAGTTAACCGGCCTTATGTCCGGCATTTTGGTCAAAAGTGTTTCCTTGCATGAAAAACATATAAAAACATAAGACTGAACAAATAATACACTTTAATACATAATATAACATAAATATTAACTACTTAACCTTATTTAGATAAATATCCTAAATCTAGTACATAAAATATGATAAGTCTGCGGCTTATCAAGGCCCTACACTTACCTTTTGCTAGTCCTCGAGCAAAAGATTAGGAAGGAGTAAATACTTATGCACAAAACAGATAAACTCTAGGATGACAATTAGATAAATATTCTCAACTATTTGACTCTAATCCACAAGTATCACTTAAACCTCCTTATTCCATCAGAAACATATGAATGGGTATAAAAGCAAAGACTTTTCAAAACCGATCAAAAACTTGTGAGCTATTTTGCATTAGGGATTTTTGTAATATCTCCTTTTTCCGGTTTCCATCATTCAGCTCTATTTTTCAAGAGTTTCTGAATGTGGCCAAGACACTCATCGATGGTTTTTATATTCAGCCCTATTTTGCAAGGGTTTCTGAATCAACCATGAATTTTTTTGCATTGAAGAACGGGGAATTTAGGAGAAAAACAAAAGGAAAAACTCTCGTTTCTTGTTTTATTCTAAGGTAGTTCATTGCAACCTCAAGGAATATGATGCTTTTCCTTTGGAAGAAGATTTTTTCTTTCTTTTTGTTTTCTTTTTCTTCTTCTTCTTTCTTTTTTTCACAAAATCCCTATTTAAGATTTTTCACCCAAAAGATTTTTCACAATTTGAAAAGAGAAGGAAATAGTACCCAAAAGTACATAAAGGAAAGAAGTAGGAGAAAGATCATATACTCATGTTTAAATAAAAAGAATCAAAAAGTTAAAAACAGGAATCTACAAGTCATTAGAAAGCTTACCTCTTGAGAGAACAAGCATTTATTCATTCCTAATCTCATCTTAATCAAGAACATGCAAAAAGTTTTGTAAAACATTGATTAAACGCAAAACTTAAGTATATTATTATAAATAAAAACTTATTTTTATTTTTTAAGGGGGTCCCTACCCTACACTTGGCAGGAACACTGTCCCCAGTGTTCGAAAGAAAAAGAAAATAAATAAAGAAAGACTTTAATAAAGAAAATTAAAAGGAATTAAGAAGAAAATGACTCCCCTATGGTGAAAGAAGACCAGACGCGTGGGGGCTGCCCTACACTTAGCCTTTTGGCTACTTGGTGAATGATCAAAGATTTGGGAAGAGATTATGACCGATCTCGCATACTCCCGTTGATCATGTTGGAGTTGGAGACTGGAGTTGACCAGACGGTCATAGTTGAGCAAAAAGTTGCTGCAGCGACTTATGCTCTATGCGAACGGTCAGATCTCTTGCAATTTCCATTTCCTCAGGTGTTGAAAAATCTTGGAATTCGGTGAACTGGGTGTGTGGTCGTGCACTAACCATATTCACCTGCTGAGGAAGAGAGCTCTTGCCAATCGCCTGCTGTATTTGAGTATTTGTGTAGGGAGTGTGCTTGAAGTGCATTCATCTAATTTACTTTGTAGGAGTATACAAAATTTTAAATTAAACAAATTATAGTACGAAAAAAATAATAAGACACGAATGTTACCAATTCAAAGAGAAAAATAAAAAATAAATAAATGATTTTTTTTTAATATGTCGGACATAATGCCGGGCGCCTCGTATCCGGCAATGGACTTCTTCCTTTAATGCCGGATTGGTTTTACCCGGCTTCCTGCCCGGCTTGTTTAAACTTGAAAAGAAAATAAAATAAATCAAAAAGAGAGAAGAGATGGATAGAACGATATGTTGTAATAACAAATAAAAAGATATCTACATAATTAACTTTGCAAAATTAAAAGAAGACACAAAATTGCGTATGCCGGACGTGGTGCCGGGTGTGCAGAGCCCGACATTGACTTCCTCCAGATTGTCGGGTTGATTTTACTCGGCATTACGCCCGGCGACTTCAAACTCGAAAAAAAAAGAGAAATTAATTAAACGGGAAAGAGAAGGTAAAAATAAGAGAAGAGAGAAAATAGGAAGGAATATTTACAAACAACTCTAAATTTGAAGAGAGAATACAAAATAACAGTTTAAGGTTGAATGTGCTGGGTTGTGCGCCGGGTAAATCCTATCTGGCGTAGGACTTCCTCCAAGATGCCGGATATAGGAGACCCGGCATTATGCACGGCATGATCAATCTATAAAACCAACAACGAATAAAAAAGTTAGAAAACAAGAAATGTTGAATGTGCCGGGTATGACTTATCCGGCCGTGCACACGACATATTCAAAATAAAAAAAAACAAATCAAATCAAAAGAAACAAAGAATGAAGAATAAATAATAAAGAATAAGAATAGGGTGTCTTACCGAATTTAGGACTTGGACTAATTCCAAGTCCCCGGCAACGGCGCCAATTTGCTAACAAAGAAATTATTAGGATAAACTTATATATAAAAAGAATAAATTAATAAACTAATCCTACAACTCTACTACGGGTAGCAAAATAAAACCCGGTCGGAGTATAGTGTAAATATATTACGACCGAGAGTATCGAACCCAAGGGACTTATAGAAAACTAGTCCTAATCCGGGCAAAAGCCTATTCTAAACAAGGGGGAATAATAAATGTGACTCTAACTACATAACTAAATAAAATAAACTAACTAAAATATGATTCGGGACTAGATCAACCCAAGCACCACTGTGAACACTTAATACATAACAAGTTTCTGAAATCACCCGAACATATGAACGTGCCGGATGTCCTGCCGGATAGTTTCTGCACGGAATATTCAAAGACGTTGAATATGCCGGACAGAACCAACCCGGCACCAGACCCGGCAAGAACGAAATGTGAATTTTTATCCCAGTTTCGAACCCCGAAAACAAGGACTCACTATCCAAATTTGAACCCAACAATCTCTTGTCAGTATTCGCCTGAAATAATGAAAATGGATAAGGTTATTCAACTCCTTCGGTGTTGTCATCTACACTCTGCATCTAACAATGGTGACGGACCACTAAGATTCCTTAACCAAAAACACTCTTGTCTTTTGAACCTCGAGTGGAATTTAGAAGATAGGAGAACGAGTAGCGATCTCATTCTGCCTTATATGGAAATCTGAATCTTAGAAAAACTTGGGAATATATATATTGAATGATCTAAGTGTTTACAAGGAAGAACTCATCCCTAACCAAACTAACAAGGATCTCTACTTCACCATCCACTCCAATTAAAGAAGAAATACATATGGGGGAGAAGGAGAGTAATCAAAAGCCTTAACCCGAAAAGGTAATCTTCTCTTCTTCTTCGTGGATGGATCCGTAGAAATGCCTTGGACACCAACAATGGAATGTGGGCGGAAATGAAGTGTGGATGGAGTGTATAGGTATGTTGGAATGTGTTCTCAAATGACCACATGTGAAGGGTATTTATAGGTGTTGGAAGTGATTCTATGGAAAGACATATCTTAAATGATGTCTTTCCATAAAGATACACCTTCAAGACATGTCTTTAGCAAAAGATACCTTTTACCCTAGTTGTAGTATGGAAAGACACATCACCAAATGATGTCTTTCCATAGTGTCTTTTGGATGAGAAGACATCTTTCCAACTAAAAGACACCTCTTCACCATAAGACACCTTTTCACCATGAGACACCTTTTCACCATAAGACACCTTTTTGCCAAGAGACACCTCTTCATCAAAAGACACCTCTTCATCAAAAGACACCTCTTCATCAAAAGGCACCTCTTCATCAAAAGACACCTCTTCATGTACTGCTACCTTCTGGTGAACTGAGGCAACTTTTTACTTGTGCCGGCTAGGATGTACCCGGTAACATACCTGGCATAGCACCTTTTCTGCTCCACGCTTGTGCCGTGCAGTAGTTAACCGGCCTTATGTCCGGCATTTTGGTCAAAAGTGTTTCCTTGCATGAAAAACATATAAAAACATAAGACTGAACAAATAATACACTTTAATACATAATATAACATAAATATTAACTACTTAACCTTATTTAGATAAATATAATCCTAAATCTAGTACATAAAATATGATAAGTCTGTGGCTTATCAGATCAAGATCCATCAACAAAAGTACATCAAGGAACTCCTTGACAAGTACAACCTCAAAAATGCCAAGAGTATGTCCACACCAAGCTGTATATCTGCCAAACTACATCCTGATGATGATGGAGTCGGTGTCAATGCCACAGAATATAGAGGAATGATAGGGTCCCTCTTGTACCTGACTGCCAATCGTCCCGACATTCTTCACGCAGTTTGTCTTTGTGCTCGCTTCCAAGCAGCACCAAAGGAGTCACACCTCAAAGCAGTCAAGCGTATCTTCCGTTATCTTAAAGGTACAAGTACACTCTATCTATGGTATCCACGATCTCCTACTTTTAATTTATCTGGATATAGTGACTCTGATTGGGCTGGTTCTCTCCATGATCGAAAGAGTACTTCAGGTAATGCACAGTTCTTGGGTCTTTGCCTTGTTTCATGGTCCTCTAAAAAGCAGAACTCTGTAGCACTCTCTACAACGGAGGCAGAGTATGTCTTGCTGCAGCCTGTTGCTCCCAACCTTTGGATGAAACAACAACATCAAGACTATCATGTAACCCAAGAACAAATCCCAATCTTTTGTGATAACAAAAGCACAATCAAAATATCCGAAAACCCAGTCCAACACTCAAGAACCAAACACATCGAAATTCGTTTTCACTTCTTGATAGACTGTGTCGAGAAAAAGCTCATTCACCTTGACTTTGTGCCCACAGAAGATCAACTTGCAGATATTTTTACTAAACCCCTTGTCTACAGCACGATTCGAAGCACTACGATCAGCAGTCGGGTTGACTCAGTCTACCTAGATGGTCGCATCTCCTTGCCCCTACCGCAATCTTCAGCAGGTACTCCCTCATGTCTCATCGAGTCTGTCTTTGTTTGCACTTGAATCTGTGAAATGTGGTTTATTGCTTAGCATGTCTATAATTCTAGCGCTACCACCCACGTCATCTATCCAAACCCACCCCGCCTAAATCCTCGTCGTTAATCTCGCTAAACCCTGACGTCACCTCATTTATCTCACCTAACACACGCCATCTCTGCAACTTCCAGCCTTTATATCCGTCACCAGTTTACTCTATCTCTCTCACTTCCATCCCCTTTACACCCAAGTATACTCTAATCTCTAAATGGCAGGCATTCACTTCAACGTATCAATATCCCGGCCGATATTTTTCAAGATCCCATCCGCCTTCAGGCGTACCTACAATCCATGGCCACCCCGAGTCTGTCGACTTCTTCCAAAATATCGTTATCCGAAATGGTGCAGCCCAATCTTTTGTCAATTCCACCCCGATTTTCTTTAATCTTGAAAAGCTGTCTCAAATTCTTGGAGTACCTCATACCGGTCTGTGCTTTTATCACTAGTAGAAAAAAGATTTTTAATGACGGCGTTTAAACCACGGTTAAATGAAAAACCGTGGTTTAAAGTTTATAAACCACAGTTTTCAGGTAAACCGTCATTTAAGGTATACGCCAGAGTGAATATACCACGGTTTTTAAAGAACCGTCGTATATAAGTTACTTATATACCACGGTTTTCAGGGCAACCGTCATATAAGGTACACGCCATAGTGAATATACCACGGTTATTGGAGAACCGTCATATATAAGGTACTTATATACGACGGTTCCTCGGCAACCGTCGTATATAAATACCTTATATACGACGGTTCCTCGGCAACCGTCATTTATATTCCACATCTTACTATATTAAACCATGGTTTTTTGGTGAACCGTGGTATATAGTCTAAGCAGGAATTTCAATTTTCAGCCCAAATTAACGCGGCTCTTTCTCTCTATTCTCTTATATAAATTCTCTCACGGTAATTTTGGAACCCAAACCGACGCTTGTAACTCTTCTTCTCTTCAACCTCACGGTTATTTTGCAACCCATATTGGCAAACAAGGAACATGCTCCGACTTCTATCATCTCTTGTTTTCACGGTAATTCTCTTGTTTTCACTGTAATTTTTTGCAACCCACACCGCACGAACACATGCGAACAAGGAACACATGTTCTCATTCTCTTGTTTTCTCTTGCAACTCTTCTTAATTCTCTCTCATTCTTTTGCAGCTTACACTTGCGAACAAGGAACACATGCTCTGCGCCTTCCTCATCTCCACTCACTGTAATTTTCGCAACCCTAACCGGCGAACAAGGAACATGGTCTACGCCTCGTCCATTCTCTTTCACGGTAATTTTGCAACCCACCGCGAACAAGGAACATACTACCTAAATCGCAAACAAGGCACATACATGTTCTGGCCTCTTCTCTCGTGTCTGTGCTCTGTTGAGATCTGTGAAGGCGGCGCTTCTAAATCGCCGGCGATTTGGAAAAAAGTTCATAGACTATAAACCACGGCTATATGTATAACCGTGGTTTATTTGTTGATTTTATACATTATATACCACAGTTGTAGGAATAACCGTCGTATAAAAGCACTTTATACCACGGTTCAGGAGTTAACAGTCGTATAAAAGGTACTTTATACCACGGTTCAGACCTTAACCGTCGTTTAAAATCAGTGAGACCGTGTCCGAAAACGGTCTTAAACGACGGTCATAGGAAACCGTGGTATATAGTACCACTTTTAAACGACGGTTACGAACCGTCGTATATCGATATTTGTAAATATACGACGTGAGCATAAACCACGGTTCCTAACCGTGGTATATAGGCAAAATAACCGTGGTTAAAAACATTTTTTCCACTAGTGTATGAAAAAGGAGTCCGTCTTGAAATCCCCGGGGTCCCACAAAATAAGATCTACCGCTTTTTCTCTTCCAAGAAAAAAGTGGGCTCCCCAATACCCCGAGGCGATCTTTCCATTCTCCATCAACTCCTGTACATTCTTGTTATCAAAAACATTGTCCCCCGAAAAGAAGGAAATCTCATGGTCAACTGCTTGGACCACACAATAATGTACTGCATCATAAACCGTCATTCCATCGATCTGGCCCACATCATACTCCATCATCTAGCCCAGTCTGTCGACACCCCGAAACACTCTCTGGGGTATGTGTTCTGGCTGCCTTGAATTCTCAAATTCTATCAGGTACCCCTGGCGACATCGACGCCAGAGTCCATTGACGAGGCAGACACCATCAACCTTCGCTATCTGAATCGGCTAACATCTATCGACAAATCCTAGTTGCTGCCCCCGCCATCAACTCCAACGACGGCGGGCACCTCCACTTCTCAAGAGGCAGTCCCTCACGCTTCTCTCCTACCCCTCCCGGAGAAGGTGGAAAGACTGCTCGCGCAGGCAGCAGAGTTGATTCAGGGCCAAACGCGGATGATGGACAGACTCGTTGGGATAGAGACGACTGTGGCGGCCTTGCAAGAACAACTCCTTGATATCCAAGCCTCTCTGACCCCAAACCCTTAGCCATGACGTGTGTGTGTGTAGTGTTAGGACTTAGGCTGTTTTTAAGTTCTAAACACTTTTTGCTGGTTTGTGTGTGATTTTTTTTACTAACTCTGTGTGACTGCTGGTTTCCCTCTGATGAAAGCAAAAGGGGGAAGCGGTGAATCCCGTCTGGTGTACGGGTGACTCTGTTGCTGTTTTAAACTGCTTTTGGATTGTTGCTGCTGGACCATGTGGTCTAGTGTCTTAACTACTTTATATACTACGCCATATCCTGCCTATTACACTGACTATTTAATGTTTGCTTGCTTGGAGTCCCTCTACGATTAAGGGGGAATCTAAATGGAGTCTTTGAACTCAATTACTATTGCTGCTTTTAAGGGGGAACTTTGACAGGGTCGGTTCCCCTAGTCCACCTTTGTGTTTCTGTTTCAGGATTGACACCATCGGGATTCACGACGGTTTGCTATCATCAGCAACAAGGGGGAAACTATTGGGTCATCAGAGTGTTGCAGAGATAGCCAATCACCTCGACAGAGTCAATCATCCTTAGACAAACACAAAGAGTGAGCCGCTTCAATGGAGTCCACGAAACAAAGGAGGCTTCACAGACTCACCTGTGCAGTTACGAATAAAAAGGAGTCATCTCGGGAAAGCCTCAACGCCACAACGGTCATGAAGTCTTCCCTTAACACCCGAAGATCGCGGCCCAAGTAAGAAGACCACTCAAAGACGTTGGAAGTTGGCCACTAAGTTAGTTCCGGTATTTTCGGAACTAACTCCCTCGACCTACCGGTTGTAATGCTAGTATAAATAGGTTATGTAATAGCTAGTTTAAAGTGTGCTTTCATTGAGGAATATTTCAGAGCTTATAAGAGAGAGAGAGAGAGAGAGAATTGCTTTGTAAGCCAGAGAGAGAGAATACGTACCAAGTTAGTTAGTATATTTAGATAGACTCTGCCTAGGAAGATCCTAGTTTCACTACGCTTACCATTGATCTGATCAGAAAGTGTATTGGGTGAGTGAGTGAAAAACCGCTAAGTAGATCCCTTCTACTTAGTGGACATTTGTAAGTTGTTTTATTTGACCAGGAAATGAAATAGCTTATTTGTGTATCCTGCTGAGTTCCACAGAGTCCTTCTTTCTTTTCCGTATTGTTTCGTTAAAGTCTTTCGCGCCCTTAGTTTAATCATTTCAATTGAGTGCCTCTACATCACAAAGTGTTTCTCACTTACAAAGACTGATTGAGTCAAACCAACTCTTAGACTCACACCTTTGGTTGATTTGAGTTAGCTACCCGATCCTACAAGAGGAGTCAAGGCGACGAGGGTCATCAGCAGGGTAACTTTAATATTTGGAATCGATTGTGGAGTAATACGTTTCCGACTGGGTTTGGCTGATACTTACATTGGTGGATCATGCAGATGACACTTTGGGTTTTAGACAAAGATTAGAAGGAGGTAGACCTTTCTTTTGTGTCATGAATTTTCTAATGGTTGAGAAGATGGTTTTCTCATTCGAGCTAGATGAGTTGTAGTTTTCTCGACTCATGGCTGTTGTGATGAAGGTGTTTAAAGGATGGCGTAAGTTGATTGTAAGAGCGACCTTGAGTGATGGCTAAGCGATGGGTATAAATATAGGAGAGGGACAACTCACTGTCTGGTCGTGTGGGTCTTATATTATGGATTAATGAGTTGGCAGTCCTAGGGAATCGATAGCGTGTCATTTGATACGCATGCATAGGTTGCATGAACAGTGTTGTCTTTGATTCAGAGGTAGTTATAATCTCGAAAGAAGCATCCAATTCAATAAATTTAGTCGAAAACAAGATTTCATTTAAAGTAGTAAATGTAACAGTTGCTTTTTGATTCATATCAAAAGTTGACCTATGAAACAGATAGTCAATGGCAGTGAAACAAAAGAGAAGAAAAACTAACTTAAAACTACAATTTCTCACACGCTTCACTCGTGTCTCTAAGAGACATAGATCTCTCAGGCTATAGATGTGTATCTATGAAGTCTATTGCTCCTTGAACCATGTGATGAAAACTTGGTTCCTGAGAGACAGCCTGCACAGCTGTAAGAGTAACTCTTATACGCTGAAGAACGTCTCGAACTGAAGTATCCAGACTGGTCCCCGGCCTGTCGTGGACTGCTGAGAGACTGCGTTTCCTTTTGAGGAAGGAGGTCCTGGCAAGTGGTCGAGGCTCTGACCACGAGTCCTCGCTTTTGGTAGGCTTATGAGGGACCATTAGCTTTGTTTCTTAAGTCTTGATACCCATCTAGGACAGTATCTCTGAGCAGATGCAATCCTGAGCGGTCCGCGAGCACTCGTTGAAGCGGTTGGTGTCCATCCATTCTGCTGTAGTGCCGTGATGACCATTCCTTCGTGAACCACACCTTGGTTGACATATCTACCCTCCTCAATGGTGAGTAGAATCATGGTTGGAAGGTCTATCTTCTCCATGGTATTGATGGCCTACATAAGCCTCACACCTCTTGCATTGACGATGTGAGTTCTTTGATTCCTCGAGGTGATGTTGTGGGTGAGCAGGCTGAAGAGAACTCGGTTGGAGATGGACATTTCCACAGCATGGAAGTTCTTCATTGTGGCCCCCTTGTTGAGCATGTGGACCATCTTTCCTCCTTGATGTCCCAAGTCGTGTCCTTGGGAATGACCAATCCCTCCGGCTCCAGGTTGAAAGCCTTGCTGATCCAAGATTTTGTAATGTTGATGTGGACTCCTTGGACTTTTGCGATGATGTAGTCCTCACCATCATCACTTTGGAGATGGTCGAGATTCCTCATGTGCTCCTTGAGCAGCTCAGTGTAGATGGCGATAGGCTCTTGGAAGAAGTCAACCCAGCCTTGGAATTCCAGCAGCTCTAAGATCTCTCCAAGACCCATCTTCTCCATCCATTCCATGTCCATCGTCTTTGGTAAGATGGGACAGGACTTGTCATTGATGTTCTCAGCCTTGATGGTTGTTGGCTCGAGCTCCTTAAGTTTCTTCAGTCGCTTGAGCGACTGTTGTGGTTGTGGCTTCGCAACCGCTCTTTTTTATTAGAAGATCTCCTCGAGGTTCTGAGTGTGCGGTGATGAAGCAATTTGTTGTTTGCCCTTGGCCTTCCTTACTTGTTCACGCTCCTGGAGCGTCAGTATGACATGGGAGTCTGACTCCCTGTTGTGTTCTTCTTCTTCTCGACTCGATCGGTAGGTGTCGGAGACCGCTCGACGACCTGTAGTGTGGCTTGAGTGAGGGATTATTCTTGTTCTTTAGAATCTGGTGCGTTCACACCTTCTTCTTGAGCTTCCTCTTCTGCTGAGAGTTCCTTTTGTGACTTTTAGTCACTTTGGACCTCTTCTTCTTCCACATGGTGAATGATTTGTTCGACGACAGCAGTGGGAGCTGCTTCCTCGTCGCGGTGAAATGGAGTTTTCGAGTGGCTCTTTCAGGTGTTGAGTGGGCTTTCTTTGGTGGAAATCTTTGAGTTTTTGGGAGATGGAGTGGGAGAGGTCATGATTGGATTTTCTGTGGGGGTTGAAGTT
Source organism: Limonium bicolor (assembly GCA_023374045.1). Lineage (NCBI taxonomy): Eukaryota > Viridiplantae > Streptophyta > Magnoliopsida > Caryophyllales > Plumbaginaceae > Limonium > Limonium bicolor. Next base: position 208,371,519 of record CM041781.1, read on the forward strand.
GGAAGGATTTTAGGATTGAGAGTTCCAGACTAAATGAGATGGTGGATTTTAGGTAGGTGGGAGCTTATATAGGTTACCTCTTACGGCTGGAGTTCTCCTTCGTCCATGACTCGAAGGACAAGTTGGTCCTCCTCCTGTTTGGACACACGAGCGGGCAGCGACATACTGATGGGACTTGTCTGCTGTGTGTCGGCACTTTTCTCTAAGCTCGCCTCCCTTATGATGATCTTGGTCTTTGAGCGAAGAGTAGATTTAGGTGCCATGATTGATCAAGAGTTTCTAGATTTTTAGACTTTTCGATCGTGAGTTCTTGAGCAAGGCTGTGAGGTGAGGGTTCTTTAGCACAAGGCTCACTAGAGTGTTGTAAGAGAGAAAAGAAATCGATTGAATGCTCAGAGATTTAGAGAGAGTGAGGGCAATAGTGTGACAAGAGTTAAACTCTCATCGCCCTTTTATAGATATCGAGTAACGGTCGGCGACTGTTCCTCGTTCGCTCACTGACATGTCCCAATGGTACTATTCACAACAGGCAGCGGTCGTGCGGGTTTGTCATCGATCCGTTGAAGTTTTCTCGTTCTATCCGTTGCACTCTTCCTATTCTAGCCTTACTTTTGTGAAATGGCTGACATATCTGTTTCAAGTAGTTGTTTGACATAATTACTTTGCATTAAACTGTACATTTCCCATCGAACGACATACTTGAGTGTTGCTCACATGTCGGTGACCGATCGCAGGAGTCAAAAGATAGCCTAATCGTGATTAATAAATATCATTCCAAGATCATGAACAATCATTGAACCTTTCTCTACTTAGTGGTTTGGTAAAGATGTATGCTAGTTGGTTTTCAGTTGAAATGTACTTTAAACCAACTAATTCCTGATGAAGAGGGAAAAAGTACGAGGATAAGGAAAGGTAGAACATCCGGTCCCATGTGGCTGAAAGGAACAGCTTAGAACAAGGAATATCGCCGGATCAGAGTGTGATCCGGCCGGATGAGTAATTAAATACCCCGCTTACATGTAAATGCCAGCTTGGCAATTGAAAAGAAAGACAGGCTGGCAACTCTCGATCTAGCAGTGTAAACATTATAAATAGGGGTTCAACCCCACAATAAAGGATACGTTTTCACGTTCGAAACTACACACCATTGCATTATCTACGCGATTCTCTCTCTCTAAGCTCGTCGCACAGTAACCAGGTAACTCGACAAAGCACAAATGGCCTAGCAGTAGAATTGGAATCCGATTAGAGATTAGGATAGAAGATTAGGGAGTTTAGGAATCCACCATTTCATTTTGGCGCCGTCTGTGGGAAACGGATGGCTCAAGATCTTTCTTAGCAACCACGAGTCCACCGGAGGTAATCTGATTTTGAGCGAAACAACGAAGCCTTGAAACTTTGAGGTTGTGTCTTTTGCAGGTGTAAGCGAAGGAGGTACGCGTGCAAGGATGGCTCCAAGAACAAGAAAAACACCCCGACCTGAGGGCGAGATCAACAATGTAGGAACAGCCGAAAACGACAGAGTGGAAGCTGGAGACGTGATCTCCAAGCAAGCGTTGGAGGAGATGCTGAAAAGCCTAGTCAGAACCATTGATGAAAGGATAGTGGAAGGGAATGAAGTCCTGCAGCAGGAGCTGATGCAGCGAGATGTGGAATACCAGAAGAAATGGGAGGACATGACTGAGGCGCTCGAATCGCTCAAGAATCGTGGCTCCGAAGCGAGCAACAGCCGGAAGAAAGAGCAGCTAGAGAAAACTCATCATCAGCGACGAGACTGAGGAGGATGATTCGATCGACATGACTCTTTACCCCTTCTCCGAGAGAATCAGGAAGGCAAAGCTTCCTCCCCACTTCGTTGCGCCAGCAGTGGAAAAGTACGATGGAACAGGGGACCCTGCTCTTCACGTTAAGAAATTTATGTTCGCAATGAATACGCAGGGGATAAGTTCTCTCGCTCTTTGCAATTTGTTTCCGGGAACATTATCCAAAAGGGCACTCGGTTGGATCTCAACAAGACCCCCGCAGTCGATCTCAAGTTTTAAGCAATTGACTGAGGAGTTCCAGCAATATTTTGCTGCAAGCAAAAAGATCAAGAAGGAAACAATAGAACTGATGGATCTCAAACAGAAAAGGGGAGAGACGGTGAAAGAATTCAGTGAAAGGTTTCATAGGCAGGTAGCTGAAATTGATGACGTTGATGAGAAGATTCTGATCAAGGCTTTCGGAAACGGGCTAGCACAACCAAGGCTTGCCGGGAAGATCGCGACAAAAGCCCCAAAAACCCATGGAGAGCTAGCCGAAATGATTCATGAATTTCTAAAGTCAGAGGTAGCGGAAAATAAGGCCAGAGATTTGGCAAACAGCTTCAAAGCGGTTAACGACAAGAAAGGGGGACCAAATGGAAATGGCGCTTCCGGCAATGTATCAGGAAGTTCATCTGGGGGAGGCTCAAGATACAAGCCTTACTACAAAGCTCCATCCCAGGCACCTCAGTTTCAGAACGCCCGGGTTGCTGTTCAGATTGATCCGGGCAGGTATGCGGTGACAGTCAAAGAGGGATATCTACCTCCACCAAAGAAGCCTTATCCAGGGGAGATTCCGGTAGCCTTCTGTGAGTATCATGGTTGCAAAAGTCACAGAACCGCAAATTGCGCCACTCTGGCCAAAGAGTTGAGGATCATCGAGGAAGAAAAGAAAGGCAGGGGAAAGCAGGTGGCAGGCCAACAGAAGCAATATGGCAGGCAAAATCAGTCCACCTCTCGAAACCACCAGGAGGAAGAGATCCACCCTGAGCTAAACCACGGCAAATCAGTCGGTATGATCTCAGGTTTGTAAGAGGATGGAGACGTTTTTGTTTCTCTAGTTTTAGCTAGGCCCAGTCATGTCGGTAATAAGGCGAGAGCTGTGTAATCAGACTTTTTTCTCTCTTCCTTCCAGAAAAGACGTATGTTGTAAAAATCTTCCGGAATCTTCCGGTAATTCCCTTCCGGAAAAAATAAAAATCTAATAAACTTTTTCTCTTAAGCAAATTCTCAGGTCTCTTTTCAGAGGTAGGACCGTTGACCCCAAACGAAAGAAAAAGACATATTCATGCGGTGCATCAAGAACTACCGGAAAGAAAAATTGCCAAGCGAGAGAATCTTCCCAGATTTTCTTTACAAACGAAGACGAAGAAGGGGTGTTATACCCTCACAATGATCCACTGGTCATTCGGGCACAAGTGAATGACAGGATGATGGAAGGAATCCTGATAGACAGCGGGGCTGGAGCGAATGTCATATCTGCCGAGGCAGTTAAAAAGTTGGAGATCCCAGAAAGTAAGATTAAACCATATTCGGCGGTCCTCGGAGGCTTCGTTGGGGGCGTTTCTACCAAGTCTTCAGGGGCATAGACTTCACCATAACATTGGGATTGGGAGACGAACGAAGAACTGAAAAGCTCACAGCTTTCATTGTACCAGGACTTTCCGGATACAATATGTATCTCGGCCGGCCAGGGATTAATGCTTTCAAAGCAATATGCAGCACTCACCACCTGAAGATGAAGTATCTAACCAGGGCTGGAAAGGTGGTAACCATAAAAGGGAGTCAAAAGATGGCTCGAGTATGTGAAGTCCGCATCATGGAGGGAATACCGGAAGAAGAGATGGTCAAAACGGTGGGGTCGGAGAAGGAATTCAAGGGAAAGCTCCCTTTCCCGCCAGAGCCGGATCAAAGAGCAGAAGGCTGTGGAACCTCTAAGGAGTCACCAAGAGAGGTACACTTAAAAACTGACCCTTCTAAATTTTTTAAAATAGGAAATGCGTTCGGCAGTGGGGAGCAAACTCACCTGATGAGATTCCTGGAAAAAAGAAGGACAACTTTCGCCTGGAGTACGGACGAATGCCAGGAGTAGATCCAAGCGTTATCCAGCATGACCTACGAGTGGATCCGAAGCACCCAGCCATCCGGCAAAGAAGAAGAATAATAGGAGAAGAAAGAGACCTTGCGGCACGTGCTGAAGTGCAAAAATTGCTTAAAGCCGGATTCATCAGGGAGGTGTCCTACCCCAAGTGGTTGGCCAACGTCGTGATGGTTAAAAAATCAAATGGCAAATGGAGAATGTGTGTGGACTTCACAGATCTGAACAAAGCATGTCCTAAAGACTTTTATCCGTTACCATCAATAGATAGATTGGTTGCTTCAACGGCTCAAAGTTCTGTTTTAAGTTTCTTGGATGCGTTTTCAGGATATAATCAAATAAGAATGAATGAGGAGGATTCGGAAAAAACATCTTTTATTACCTCGGCCGGAACCTTTTGCTACAAGGTGATGCCTTTTGGGTTAAAAAATGCGGGTGCAACCTTCCAAAGAATGATAGACAAAGTGTTCAAACAACAGTTGGCCCGGAATGTAGAAGCATATGTCGATGATATCGTGGTAAGAAGTAATTCCTGGGCACAGCACATGGAAGATTTAAAAGAAACCTTTGACACCCTGGACAGATTCCAAATCAAGCTGACTCCGGAAAAATGTGTATTTGGAGTTACAAAAGGGAAGTTCTTAGGCTTTATCGTTGGACAAAGAGGGATTGAAGTGGACCCCGAAAAAACCCAGGCAATCCTCGATCTATCGCCACCAAAGAACATTAAAGATGTGCAAGCATTGAATGGAAGGCTCACGGCTTTAGCAAGATTCTGCTCAAAACTCCAAGAAAAGTCAATACCATTCTTCACCATTTTACGAAAAAACAAGAAATTCCAGTGGAATCAAGAATGTGTGGACGCCTTTGAAAGGATCAAGGAGATGCTCAAAGAATTGCCAAAACTAGGTGTTCCGGCGCCTGGTCAAGACTTGTATCTCTACCTATCTGCCACGGATTGGGGGTAGCGGCTGTGTTAATAATGGAGGAGGAGAAAAAAGAGATACCAGTATATTACACCGGAAAAATCCTAACTCCAGCAGAAAGCCGTTACACCAACATCGAAAAAATATTGTTTGCATTAGTCGTTGCATCTCGAAAGCTTCGACCTTATTTTCAGTCGCACCGGGTATTCGTTAGGACGAATTGGCCACTAAAGCAGATAGCAAACAACCCAAACGCTTCCGGACGGATGGTCAGTTGGACTGTCGAGCTCACCCAGTACGAAATCCACTTCCTTCCTCGAACAGCCATAAAGGCACAGGCCTTGGCGGACTTTATAACCGAAACAACCTTTGCTCAAAAGCAAAGAGAATCGACCAACCCGTACGTTATCTTAGTTGACGGAGCTCGATGTAAGACTGGAGCGGGAGCCGGAATAGTGGTCCAAACGCCGGATGGAAGAACTTAACTTTGCGTTCCGGCTAGAATTTGAGGTAACAAATAATGAAGCAGAATATGAAGCCCTCATACATGGAGGTCGCCACTGCCTTAGGGGCAACAGGTTCTTTCTTATAATAAGACAGTGGTTCTCATTTGTGTCTTTAAAAATTTTTACATACCTCCAAAAGGGGGGAGAATGGGGTTTACCTCTTTGTTTGTTATGCAGAATTGGAAATATACTCAGATTCAATGCTAGTGGCGCGACAAAACGATAACATTTACGAGGTCAAGGAGGAGAAGCTTGGAAAATACTTGGCCAAAGTCCAAGAGACGAAGGCAAACTTTCGGAGATGTGATTAAGACATCTTCCCCGAGCAGAAAACATAGAGGCCGATGCGTTGGCTAAATTGGCCAGTATGGCCGAGAGAATGCCCAGTAAAGTCTGGATGGAAATAAAGGCAAACTCAAGTCTGGAGGAGATCCGAGTATGCACCATTGAATCGGACACAATAGCCAAGTCTTGGATGGCACCTATTGTTGAGTACATACAAAGCGGAAACTTGCCACAAGACGAGAAAGAAGCGGCAAAAACAAGACGAAGGGCTGCGTCTTTCTTTTTAGAGCAAGACAGCTCTACAAAAGATCATTCGCGAGACCAGCACTTAAGTGTGTTACCATGGAGGAGGGAGCAAGGCTCATGGAGGAGCTACATGAGGGGACCTGTGGGAACCACCAAGGAGAAAGGGCGATAATTCACAAAATCCTAAGGCTGGGATATTATTGGCCAAGAATGAGGGAATGTTCAAAAGAATACATACGGAAGTGCATTAAATGTCAGGAACACGGCCACAAAATACACAGTCCCCCGTCCACACTGAAAGCCATGTTGTCCCCAATCCCATTTGCCATGTGGGGATTGGATATCGTTGGACCTTTCCCGGAAGCATCTCCCGGAAGATATAAATTCATTTATGTGGCCATTGACTACTTTACCAAATGGGTGGAAGCCATGCCAACGGTATCCATTACCGCAAGAAAGTCACAGGATTTCATCTGGAAGTATGTGGTCTATAGATTCGGGATCCCGAAGATAATAGTAACAGACAATGGAGCTCAGTTCAACTGTAAAAGCTTCCGAGCATTCTGTGAAGAGTGGAAGATTGACCTAAGATTCGCATCGGTCGCCTATCCACAAGCAAACGGCCAGGTAGAAAATGCGAATGGACAAATTGTCAAGGCTATGAAAAGGAAGTTGGACAGCAAAAAAGGGAGATGGGCGGAATTGCTACCTCAGGTTCTCTGGTCCTACAGAACAACCGAAAAGGGCCCAACAGGGGAAACTCCATACAGGTTGACCTACGGTCTGGAAGCGATTGTTCCGGCTGAAATTATAGTCCCATCAATCAGATGGGAATCCTTTGATGAGGAAAACAACAGTGAAGGGGTGAAAGACAGCCTTGACCTGCTTGAAGAAACCAGGACTATGGCCCAAGTCAGGATGGAAAGGGATAAAGCGAAAGTAGAAAGATATTTTAACCAAAGAACAAGGGAAAGGGGTTTCGCTCCGGGTGAACTGGTCTTCGGGAGGTAAAGCAGCCAAAGAAGCTAGAGCCCCAATGGGAGGGACCATTTATAGTACAACGGCGAACAGGGCAAGCTTCATATCGCCTGAAAAATAGTGAAGGTTACGAATTGCCTCACTCCTGGCATGCTGAATGCCTTAAAAAGTTTTATGTATAAAAACATTTTTTACAAAGAGCAATAAAATGAGGTATTCTTTTGAGGCAAAGTTTTTTGAAATATACCATCCGGCCAGCGTGCCTACAGGCTATCATGCCTTGAAATGTACCATCCGGCCAGCGTGCCTACAGGCTATCATGCCTTGAAATGTACCATCCGGCCAGCGTGCCTACAGGCTATCATGCCTTGAAATGTACCATCCGGCCAGCGTGCCTACAGGCTATCATGCCTTGAAATGTACCATCCGGCCAGCGTGCCTACAGGCTATCATGCCTTGAAATGTACCATCCGGCCAGCGTGCCTACAGGCTATCATGCCTTGAAATGTACCATCCGGCCAGCGTGCCTACAGGCTATCATGCCTTGAAATGTACCATCCGGCCAGCGTGCCTACAGGCATGCCTTGAAATGTACCATCCGGCCAGCGTGCCTACAGGCTATCATGCCTTGAAATGTACCACCCGGTCAGCGTGCCTATAAAGCTAGGAATTTACTTAAAAAGTTTTTGAACGAAGGTGTAAAGCCTTCCATATAAATAAAGGGGGAACTTACAAAGCATTTGGAAATCCGGTCGCTCCGGATAAAGCCAAATGTGAAATATATAAAGCTAACTCGTAGGAAGCTTAAAACGATTAAGAGATACAAAAGAGGTAGCAAGGGCAGAACGCATTCAAAACATTACCAAAAACAGTAATCCAAAATACGACTATACAAGATTCCTGCACTAAGAAATTACTATCTAAAAAGCATCTATTCTTTAGCAGGCTTCTTTACAGCGGACCCTTCGACCGGATTGGACACGCTCTCCGCAGAATTAGATTTTCCAATGGCTTGACGAAAGCCGGCAACCTCCTGGCGCATACCGCTATCGGGAGGAAGGAAAGAAGCTTGACCAGGCCCAAAGACTGTCTCACCGGGGAGACGACCGAACTTCTCAAAGTCTTCAAGGAAGTTGCTCTTCCGGGCAACGTTGTCAAACTCCAGCTCACTATACAGATCGTCATCCAATACTTCCCCCCTCTTCAGAAAATACTTGGAGATGGTTTGGCGACAAATGTTAGTAATCTTCCGGCTCTGAGAGCCGAAAGCCTTTTTTAGATGAGCAATGATAGTTCCTTGCTTCTTCAGCTCCTCTTGGGTCCGACGGGCGTAGGCTGTATGCTTAGCAACGTCCTCCTCAAGCTGTAAAACCTGGCTCGGTAGAGATCGCGGTCAGAACCCGCGGCAGAAAGTTCCTCATTCAGCTTGTCAATACGATCGCTGAGCTTCTCGACATGTCTTAAAAGATTTTCAGAATGTTTTTTTTAAAAAAGAGAGAGCAGGATCGGTAAGAATAAGGCATAAGGACGAAAAACGGCAGAAAAAGACCGATAAGACTCACCCTTGGCCGGGACCTTAGCACTTTCGGGTTGAGGGAGGGCCATGGCCTCCTCTAAAGCCTTCACCTTTTCCTCCAGAGAAGCCTTCTCGGCCGCAAGAGCAGCTTTACCAGCAGAAAGAGCCGTGTTTTCGTCCATCAAGAACTGCTTCTCTTGATCAAAGGCGGTCCGAGTCTGCTCATCCAGAGCATTCTTTTCCTCGGTCAGTTCGGTAAGCTCTTGAATAAGTTTGGCTTTATCCCCCACCAAAGCCTCATTCTGCCCGGCCAAAGCTTTTTTGTCCGCCTCAAGGGTTTCAACTTCTTTCTCAAGGGCAGCATTCAGGCCCGCGAAATAAGCCTTATCTGAGGTAAGAGAATCCACGTCCCTTTTATGAGCAGCTTGTACCTGCCGCAACAAAACTTCCAAGTCAGACAAAGCATGCTTTGGTATCAAGATATCTTTTCACCGGAAGGTTTGCGGTACCTGCTTCAGATACCCTCTGTGTGGAGGTTCTGGTTTCTCAGGCGAACATCTCTTCCCGCAAATTCTTTAGCTTCAATTCATATTCATCTCGAAGGCGAACACACTCATGGCGAGATGACCGCAACTCCTTGTTTAAAGTGTCTGTCCTATCTTTCACCTTGCGGTCAATCTCGTAATTTACGTGATCCATGTAATCATGATTAGAACGGGTTTGCTTCAACTCGGCTTCAATATTGTTGGCCCGACTTTTTTCACGTTGCAGGTCAAATTGAAGGTCCCGAGTCTGGACTTCGGCGCTTTGGGCCATTGACATAACCTAAAAAGAAGCGAAACGTAAAAGGCTTAAGGGATATCAGAAAGACATAGGGGAATAGGAAGAAGACGGCACTTACTCGAAAAATGCTCTGCCACATCAGGTTGAAGACCTCTCCCGTAGGAATGGAATGACGCATAATAGCATCAGCTCCTCCGCTCCCGGCCCTCAGTTTTTCCTTGGTGGCTGTGACGAGACAGGAGGGGCAAAGATCCCGTCCGGATGATCAGACAGTCTTATCGCTTCCTTCCAGGCGTCGGTGTATCGAGCAGCATCAAAGGAGATCTTGCGGAAGGGCTGCCCAAGATGGTAGAACCATCCCTCCTTCTGGGAAGGACCGGTGAAACCCCCATGAGCAGGAGGGGGTGGAGAGGAGGAGGAGGCAGTAATGTCCTCCCTTTGCCTGTCTTCCCTTTGCTTACTTCGGAGCTCTGGATTTTCGGGCACAGGTCGGTATTCTTTCACCCCCTCGGGTACTGATTCATTGACTCCAGGGACGTCATGTAGGGTTGAGGTGTCAAGGTCCCACGGTCCCTTTCAGTCTCAGAAACCTCCGTTAAAACAGCCTTCGGCTTTGATACAGTTTTCTTCCGAGGTTTTTGAGTACCGGAAGCCGGAACAGCAGAAGTAGGGTGGGCCGGATCGCAAGCAACCTCGTTGTCAGTAACGGTTATGGGTGCGCCTTGAGAGCCTGAGAAAGAAAGGGTCAGCATAGAATGTACAAAAAGAAAGGCAAAAGTTTCCTTCAAATAAGAAAGAGCAATACGTAGTTAGTATCTTCCAAGATAGCACCGTGGGCCGGATCGGAAGAAAAATATCCTGCCAAGTCAGGAAACAATTCACAAATTGGGGTTGGGTGACCAGATCCCTGACCCGGACGAGAGACAGACCCCTGGCCTGAATCAGGAGTAAGAGGGAGAAAGACGCGACGCCCAGACCCTGGACTCACGTACCAAGTACCTGGAAAATCACCGCTCGATCGGGCTGGAGACCCGGCAGTTCTCTTTTTCTTCTGGCAGGAATGGTCCTTGTCATTATCGCCTCTTTGTCTCTTCTTGGAAGAGGTGGTATCCCCGAGGAGCCTTGTGGCCGCATCAACAGCCGCATCAACAGACGCATAGTAATCGACTTGCTCGTCACCCATCTTGAAGTTGACAAAGTTCCAGCTGTTGAAGGGCCCCACCTTATCTCCTCTAGAAAAGAAATCTGCCGGAACAACGTGAAAGTAAGAAGAAACGGTAAAAGGTAAAATTTAGGTGAGACTGATAAAAGACTTACTATGATATTTCTTCAATGAGTCCAGGCGCGCCGGAGTAAAAAACTGGGAGACCGTAGGCTGTTTTTTGCTTATCATCTTCAGGATTTTCGAGATAGGCATTTCTTGCGCCGGGGAAGGAGGACAGCTAAATTGGCCTTTCGGATCGAGGGACAGTAGGGAACTCCCAAAAATCGGCCTGGTGGTGGGACAATGATAAACCATCGGAGTTCCACCCGGAAGATGCTTTCTTGTAATCGAAAAGGGAAAAGCCGGCCTTCGCCTTGATAGTCAGGCTATCAGGATCGTCCCTTGTGGAGTAGAATTGGGCGAACTCGGTCGCTTCTGCCCGAATTTTGTTCTCCTCACAAAGGAGAACATAGGCGTGGAGGGTAAGAAATTGCCTTCGGGTGTAGGTGAGCGAGCACACAGCAACGCCGAATTAGGAAACCCAGAACGAATGGATGAGGGGGCACAGTCAGACCGCGAGAGAAAAAATCCGCATAAACGACATATCCAAGCCCAAAATTATCGTGGGGATGCGAGTCGGAAGAAGGAAGGTAGATGCAAGTACCCAGTGGGACTTCGACGTCCTTTAAACAGGAGAGAAGGGAGGGGGTATCCAGGGAGGATGAAGAAGGTTCTCGATCAGCAGAAAAGGGTTCGGTAGATTTCAGATAAGTAGGGCGAAACCCTTGAGGCGAAAAAGTACCTTGAATCGCCTCTTTAGCGGGGACAAAGTTCGCGGCTGCCTTGTTCTTCTTCAAGCTAGACGAGGCCATCAGAACAAGAAAACAGAGAGCGTGGACGAAGCAAAGGAATGGAAAGATTCGAGAAGAGGACGCAAGGGAGGAGGCGACGGAGTCTGGGCAACAAAGGAGGAAGATAACTTAAAGAGTTCGAGACTGGAGCTTCGAAGAAAAGCGATTCCCGCCCAGTTGATGAAAAATAAAAAGAGACCCCGCACCTTCCTGGAAATGGGGCACTGACACAAAACGACTCTGCAAATTCTACATCGAAAAGACGTAGGCACGGACTAAGCACGGGCAGGGGCGTAATTCTAAAAAGGAAGTAAAGGAAATTTCTTTCTTATTTTTTAAAAAAAGAGAAAGAGGGCGGAAAAAAGAAAAGAGAACCTGTGGGACTAAGGGGAGGCGATGGCCGGAAGAGCAAAAGGCCTCAGCCGGAAGAGCAGAAGGCCGTAACATAAAAAAAAAACACAAACAGGCATATGCTAAAAAGTTCAACTTTTTACGTTTAGAAGATCAAAAGTAGAACTTGTGGACTGATGAAGAGGGAAAAAGTACGAGGATAAGGAAAGGTAGAACATCCGGTCCCATGTGGCTGAAAGGGCACAGCTTAGAACAAGGAATATCGCCGGATCAGAGTGTGATCCGGGAGTAATTAAATACCCCGCTTACATGTAAATGCCAGCTTGGCAATTGAAAAGAAGACAGGCTGGCAACTCTCGATCTAGCGTGTAAACAATAAATAGGGGTTCAACCCCACAATAAAGGATACGTTTTCACGTTCGAACTACACACCATTGCATTATCTACGCGATTCTCTCTCTTAAGCTCGGTCACAGTAACCAGGTAACTCGACCAAAGCACAAATGGCTAGCAGTTAGAATTGGAATCCGATATAGAGATTAGGATAGAAGATTAGGGAGTTTAGGAATCCACCATTTAAAATGTGACTTTAAACCAACTAATTCCTTTTATAACAAATCTTAAGAAAATGATGTCATAATGTCAATGTGCTTAGTACAAGAATGATGTACTGAATTTTTGGAGATAGATATGGCACTAGTATTATCACACATAATTGGTAACGTACCAGTTTTGACATGGTAGTCACCAATTTATTGTTTGAGCCACAAGAGTTGAGCACAACAACTTTGTTATACCCAAAATTTTGACCCTCGGGAAAGGGCTCAAGTGCATAAATGCAAAGACAAGGGCAAAACGGCCAAAACGCACCAAGGTTGGATTTTCTAAGGACATTCTCGTGATTTTCTATTTTCATATGACTTGTTCACTATCTCCAAACACTTCCAAATACCATAGTCATTATGAAAGGTATTTCATGATTTTCAGATAATATTTATTTTGGAAATTTAGCACTTAATTCATATTACAAGCTAATTTCTTTAATAATTAACACATGAAACAACCTTAAAATAGAAATATAAAGGTTTCTTAAAATTAAAATAAAATTTTCACATGGTTATCATGACTGCATATAGTCATAAACCTGGAAATATTTTATTTGGAACCTTAGCCCAAAGTTTAAAAGAGAAATTCAAACATTCTTACAATTTTCTCTCTCCTTTAGAAAATACTCCAATCAAATCCAAATGTGGTCAAATTTTAACACAAGATAGATATTGATTTTTTCATACAAACACCGTTAGAATTTCCTAATTTTGACTTTCCAATCGTAAGTTATGAGTTATATGAGGTTCCAGATTGTAACATTTTTATCTAAATAACCTAATTCCAACTCTCAAAATTCCTATAAATCTTATTTTATCCTTGGTTAATATATCAGAATTTTAATCGATCTGTAGCTCATTTAAAAAAAATCAGATTCTCTTAGAGCATAAAGCAGGGTTCTAGATAAAAAAAAATTCTATCAACTTGGCCTTGCTTTTTCTATAAAACGACCTCCTCAAAAACAACATAGGGCAGAGGAGAACACTCCCAAAGTCATAAAACGCAGCCACCAACCTTCTCCCCACGTTTTTGCACTCCCAACCCTCAAATCTAAACCGAAACTCTACTGAAATCACCCTGAAACCTCTGAAAACACAATCTTTCTATCCCAATCAGATTTCAAAACATCAAAAAACACAAAACACCACAAATACAGAAGAAAAACATCCTTAACAACATAAAGAAGAAGGAGTCAGAAGCTTAATTCGAAGTCATCCGGAACCGGCATCAACTAAGCTTCGAAAGAATCCCGGCGTGAAAGGTCGCCTCAATTCAAAGGTAAAACAGGTTAGAACTTAGGTTTTCTAACTCTCCTTGACTTCACGAACTCTCTGTTACAACTTGGAATCAAATCGAACTTTTTCGGCTCTCGAATTATCGTTTTTCTTCACCTCTGTCCAATAAGTTGTTCATTAGGTTTCACCATTAATTTGAAGACAAATTGAAAATTTTAGATTACTAAGGTGTTTAGAATCTTTCAGGCTACAAACCCATAAAATTTGAGCCAAAAACACTGCTGGGAACCACCAGAACGCCGCAGTCCGAGGGTAGTCTGTGCCTGCGGACTGCATGTCCGGGGTCCCGGACAGCATGTCCATGGCCACGGACACCCCCAGACCGCGGAGGGAATTTAATTTTCAAACGTTTTAGGTTTTTTCAAATTATGTCCGAGCCTACGGACACCCTGCTCGTGGCCCTGGACTTTTCAAGTTTTCGCTTTCTTGCAAATTCGACTTTTCTGCATATTTAGGTTAACAAGGGTCCATGGCCTCGGACATTAGGTCCGTGGCTACAGACGGAAAAAAATTTGACTTAATTCTGCCTCCGAAACCCTAGTTTAGGTATTTTAATTTCCACTTTAATTTTCAGTCAAAAAATATCAAAAATATAAAAAAAATCAGAAACATGCGCACTTAGGTTAAACGACCTCGTAATAAGCCGTAAATTACATAAGTAGAGAAACACCTAGGAGGGGTAATGAAAGTAATTTGAATCCTAAATAAGTCGAATACCAAGCCCCTAAACCAGAACTCTCCTTTCCTAATTTAATCTAGGTTAAAATTAGGTGGCGACTTTAATTAGGTTCCAGTGCGCTAGCTTAAGACTTAGTAAATAATGTTTTTATGACATAGTTATTAAGCTTAGGTTATAAGTGGACCTAGAACCTGACCAGACCCTAATCAACTCAAATCAACAAAATGGCAGTGGTTCAAAAATCGAGGCTCACAAAATAGCGACTCTACTGGGGACAAACTCTTAATATTAACTTGTTTAATTTTAAGAAAGAGGGCTTAACTCGAAAATTGTTTGTTTATGGCTTTTATTACGTTGTTTGTTTACTGTCATGCGCAATTTAAATTTCTGCACCTTTGCATCATATGAGAGTGAGGGTCCATCCAAACCGATTTCACCCCGGGACCCACTTTAGGGTCCCCTGTCAGGGGCTCACACCTTTTTAGGTGATGTGAATAAGTGGAGGAAAAGAGGAGGATATCGTCTAACCACATCCCCTTAATACCTGAGCTATAGGCAGTGCCCTTACCTAGCCTTGTTTGGTCATACAAATACCCGACCGTAGACCCAAACCTCATGGTGATGTGAAAAGAGCGGGGAAGCCCAAAGAGAATAGCGTGCAAGTCCTATTCCTTTGGTGACCTGGGCCCACGCCCCAAGCACCTCTCTGGATCGATCCATACCCATTGATCAAAATTGTCTAGTCAGGACATGTTGAACTTGTGTGAAACCTTGCTTGTATAATCAGCTCACTACCAGCGTAGAAATTGATAGGAACTTTTTCTACATCGACTCAGCCCAATCTGAATTTGCGGCGTTATTGTTTGCGGCCTAAAGGCCTTGCTTAGTTTGAATATGTTAATCCTTTTGTTCGGACTTTGGCCCAAAACCTTAGATTTAGGTGATTTCTCTTTCAGTCCAATTTGAATTGTTCATTTAGTTCTAGGTCCATGAAAAAGAAATCCACCCAAACTTGAAGTAGTCCACAAGATTTTAAAATCGATAGCCTTTCATTGTAAACTTTTTCGGCCTAAAGGCTCATTCTAGTCTAGGTAAACTTCCTGTTTGGGCCCCAGCCCAAAATCCTGAACCTAGGTATCATCTTTTATGCCCAATCAGAAGGTTAGCCCAAATTCAAATCTAAATCTAGAACATGGTTTATAAATCATTTGTGGCCCTTGCGCATTACTTCTAGCTCAAGCACATTCTGGCCCAGGTGCCAAATTCTCAGAACGTTCGGGCCCATAGGCCATATTTTTTAAAACTTTCGGCCTAGGCGCTAGTTTACAGCTCATGAGTCATTCCGGCCCATGTGCCTCTCTTCCAATTCATTCGGTCTCTAACACCTACCCACAGTCTCAAAAATATTCTGACTCATGTGCTTTTCTCACAGCCCATACGAGCTTTAACTTAGAACACCATTTTATCTAGTACTCCTCCCCGGCTTAGAATTTCAGGCCATTCCTCTTTTATTTTCTAACAAACGACACTTTGGAAACAAGTAAGCCCAAATCCCAAGTATGGCAGAGGGAGGGAACCCAATCAGCATGGAGACCCAGCTCGCAGCCATGAACAAAAGTACATCACCATCATCGAGGACTGAGAAATAAAATTAATTCCCTTGAGGTCAGTCATCAGGAAAAAATTCCGGGGAAGATTACCGACTCCGGGAACGAGCGCAACCACATCGAAGTTAACTTCGTTGGAGCCTGGGCCCGCATGGACATGTAGATGGGGCAACGCTAGACAACCAACTAGCTGTCAAACTTAAGAGAGCGTTGAAAAGGATCGAGCGCATGGAAAAGGCTAACAAACCAGGTAGCCTCGATTACCTTTCCATGGCGTCGTACCTTGAGGTTGATCTCCCTTTAAAGTTGAAGCTGCCCACACTTGCTCTATACAAGGGTTCCTCAGACCCGCAGGTTCACCTAGCGATGTTCAATAGAGAGATGTCCATCCTCAGGCTGAATGACATGCAGAAGGCCAAGGTTTTTACCCGTTACCTCAATGAAATACCTCAGCGTTGGTACTTAACCCAGAGGATGAACACCAAAACCTATGACGAGGTTTGCGAAGCTTTCTTGCACAACTTCGAATATGCTAAGAATCTCGAAGTCACCAGGTCCGACCTTGCCAGTACTCGGTAGAAAGACAATAATTCAATGTCCGACTTCATCTAACGGTGGAGGATGAAGGCCGCCGCTATGCCCACAAAGATGGATGAGCAAGAACAGATTTCAAATGATTGTGGACAATATGCAGAAGCAATATAACAACGAGTTAAGCTGCACGTACTTTCCCAATTTTGACATACTGATGGGACAGGTGAGAATCATGGAGGAAAAGATTCACAAAGGCGAGCTAAAGCTAGGACAACCCAAATCTCAGGGTGTGGTGTCGAGACCTTTAAGTCGGGGCCAACCAAAATAGTCCCAGTTTCACGACAGGTGAATAATGTGCGCCAACTCTGTGTTTCCAAACAGAGCACCAAGGCTTCATCCCAACCTAGACGGTTCCCTGCGCCAAGACAGTTTACCGACATTGGCCGACCTCGCAGTCAAGCGCTCGTGAAATTACAGGAGTTGAACCTACTACAGCCTCTCACGCCATGTCCCGGGGTCTCCTAATCCGGAGAGCATCTCAATCAGTTTTGCAAATTCCATCAACTACCAGGGCACAGTACTGATGCTTGTAAGACACTAAAGCATAAGATTGAAGATCTCATCGAACAAGGGCTCCAGTTTGTCGAGTAGGCTAATGTCTAGTAGTGTTTTGTTGCTTTAATTTCCCTCTTCAATGTTGTAAAGAGTTTATGATATTTCCATTTCAATAAAGTTTAGATGTTCAAATTTCACTTTCTTATCTGTTCAATTTGTAATCACAAAAATAATTAAAAAAATGTGTTCGTTCATCTTGCACCTTCAACCAACTCGTCTTGCTCATCATCAAATATCTCTCAAAACTAATGTTCATGAAACGGTCATTTTCTGGCAATTGAACAAAACGACTTGTCTTTTGTTTCTAAAAGGATGAACATGTCCAACCAAACACCACTACTCACCCCAAAACTTCCAAACAGCCCACAAGACAGTTCCAAGTGCACACACGTCAAATTGTTTTCATAAACCCCAAGTTAATACTGCGGGCAATCTGAGTTTAGGTTTGTCATCTTCAATCTTTCATTTAAACGTGTGAACAAATCTTCGAGTGATAATTCGTGTGAGAGTGTCTTGAATAGAAAAACCATGAGCGAATGAGCATGAGACCACATTCAAAGGTTAGGTAAACGGCATAACTCCGACCGAAGGAGATAATTTGTAGATTTACACTGAGACCTATGAAAAGTAACAAAGAATAGATACACAACTACCAGGAATGACGAAGCACCTAGGTACAACACCACATACCCAAAAGCTTGTGAACCCTGACATTACACCCTAGGCACCCCCGCTGAGCTTTTCATATATCTCCTCTTTTTCGACATTACAAACTCCGCAAAACAAGCCAGCCAATGATGAATAACCGACCCGGTGACCAAAGGAAGCAAGGAACCCGATTCCTGGACAACAACTTCACAAGTCAAAAGAAGCAACACCGCTACCAAGACAATGAGATGATCCGTAAATGGTCCCAAAGCGACACAGGACCCAAAGAGTTTACATCAAAAACACCTCTCGATGTTCAAAAACAGGAACCACAAGAACCCCAGAAAAGGAAAAGGATACAAGGCAAATCTGAAAAGCCCGAACGAAATCCTAATCTAAAACCAAAAGAAGAGAGAGATGATGGCTTCAATATTCCAAGTCCAACGTCCAAAAGCAAAGTCAACACGAAGTAGCCAAACGACTTCAAGACAAAGAAGGCAAGTCCGAGAGAAGGTGCAAGTTACAACTTTGGTCACCCTTATAGCACCACATACCTCAAATATCCCTTCATGGTCCCGTTATTTTCATCACACCCCATGGCCACGTATAAGCTTAAAAGACTTCCGACTTTGTAGCTTTGTATCTAATCAATTGAAACTAACAGATCGAATGCGTAAATCCATCAGATATTAAATTCAATGGTCCAGAAGTTATGACCGTAGGCTAGAAACGAGTACAAACACCAAACACGTCGAGTGTAGGTTAGGAAGCATCACATCAAAACATTAGCCTTGACCCTGCGAGGATGAGACTTGTTTACACGTTAATCAAAGAAAATATTGGGGGCAATTGATCATTCCGATCAATTGCCATGAACTCTAGCTCTGATTGTCTTAAGAAAAATACTAGGGGCAATTGTTGGTTCCAACAATTGCTATGACAACACCAATTGAAACCCAAAGCTTAACCCTTCACAAGCTTTAAGCACCAACACTACCACCACACAGGCCACATAAGCCCTTACCTCCACATCATACACATAGGCCCGTCATCGTACCTGATCACCACTCAAAAAGTCTCAGACTCCCACAACAACCACCACACACTTCCATCAGCGGCATGCTCATCTTCTAAGAAATAAATTACAGATATGAAATTCTTAGTCAGGAAATGATCATTTCACTATCGTTTTTCAGTAAAGTTTTTCTCAACAATTACCATGTTTGGCACCTTTTCAACAGTTTCTTGTTTTGGACGAGTTTCCAATAAACACTTTAGTTGCATTTTACAACTTCCGCATAACACCTTAACATTGCCATGTTTGGCACCTTTTTCAACAGTTTCTTGTTTTGACCAAGTTTTCTTACAAACACTTTGATTTCATTTCTGCACACACCTCATCATAGCCACGCTTGGCACATTTTCCAATGATTTCTTGCTTTGGATGATTTTTCGTTCTTACTAGCTCTTTGATCATAGTCACGTTTAGCATTATCACCATCGGTTTACATCACAATCAATTGCATAAAATCATTATCATTGCATCTTTCAATATGAAACTCCTCAAGATAGAACCAAGGATTCAGATTTTTCAAAGATGCAGATTCTCACCCGAGTAGAAGAACTCACCCGAGTAGAAGAACTCACCTGAGTAGAAGAGCTCACCCGAGTAGACGAACTCAACCTCAGGCTCATTGTGAGCCTAATTTCCTACCATTCCACTTTGGCACACATAAGCCTTACCCTCACAAAAGCAACCTTAGGCACCCATAAGCCCTACTTCACATTCATTCACCCAGCCACCCATAAGTTTACATTCATTCGCTTAGGCACACATAAGGCCTACCACTACAAAAACATCTCAGACACGCATAAGCCCTACCTTGCACCTATCTTACCCGGCATCCATCCTACCTTGCATTCATCCAGCACACATAACCCATTCACACACACACATCACATCAATCTCATTACATATTACACCTCTTTTCATTTCTAGGTTCCTGACACCTTAGATGCTCGGTCTAGTTTATTCATACTTAGTTTAGTTCACCTTTCACATTTTAGGTAGTTGGCGCCTCATAATAGCCCGGCACATCTAGACTTATCTTTTAGGTAGCTAGCACCTCAGAATAGCTCAGTACAATCAACAGACTTTCAGCAGAAATCCAAGACAGGGAGTTCATTCCTCAAGATCGGGCAAAATTTTTGGGTGTCACTCAAGCATCAACTAGCCTTTTAATTTTCATTACATAGCAAGTTGACGGCGGGCAATCTGTTATACCCAAAATTTTGACCCTCGGGAAAGGGCTCAAGCACACAAATGCAAAGACAAGGGCAAAACGATAAAAATGCACCAAGGAGGGATTTTTCAAAGACATTCTCGGGATTTTCTATTTTCATATCACTTGTTCACTATCTCCAAACACTTCCAAATACCATAGTCATTATGAAAGGTATTTCATGATTTTCAGATAATATTTATTTTGGAAATTTAGCACTTAATTCATATTATAAGCTAATTTCTTAAATAATTAACACATGAAACAACCTCAAAATAGAAATAAAAATGTTTCCAAAAATTAAAAATAAATTGTCACATGGTTATCATGACTGCATACAGTCATAAACCTGAAAATATTTTATTTGGAACCTAAGCCCAAAGTTTAAAAGAGAAATTCAAACATTCTTGCAATTTTCTCTCTCCTTTGGAAAATACCCTAATCACGTCCAAATGTCATAAAATTTTAACAAAAGATAGATATTGATTTTTAGAGACTAAAACCATTAGAATTTCGTAATTTCTACTTTCCAATTGTAAGTTATGAATTATGGGCGGTTCCAGATTGTAACATTTTTATCTAATCGGTTATTCATCTAAATAACCTGATTCCAACTCTCAAAATTCCTAAAAATCTTATTTTATCCTTGGTTAAAATATCAGAATTTATCGACTTTTAGTATATTTTAAAATAACCAGATTCTCTTAGAGCAAAAAATCAGGGTTTAGATTTAAAAAAAAAATCAATTAACTTGGCCTTGCTTTTTCTATAAAAGACCTCCTCAAAAATGACCTAGGGCAGAGGAGAACACTCCCAAAGTCGAAAAACACAGCCATCAACCTTCTCCCCACGTTTTTGCACTCCCGACCCTCAAATCTATACCGAAACTCTACTAAAATCACCCCAAAAACTCTTAAAACACAATATTTTTATCCCAATCAGATTTCCAAACATCAAAACACACAAAAACACAACAAATATAGAAGAAAAACGTCCTTGACAACATAAAGAAGAAGGAGTCAGAAGCTCAATTCGAAGTCAATCCAGAACTTGCATTAACTAAGCTTCGAAAGAATCCCGACTTGAAAGGTCCGCAATTTGAAGGTAAAACAGGTTAGAACTCAAGTTTTCTAACTCTCCTTGACTTCACCAACTCTATGTTACAACTTGGAATCAAACCGAACTTTTTCGACTCTCAAATTAGCATTTTTCTTCGCCTTTGTCTAATAGCTTGTTCATTAAGTTTCACCATTAATTCAAAGTAAAATTAAAAAATTTTGATTACTAACATGTTTAGAATATTTCAGGCTACAAACCCATAAAATTTGAGCCAAAAACACCGCTGGAACCACCAGAATGCTTCAGTCCGTGGGTAGTCCGTGCCTGCAGACTGCATGTCCAGGGTCCCGAACAGCATGTCCGGGGCCACGGACACCCCCGGACTGCAGCGGAAATTTAATTTTCAAACGTTTTAGGCTTTTTCAAACTATGTCCGAGCCTACGGACACCCTGTCCGTGGCCCCGGACTTTTCAATTTTTCGCTTTCTTGCAAATTCTACTTTTCTGCATATTTAGGTTAATAAGGGTCCATGGCGTCGGACATTAGGTCCGTGGCTACGGACGGAAAAAAATTTGACTTAATTCTGCCTCTGAAACCCTAGTTTAGGTAATTTTAATTTCCACTTTAATTTTTTAGAAAAAAAATATCAAAAATACAAAAAAAATAGAAACATAGGTACTTAGGTTAAACGACCTCGTAATAAGCCATAAGTGACATAAGTGTAGACACCAAAAATTCTCACCCCTTAAAGCAAATTCCGAAACAATAACTAGAATGAGAGGAGTCGTCGCCTTTCTTTTACAAAACATATTCGTGCTACCAAAACGAAACCATCGTTTTTAGGTCAAATTTTCTAAAATCAAATTTCAAAGCATTCGTTTTCAAACCCGTCCCTTTTCGTAACTTATTTATTTTTAGCATTTTATTTTTGACTTATTTCAGGTAGTCAGTTATGTTTTATTCGCTTGTTTATTCGCTTTTTCGTCTTTTTTTGGTTCATGCTATTTTGTTACTTGTTTATTTTATTTCATTTCATTTGATTGATGCTTTTACTTGCATTTTCTTTATTAGTACTTATTTTATTTTGTCTTTATCATTATTATTTTTTAGAATCATTTTCATCATTTTATGTACATTTTCATTATTATATTCCATACTAGTATATTTCATTTTGTCGATAATTCAATTAAGCTCTCCCCCATCAATTTTATATTGATATCGCCTTTTCCTATCTTATTTACTACTATCCGTACATATCTGATTCGATTTCCATTTTTAGGATATTCGCTTGTATTTTTATTTCATCATACCAATACTATTTTATTATTTCTTGTATCTGTTATTAGGTATTTCGTTATTTTATGTTTTGTATGTTTAGTATATAAATTCCTTTATTTCATGACTCTTCAAGAGAAGACGGTTCATTTTATTGACAAAACCGTTACATCTTACTCTATGTTTCTCTTTAAAACGTTAGCGTTTTTTAAATGCATTCAGTATGGGTCAGTGACTTAGTATTATTTCACATATTCATATATCAAGTTCAGTTGTAGTGTAATTGGTTAGTGTATGTAGGGAAACCAAAATACCCAGTTTGAGTCTGGAGGTGAAATTTTTTTTTTAATCTCCCTCCTTCCTACACTTGCTCGTGCCCCCACATGCCAGATAAGGCCTTGGGCACTTCTCGCTGCCGGATCAAACATGGCCCACTTCCAACCCTCTTTCTCTACTGCCCAGATCACTACTGCTCACCTAGGCTTCTTATCCCAGCCCATCCCAAGCAACCCAGAACTGCAAACCCTGAACTTCACTCTCATTATAAAACAACAATAAAAAAGAAACCCTACAGTGCTCTCGGATCAAGAGCGGACACTCTTACCCAGGTTTCATTCTTCTCTGTCGCCGGAACCTTCTACATCCTTTAGCTAACATTGTCAAAATTCCAAAGGCTCAAAAAAGGGCGACCAGCGTTTGAAGCGTCCCTACAATCTTCCTACGAATATCCTGAAACTTACCCATTGAAAATCGTCAGAGTTACTCTGTGTTTTTTTGGGTTTCTTTTCATTCTCGAATCATCGACGAGTAAACATAAACCCAATTCTCAAAACCGAAATGAGCCTAAAGGGGAGGGTAGAATCTTCCGGGTCATCAGAAATGTATTATTTGCCAATGCTGAATATCTTCTCCCTATCTTCCTCTACTCATACTTTCTGCTTTGTTGTTCTGTTTCAATCTCATATCCTCTTCATACAATCGCCGTCGTGGCGATTTTGCTCTCAGTTGTTCACCGGAAAGGGTATTCGATTTTCTATATTGCTTTGTCTGCACATTAATCTTCAATAATCTAACCATGGAAGTACGAATATTTGGAATTATCATTGTCGGTCCTGAATAATACTCACTTTTTTATTTGTCGTCGGGTCTGCTGAGATTCGAAGGACTTCTAAGGTATTTGAATGAATCTGAATCAGTACATGGTGATAGTCAATTTGATTGTCCACCTTTTCTTCGTGAGAAGACTATTATGGTGGGCGAGACTTTGCTCTATGTTGGATTTGTGCTCCTTCTAACAAATTCTTCTGACTTTGGTGTTATTTTTATAGTGTATTGCGTTTTTTTTGGGTTTCTTTGCAGGAAGATTTCTCTACTCTTACATCGACATGAAAGTGGTAAAAACAAAAATCCTCCCCTCGGTAGATTATTGACTGTGAAAATAGTCCCCCCATGGATTTTTGGTTCCAGATCTCAATTGTAAGAGATGCCTTCTGTCTTTTCATTCCCTGTCCCGTTCTCTGTTTCCTCTTTGAATTATCAATCTTCTTTTCTGGTTACTTGCTTGCGGCAGATGTAAGTTACTACTTCTCTTGTGAATGTGTCTTGCTTCTATAGATAGGAAGTTCTACGAGCTTTTTACTAGTTACCAATACTGTCTGAGACTTCTCTTTGTTCATTTCAAATTATAGAAAAGGGGAATTTGGTCTCCATACTGCACTTCTCAGTTTCACCATTGTCTCTTAAGTGGTTTATTCCCTCTGGTGTTATATGGATGTTGCAAATGGTGGCGATCCCGTATATATTCATTTTGTTGTTGTCGTTGTTTGATGATATGAATGGAGCTACTCGTACACCAGACTTTAGTCGAGGCTGGCAACAAGTCATTTTCGAAACCAACGAAAAGGAGTAGGCATCCTCATTTCTTCCTTTGCTCTGATTGGCTCTGTTTATCTGTTCGATTTCAAATAACAATCTACTTGTTTATTCGTCAGTCCCCTCTCATTGTGGTTTAATTATTTCTACGGACTAACTTTCATGTTTTTCTTATGGTTGTTTCTCTCTAGATGTTTCCTTTCTCTAGTTCATTGTAGGAATTTGTATTTGATCTTTTCCCGTTCATGACTTCTCTTTGATCTGCATCCCTTCTGTTTCCTCTTCGTGACTAAACCGACTGACTTTGGAGCTCCTTGTCACTTCACCGAGGGCCAAAGGAGCCACCGGTTCATTTCTTACCACAAGCTTCTCTGTATATTTTTGTTTCATATGATTGATTGTTTGGTCATTCTGTCTTATATATTGGGTCTCCGTCATATATGTCACTGCTCATGTGATTTTGATTCACAGGTTCGTTCAGTTTGTTGTTTCTGGAACTGAATTACACACCGTGGTTATGGTCTTCTCATGCGTAGTTAGTTATGATTTGAAAAACTGAATAGCTCGTTGTGACTATTACTTTCTTATGTTCGATTGGTTACAATTTCGAACCGAACTGCATGTTTTCTATTTCGGCTGTATAGGTTTAAAATTTATTAGATTTTTTGGTTAATGTTAGGTTCCGTTGAGACCACTAGCATTCGTGAATTGGGACTCATTCTAGGATTAGAAACCCTTCTTGCTAGTTTGATTCGATTAAGTAATTCTTTCATGTACAAATTTCTTTAATTTTTGATAAGTTTTGACCAGTTTTTGTTTGTTCTTGTTGGTTGTGTATACGCATTTGGGGCTCATTTTATCTGCTAAGCCTTAGTTATTAGACCTTAGGACCAAACCCTAGATAGTGGGTGAACCCTTGCCCATGGTGAGCCATGGTCCCACCTAGTAAAGGGTGACCCTTAAACCCAAACCACACCTTATTACATTAATAATGAGAGTAAAAAAGATTTTCCAATAAAAAGAAAAGGAAAAGAACAATTCGATCCACTTCTCAATCCAGCCCAATCTCATTTCTCAAATTGGCCCAACTCCACTTCTCAAACTAGCCCAATCTCATTTCTGAAATTAGCCCAACTCCACGTCTCAAACCAGCCCAATTTCATTTTAAAAAATAAACAAGCCCAACAACACCTCAAATCAAATAAAAAGGCCCAAGGCCCGTTTCAGCCCAAAAACAACCTTCAACCCAAATAAAAAGGTCTAAGGCCCATTTCAGCCCAAAAAAATTTTCAGCCCATTTTGGCCCAAACAAGGCCCAATTAGGCCCGAAACCCCAACAAGGCAATTCACCCTGAATGAAACTTTGACTATGACCTGAAGCTTTGACTTGGTCGAACTTTGACCTTGACCCGGTCCAACCTTGACCAATCTGAACTTTGATCCAACTTTGACGGTCCACTTTGACCTTGACCAAATGTTGACTTTGGCTTAAGTCTGACCAGTCCAACTCTGTTCGGTCCAACTTTGACCTGAACTTTGACCAATCCAACTTTGACCTATCTTTGACCGGCCCACGTTGACCTTGACCGAATGTTGACTTTGACCTAAGTTTGACCAGTCCAACTTTGACCAACCCAAACTTTGACCCAGCTTGTCTTCCAATCGTGGCCCAAATTTAATTCAAACCCAATTCATTCAACCCAATTCAAATCAAACCCAATTCCATTCAATTTAAATCCAGAGTCAATTCGTCCAATTCAAACTCAACTTGTAAATCCCATTAAATCTCCAAAATCCAAAAATCTCCTTTCTCAAATTTCAAACAATCGTTTTATTCAAATTTTATAGGTTTTTAGAGAAACCATTTTGTGGAATTTTAAAGGAAAAACTTTTCTCACATCACAGAAAACTCTTCTCAAACACAGAAAGTTCTCACATATACAGAGAGATTTCTCCAAAAACATTTCTCAAAATCAGTGTTTCTTTACAGAGAATTCCGAACGACTTCAAAAATTTTCCAACCCAGTTTTCAAACTCAAAACTACACCTTTTTCGGGGAACATGGGATATCTAACACCTTCATAACATTTTCTTCCTAGTTAGATGTCACTTGTCTCCCTTCCAAAATAAAAATCCGAGGCAGGGCACTGGGGTCGTAATCTCCCTTGTCGTAGTCTGGATCTCTTTAGGCGGGGCATTATGGTGACAAACCTCACCTAATTGCAGCCTAGATTTTTACAAGGTGGGGTGCTAGGGAAGTAACGACCTTCCAAGCTGCAGCCAGGATTTTAGAATCATCTAACTCCCTTCCACTCGATTTCAGTATTTTCGGTTTTTGATGTTTTAAAACCCGGGAGTTAGAGACGTTATTATGGTTTGACCGAGAACATCTAATTCATGGTGTTTCTCTCTAAATCCTATTTTTTTACATAAATTCATTGCCCCATCTTTCGACCCATGGCACTTGCCATTAATTAAGTGTCATGCTCGAGGGGGTACAAAGGGTAATCCCTCGAGATTATCCTCC
This sequence comes from Limonium bicolor, assembly GCA_023374045.1. NCBI lineage: Eukaryota > Viridiplantae > Streptophyta > Magnoliopsida > Caryophyllales > Plumbaginaceae > Limonium > Limonium bicolor. The sequence goes on from CM041781.1 coordinate 208,398,065, forward strand.
CTTTTACAACAAAAATGATTTTTCGGCTTTAAAACTTTAAGAGAGACGATTTTAAATAGACCAATCTAACCCTCCCATTAGAACCTCAAGTCGCATAAACACTTCTTAATCCTTCTCCGAACAAACTCTAAGTCACATAGGACCTCAAATTCCCGAATGCTCCCGAACAATCTTAGCCATCTTAAATCCGAAGCATCTTCAATTCCAAAACCTGAACTTCACAAACCCAGAAAACTCCTCGAAATAACCCGAATTGCCTTTAACTTCATCAAATAACTCAAGTATCCTCCAACTTCACAAAATGTCCCGAAAAACTCCTCAACTCCAGCAAATGATCCAAACACCCCTTAACTCCACAAAAATGACCAAAATGCCCGTTTACTCCTTAAAACTTCCAGCATCTTCTTAGCCCTGCGAGAGCCGAAACAGCCCCAAACCCCTCAAAATAATCGAAACCTCTCTACATTCAAACAAACTTCTTCAAGACCTGCCTATTTCTTCAAACTCTTCGAAATCATTCTTTCCTCAGTCCACACTCAATCCTATCCTTTGGCTTTAATTGAATATCTCTAATAAGGTTTTGAAAGAAGGCAATCCCGACAATTGGAGACCGAGGTTTCCTCGGGCACCAATCCGAAGTCGTGGTCGTTGCCACTTCTAAGGGTGTAACCTAGTGTGAACCCACACAGAAAATTTGGTATGACCAGATAAGTCCAATCCATATGCAAATCCCGGAGTCAATTAAACGGTTCCTAGAACCCTTCTCCTCCCTTCCTAGTTCCTTAGGTCAAACTAGGTGGCGACTCTAGAAAATTTCCGCCCTTAGGGCATTGTGGAGGGTGATTTTTCGGTATGAGGGGGGGTTTATCTAAACATGGTCTGACTACAAAAGCCTAGATCTTAGAAACTGCCATTCTGTGGAGGGTGAAAACCCGTTATTCTGGCATCCCTCAAATACCTACAAAATCGTCCGTCTTTCCCAGAAAGCATAAAGGGGAGTGCAAGTGTGCACTACACCCGCTCTCGATGGGCTCCAACGGACTTATGCCCTAAGGGCGGAAATTGACTAGAGTCGCCACCTAGTTTGACCTACGATACTAGGAAGGAAGGGAATGAGGGTTCTAAGAACCGTTGGTTGACTCTGATGATTTGTTGCCTATGGATAGGACTCATCTGATCATACTAGAGATTCTATGGTGGGTTCGCACTGGGTTACACCCCTTGGAAGTGGCAACGACCACGACTTCGGATTGGTGCCCGAGGAAACCTCGGTCTCCAATTGTCAGGATTACCTTCTTTCAAAACCTTTTTAGAGAGATTCATTCAAAAGCCAAGGATAGGATTAGGATGAGAAGAGAGGAAGAGTGGATGAGGCGAGCTTTTCTGCCAAGCCAGCGCCTAGAAGAGGGAATTGAGGAATTCGGACGAGTATAGAATGAAGATTTGGGAAAGTATGAGGTTGAGTGAATAGACAAGACTTGGAGTCTGATGGTTTGAAGTTTGTGGGAGCCGAAGAAGGTTTGAGTGGTTAGAGAGGTAGGAGAGAAACACCTTAGAAGGGGGAAAAGGGTGTTTTGTTTGGAATGGGGCCGCACCCCAGATGGGCTGCCTACGTACTCAACTCCCTGTTGAGATCAGACCTCACGTAGTTCACGACTTTTGGAGGTTTGGGAGTTTTGTGGTCGTTTTGTGAGGTTTGACAAATTGCCAGGTTCATTTTGAAGTTTGAGGTGCAAAAAGTCTGTGAGACACTCGGGTCTGTGAGACATTTAAAATCTTGAGATGACGGAGTCTGTGAGACGCTCGGGTCTGTAGGATGATCAAGGCTTGAAAGGGGTTACAAGTTTTGAAGGTGTTCGGTGTGAAAAGTTGAGGGTTCTTGAGGTTTTTGAGTTTGCTGAGTCTAAGGAGATATTCGAGTTCGTTGAGCTGTTGAGACAGTCGAGTATGTTGAGCTGCTGAGACGGTTGAGTCTGTTGAGCTGCTGAGACGGTCGAGTCTATTAAGCTGTTTGAGACGTTCGAGTCTACTGAGCTGTTGAGACGTTCGAGTCTACTGAGCTGTTGAGACGTTCGAGTCTACTAAGCTGTTGAGACGTTCGAGTCTGTTGAGCTGTTGAGACTCTTAGAGATTCGAGATGCTTGAGTTCTAAGGAGTTTGAAGTTTCAAGGAGTTTGAGATTTATGATGTTTGGAATTATTTGGGATTGAAATGAATTTGAATTGAATTGGGAATGAAAGGAATTTTGAATTGAATTGGATTGAAATTGAGATTGAATCTAATTGAATTAAGAATTGAATTGATTTTGAATTGGGCTTGAACTGAAATGAATCGGGTTTGGAATTGAATTTGGTTTGAGTCGAATTTGGTTAGGGTTGGAAAACAATGCGGGTCAAAGTTAGACCAAGTCAAAATGGGATTGAGTCACAGTTGGGTCAAGGTCAACTTGGGCTGGTCAAAGTTCGGATTGGTCAAAGTTTGGATCTTGGTCAAAGTTTAGTCAAAGGTCACAGTTCAAGTCAAGGTTTGGTCAAAGGTCAACATTCGGGTCAAGGTTTGGTCAACTCGAGTTTGGTCAAAGGTTCGGGTCAAGGTTAAATCGGTTTGACTTTTATGGGCTTGGGCTGGTCTGGGCTCAATGGGCCGAATTGGATTTGGACTTTTGGGCTGCTTTGGGCCTTGGCTTGATCTGGGCTATGGATTAGGTTTTGGGCCGAGTTGACCTTTTGGGCCAATTGGGATTTAATGGGCCGAGTTGAATTTCAGACCGATTTGGATTGATTGGACTTGACTAGGGATCTAGTTTGAGGGTGGGTTAAAATGGGCCTTATTGTTTTCGGGCTGAAGTGAGCTTTTCGATTTAGGCTGAAGTGGTTTTGGGTTTGCCTGATTTTGGCATTTAATTGCTAGGCTTTTTTTATTTGGATGGGCTAAGAAATGTTTCTGGGCTGAAATGAGCCTCGGGTTTGATTTGGACTTTGGTGCCCCACTTGGGCCTTGGTTGGGCTTTTGATTTTGGGCTTGATCTAAGCCTTGGACTTTTTATTTGAAGCAATTTGGATTTTTGAGAAATGGGCCAAAGATGAGGCTTATTGATTTTTCGGCTAGATTTGGTTTTAGGCCTTGTTTGAGTTGTTTTGATCTTTGATGGGCTTTGGAAAATTTGGGAAGAAAATGATGAATCAAATTGAGATGAATTTTGAGGAAGTGTTTTTATTAATACACGTTATTATAATAAGATGTGGTTTGGGTCTAGGGATTACCCAGTTTATTAGGTGGGACCATGGCTCACCTAAATCTTAGGGTTCACCCTCTATCCTAAGGCTCGGACCTAAGACAATAACTATGGCTTAGTTATATCAAATATTAAAAACATATATACATGAAAATTGCAAACGGGAATGACTAACCAACTAAACCACCGAAATGGGCTTAAGTCGATTGCTATCTTTATTCGAAAAGAGTGTTAAAAGGAATGAATCCTAAATTCTAAAACATATATACATGTCGGTAGAGTAAAAAGTGAACCGAGAAACCAAAATTTAACAAGTCGAGCTCGAATTAAATTAGTATTCGAATCGAAGTTGCTAATCCAAAATTAAACCCCGATTGTCGGTTGAAAACATACAAACCGGTGATTACTTGCTTTTCTTTTGTTTATAGCCCCTCTCCTTATTTCGTTTTGCACAAGTGACCATTAATCTTGGTTGTTAAACACCTTAACCCCACGGCTCCCGATGGTAACCACGCAGAGAGAAAAACAAACCGCATATATACACAACAATTTACAAACGAAATATCCTGAAGCTGAAAACAACAAAGGATTATTCAGAGTTTCAGTATTACCGAAAAGTAGGAAGTAGCAAAGTACCTGTAATAATTGACATGAAAGAACCACTGAAACCAAACAAAAGGTTATCGGTTAGACTAGATATAATCAAAGGGACAACCTGAGAAAGAGAAGCTGAAACAAATGTAAAATGAAATAAGTATCTGGGGTGGAATTCAAAACCGACTCCAACCCCCTTTTAGATTGGGTTTTGATCCACAAGCGAACAGAACCTCAAACTCATGCGATGTCTGGTCGAACTCTAAATCCACATACAAATAGACCTTGAAACCACATGGGTCACATTCGAATTCGAGATACAGAGCGAACGCAAGGCCTATACCGACACAGATCTGCAGGTATTTTAAAACCACAGTTATTCCTTCAATTATCAAGCATAATCAGTAATAATGGTATCCAAAACGTATAGTTGAGCAAAGATGCAGATAGGGAAAGAAGCAACAGAAGCTTGTGCGGCCTTGAGTTCCAAGCAAGGAACAAATTCCAGTTGAGGTGCCGAGATTGGAGCACGACAGCAGCGTTTCAAGCGGGTCTGCTACACCGAACGAAATCCATTTACAAAACTAGGGAGAGTAGAGAGTAATCGGTGCTGTGGTGAGATTTTCGGGGAGGTCAGTAGCCGCAGAGAAATCGCCCAGGTTAGAGAGAATAGAGTATTGAAGTTGTGCTTCTGTTCAATCAGAAGAAACCCCGAATGAGGAAGAAGGTGTGGTCGAGAGAGAGAGACGCTATTAGAGAAAGGGTTTTCTGAGTTTTCTCTCATTTGGGAAAAATCAGGAGAAGGAATGAGGGGTCAGCAGTTGAGTTTTTAGATGTTTTTGGGAGGTTGATCGAGGATGAAGGTGGCTTCAAAATACGGTTCGATCGTCGATCTTGAAATCTACATGGGAGGGATCGTAGGAAGCGGTGACTTGCATTAAGAAGAATGAAGCGTTTTGTTTATAGGGTTTTTTCGGTTTTGAAAGATGAATAAAGGGGAAGTGGCCAGAGAGGAAGAACGAAGGTGTTGGAGGCGGGTGGAGAAGACGGCGAAGGTTTAGGGTTTTTCATTTCTCAAATTCAACAGAGGAAATTAATGGATAGATGTGAGCGAGCCGATCGACCGGGAGTGAGGTGGGAGATGGCTATGATGATGCAGAGGGTCCATGAAGTTTTCTTTTGTTTTTAGGAGTGGAATCGAACGTTGCAGAGTACAAATGCAAAACGTAGAATAGGTTTTCTGAATGTTCTTTGTTGAAGAAGAAAACGCTCAAGAGGAAATTCGGCGATGGCTTTGGAGGGAGGAGGAGATGTCTGATTCCCTTGTGTTTTTTTTTACTGGGGAAGACAACCATGGAGCAAAATCGGGACTGGGGGATGTAGTAGCTGTTGTGGGATTTTGTTTTGTGTGTCGGCTGGTTTCAGTTTGAAAATGAAGAACGACCAAATAAAACCGGTGGATGAAGATGGAAGTCCGGCTGCCCCCCTCTGCTTATAGATTTCTCATATTCTTAAATAGAGGAATAGGAACAACTAGGGTTTTTATTGGTCTTGGGCTTTGACCATAGGTCAAACAGGGCTTAGGATGGTATTGGGATAGAAACTGGATCCAAATTTGAAGGAAGGGCCGCGTTGGGTTAGAGACAGGCCCAAGGTCATGTTTGGCCATGTATTATAAAAAGAAAACGAAGCCGTTGCTCGTCATGTTTGGTCACGTATTATAAAAAGAAAACGATGAGGTTCAAACTCAAGACCTCCAACATCCAACTTGCATACTCTAACCAGTTAAGCTAATGATAGTACTAAATGTATATACGTGAGGTATGATGTATTTTCCTGAAATGCTTTGAAGAATGATTTAAGAATTTTGTCAAAAAATGATGGTTTCGTTTTGGCACGCAAGTTAATACATTTTGAAAAGAAAGGCGACGACCCCCCTTTATCATTTCTTATTTCGGAATTTGCTTTATGGGGTGAGAATTTTTGGTGTCTACAGGCATAAGTCCGTGTGGAGCCCATCGAGAGCGGGTGTAGTGCACACTTGCACTCCCCTTTATGCTTTCTGGGAAAGACGGACGATTTAGTAGGTGTTTGAGGGATGCCAGAATAATGGGTTTTCACCCTCCACAGAATGGCAATTTCTAGGATCTATGCTTTTTAGTCAAACCATATTTAGATAGACCCCCCTCATACCGAAAAATCACCTTCCACAGAATGGCGACTCTGCTGGGGAAAACTTGAGTAAGTTTTTCTCAAACTCAAGGAAGACTGAACTCCATTCAAAATTATCGGGATTTCCCCACTTCTTTCAAAGCCTTCAAGAGATTCTTTTCAAAGCCTTTAGGATTATTCTACTCCACACTTAGAGTGTGTATTTGATGAGGACAGATATGATTTATTAGATCCTCAACAAACATTACAACAATTGGGTTAATAATTAGCTCATGATTAGAAAGAGACACTTAGGTGTGAATGAAGTTAACTTCCCTTTAGGTTAATATACAACCAATTTGGAATCACCTTCAAGATAAAACTCTTAGCAGATAGGCTGATGCTAACTTCATTGCTTTTATATTTATGTTGTGATTGTGGGATGCATTGGGTGGGTAGGTTAGGCCATGCATTCCTCTGTGTCACCCGATTTATCCACGAGTCACGGGATCCCAACCGGTCCACGGTGGATTCCCCATGAGCTGGGTCATTTATATAAATGGCTAAACCCACGGGGAAAGATGGTCATCGACCTAATAATAGCTAGAATGAGAGGGGTCGTCGCCTTTCTTTTACAAAACATAGTATCGTGCTACCAAAACGAAACCATCGTTTTTAGGTCAAATTTTCTAAAATCAATTTTCAAAGCATTCATTTTCAAACCCGTCCCTTTTCGTTACTTATTTATGTTTAGCATTTTATTTTTGACTTATTTCATGTAGTCAGTTATGTTTTATTCGTTTGTTTATTCGCTTTTTCGTCTTTTTTTGGTTCATGCTATTTTGTTACTTGTTTATTTTATTTCATTTCATTTCATTGATGCTTTTACTTGCATTTTCTTTATTAGTACTTATTTTATTTTGTCTTTATCATTATTATTTTTTAGAATCATTTTCATCATTTTATGTACATTTTCATTATTATATTCCATACTAGTATATTTCATTTTGTCGATAATTCAATTAAGCTCTCCCCCATCAATTGTATATTGATATCGCCTTTTCCTATCTTATTTACTACTATCCGTACATATCTGATTCAATTTCCATTTTTAGGATATTCGCTTGTATTTTTATTTCATCATACCAATACTATTTTATTATTTCTTGTATCTGTTATTATGGTATTTCGTTATTTTATGTTTTGTATGTTTAGTATATACATTCCTTTATTTCATGACTCTTCAAGAGAAGACGCACTAGTAGAAAAAATGTTTTTAATGACGGCGTTTAAACCACGGTTAAGTGGAAAACCGTGGTTTAAAGTTTATAAACCACGGTTTTAATAGAAACCGTCATTTAAGGTGCATTCCAGAGCGTTATATACCACGGTTTTCAGGGGAACCGTGGTATATAGTACATGCCGGAGTGAATATACCACGGTTCTTCAAGAACCGTCGTATATAAGGTACCTATATAGCACGGTTCCTAGGCAACCGTCATTTATATTGCACATCTTGCTATATTAAACCACGGTTTTTTTATCAACCGTGGTATATAATCTAGGCGGGAATTTTAATTTTCGCCCGAAATTTAACGCGGCGCTTTCTCTCTATTCTCATATATGTCGACGCACTCTTCTTCTTCATCTCTTCACGGTAATTTTGGAACCCAAACCGACGAGCTCTGCAACTCTTCTTCATTCTCTTCAACCTCACGATAATTTTGGAACCCAAACCGACGAACATGCTCTGCAACTATTCATTCTCTTCAACTAGCTCACGGTAATTTTTGCAATCCTAAACCGCGAACAAGGAACATGCTCTTCCTCACTCATTTTCTTGTTTTTCGGTAATTTTTGCAGCTTACACTTGCGAACAAGGAACATGCTCGTCCTCACTCACTCATTCTCACTGTAATTTTTGCAACATAACCGGCGAACAAGGTACATGACCTACGCCTGCGTTCTTCATTCTCTTCAACTTCACGGTAATTTTGCAACCCACCGCAAACAAGGAACATACTACGCCATTCTTCACTCATTATTTTGCAACCATAAATCACAAACAAGGAACACACATGTTCTAGCCTCTCATTCTCTTCTGTGCTGTGTTTGATATCTGCGAAGCGGCGCTTCTGAATCGCCGGCGATTTTGAAAAAATTTCATAGACTATAAACCACGGTTATATGTATAACCGTGGTTTATTCGTTGATTTTATAGATAATAAACCACGGTTTTGACCTTTAACCGTCATATAAAAGGGCTTTATACCACGGTTCTCTCCTTAACCGTCGTTTAAAATCGTTAAGGACCGCGTCCAAAAACGGTCTTAAACGACGGTTAAGGAGAGAACCGTGGTATATAGTCTACTTTTATACCACGGTTGATAACCGTGGTATATAGACAATTTTCTATATGCGACGGGAGCATAAACCACGGTTCCTAACCGTGGTATATAAGCAAAATAACCGTGGTTTAAAACATTTTTTCCACTAGTGACGGTTCATTTTATTGACAAAACCGTTACATCTTACTCTACGTTTCTGTTTAAAACGTTAGCGTTTTTTAATGCATTCAATATGGGTCAGTGCCTTAGTATTATTTCACATATTCACCTTTTCTTTGTCAAAGGGTTTATGGTTTTTTATGTTGTATAAACTTACACCTATGAATAAAAGTTCAATGAAATAAAAGTTCAATGAAAGAGTTTAATTTCGGAAAAATAACTCAACTCAGAAAAGGATTTTTATTATTTTCTAGTTTCGATATTTTCGAATCTATTATTTTCTAATATACATAATTAACATAATTATATATCTATATTTAGAAATAGTTGAATTCTAAAAAAAAATTGTAATCAAATAAAACTTTTTTTAGAAATGAAATTCTAAAAAATAAAAATAGAAAAAGGGGCTGGCTTCGGATATTTATACAATTCATCTGATTATTCTTTGTAGTACAATATTTCAGAAATTGGAAACCAGAAATACCCAGTTTGAGTCTGGAGGTGAACATTTATTTTTAATCTCCCTCCTTCCTACACTTGCTCGTGCCCCACATGCCAGATAAGGCCTTGGGCTCTTTCTCACTACAGGATCAAACATGGCCCACTTCCAACCCTCTTTCTCTACTGCCCAGATCAGTACTACTCACCTAGGCTTCTTATCCCAGCCCATCCCAAGGAACCCAGAACTTCACTCTCATTATAAAACAACAATAAAAAAGAAACCCTACAGTCCTCTCGGATCAAGAGCCGACACTCTTACCCAGGTTTCATTCTTCTCTGTCGCCGGAACCTTCTACATCCTTTAGCTCACATTGTCAAAATTTCAAAGGCTCAAAAAAGGGAGACCAGCGTTTGCAGCGTCCCTGCAATCTTACTACGAATATCCTGAAACTTACCCATTAAAAATCGTCAGAGTTACTCTATGTTTTTTTGGGTTTCTTTTCATTCTCGAATTGTCGACGGGTAAACATAAACCCAGTTCTCAAAACCGAAATGAGCCTAAAAGGGAGGGTATAATCTTCGGGGTCATCAGAAATGTGTTCGTTGCCAATGCTGAATATCGTCTCCCTATCTTCCTCTACTCGTACTTTCTGCTTTGTTGTTCTGTTTCAATATCATTTCCTCTTCATACAATCACCGTCGTGGTGGTTTTGCTCCCAGTTGTTCACCGGAAAGGGTATTCGATTTTCTATATGGCTTTGTCTGCACATTAATCTTCAATAATCTAACCATGGAAGTATGAAGATTTGGAATTATCATTGTCGGTCCTGAATAATACTCACTTTTTATTTGTTCGTCGGGTCTGCTGAGATTCGAAGGACTTCTATGGTATTTGAATGACTCTGAATCAGTACATGGTGATAGTCAATTTGACTGTCCACCTTTTCTTTGTGAGTAGACTATTATGGTAGGTGAGACTTTGCTCTATGTTGGATTTGTGCTCCTTCTAACAAATTCTTCTGAATTTGGTGTTGTTTTTATAGTGTATTGCGTTTTTTTTGGGTTTCTTTGCAGGAAGATTTCTCTGCTCTTACATCGACATGAAAGTGGTAAACAAAAATCCTCCCCTCGATAGATTATTGACTGTGAAAATAGTCTCACATGGATGTTTGGTTCCAGATCTCCGGTTGTAAGAGATGCCTTCTGTCTTTTCATTCCCTGTCCCATTTTCGGTTCCTCTTGGAATTATCTATCTCTTTTTCCGGTTACTGCTTGCTTGCGGCAGATGTAAGTGATACTTCTCTTATGAATGTGTCTTGCTTATGAATAGGAAGTTCTACGAGATTTTTACTGATTACCTAAACTGTATGAGACTTCTCTTTGTTCAGTTCCAATTATAGAAAAGGGGAATTTGGTCTCCATACTGCACTTCTCAGTTTCACCATTTTCTCTTAAGTGGTTTGTTCCCTCTGGTGTTATATGGATGTTGCAAATGCTGGCGATCCCGTATATATGCATTTTGTTGTTGTCGTTGTTTGATGATATGAATGGAGCTACTCGTACACCAGACTTTAGTCGAGGCTGGCAACAAGTCATTTTCGAAACCGACGAAAAGGAGTAGGCATCCTCATTTCTCCCTTTGCTCTGATTGGCTATGTTTATCTGTTCGATTTCAAATAACAATCTACTTGTTTATTCGTTCAGTCCCCTCTCATTGTGGTATAATTATTTCTACGGACTAACTCTCATGTTTTTCTTATGGTTGTTTCTCTCTAGATGTTTCCTTTCTCTAGTTCATTGCAGGAATTTGTATTTGATCTTTTCCCGTTCATGGACTCCTCTTTGATCAGCATCCCATCTGTTTCCTCTTCGTGACTAAACCGACTGACTTTGGAGCTCCTTGTAACTTCACCGAGGGCCAAAGGAGCCACCGGTTCATTTCTTACCACAAGCTTCTCTCTATATTTTTGTTTCATATGATTGATTGTTTGGTCATTATGTCATGTATATTGGGTCTCCATCATATATGTCGCTGCTCATGTGATTTTGATTCACAGGTTCATTCAGTTTGTTGTTTCTGGAACTGAATTACACACCGTGGTTATGGTCTTCTCATGCGTCGTTAGTTATGATTTGAAAAACTGAATAGCTCGTTGTGACTCTTACTTTCTTATGTTCGATTTGTTACAATTTGGAACCGAACTGCATGTTTTCTATTTCAGCTGTATAGGTTTAAAACTGATTAGATTTTATTGGTTAATGTTAGGTTTTGTTAATCAACCTGAAAGTGTTAAATCCGTCCGTTGAGACCACTAGCATTCGTGAATTGGGACTCATTCTAGGATTAGAAACCCTTCTATTGCTAGTTTTATTCGATTAAGTACTTCTTTCATGTACAAATTTCTTTAATTTTTGATAAGTTTTGACCAGTTTTTGTTTGTTCTTACATAAGTAGAGAGAAAACGACCTAGGAGGGGTAATGAAAGTAATTTGAACCCTAAGTAAGTCAAATACCAAGCCCCCAAACCCGAACTCTCCTTTCCTAATTTAATCTAGGTTAAAATTAGGTGGCGACTCTAATTAGGTTCCAGTGAGCTAACTTAGGACTTAGTAATTAATGTTTTTGTGACATAGTTATTAAACTTAGGTTATAAGTGGACCTAGAACCTGACCAGACCCTAATCAACTCAAATCAACAAAAGGGTAGTGGTTCAAAAATTGAGGCTCACAAGCTTGCCGCAGCTATGTATTCTGATTCAGCAGTTGAGATTGCTACACTTTGTTGTTTCTTTGATCCCCATGCGATCAAACATGATCCAACAAAGAATGTTGTCCCTGATGTGCTTTTTCGATCGGGATAGAGCCCCCATAGTCTGCATCTGAAAATCCTAATTATTGCAGTTAGTGAATTTTGGATAAAAGAGACCAAGATTCATGGACTCTTTGAGATAACATAGGATTCTTTTCACGGCTGTGAGATTACCCTCTCTTGGATATGCTTGAAACCTGGCACATAAGCAAACACTATACATAATGTCAGGTCTACTAGCAGTTAGATACAGTAGAGAACCAATCATCTCTCTGTACGAATGCTGGTCGACCGGTTGGTCACCAGTCGTGATGCCCATCTTTGTGCCAACTACCATTGGTGTGTCAAATGGTTTACATCCCTCCATTCCAAATCTTTTCAGTAGATTCTTTACGTACTTTTGCTAGGATAAGATGGTCCCCTCATTATCCTGCTTGACTTGAAGTCCTAATAAGAACTTCAAAGCTCCTAGATCACTCATCTCAAATTCTCTTTTCATTAGTGCCTTGAATTTCTTGCAATACTTCTCATCAGAAGCTCCAAAGATTATGTCATCAACATATACTTGCACTATTAGGAAATCCTTTTCGTTGTTGTATACAAACAATGTTTTTTCAACCTTACCTCTTTTGAAGTGGTTTTCCAATAGATAGGATGACAGGCGATCATACCATGATCTTGGAGCTTGTTTAAGCCCATAAAGAGCTTTGTCAAGTTTGAGCACTATGTTTTTCCCCTCTTGTGTCTCAAAACCTGGAGGTTGTTCAATATACACTTCTTCTTTGACATACCCATTTAGAAAGGCACTCTTGATGTCAAGTTGGAAGAGTTTGATTCCTTTATGTGCAGCAAATGCAATCAGCAATCAGATGGATTCCATCCTTACTACTGGAGCGAAGGTTTCTTGGAAGTCTATCCCTTCTTGCTGATGATATCCTTGTGCTACCAAATGAGCCTTATTCCTAATGACTTCACCCATCTCATTTAGCTTGTTTTTGAAGACCCATTTTGTGCCAAGTATCCCTTGATGTGTGGGACGAGGCACAAGATGCTAGACCTTGCATCTTTCAAACTTATTTAGTTCCTCTTGCATTGCTTTAATCCAGTCTGAGTCTTGAAGAGCTTCTTAGATGTTTTTGGGTTCGATGGGTGAAACTATCGTTGAGAAGGCTAAGAGATCACAAGTTTGTGCTCTGGTTTGAATTCCTTTAAAGATGTCTAATATGTTGTTCTCCAATGGGTGATCTTTATACAGAATTTGAGATTGATGAATGGTTGACGGTGATAGAGGATCTTCGACATCATCATGTCCTTCGTTGACTTGTTGCTGACATGTCGGGCAAGTTTTCCTTAGTTGGTGATTCATCCTTGGGATTGTCCGTGTGATCTTGTCCAGCTAGATCAAATCCAAAATCTTCTCTTCTTCAGGTTCTTTGATATGATGGATTTTAGCCTCATCAAAGACTACGTGTACACTCTCTTCTACTCTTAGAGTCCTTTTGTTGTAGATTTTGTATGGCTGGCTTCGTTCTGAGTACCCAAGGAAGATTGCCACATCTTCTGGCATCAAACTTTCCTAGGGGATTCTTTTCATTGTTGTGGACATAACACTTACAACCAAGGATTCTGAAGTGACTTATGCTTGGTTTCTCCCCTTGGTCAGCTCATAGGGTGTTTTGTCGAGGATTGGTCATATGAGCGTTCTATTGATGATGTAACAAGCAGTCGCTACAGAGAAGACTTGAGGAAGACTGCTCCCCAACAGCATAGCTCTAGCTACCTCTTGTAATGTTCTATTTTTACGCTCAACTACCCCATTTTGTTGAGGTATTATAGGTGTTGAATATGTGTGATTGATTCCATGTTGTTTACACATTTCCATGAATTGTTGATTTTTAAACTTTGACCCATGATCAGACTGAAGGACCTCGATTTTAAGGTTGAGTTATACTTGGACTTTTCCTGCAAAGGGTTGAAATTTCTTAAAGACTTCGTCTTTGGAAGCAATAAAGATTGTCCAAACAAATCGTGAGTAGTCATCCACAATCACAAACACATACCAATTTCCTCCAAAACTTCTGATTCTCATTGGTCCACATAAGTCCATATGAAGTAATTCAAGTGGCTTGGATGTACTTACCATGTTCTTTAATTTAAAAGAAGTCTTAGTCTATTTGCTTCTTACACACTCATCACAAAGATTGGTCTCAGATTTGTTAATCTTAGGGAGACCTCTTACCAACTGTTTCATAACTAGTTTTCTTAGCAAGGATATACTGATATGCCCTAGTCTTTTGTGCCATAGTATGGAGTCGTCTATTGATTCAGTCAAACACGGAAGATTTAGACTGTTAATATCCTCCAGACTAGTTACATATACATTTTTCCATCTTTTACCCCTTAACAACTCCCTTCCGTCACTCAGACTTACTATGCTACATGTGTAGAATAGAAGTGGACTGAGTTGCCTTTGTCACAATACACTGAGCAAATTGTATTTTAAACCATTATCTAAATTGACATTATCAATAGCATAATCTGAAGTAAACCAACCTTACCTACACCGACGATTTTCCCTTCTTGTTGTTACCAAAGGAAACGGTTCCTTGGCTTCCTGGTTCGAGTGAGAAGAGTTTTCATTTGTCTCCTGTCATGTTTTTAGAGCACCCACTGTCAATGTACTAGCAGGGATCCCTTCCTACTCGATTATGCGCTTAACAAGTTAGTAATGTGGGGTTAAGGTCCCTAGAGTGTTTGGACCCATTTCCACCAGCAGACATTATTCTAAGATCATTCTTGACTACCCATTTAAGTCGTATTTTCTTGAGTTGCCAATGCCTCGTAAATAGTGTCCTATAACATTTGGCTTCATGATGACCGGGTTGTCTACACAGGTGGCAAACACCTCTATGACTGGTTCCCGATTGGTACCCAACCGGTCGTTTGTTTTTCCACATGGGTGTCCTAGCATCAGTTTCTAGTTTTGCATGTTTTTCTTTGATGGATGCTAGTTTTTTTCTTTTATGTTAAGTATAGCAATCAATTCATCGATTTCAGGTTGTTTTCTAACTTCATTTTTTCATGAACAGCAAGAATTTCACTATGGTCGGTTTGGAATTTCTTGAGTGCATTCATGAGATTTACTACCTTATCTTTGTCTGAAATTTTCTCTAAATTTTCTTTTTCCTTTAGGAGTTCTTTGTTTTTATTTTCCAGCACCTCTAGTTGGTCAACTAGTATGAGAGAAAACTTTCTGAGTCCTAGAAGTTCAGCCTTATGAATTTTCTTTCTAAGTTGAGAGTATTTTACCTTGTTTTGTTCTTCTTCTTCTTCCTCTGATTCTGACGTTTCCTTGTCTTGAGCCATCAAACAAACTTCCTCAAGGCATAGGTTAGCCTTTTCATCTTCTGAGAGATCACAATCTGAGGATTGATTGTCATCACTTAGTTATGAATCCCCCCATGCAGCATCGAAGGCTTCTTTCCTGGCCCTTTGTTGAATGATCTCCGGACAGGTTTCCTGACCCTCGGACTCTGTTGGAACTTGTAGGTTCAAACAGATGTTTGATTTTCAAACCTGACATGGGTATGAATATGTAAGTTTGAACACATGTCCAGACTTCTCTGTTTTGAAGTTCGGCATGCGTTCAAACATGTAGGTTCGGACACATGTCCAGAAACCTCTCTGATTTCACCTAAAATGTTTGTTTGAGCACCGTTTTGACTTCCGTTTGTGGGGTTATGATCCCTTAAATGTGTATAAGCAATTTGGACATGTTCTAGTATGCATTTATGTGTATTTCCGTTCTGAAATATTCGTTCTATTCCCAATCTCTAATCTTTTCTAAATGTGTGTTTTGGTCTATGATTTTTGTTTGGCTTTCTGTATTTTTATAGTTTTGGTATAAGACTTCTTGGAAATAAATTCAGTTTGGTTGTGTACTTCTACTCTAAAAGTGAACCTGTGTTTTGGGACCTCGTCAGTTCTGAGTCGTGGATGACTGGGTCAAGTTATCCCGTAGCATGTAGCACCAGATGTCCTTCTGCTTTTTGTTCCTAAGGTTTCCTGGGATGATTAGTGGCCGAAGGATCTGACAAGGGTCTCTACCCTTTCTGTGTGGGATCCTTAGATCCATAGGGCCTTCACCCTTCTATATGTGAGTGCTATGAACTAGGGTCCCGTTTTTGTATGTAAAGTGATCCGTTGTGAGCCACTCTATTTGATATCCGATATGAATTGAGAACGTTTTGTCTTGTGTACTCTCTGATTTGTGGTTGGAATCTCCATTCTACTTTTGAGTTTGACAATTCTGATTTATGAACTTCCATTCTGCTAAGGTTTCAAACTATTTTGCATTGAGCTTTGTTAGGAAGTCCGCTTATGCCTCTATTTTCGTCTGCTGGCAGTTTGTTAAGTAGGTTCTACTTTATGAAGGGCTTCTGGTTTATGCTTTGACTTCCACATTTTAGCCTTCTGCTTTGACTTCCGCTGAGCTCTGCTTTGTCTTGGGACTTTCGTCTGTTTTCAAGGACTTTTACTCTGATTTTGATTATGTTTTGCTAAGCATTTGCTTATAAGTATAATATGTTATGTAAGATGTTTTGAGCATACTCGGGCTGATGAAGTTTATCACCTGCTGAGTTGTGGTTTTCTCACCCCCTATATCCGTCTGATTTATACGTTTTAACATTTGGCTGGAGATCTATGCTTTCGTCTTGTAGGTTTGATTTTGGAATTCGTATTTGAATTGTTTACCTTGTGGGCCCTTCTGTACTTTGTAGCATTGCAGCTTTTGTACGCTTTTTTTTGCTTCCGCTTTGTAACGGAATGATCAAGCTTGTTACCTCTTGTTTATATGAATATGAGCCTTTTTCTTTAGTTGTGGGTTTCATTTAGGTAATAAGTGCACTACGTGTGACGGTCTCAGAACCAGGGTGGTTTTGGGGTCGTACACCCTAAATCTTCAAACATGCTTGTATTACGCCACTTCATTTAATATAGTTGTTTTATTTCTCTAAAGCTTATTTAATGCTCTAGCTTGATTTCCTATGTCATTTATGGTAGTTCCTAGCAACATATGATTTTGAGTTAGGACTTGTGACCAATAGAGAGAGGGAACCCTAGACTTTGCCATCTTGATTAGTTGGTGAATTCTATTTCTATTGTTATGAACTAGTTATTAATGCTATTTAGTGATTTGAGCCTAACTTTATTTGAGCGGTGAAATTAGCTATGTAAGAATTTACTCTTCCATTATTTGGAAAGCCATTAATTTGGTTCTAATAGACAACTAGAGTAAATTGTAACTAATGACATATTTGGGTGAACTTAGGTGATTACAACCAGAAAAAAAAAGTGTTACTCATATTAACCTTCCTCTCAAAATAATTCCTGAAATAACACTCCAGGAGAAATCGTCTCTTCAAGAGATGATTTCATGAATTATAAATCTAGATTTCACTTAATCCCACGCCACGTCAAGCGTTGACTTAGTGGGATGGTGGGGAAGTAGAAATCATCTCTTGTAAAGACGATTTCATGAAATCGTTTTCTAAACAGACAATTTCATCTTTCCTAAACGTGTGCGAGAAAACATTCTTATTACTTGTGAAATCATCTCTTGAAGAGACTATTTCTTCAGAAATAGAAATCATCTTTACAAAAGACTATTTCACGGGTTCTAAATACCCAGCCAATTTTTATTCCCCCATTCTTCTTCTTCCCTTCTTCTGCCGTCGAACAGAACTCCCCCCTCCTCCTCTCTATTTTGCGCCTCACCCCTCCAGCCGGAAAACACCGCCGCCTGCCACCAGAAAACGCCGATGCCGACCACCGGGAAACACCTGCAACCTGCACTACATATTAAGGTAAGTATCTAACCCTAAATTAGTTAGGGTTTGTCAGAAAATTAGGGATTGTTAGTAAATTGGTAATTATTAAATTAGTAACTCATTATTTGTTGTTGTTTGTCAAATTGTAGTGGTAATTAATTGTTTGCTAAATTGAAGTGATAATTCATTGTTGGTTTGTGGAATTATAGTGGAAATGGATTGTTTATGAAATTAGGAAATTTTGGAATTTTGTGAAATTAGGGAATGTTGGGAAATTGTGGATGTTTGTGAAATTGAAATCACAATTGATTGTTTGAAGTGTTTATGTAGTTATATGTAATTGATAAGGTTTGAATTATAGTATTAGTTGTTGAATCCTAGTGTATTACAATATTATAGTGTTTGTTTATTATTTTTGATTTTTTTATGGGTGATTGTGTCTGCAATCAGCCAAATATTGCGAATGGTTGATTAAATTTGTGATTTATCAATGGTGTTCTCAAATAGGTGGATATGTCCACCGTTATCCAGTTCTTGGGCCTTATTAGTGGCAAAATTATTTATGGGATAAACGGAGCTGATTATGAGGGTGGGAAGAAGAAGCCCCTTTGGCTAGTGTCGACACCAATTATGAGCGGCTTATTGCTCAGATTGGTAGTTGTTTTGGTATCAACTTGTGCACTCACGAAGTGAAAGTGTCACAGAGGATGGGTCAGTCAATGAATGACGGTACTACGAAGTGGACAGTGATACCCATCGATGATGATGAGGATGTTCAAAATGTTATGTTCTACTATCGGGGTGAAGGGCCACGAGATATATTCTACGAATTGTATGTTGAAGTACAAGAAAACCGACTAACACGAACACTTCTTACCTCCTCATATTATCAACACCAAGCCCCCCCCCCCCCAATCTTCACACCACTCGAAAACCAAACCCCTTTGCCTTCTTCATATCCTACACATGAAACACAAATCATCACAAACACTTCTCTTCTACTCAATGCTCCTCCTCAAGATGAAACCTCATTAATTACACAAGACCATTCCTCATACCCAACACCCTTTGTAAATCCTCTCGAACATGGAGTTGGTGATGATCTTGGACACTTTGATGATGACGGTGACTTGCAAGAAGACTTCAAGGAGGATGAGATGGAAGGGCTCGGAGGTGGCACCGGCTGATGTGGCTACTGCTGTGGTCACTACCACCACTGAGGACGGTGATGCTTCTCTTGTCCATCCATACCCGTTCTACAACGCCGGTGGTGGTAGTGGTATTATAAGGTGGGAGGAGGAACAAGAATTAGAATTGGGAGATTGGAGCTACAGCGATGAGTTCAAGAAGGGTATACTTTACGAAGCAAATATGCGTTGATACATGCTGTGAAGAGGCACCATATTATTCATCGTCGATCGTTTGTGGTGAACCGGTCAACCACAAAGTTGTGGTACATCTACTGCCCAACTGAAAACGAGTGTGGATGGAGATTATGTGCTGTGGTAACGAAGAAGCACCCTAGTTCGTTTATGATCACCATTGTTGAAGGCCTGCATAGTTATCTGAACTCCATCATGAGTTAAGATCATACACATCTTGACTTGAGATTCATGGCTTGCATATTCACCAAGTATGTCATAGAAAACCCTTACATCAGAGTTGGTGATCTTCAAACAGTGATAGCTGATCAGTTTCAGTATTTTGTCAAGAGGAAGAATGTTTGGGCAGTAAAGGTGAGAGCTATTGAGATGGTGTACGGTGACTGGGATGATTTGTACAGCACGCTACCTCACTTGTTACGGGTAATTCAGCATATAAACCATGGCACAAAGGTAGAAATCGATTTGCACGACATTGATCTTGGGTACGGTATATTCAAGAGGGTTTTCTAGGCATTCGGGCCATGCATTGATGCATTCAGACATTGCAGACCCGTGATATGCATTGACGGTACCTTCTTGTACGGGAAGTACAAGCATAAACTTCTCATTGCATATGCAAGTGACACAGACAAACACATAGTGCCACTTGCATTTACGCTGGTTGATGAGGAGTTATATGCATCGTGGTCCTGGTTTCTCTCTTGTCTAAGGGATCACGTAATATTGGCTCACGAGGATAGTGCTCCGATGTGCTTGATATCCGGTCATCATACTGGTATACTTGTTGCTGTAGAGCGGTCAAACGGGGTGTGGAAACCCCCTAACGTGCACTGAAGATATTGTGTTCGTCCCATTGTGAGCAACTTCAACAAGGTGGAAAGAAAGTACAGGGACCAAGAAGATGGCCTCCAGAGCAGCCCTAGAATCACAGCGCCGTAAGTTTGATATATGCATGGCAGAATTGAAGAGTGCTAGTGCCATTGCCCTTGAATTTTTTACACTATACCGAAGGAGTAGTGGACATTCGCACATGATGGTGGGCATCGGTTTGGCATGATGACTACGAATTTGAGCGAGAGTTACAATGCAGTTTTTCTTGGTGCCAGAAACCTGCCTATTGCTGCGCTGGTCAAGAAGACGTTTTATAATTGTGTGAAGTACTTTGACACACAAAGGGGTCAAGCATCGGTAGCTTTGGCTAGAGGAGAGGTATATTCTGGTTAGACGATGGAGAAACTATAGAGATGGAAACAATCTGCCAACGCTCACCATGTTACAAGATTCGACTGGCCTAGAAAGTTGTTTGAAATCACCACTACCACCAGATTATTAGCTTATGGTTTTAAGGGTGGCAATCGACACACAGTTCAGCTGAGACATGCGTGCGCTGCAGCTGCTTTCATACACATGGAAAGTACCACTCTTATGGGGTCATGGTATACTTCACAGAAGCATCTCGATGTATATTCTAGACTTTTAGCCCCATTTGGTGATCATCTCTCATGGCCTCCAGCAGACTATCCCATCATTCTTCCTGACCCATCTTGTGTGCGAGGAAAGGGAAGACCAAGGTCGACCCATATCCATAATGAGATGGATCTGAAGGAGCCGAAGAAGAAGACTAGGTGCACTAGATGTGAGCATGAGGGTCATAATAAGAGGAGGTGTCCTAATAAGAGTGGTTCCTAGTGTTTGGTGTTGCAGTGTTGTTGATTACTTTTGTACTTGAATTTGTTTGTTAGACATCAACTTTGTTTTGTAGTATTCATTGAATATTAATGTAACGTTTTTTATGTTCTAACAGTTGCATTTTTTTAAATACAAGCTTTTAATATGGGCGAATGTTTATTATTCAATATTCGAGTACACATGGATCCCGGTCCACCCCCTGGTTCTATACTTAGACATCAGTGTAGTCATAGGTCTAGGTCCATATGGGATGGGAATGAGTATCAGGTACTACACTATTGCCGCATCGAGGCTAGTGTATGACGTGGAGGGCATGTTCATTACGATGAGAGGATGCGCCCACATTTAGAGGCTTCTAGATTCATTGGGATAGCCAGTCTAGAGTTCATCTCCTTAGACTGGCATTTGATCACCGCACTGGTCGAGAGAGGGCACCGAGAGATACATACTTTTCACATGCCTACAGGAGAGACCACCATCACACTGGAGGACATTGTTGTGCTTACTGGGATACCTATAGACGGATCACCAGTCACGGGTAGCACACATAGGGACTAGGGAGCGTTGTGTGATGATCTACTAGGAGCTAGAGCAGCAGATATTGGACATCATAGAAGAATCAAGCTCAGTTGGTTGGGTTCTACTTTCGGTCAGTTACCCGAGGACGCGATAATGTGACAGTCATGAGGCACACCAGAGCTTACATACTGATGCTATTGAGTGGGACCATTTTTGTTGATCGGTCCCTGAACCAGGTCCACCTAATGTTCTTGCCGCTCCTAGAGGACTTCGCTATGGCAGGACAGTACAGCTGGGGTTCCGCCTGTCTGGCATGGTTGTACTGGCAGCTGTGTCTGGCGTCTGATGCTGGGACAGTGGTATTGCTGGGGAACTGGTCATCCTACAGGTTTGGACATGGGAGATATTTCCTTATATAGCTCTCATCCGTCGACGTGCCCATCATGTTGGTCCACTTCCTTCTTTTCCGCTTGCCCATCATTGGCATGTCGACTTCGATGTTACTGGCCACTCTACGCATGTCCTCACTCACTGTAGGGTGGCCTTTCACAGACAGACACCGCATCAGGTGAGTGTCATTTTTTTTGTTTGTGTATGTTACTTTGGTTTCAGTTCACAAACATTTTGCCTCTAACTTTTAATGGTCGTGTTTTAGATTGTTTGGCAGCCCTATACGGAGGAGGTGTTGCGGTCTCTTCCTCCATATGGGATCAAGCTCAGTTGGTTGGGTTCTACTTTCGGTCAGTTACCCAAGGACGCGATAATGTGACAGTCATGAGGCACACCAGAGCTTACATACTGATGCTATTGAGTGGGACCATTTTTGTTGATCGGTCTCTGAACCAGATCCACCTAATGTTCTTGCAGCTCCTAGAGGACTTCGCTATGGTAGGACAGTACAGCTGGGGTTCCGCCTGTCTGGCATGGTTGTACCGGCAGCTGTGTCTGGCGTCTGATGCTGGGGACAGTGGTATTGCTGGGGAACTGGTCATCCTACAGGTTTGGACATGGGAGATATTTCCTTATATAGCTCCCATCCGTCGACGTGCCCATCATGTTGGTCCGCTTGCCCATCATTGGCATGTCGACTTCGATGTGACCGGCCACTCTACGCATGTCCTCACTCACTGTAGGGAGGCCTTTCACAGACAGACACCGCATCAGGTGAGTGTCATTTTTTTGTTTGTGTATGTTACTTTGGTTTCAGTTCACAAACATTTTGCCTCTAACTCTTAATGGTCGTGTTTTAGATTGTTTGGCAACCCTATACGGAGGAGGTGTTGCGGTCTCTTCCTCCATATTATTTGGTTGGTCTCCACATTGCACGAGCTCGGGTGCCACTTATATGCTTTCGTACAGTGAGTGGCATCTCCCGGATCGTGTGATGCGGCAGTTTGGCGGGAGATAGTTTCCACTGGCTGATGCTAGGACAGATGGGGACGATGCACGAGTAGATCTGCACGGCATTGACTTGAGAGGCTGCACCGACTGGAACTGGGCAACTCACCATTCTGAGTACATTGCCCTGTGGAACCTGCGTGCTGAGAGAGACGTCGATCTACAGTTGGATGATGTTGGTCTTGCATAGGAAGAGTGATACGGTCGCAACACGAGGAGATACATTGGTCGTACGGGAGCTCTATTGGGATTCAAGGTGAGTAAATCTGACTTTACTTGTTTTATTTAGTATTATGACATATTATTTTGTTATATTCATATGTTAAATTGTGGTGTAAGAGGAGACCACAAATGAGGTCATCGGCATGCTAGAGGCAATGCGTGTCGATGATGCTCGCACTAGTTTACGGAAGATGAGAGATGAGTAGAAAAACACGTACTACGTCCTCCCACGGCCACAGCATGTCCCAACAGCAGCCCCTAACGATGAAGATGCAAATGTCGCTGCGGATCAGGGTGGAAGAGAAGGGCGTGGTCATCATCCTCATGGTCGAGGTAGAGGAAGAGGACGTGCACGTGGTCGAGCTGCTGAGCCAGTTGATCATCAGGAGGCATTCGACATCGTCGGTACCATGACCATGTCTTAGGTCGTCGATCTTACACTACAGGCGACACCACTGGGTTTGTGTACTACGAGAGCAGCTCGGGCTTTCACGGGGCATCATCTTCCGGTGCTGGGACGAGCAGGGACTTTGACATCACGACGCCAGCTGCAAACCTTGCATTAGCTTCTACTTCTACTCCTGCAGCACCACTTAGGGATAGAGATTCCCGAGATCATCATGATGTAGGGGATCTTAGTGGTCGTGACCTTGATTCTAATCTCGCATCAGCGGTTGAGGATCCTACACCTAGTGGGACTAGGACGTAAGTACGACGTAGACGTAGATGATGTAGGTTGTTATATTTTGTAAACAACTTGAGATTGTATTACTATTGTTTATGTTTTCCTATCTTATAAACAATTATATTTGGTTCACATTTCAATTTGTTGTGTTTATGTAATGTTACAATTGTGTTGAAGTGTTTCTGAGTATCATGATTGTGTGGGAGTTTATAATATGTACAGGTTGTTTTGAAAACAACTTGAGATTGTATTACTATTGTTTATCTTCTCTATCTTATAAACTATTATATTTTGTTCACATTTCAATTTGTTGTGTTTATGTAATGTTACAATTGTGTTGAAGTGTATCTGAGTATCGCGATTGTGTGGAAATTGATAATATGTACTAGTTGTTTGTTATGAATTTTTGGTGTTATAGCCCTTGGAAGATGTTCCAAGTGTGTGCTGTTAAATTGAGGTGTTGCAACACTTGAAAATTTTTCCAAGTGTTGTGAACAGGTGAAAAGAAACGATTTCATATTTATTTCAATAGAAATCGTTTCTTCAAGAGACAATTTCACCTTTTTTGTAAAAAAAAAAACGCCCGCAGGGCGGTCCCTTGGGCGGTCAAAACCAGAAAGGTTTGGTCTATGAATCAAGAAATCATCTCTTGAAGACGATTTCACTTGTTTAAAAAAAACAAGTGTGGTTGTCTATTAGACGAGAAATTGTCTGTTTAGAAAACAATTTCATGAAATCGTCTTTACAAGAGACGATTTCTACTTTCCCTCCATCCTGCTGAGTCGGCGTCTGACGTGGCGCGGGGTTAAGTGAAATATCTCTTGAAGAGACGATTTCTCCCGGGAATGTTATTTCAAGAATTATTTTGAAATGATAGTTAATATGAGTACTTTTTTAGAGGGTTATTTCAGAATTTTTTTCATTACAACCATCCTAGGGTGTATTTCACTTCATATTGATAAAACTAGATTTTAATTTACTTGTTTGCTTTTTTGTTCACCTTAACGTGAACAATTAAACTTACCCCGGCTAAACCTTAATTTACTGTTTATTTCACTAATTATTAAAACTAAAGAGATGGTAACAAATTACTTGATGGAATGACACTTGTTTGTACTCCAAGGGTTGGGTACACTTACCCTTTGTTTGAATAATAAGCACATTATAGTATTGTCTACAAAGATCACAGACAAACTGGGCGGCTCATATTGCTTTGCAGATCGTGTTGCAGCCTTTTTTGTGCCAGAAGACGCCTCAAGCGGATACTTCTCCTAGATGTCAAAGAAGACGCCTTATAGCGAGGTGGTTTCACATTCATTTTTTCATTAAACACTTTTTTCAAGGCATTTTTTGAATACTTTCTCCAAAGACGCCTCAAAACATTGTATTTTCTAGTCTAATAATTGAAGAAGTTTTGCCGTAGGGAGTTTTCTTAACGAAAATAGCATCCGCATAATTTTTTGAAAAATGTGTCGTTGGTAATTTTTTCCTTTTGAAAATTGGTATAATTATGGAACTTTTCCAAATTGAGCGGCTCATATTTGTTGTTTTTTTGTGCTAGAAGTGGCGTTAAGTGGATACTTCTTCTAGATGTCAAAGAAGAAGCCGAGGCAGTGACCTATTCGTTTTTTCATACCCAATTTTTAGGCTACAACCGTATGTAGCTACAACATATATATTTGGTTACTTAAAATTGTATATTTGGTCATTTAAAACTGTATCGATGTAAATATATTGAATATTAATATTTCTGAAATTATACTAATATACATACGAACTTTATAAATTGTACAATAAACTTATAAAACCAGTATTTAGACTCTATACAAACTGTACCATAAAAAATATAGCCAAAATAACTACACGTGATTGTACCTAAGACTGATTGTTTCCATAAGACCCTTCTTTTCAAAGGCTTTTTGAATACCCACTCCACAAAATGACTGAAAGCATGGCATTATTCTCTAGTAAAAAAAGTTAAAAGTTTCACCTTAGGGAGATATCTTAGCAAACATCTGATATATCCACGTAATTTTTTGAAAAAAAAAATCGGAGGTAATTTTTGAAAAAAAAACAAAGGTAATTTTTTTTAAAAAAAATCGGTGGTAATTTTTTCTCACAATTAGTGTAATTATGAAATTTTTCCACAAACGAGTGTGGAATACGTGGTTTGAAAAAATAGATCAGTCGTAAGTTATGTGCAAGAATAGTTATAAATAAAAACATTTACTATTAAAGGAAAAACAAACGCAGTAAGAAGAGGTATGATCTGAAAAAGTCAACCCGGCTAATAAATAAATAAGTAGGGATGTCAATCTTGACCCGAACCCGAAACTCACCTGAAATTGATCCGTAAAAAGTTGGGTTCGGGTTGAGATCTTTAACCTGAAAAGATTTCGGGTCGGGTTAGGGTTGGGTCATTGAAACCCGTTTCGGGTTCGGGTTGAACCCGCCAACCCCTAATCCGAAAATTTTTAATTAAAAATAGAAATATGTTATATTGAATGACATAAATTAGTTTTTAATGATTAATTTATGAGTGAAATAAACATTTAATCAGTGATTTATGATTAAATATAGTACATAATAATTCATTAATATTAAAGTACTATATTTATTTATTAAAAAATCCAAAATTTTCAAAATAAAATAAATTTTTGAAAAAACGGGTCGGGTTCGGTCAACCCGCTTCGGATTCGGGTTGAAAAAATATAACCCGCTACGGATTCGGGTTGACCTAAACTATTTTCGGGTCGGATTCAGGTTGGGCTCAACCCGACCCGAAACCCGATTTTGACACCCCTAAATTAAGCTACAATAATGGACTTGCTTTTACACCAGCATGTCGTCTTAGTATAGAATAGGGAAAGTTTACGAGGTTTGAGTGAATTTTATGAATACCCATGATGTTTCATTTTCATTACGAGATACCCCTGAGGTTTTATTTTCTTTATGAAATACCCCTCATGTTTCATTTTCATTACAAGATACCCCCTGAGGATTCATTTTCTTGATGAAATACCCTTTAGATTTCCTTTTCATTATGAGATACCCTAAGGTTTCAATTTCATTACGAAATACCCCTCCGTTCAAATTCTGATATATTATAATGTTAATATCCCCATATTACCCTCACATCATATGCCCCATAATAACTTTAGAGATTTATGGTTAACTTAAAAAAAATATAGAAAAACTACACAGAATGGGAAAATTACATCCCCCACCCATGAAGTTTGACGAAATTACACACCCCTCCCACGAGGTTTCAAAAATTACTTTGCCCACCCATGTGGTTTCGGTTATTTTACATCCAGCAACTTTTCTAATATTTGATCAACCTAAAGTATGGTTAAATGTTGTCCAAAATTGGTGAAACTTTACATGGACGATGCTAAGATGTTATTTTTTGGTTTAGCGTGAAATCCAAAGTTTTTTAAGCTCATATGGGATCCGTGGGACCCAATGAAACATGTGACATGTGAACGTGTTTTATTGGGTCCTATAGGTCATATATGACCTTAAAAAACTTTGGATTTAGCATTTGACAAAAATATAACACTTTAGCGCCATCCATGTAAAGTTTTATCAATTTTGGACAACATTTAAGCCTCGTTTAAGTTGATCAAATATTTAAAAAGTTGCCAGATGTAAAATATAAGAAACCACATGGGTGGACAAAGTAATTTTTGAAACCTCGTAGGTGGGGTGTGTAATTTCACCAAATGTCATGGGTGGGGGATGTAATTTTCCCCAAAAATAATTAAAGATCAAATAAAATTTGAACTCACTTTTGACAAATGAATATTACTAAATATACAAAAAACAAAAATAGTTAAATAAATGGAAATGACTAAATAATAAAGTAACAAATTATTTTAAAAATAAACCTAAATTGTTAAAGTGTTACGTAGCAATGACTCAAATCACAGAAAAGTATAACAATAATATGAAAAATATTAAAAGGGAAAATTTCATATGGTACATAGAAAAACTCATTATTTAAAATTGGAAAAATCAAGTATGAAGAAATATAAAATACAATCAATTTTATTGTGATTTTTAATGTATTTGTCAGAATTCTTTTATGATTTTAAGTCTCCACTACAATATTTCCTTTAATTATGTAACAATTTATGTTTTTTAAATAAATTAAATTTTTACTAATTATTCATTTATATTTATTTATGATTTAATTTTTTATTTAACAAATATTCTTTTTTAAAATTGAATTCAAATTTTATATGATCTTTCATTAAATTTATGTATTTTTTTATAATTTTAATTTTTTTAAATAACCATAAATCCTTGAGGTTATTGAGGGGCATATGGTGTGAGGGTAAAATGGGAATATTAACAATATAATATATCAGAATTCGGACGGATGGTCATTTCGTAATGAAAATCTCGTAATGAAAATGAAGCATCGGAGGTATCTTGTAAACAAAATAAACCTCAGGGTATCTCATAATAAAAATAAAACATCAGGGGTATTTCATAAAATTTGTTCAAACCTCGGGGGTATCTCATGAAATTTCTCATTAATCTACCCCTGGTCTCCCGTGAAAGACATTCTTACTAGCAGTTTCTAAATCCTAACTCTCGTTATGAATTTATTTTTTAACTAATATGGTGAAAATCTTATCTGGTTAGTAGTCAGCTAATACCGAGGAAGTACCATCTCAAGTTTCACCGGTAGTATTCTTGTAGTCTTTTGAATGCCACAGTTCTCACTTGTAAGCAAACAAAACTAAATAAACTCTAGCAATTGTACGGATCACAAGAGAATAATGAATTAAGCAAGAAAAAAACTACATTATAGAATTAATCTTTAACACAAAAGGAAGAAGAAATTCTAAACTAGGGATCCATAATAACCCAAGATTCAACCGAACTACTAAGACATTGATAGGAAAGAGCAAAGAAAATGACATCAAATCTGTGTCATGGAACTGATGACGAATCCGATCCAGCTCCATTGCTCTCCGGTGTTCTGCTCTCTATTCCTCTCTCACGTTGAACGGCTAGGGTTTAGAATGTGAATAAGAAAATTTTAAAATAATTTAAAAGTCCTTTATATAGCAGTCTCCCTTCCTTCTGCCCAAGAGCCGTATTCCCCTCTTTCTTTTTTATGTCCAAGAGTCGACTTCTCTTCCAAAAAATAAAATAAATCCATCTTAAAAGAGAAGTCAAAATTGCTGCTATGAATTGATTTTTCTCCACATCAGCCATCCACTCAAATTGATCAAGGCGGCTGCACATTCAAAACTTCAAAATGTAGGTCAAAGGCCATCATCTTCTAAGGTATGAAGATGTCAATATCATACATATATATTTTCAAAAAGCAACCCACGTGCAATATATATATATATATAGCCGTTTTGATCTCTTTGTCAGATTATAAAATAAAATCTTTTATCTTCTACATTTTTACCTGTACAAGCATAAAACCCACACGTGAGGATTAATCTTAACATTTAACATAATTAAGCACTTAAGTGCGGAAATATATAATATTAAAGCTTAAATTAATAAACAATGAAGGATATAAACATAGATAAATTCATCACTTATCAGAAAAAACCTGGCCCCTTACACTAAAAGAAAATCACATTGTTAGTATAAGACTTCCCCTGGTTGTTAGTTGATTGACTCAGTCTTTCATAGCACGTTCTCATGAATTTCCTAAAGTTTTTGACAATGAAGATGAAGTCTTCTATTGTTCTAACATTGCTATCTTCAACCAGTATTTCCACCAGATCAGCTTTAGCTTGTTTGGTTTGATTCTCAATCATGTAATGTCCATCTTGAGTAATTGTAGAAGATCTAAACTTCAGAGCTTGATCAGCGATAAAACAATTTAAGTAGAAGATGAGACATTGCCAAATTTCTTCTTGACATTTTTTTACTTTTCAAGAGACAGTAGGTATGAGCCAAGGTTTTGAATGGTCCATTTCGTGGGATCTTTTGAAGCTTTAGTGAAGATGACTTTTTCATTCCATTCTACTTGCATACTATCAAGCAATTTGTGGAGGATACTGTCTTTTTAAAGAATTATGCCCAATTTCTCCTTCAGTGAAGTGATTTCATAGTACCAATGGAGTAAATCCTTCAATGACTCACTTGATTTTTGTAGGAATTCTCATAGTCCATGCGTAGCTCCTGTGCCTTACACTTATTTAGCTCCATGGTTTCTTAATGAGTGGCATGGAGGAGTTTACACATCTAGTTAGCAGAGTTGTTGTGATTGACTCTTCTTTGATCAAGGAGTGACAAGCATGTGTAAACCCCACGGAGTGCTTGATAATTGAGCGTGTGAGCTTTGCGACTGACTGAAGTCCATTCAAATCTATCCTCTATAACGGGAACGTTTCCAAAAACATCTCCTTATTTTTTTCAATCAATGTTAGTTCCCAAAATTCCACTTTTAAACCCTTCAAATGAATTATAAATCCTTCAAAAACTCTTTATTTATCCAAAAGTAAAACGATAAAGTTTCTTAGGCTAAAATTTAGATTACCAACTTATACTTTCACCCACTTTTACTTATAACTTTTAAATTTTTGTTTCAATTATTCCACCTTTATATAAAAAAATCAATTTCCTTGAAATTTTTCATCGTTCTAAAAATGTGTTTCTCCTATAAAAATTCCCAATTTTTAACCAACATTTCAATTAGATTATGTTCAAATACAACAAGAGTTTCCTAAAATTCACTTATAAAACTATTTATTTTACTTTTTGGCCGATTTCAGATAAAATTTCTTAGAAAATATTTCTTTCACCCAAAAATTATGTTTTCATTTCAAGAAATTCTCATTTTTCTATCTTTTCACGGCCAACCACATCCATATGCTGATCCAACTTCATCTCATGCTTAATGAATTAGATTTTGAGAATCCTAATAACCCTTACCACATGACCATTAGTTGCCTATAAAAGGTGTTTTCCCCAAGGCCAAAACACACAACAAGGAGCTCATAAACTACCAAGAAAGGCTTCCACGATTTCTTCCAGCTCTCCAAAAAAAATCTTGGAAGTTCGAAGGAATAATCATTCCTCCAACAAGTAGCGTTGTAAAAGCAAGGAAGGACCACCAAAAATCACACCAAAAGCTTGGAGATCAACTGCCACCCTTACCACAATCGATGAATAAGCTAGGAAGTTTTGACAACCCAAGGTGACGCTACTAAGCTCAAATCAGGTAAGAGCTCTATCAAACTATGAACTTACAGCCTCTTTTGTCTTTCTTTAATATTTTTAGTAGCTAATTAAGCCTAACTTTTTGTCACTAATAAACTTAGAATATAGTAAAACAGGAACCCTAAAGTTTTACTGAAAAAGTTCCACCAAAATCCATAAAAAGATTCTGTCTAGAACCTTCTATGACCTCGTACAATCTGTTCATGGTCATGGACGACCACATACAGGGTACATGACACCAGAAATAGGTAAATGAAAATCCACTCGTGCTGACGGGCACCCTGTTCGTGGCCACAGACACATAAAAATATCTTTCTTTAAATTAGGACTTTTTCATTGCCTTAAAAAATTTGAAGTTGAGGATCACCAACACCCAGTCCGCGGACACGAACATTAGATTTTTTTTCATCTTACTAGTGCAACATAACCCTTATATGTCTGTGGTAGTAGAAAGAAGCTAAAATTCTCCAGCTTCTACAATTTGAAACTTGATCTAATTTAGGTAACTAGTAACTCATTCAACTCTCATAATCAACAAAAATGTAAAAAGACAAAAGTTATCTTACCTTAAAAAGGAAGTTCAAATTCAACTTATGTAGGATCGTTGGGCTGACTCAGAGTACTTTAAGGGGTTAGTATACAATACTTTGACTCTATCAAACTTAGGTCGCGGAAGCAATCAATCAACACCACATGCACAATATAAACTCTTTATTATTGATCTTCAAAAATAGAGAGCTTACACTGTCTACTAAGTACAAGGGTTCTACTTAGCAGGAACTCACTCACTCACCCTACAAATTACCTGATAAACTCTTTAATTAGTGTAGTAAGCCTAGGAACACCCTAGATTGCGTTTATCGGTAAATCGCTAACAATATATTCTATTACAA
The DNA here is from genome assembly GCA_023374045.1 of Limonium bicolor. Taxonomy (NCBI): domain Eukaryota; kingdom Viridiplantae; phylum Streptophyta; class Magnoliopsida; order Caryophyllales; family Plumbaginaceae; genus Limonium; species Limonium bicolor. Next base: position 208,429,627 of record CM041781.1, read on the forward strand.
GTGATAGACATCACTTCTCTCTCTTTTCCTGGTGGTTTTCCCTAATATAGGATGTAACACCCCCAAACACTGGCCTAGGAGTTAGGGGTATTACACGCCGCGTATTATTACCTAATAACGCAAGGCTCTAACTAATGCGAACGAATAAACAAAGCAAAGGCCCAAACGAAACGCTTGCATAAATAAATGTAATAACGTAACAAAGTATTCTTATTCTAATACAAAGTAACAGTCAAAGCTTAAGTCAAATATAGCTGCCAACGCTATCAGGGCCCGTAGGCTACAATGTCAAAACATAACTGTTTCAAAAGAGCTGAACAAAGCATAAACGAATCTCCAGAAGCTCATCAAGAGATCCTCGCTGATCAATCTGCAACGTTTGTAAGAGTAGGGGAATGAGCATCCAACTATGCCCAGTAGATGACCAACATCATCAACCAGCATGCTGAAAACATTTAATAAAATGTTGACAAATCCGAAGTAAACAGAAGGAAAGCCATATTCCATGACAGAAATCAGAAGCAGAAGTCCAAACACAAAAGGACTAATCAGAGTTCAAAACAAATGGAGCAGAAACAGAAGGGGACCCTAGTTGATCACAGCATACAGACAGAACGAGAACAACCCGTGAACAGAACGAGGAAACCTCACTCGTAAACAGAACAGGTGGAACACCTGTGAACAGAACGAGGAACATCACCCGTGAAACAGAAGGATATCCTACATAGCGCGCTACGAGACAGCTAAACCAGCCATCCACGGTTCAGATACAGAGATAACTAGGTCCCAAAACAGATGCTTAAATACAATTAAGCATATGTGCACCTATGGCACCACAAAGCATATAAATAACTAGGAAATCATAAGGGGAATCCAACCCCGCAGGCGGAAGTCAAAACGGATCTCAAACGAGCAAGTTATGGTCAAAACAGTGCCATGTCCGAACTTGTGTCCGGACATCAACGTTCGGACACAAGTCGAGACTTAGAAGTCAAAATCAGACGAATGTCCGAACATCAAAGCTCGGACGGATGTTCGGACGCTTTCGGAAATCAGATACGCATAATGTCCGAACATGTGTCCAAGTGTCAAAGTTCGGACGCAAGTCGAACCAAAATCAAAAGAAGTAGAAGGGTGTGTCAGAACTTCTGTCCGGACTTACAAGTTCGGACATCATACGAGACTTGTAAGTCGGACTCGTCCTCGCACCCCGTCCGAACATCAAAGCTCGGACGGAAGTTCGGACACGGCTTAAAACTCAGAAAAATTAAACGGAAACTGAGTCTGTCCGAACATCAAACCTCGGACAGACGTTCGGACATGTCAAAATGTGCAGTTTTCAGAAACAAAATGTACACAAAGCAAAGGTTTAAACACATTCAAATTGAGATCAATTTGCAGAAAACAACCTTGGGGGTTTGTAGACATTAAAACGGCAGTAAACAGACAGGTTCTTAAACACCACGCAGAGACAATTCACAAACAAGAACTCAGAATCTGAAACTCCCCAAGGCCGAACACACTTGCCGAATCTGAAAGCCACCTACCTCGAACAATTAGCAGACGATTCCCAAACTAAATAGTAGAGTCCAAACCAAGTAGAACCCTGAAACGTAGACCATAAACGCAATACCAACAGCCACTGAGATTCCTTAACAAATGCAGAGGCGTAACCCCAATCAGAACCAGACAGAACCTCTCAAATTCAGAAACTATACATAACGCAGACACAACCCTTACCTGAATCTGACAATAACTCTGCAGCGAAGCTCAAAAGGAGGAGGTCGAAAGGTAGGCACCAGAGGAGAGTGCTTATTCACAATCAGATTGCAAGGGGGTAAATAAGAATTGAGGAAGTTCTCAAATTCAGAACTCAAAATCAGAATCTAGAACTGAATTGGAATTGACAAACCACGAAACCAACCTGATTGCAATGGAGAAGGCGAAATAGAAATAGAAAACACCAACAGCGTAGCCAAGTCTTCACAGATCGAGATAGCAGAATAGCGTTGAGGAGAGAGAGAGAGAGAGATGGGAGAGAGGAGCGTCTGACAGTTCGCAAAGCGGAACGGGAAATGAGATCGTGATTTAGAAAGTGGGGTTAATTACTGATTAATGGACTTAAAATAAACCAGTCTTTACCTTTAATTGGAAGGAGCGGAAAAGACTAACTTGACCTCCTCTTTAATTCCAAGGACATCCATGTCCTGAATTCACCATAAGCTAACCTAAGTCAAAGATATAACGAAATAAAATCTGCATCGAACTTTGGGTTATATATAACATCACCTCCCCCTTAAAAGAATTTCGTCCTCGAAATTAAACGTACCTACTGCTCTAAGAGGGTGGGAAACTTAGAGCGCACTTCACTCTCCACTTCCCAGGTCGCCTCCTCTTCAGATTGACCCGACCACTGGACCTTGACCAAAGGCATGGTCTTACTCCTGAGCTTACGAACATCGCGGGCTAGAATCTTCGAAGGAGTTACTTCGAACGTGAAGTCCTTTCTCAGCTGAAGCGGACCAAAATCAATGACATGCGACGGATCCGAACATATTTCCTCAGCATGGAAACATGGAACACACTATGTACTGCTGCCAGTGACGGAGGTAAGGCCAGACGGTAGGCAACCGGCCCGATCCTCTCCAGGATCTCAAAAGGGCCAACGAAGCGAGGACTGAGCTTCCCTCTCTTCCCAAACCGCACAACTCCACGGACTGGAGAAACTTTCAGATACACGTGGTCACCAACCTCGAACTCTAGAGGTCGCCTCCTCTGATCAGTGTAGCTCTTCTGACGACTCTGAGCCACAAGTAGACGCTCTCTGATGGACTGAATCTTACTCACAGCATCTTCAACCAAGTCCGGACCCACTACAGCTCTCTCCTTCAGATCATCCCAACAGATGGGTGATCTGCACCTCCTACCATACAGAGCTTCAAACGAGGCCATCCCAATGCTAGACTGGAAGCTATTATTATATGCGAACTCGATCAACGCCACGTGCTGATCCCAACTGCCTCCAAAGTCAAGCACACATGCTCTAAGCATGTCCTCCAAACCTATTTCGTCCTCTCTGTCTGTCCATCTGACTGAGGATGATACGCTGAGCTGAACGACAACTTTGTCCCCATAGCCTGATGCAAACTCTGCCAGAATCTGGACACAAAGTGCGGGTCTCTGTCAGACACAATCGAAGCTGGAACCCCATGCAAACGCACTACCTCATCATATACAACTGCGCCAGGCGATGCAAACTGAAGGTCTTCCTGACTGGCAAGAAGTGGGCACTCTTCGTGAGTCTGTCCACTATCACCCAAACTGCATCGAACCCTCTCGGAGTCTTAGGCAGTCCCGTGACAAAGTCCATGCCTACGCTCTCCCACTTCCACTCTGGAACTGGTAGAGGCTGAAGCAAACCAGCTGGTCTCTGATGCTCGGCGTTGACCTGCTGACAGGTCTGACATCTGGATTCAAAATCAGAAACGTCTCTTTTCATGTTGCTCCACCAGAATGTCTCCCGAAGGTCCCGGTACATCTTCACACCTCCTAGGTGTACCGAGTACGGGACTCCATGAGCCTCCTGTATAATCTCTTGCCTCAGAGCATCGTCTGCAGGCACATAACCACGGTCTCTGAATCTCAGACAGCCGTCCTCTGAAACCCTAAACTCAGACTCCTGACCAGCCGATAGTCCCTCTCTGATCTTACTCAACCCAACGTCGAGCTCCTGACTGGCCTTGATCCGGTCGATCAAGGTAGGCTGAATCTGTAACGTTGCCAACATCCCATACCTCTCTAGACGGACAATCCAGATCCCGATACGCTGCAACTTGAGAGCAGACCTCTGCACACCTGACAAGGCACAAACAACTCCAGACGGACCCCTCCTACTGAGCGCATCAGCTACAACATTCACTCTACCAGGATGGTAGAGGATCTCCAAATCGTAGTCGTGTAGCAACTCCAGCCACCTCCTCTACCTCAAGTTCAGCTCCTTCTGAGTGAACAAGTACTTGAGGCTCTTGTGGTCCGTATACACTTTGCACGGCGCTCCGTAGAGATAGTGCCTCCAAATCTTCAGAGCAAACACTACTGCAGCTAACTCAAGATCGTGGGTTGGATAGTTCTTCTCGTATGGCTTAAGCTGACGGGAGCCATACGCTACTACCTTCCCTTGCTGCATCAGAACACACCCAAGCAACACCTCTAGACCCTCGGTCCCCTCTGGAAGAGTCAAGATCAGCGCAAACGTCAACCTCTTCTTCAACTCCTGGAAGCACTGCTCACAAGCCTCGCTCCACTCAAACTTCACCTCCTTCTGTAGCAGACGGGTCAACGGAATCACCAACTTGGAGAAGCCCTCCACAAACTTACGATAGTAGCCCGCTAGTCCAAGGAAACTATGAATCTCACCAACATTAGTGGGCCTAGCCCACTCTGTGATAGCTCTAATCTTCTCCGGGTCCACGGAGATGCCATCCTTGGAGACCACATGTCCCAAGAATACTACCTGGTCCAACCAAAATTCACACTTCTTCATCTTCGCATACAGCTTTTTCCCTCTGAGTCTGAAGAACGGTCCTCAAATGCTCCTCATGCTCCTCAGCACTCTTGGAGTACACCAATATGTCGTCAATAAACACCACGACGAACTGGTCCATAAACGGCTTAATGACCCGGTTCATCATATCCATAAATACAGACGACACATTCGTCAGACCGAATGGCATCACTAGTAACTCGTAATGTACGTAACGAGTCCTGAAGGCGGACTTAGGCACGTCGTCTGCCTTAATCCTCAACTGTTGATAACCGGACCTCAGATTTATCTTCGAAAACACTTTAGCTCTTGCTAGCTGGTCGAACAGGTCATCTATGCGCGGGAGAGGATACCTATTCTTAATGGTAACCTTGTTGAGCTCCCTGTAGTCAATGCACAAGCGCATGCTACCATCCTTCTTCTTGACAAACAAGACGGGCGCTCCCCAAGGTGACACACTAGGGCGAATAAAGCCCTTATCCAACAGTGCCTGCAACTGGAGCTTCAACTCCTTAAGCTCAGCAGGCGTCATCCGGTATGGGGCCTTAGAAATCGGCTGTGTCTCAGGTGCGAGCTCGATCGAGAACTCCCCCTCTCTAACAGGGGGAAGCCCAGACACATCGTCCTGAAACACGTCGGGAAAGTCTCTGACCACTGGGATATCCTCCAACTTCGCATCCTTGCGAACCTCGGGGATGTAGCACAGAAATCCCTGGCATCCTTTCCTCAGATAGCGAAATGCCTGCATGGCTGAAATGACTGGCGGCGAGCACGGGATTCCGTTCCCTGCTACAACTAGGTGGGGGTGACCCGGCTCCTCAAAAGTAACCCTCGATGCAGCACAATCAATATGGGCATAGTGGGCAGCAAGCCAATCCATTCCCAAAATCACATCAAAGTTGCTCATCTCCATAGGGATGAGGTCAGCGAGTAAAATCCTATCTCTTACTAGCACGGGACTATCCTTACAAATAGAGTTTAACAGCATATAAGAGTTTCTAACCAAAGGGATATGCACACACAATTCCACACACAAGGGCACAATAGGCAGATCGAGCTCACTCACTAACTCAGCAGATATAAAAGAGTGAGTGGCTCCAGAATCAAACAGAAAGAAAACAGAGCGAGATGACAGCTAGAGAATACCTGTGACAACTCTGTCAGTGGATCGGTCCCTCTCTCCAGCCATCGCATAGACTGTGGCCTGGCCCTGGGGCTTCTTCTGCTCAGCCCGGTCTCGATCTCTGGACTCTGAAGCAGACCCTCCAGTCCTACCTCCTGAGCTGCCTCTGCTCCTCTCAGCCTGAGGGCAGTCAGCTATCCTGTGCTCCAAGGACCCACACTTGAAGCAAGCTCCAGACTTCTTGTAGCAGTCCCGACCCCGATGGAACTTGCCACAAACCTGACACTTAGGGGCGGCCGATGAAGAAGACGAGCCACCTCTGTCTCTCGAACCCTGACGGTCCCCAGATCAGTCTCTAGTAGACTACTTCTTCTAAGAAGCAGACTGGTCCCTCCTATCACTCTCGTCGGACCTCTTCTTCCTCTTCTGGTCCTTCCCGCCAGACTGGCGACCTCTCAAATCAGCCTCTACCAACAGGGCGACATCAACAACGTCCCTGAAGGTCTTATGACGCAGGGGCGTCACAGTAGAACGGATGTCTGGCCTCAAACCGCTCTCGAACTTCTTGGCCTTCCTATGCTCGTCAGGCTCAGGTGCAAACTTCGATAGGCTGATAAACTTCCTGACGTACTCCTCAACGCTTATGTCCCGGCCCTAGCGAAGTCGATTATACTCCAGGATGCGCTGGTCCTTATAGACGTCGGGGTAGAACTGCTTGTTGAACTTCCCGGTAAACTGGTCTCTAGTCCAAGGTTGTGGAAACCTCCCCATCATGGACCTTCACCACTCCTTAGCCTCAGCCTTAAACAGGAAGGTGGCAAAATCAAACTTCTGTTCCTCCTCGGAGCCCATGACCTGCAGCAGATCCTCCACCTCAGTCAACCAATGACTGGCCTCCTGGGGGTCTCCTGCCCCCATCGAAAGACGGAGGCTTCAGCTTCATGAACTCCTGAAGCGCCTTCACGTTCCGGCCTCCCGCCCCAGTAGCCCCAGCATCAGCTGCACCACCAGCTGCTCCTCCAGCTGGTCCCCCTCCAGGGACTCCTCCAGCCGCCACTGTCTGCAGCAGCTGGGTCATGAACTGCTGAACCGCCTCAGCGACACCGCCTTGGGGAGTAACTGGAGCTCTCCGTGGTGGCATTCTGAAAATCCAAGAGCAAGCAATTCAGACTTGATACTCCAAGGCACAGATACTGACTGACTGGCTGACTAACGCTAGCTAGATTCCCATCAGATTAGAACCCAGAGCTCTGATACCACTAAATGTAACACCCCCAAACACTGGCCTAGGAGTTAGGGGTATTACACGCCGCGTATTATTACCTAATAACGCAAGGCTCTAACTAATGCGAATGAATAAACAAAGCAAAAGCCCAAACGAAACATTTGCATAAATAAATGTAACAACGTAACAAAGTATTCTTGTTCTAATACAAAGTAACAGTAAAAGCTTAACTCAAATATAGCTGCCAACGCTATCAGGGCCCGTAGGCTACAATGTCAAAACATAACTGTTTCAAAAGAGTGATAAGTGTCCAAATGAGCATGTTTTATGGGTATATTTCATATATTATATTAACACTTTTCTTGCTCATTTCTCAACTTTGGTTAGTTTTCCTCTAGTTTATGTTTTATTGGTTATCTCATAAATTTATTGGGTAAACATGTGGAAAACCAAGCTAGGAGCAAAGTAGACGAAGAGACGAACGCATAGGTGCAAACGAATCTTAAATCGGAGCTGAAACGAACATTTTAAGTAACAAGGAACAACCATGTCCGTGGAAGTTTGGCCGGACAGTGGTTCGGACACAACAAAAACCCGTCCGTGTGTTGTCCGGGTAAATAAGGCCGGACAAGTGATGGTTGCGTCCGTGTGTTGTCCGGGTAAATAAGGCCGGACAAGAGGACTTGTGTCCGTGGCACGTCCGGTGATATTTGGCCGGACAAGAGATGAAGCGTCCGTGTGTTGTCCGTGGTATAAGCCCGGACGTAAGCATGACCCGATGTGTCCGTGGATATTTCACCGGACAAGAAAGAATGAAGAGTTGTGTTGTCCGTCGTGGAGAAAAGACCGGACAACAAATAGAGCTACAACTATGCCGACCGTCTTCCTCATTTTTCTTGCGGCGCCTGCAAACATATCTATCTACCCCATCAGCAATATCAGGCGCCGGCTCACTCCTCCTTAAATTCCTCACGCGTGCTCCAGCTCTGCCTCCAATCAACCTTCTTCTCTACTTCTATAAAAACCCAATTCATTCTGCCATAACATACATGGGAGATTGTAGAAAACACAGACCATCGTTCACCACACTCCACCACCATTCTCTTCCATTCATTTTCTCCCGTAACACCATAACACTCCATTTTATATTTATTTCACCACTACACCACACTCACTCACGTACTCAGCAGAAGCAGTAGTTTAAAAAGAGAAAAGAGGCAGCAAAAGTGAGAGCGAGTGCAGACCTGTTCCTCTCAAGCAGTTTCTGAAATAATGACTATTTCTATCGTTCCTCTATTTTTATTTCTGTCGATGTCTGAGTAAACTCATATTTTGCTTAGGATGTGTGTTTAACCCCAAATAACTAAGACGTATTTATAATACCGAGTTTGCTTATAAATATTTGTTTTGTCTCTCTCAATATTAAATGCTTAACAATGATCATTTTTACGTATTTACGGTTTCTCTTATTTCAATGATTTTGTAAATTAGAGAATAAACCACAAAGAGAACAACGAGATATTATCTCACTAGTGGAAAAATTTTTTAACCACGGTTATTTTGCTTATATACCACGTTAGAACCGTGGTATGCTCCATCGCATAAGAAATTGTCTATATACCACGGTTGATAACCGTGGTATAAAAGTATACTATTACCACGGTTTGCTAAGACCGTCATTTAAGACCGTTTTGAACGCGGTCCTCAACGATTTTAAACCACAGTTAAGGAGAGAAACCGTGGTATCAAGTCCTTTATAGACGGTTAAAGGTCAAAACCGTGGTTTATATCTATAAAATCACGAATAAACCACGGTTATACATATACCTGGTTTATATTCTAATGAATTTTTTCAAATCGTCGGCGATTTAGAAGCGCCGCTTCGCAATATCAAACACAACACAGAAGAGAATGAAAGATGCTTGCAAACGATTTATTTGGTGTATTAAAAACTAAGAAATAATCCTAGAATTCAATAGTTCAATATATCGTCAGGTTGCAAAAATCCCGGTCGAAATAGTATAGTAATCAATGAAGCGACCGGGGTGTCAATCCACGGGACTCGATGAGTAAGTCTAGCCTTAGGTATTGGTTAACTCAAAAGGGGTTTTGTTTTGGTTTTGGGTTGCAAATAAATAACAGGAAAGTAAATAGCAGATAAAGTAAAGTGATAGTTTGGGAGTGTGAACGGTACTCTAGGTTCAGGGAGTTGTTTCACTAGCTAGGTTCTGCATATTCTACTGCTTAAGTGGAGACTTGGATCGGCTTGTAATTCTCAATTATCTATTCTGTATTAAGTCTTAATTCCAGATAGCTCATCTAGACAGGGCATGTAGTTCTAGTCTAGACCTAGCAAGTATATCTAGATGGCTTTAATGCACAGAATTACTAGTCTGGTTGGTTCAATCCGGACTAAAGCTCCTGTGACTAAAGTAATCTATCCGATTGCAATTATCACAGGTAACAGGTTAATAGGACCGTCAATGCTAATCACCTTATCTGATCATAACATGATTCGAGGGCTTATAATAACTTAGCAACGTTTATTAAAAGCACTTAAAAGCATTAACCTGAACAATCCAAATTGTCTCAACAAGCAGCAAAATAATGCAGAGTTTAACTAATTACAACATCCCTTCCCCTAGAGTAAATCCTTTTAGCTAGACATAGCAATTATAATCATAAATGAGAGAGAGTTAGAAGAATCATCTGTTACGAAGATCTTCTTGCTCGCTCCGTCCTTTGTCCTTGCGCCGTGCTAGCTTGAAGGTTGATCTCGGTGATAATGGAGTGGACTGGGTGAAATGGGGCGAAAGTGGAAGTTTTGGTGAGTTTTGTGAGGTGTCCGGCTGAATAGGGTCGGACAGAGAGGCGGACGTGAGATGTCCGGATCTGTCTGGGTCGGACGCGATCCGGACGTGGGTGGAATAAGCTTGTCCGGATCCGGACAAGGGTCGGACAAGGCTAAAATGCAGCGAAATGGATACGGGATGTGAGCGGGTTTACGAAGGTGTTTTTGAGATAGCAGATGAATCGTGAGTGAGCTATGCAGGTTTATGGAGGAGATAGATGAATGGAGATGGAGCGTATGGTGAGTGAGAGGATTAGAGAGGAAGAGATGACTGTGAAGTCAGGTACGAGTTGGAATGAAGGCAGAAGGGGGTTTATATAGGGTTAGAAGGAAACACAGATTAGTGGGAGTTTGGTGTAGTTGGTGAAAATTTGATTGCTTGGAGTCTTCTTCATAATGCGCCGCTCCCTGTTTATTCGCCGCCTGTCTGTTCGATAATTAGCCGAAAGGCTAATTATCAGTGCGTGCATTTTTATTTTTCAATTCTGTGTGACGTCCGGATCGTGTCCGGATTGTGTCCGGATCCGGACGTGACACAGAGTTTTAGATCTGAAACGCGAACTCTCGGATCTGGATTTTTAGTCATGTCCGGCTTGCGTCCGGCCCATCAGATCCGGACAAGAGATGTCCGGCTTTGTGTCCGGCCAAACTGATCCGGACAAGACCAGTTTTTGTCTCTTCTCCTGATTTGTTCCCCGTTTGTTGTGTTGTAATCCTTATGATGTATAATCTTTATTTCCTGGGTTTTTCCTGCATTTAACATATATAACACATCAGTTCTTATCAAAGCATCAATTTTAGGAAAAACACATAATAAGTGGGAAACATTGCCTGAATTGTTACAAATTATAAGGTATTTAAACCCTAAAAAGCCTATATGTTTCACACTTATCAACTTCCTCACACTTAAGCTTTTGCTTGTCCTCAAGCAAAATAGGAATAAGAATATCTCTAAAACCTTCAAATAATCTCAAATTTGAAACAAGTGCAGGGCGAAATCAAACCAAGTGATAAATGAAAGAATAATCTCGCTCTCTGAGGTAGGTTTTCACAAACAGTGAAGCAGGAACAATTTTTGTAAAAGCATAGAGAAACTAGATTGTAGAAAACAAGTTAACTTAGCTTGGGACTTTCCACCATTTTCATTCCTCTAACCTTTGGATGACAAGGGGTGTGAAGTAATGCCTTATTCCGCAATACCTTTCAACACCACGTACTCGTGATCAAAAACAAAAATTAAACTGCAATGAATTTTTTTCTTTCACATGCAAAAATATTCTTCTTCCAAGAATTATATACAAAACAAACGAAATATTGTGAATTGCAGAGTTCCGTAACCCAGACTTTTCTCTCTATATGTAACGGTGTTGGGCCAACTATCCCAGATCACGAGACCTTAGGTAGATAGGTGATAAGGCACCCTTAAGACTTAATAACCGGATAGACGAGGCCTGCTATTGTTAGGAAAAAAAATTTTGATCAGTGGAGTACCTTGCCTTACCCTTTTCATTCCAAACATTCACTTCATTTCCAAAATCCCAAGCTAAAATAATCTGGTTTCCACAATTAGCCAATCTACCAGATTTTTAGTGAAAAGAGAGTATTTTTAATAACTATTTTTATACAAACCTCATCAAACAAAAAGATTCCTACGGTTTTCACTTTGGTTTAACAACACTCGGTGTGCACAGGCATTAGAGAAGCAAAAAGCAAGTGTGGCATTAAAGCACAATTAGCATGTTTTCAGGGAAAGGTCTCTCCTTCCTCACACTTAAGATGAGCAATGTCCTCATTGGTCAAAGAAGAAAAACAGAGAAAAGAGCTTTCAAAACATGCTATACTCATAATAGATGCATATGCCATAATTAACCCTCAACGCAACAAATGTGGAACATCAAATAAGTGAAATTATGAACAGAGACTCCCCTGGTGTTATGGATTGAGGAAGATGTTCTTCCTCACACTTGAAGTTTGGCAGGGGTCGAGAGATTCCTTATGAGTCACAGACAGTATATGTGTTGTGCAGATTAAGAGTTGCTATATTTTCACTGGCAAGTACAACCACAGAATAAAGTGCATTAACTCGAACTACAGAGAATATTTGAATCGAATGAATCATATTTAGAGAAAGAATACTCCCCATAGTTTAAGCTTAGCAGACATTCGCAAGTAGTGTGGTTCCATTTCCTGTACTTATAGCCATTTGTTTCGCAGTAGAGGTGACATGTAAAGTAATCATTTTAGAACGCTGCACTGCTCAGAGAAACAAGAAATTTAGCAATTAGAATTTAAAACACTGCTGAATATATCAAATACCACTTCTCCTGCAGTCCCATGTTTCCGTTAGTCTTAACAACCAAAGTAAAAAAATAAGTCAAAGAAAAGAAAAGAAAAATACAGAAAAACCAACAAAGAAAAGAAGCAGTAAAAATAGATGGCTATCACTGAGGCGGTGGTGGTGGGGTGGCTGTCTCGCTCCCAACTGGGCAATGAGCATCTGCATGAGCTGGTTGTTCTGGGCCTGCTGAGTGGATGCATCTGCCATGTACCTAGCAGCCTCTCTGTGTAAAGCATCACTGCGCTCTAAACGCTCAGCGATGGAGATCTGCTCTGCCTGGAGGTGGCCCTGTGTCTGGCGGATCTCATCTATATGTCCCTCCATGCGCACCTGGCGCTGCTGGACCTCCCCAACCTGCTGCTGTACAGAACCGAACTGCTGCTCCATACCCCCGAATCTCTGCTCCATCCTCTGCTGCTGCTGGAGAATGGAGTCCATCAAAGTCTGCATCTCAGTGGGATGCTCATCACTGGACCGTGGGGGCGCCATGGTAGCAGTGGCCGGTGTGGAGCTGGAGCTCGCAGATGTACCCGTAGATCCTAGGCCCGAGCTGCCCTTCACCCAGCTGCCGTCGTCTAGGCGCATGAAGCCCCATCTCCTGAAGGTCGTAAGGGAGATGGGTGTCTCACCCTCCCTCATCTCCATATCAGTGAAGATCTCCTCGGAGGGTAGAGGCAAGAAGATGCTGGATGTAATAGGGAAGATGGGGTGATCTTCTTCTTCTTCGTCCACAGATAAGTGACGACCTTATGCAGCTGCCTAACATGATGAAAGGGAGGGAGAGCTGCTGGGCTGGCTGATGTGGTGAGGCTAGGAGGTAGTCTAGGAGGACACAATCCTCGTCAGAAGCATCATTCCCAGCCTGAGGCCGGATCTGATGACTGAGGATCTCAGCTAGGGTCCTCTGCTGAAGGGATGGGAGAATGGCATACGGTAATACGTCTTGTTCTCCTCACCTCGTCGGCGAGTAGTACTCCCGACCTCTAGTAACCACCTAGACTTACTCTGCCTAAGTGCATCCTCCGAAAAATCTACATGCCTATCATAGTCGTCTGGGAGGAATAATAGATCAGAAAAGGTCTCAGGGGTTACCTCCACCTGATAATGGCACGTAAGGATGTAATGCTGTGTGTCGTGTCTGACGCCACAGCATTGGCGTAGAATTCGCGGACCAGCTCTGGGGAGAAAACACCCACGCCCATGCGCATATGCTGGCTGCCCCTATACCCTCGAATATGGCTGAAAGCCCGGCCTCAGCTACTGCCTCGTCGGTGATACGCCTCTCGATGACGAAGGCTCCACCCCTCTCGTACCAAGCCCTGGTGGTAGCTGATCGGAAACCATCCTCTCGTAGTGGTGACTCGACCGGCTCTGACTCGTCGTGGGCGTGGGTTCCTCGAAGAGGACCCTCTGCATGCAGGACCACCTCTAGTGCGAGCCATCTATCAGATAAAACACAAGCAGTAAGTAAACAGAAGTAACAGCCACACCAAAACCCGAAACCAATCGAGCAGCATGTTCTATTTGAACATATCATTCACACAGTTTATTTTCAGAACAAGGCATTAAAACAGCCAAACATTGCACTTTATGACATTAAACAGGTCACAATCATCCAGAAACATTTGCACAGAAAATTGCAAATTTTACACATGTCCGGACCTACGTCCGGGTCACCTTAGCCGGACGCAGTCCGGACGCGACCAGAACCCTAGAAAAATTTTTCGCCGCCTCGCAACGTCAAACACGCCACAATATTCCAGATTTTCGCACAAATTGAGCCGAAAGCTCCACATTTCACCCAGAAACTATCGTACGCATTCCAACATACATCATCAACAAAGAGCACCTAATCCAATCTTAATCTACTGCAATTCGTTTTATCAATTGAGGTGAAACTGTAATTGAAAACCTGATTTCGCCTAGGGTTTCGGCGTGAAATAGGGAGGAGGAAATTCAGGCGGTGGCGGATGTGATGCGGCGGTGCGTTGTCCTGGTGTTCGCCGGCGCGGGACGGTGGTGTTTTGGATTGGGGGGCGGCGCTAATGGAGGGAAGGTGGTTGGTGTTTTGCTGGGTTCGAAGGCGTCAGGTGGAGGAAGAAGGAACGACGCGTAACAGAGAGAAAAGAAGAGAGAAGAAAGGAAATTAAAAAATCGGGCGCGTTTTAGTCGTGTCCGGGTTCTGTCCGGATCCGGACAGCTAGGGTTTTCTCGTGACCGGATCTGTGTCCGGCTAAGTTCAGCCGGACACGTTAAAATGTCATTTTTTATATATAATTAAATTAAAAAACATTAATCTAAAATAACTCATTCATAAAAAGAAATTTACCACAAAGAACCTCACAACACAAACACACGAAATGCAGAATTAAATAGCATGAGTGTTTAAGGACTCCCTGATCCTTGGTGAACTTTGCCATGATTCTTCCTCACACTTGAGTTCAGTTTAGCATTAGAGTGAATTACCTGAAAGATTAAATCTGCAAAACCAGAAGAACTCAAGTGGAACCAGATAAAACCATTAGTTATAAAGTAAGAGCCATGGCTCTTTCGATTTGCACAACAGTGATTAACACTCTGCTAAATAAGAACAAAAGAAAAATAATTAAACCAAAGAAGAGATACAAACCGGTGGGTTGCCTCCCACCAAGCTGCCCGGAGTTAAAGTCTCTGGCTAGACTTTACAGATAAGGTCAAGGAGGGCCGCCATAGCAGCTAGCAATAGTTTTCTTCAGTCTGAAATACCATTGCTGGCGCGGCTTCTTTGATGCTTTGGGAGGTGGTGCTGCAATACAGATAGAAGAGATAGAATTTATGGAATTGGAGCTTTCAATCAAGGATATACCTGGTGCAGGAGGCTGAGAAAAGGTATCGCCTAGGTACTTCTTTAATCGAGCACCATTTACTTTGAATACTTCTCCTGTCTTATTCTCTAGCTCATAAGCACCATAAGTAGTGATCCCCACAACTTTGAATGGACCTGCCCAATGTGATTTCAACTTACCAGGAAAGAGGCGCAGCCTGGAATTATAGAGCAACACTAGATCACCTACTTTGAATTCTCTCTTATGGATCATCTGATCATGGATTCTCTTTGTGCGCTCCTTATAAATTCTGGAACTGTCATAGGCTTGCTCTCTGAGTTCCTCTAGTTCAGATAGTTGAAATTTTCTTTTCTCTCCAGCAGTGTGCATATCAAAATTCAGGGCTTTCAATGCCCAATAAGCTTTGTGCTCTAATTCGACTGGAAGATGGCAAGCTTTTCCATACACAAGTTTAAAAGGAGACATACCTATAGGAGTCTTGAAAGCAGTCCTGTATGCCCACAAAGCATCATCTAGTTTAACTGACCAATCCTTCCTTGATGCATTTACCGTCTTCTGTAGGATCCATTTCAGCTCACGATTAGTCACTTCTGCAAGACCATTAGTTTGGGGGTGGTAAGGTAGTGCCACCTTGTGAGTCACCCCATATTTAGTCATTAAGGAGTCGAATGCTCGGTTGCAGAAGTGGGAGCCACCATCACTGATAATTGCCCTGGGCACCCCGAATCTGGTGAATATGTGTTTCTTCAGGAATTTCACCACTGTTTTGGAATCAGCATTGTGGCATGGAATAGCTTCTACCCACTTTGAGACATAATCTACAGCTACCAGGATGTATTGATTTCCATGAGATGAGGGAAATGGGCCTGTGAAATCTATGCCCCAACATCAAAAAGTTCTACCTCAAGAATACCTTTCTGAGGCATCTCATGCTTTCTGGAGATGTTTCCCATCCTCTGACAGGGGTCACAATGGGAACAGAAATGGTGGACATCTTTATGTAGAGTAGGCCAATAAAATCCACACTCCAATATCTTTGCAGCTGTTCTTGTATAACCATGATGGCCACCTGCCTCTTTAGCATGACAGAATTCGATTACACTCTGGATCTCCTTATCTGGAAGACATCGCCTCATCAAGCCATCAGCACAGATCCTAAACAGATATGGATCCTCCCAGATATAATGGCGGGTTTCTGACAAGAATTTCTTCCTCTGATTATAGCTGTAGTCATGAGGAATTAAACCAGTAGCCAGATAATTGACTAGGTCAGCATACCATGGTTCATCTACTTTTCCAATTTTGAACACCGTCTCATCAGGAAAGAATTCGTTGATCGGGATTCCATCATCAGGGATATCAAGTCTAGATAGGTGATCAGCAACTCCGTTCAGCTTCCCCTTTTTATCCACAACTTCTAAATAAATTCTTGGAGAAGTAAGATCCACCTCAGAAGTCTTGGTTTCGATTCATTCTTCTGAAAAGGTACTTGAGGGCTGAATGATCTGTGTGGACTATCACCTTGCTTCCAAGCAGATATGGTCGAAACTTGTCCAGAGCAAACACCACAGCTAGCAACTCCTCTCTGTAGTAGTATAATTTTTTTGTGCATCAATTAAGGTCTTGCTAGCATAAGTGATTACCCTCAGCATCTTATCTTTCTTCTGACATAGTGCGGCGCCAACAGCATAGTCACTCGCATCCGTCATGATCTCAAATGGTTCAGACCAATCCGGTGGGACCACAATAGGTGCTGAACAGAGCTTCTCTTTGATAGTCTGAAATGCTGTCAAGCACTCCTCTGTGAACTGAAACTTGATATCCTTCTGTAGCAGATCTGACAGGGGTTTGGCAATTTTTGAGAAGTCCTGTATAAACCTCCTGTAAAACCCTGCATGACCAAGAAAAGATCTTACATCTTTAACTGAAGTTGGTGGGGGCAGTTTTTCTATTACCTCGATCTTGGCCTTGTCCACCTGGAGGCCTTCTCTTGACACCTTATGCCCAAGCACAATTCCTTCTTGTACCATGAAGTGGCACTTCTCCCAATTCAGCACAAGGTTAGTGTCCTCACAGCGAGCCAAAATCTGGTCTAATTGCTCCAGACAAACATCAAAGCTTTGTCCATAGACAGAGAAGTCGTCCATGAACACTTCAATACTTTTCTCAATAAATTCATTAAAAATAGCCATCATACATCTCTGAAATGTGGCTGGAGCATTGCAGAGACCAAAGGGCATCCTCCTGTAAGCAAAAGTACCATAAGGACAGGTGAAGGTAGTCTTCTCCTGATCTTCTGGCGCAATGGGAATCTGGAAATAACCGCTGTACCCATCAAGGAAGCAGTAGAACTCTTTCCCTGCTAACCGCTCCAACATTTGATCAATAAATGGTAGTGGGAAATGGTCCTTCCTTGTGGCCTCATTCAAGCGCCGGTAATCGATGCACATCCTCCAACCTGTGGTTTGCCTCTGGGGTACCAATTCACCTTTCTCATTTGGCACTGCAACTATCCCCCCTTTCTTTGGAACAACCTGGACTGGAGATACCCACTGGCTGTCAGAAATAGGGTAGATAATACCTGCATCAAGAAGCTTTAGCACCTCGGCCTTGACCACCTCCTTTAGATTTGGATTCAACCTTCTCTGAGGCTGTCTCACTGCCTTGTAATTTCTTCTCCATATGAATCCGTGTGTGCAGAAACCTGGATTAATCCCCTTGATGTCAGCAACTGTCCATCCCATGGCACTCTTATGTTTCTTTAGCACCTCCAGAAGTCTAGATTCCTGCGAAATAGACAAAGATGCAGAGATAATAACAGGCAGGGTGTTACCCTCTGCCAAGAAAACATATTTGAGATGGGAGGGGAGAGATTTAAGTTCCAAGGTAGGAGGCTTCTCTATTGAAGGTATGGGTCTTTGAATGGATCGATCCAACTTTTCCACAGGAGGGGAGGAGGAACGAAAGTATGCTTCCCGTGATTCAGCTGCTGGACGACCGAGGCCATCTCAAACTGTCTTTGTCATCCTCAATGGATCGACTTATTACCTGTTCTAAAGTATCAGAAAACTTAAACAAAGAATTAAAAGAATCAGTACTCCTATAGGTGTAGTCATCATCAAGATCATAAGAATTATCAATTAAATCAGCAGAGAAAACAGCTTGAGAAGAAGTGTTTTTCCGCATCATCTTATTTATATCAAAGCTTAATTCTTCATCATGGAATTTCAAGGTAATCTTCCCCTTGTCAACATCAATAACAGTCTTTGCAGTTCTGAGGAAAGGTCTACCTAGAATCAGAGGTACCTCAACATCTTCATCCATGTCAAGGATCACAAAATCAGCGGGGAAGAAAAACTTACCCACACTAACAACTACATTTTCAACCATACCTCTGGGTGTGATCGATGATCTATCAGCCAACTGGAGTCTGAAATGAATGGGAACGAGCTCACCCGCATGAAGCTTTTTAAACATGGTGTATGGCATCAGGTTGATGCTCGCTCCTAGATCGCAGAGACCGTATCCGCAATCCATGTCTCCAATTGAACAGGGGATGATGGGCTGACCAGGATCACCACGCTTTGGAGGCAGCATCTGTCGGAGAGCTGCTGAACAAGTTTCGGTCAGCTGGATGGTGTCCTTCTCTTTATATTTCCTCTTATTCGAAATCAGATCCTTCACAAATTTAGCATAATTTGGCATCTGCTTAATCGCATCAATAAGAGGGATATTAATAGTCAGCTTTCTAAAAACATCTAAAAATCTTCCAAATTGCTCATCGAGCTCTCGCTCTTTGAGACGGTTTGGAAATGGAAGTTCTTTGCAGATATTTTCCCCTGTTTATTTTTAACAGCAGTAGAAAGAGAGGAAGAAGGAATAGGAGCCTGGGTCTCCTCAGAAACTACCTCAGGAGGGGCAGGATGCCCTGATGGTGCACCGGCGGTATTAGAAAGAGGCTCGGTCTCTTCATCAGTACGGCTTCCTGCCACTTGGTCTTTTAAATTCCTCCCTTCTCAGGGTAACTGCTGCTGCTGCTTCAGAATCCTCACAGTCTTCGTCTGAGACCGTCACACTGCCTTCAACTGCTCTTTGGATTGGTTTCTGGTTGGGAAGGCAATGATCCAGATGGTCTCTGCTGCATGAGGAATTGAGTCAACTGACTCATTGTTCCTTGCATCTCCACCATGGCGTTCTCTAGTTTCTGGTTGATTACCGTTTGCTTTTCTTGAGAAGCCATCAGCTTATCCACCATCTCTCTTAGATTTGCATTGTTTGAGCTCAACGATGGTTGCTGAGCTTGAGGTTGCTGTGGCCGGAATTGATTATATTGAGGCCTTGAAAAACCGGGGTGCCCCCCTGATTCGTCCTCTGAGGCTGCATTTGATGTGAATTAAGTGCATTGTTAGGATTTCCGTACCTCAGATTTTGGTGCTGATTCTGCACCCAGGGTTGCCTGTTGTTGAACTGGCCTATTACATTGGCCTCCTCGGTTTGCCTCATCTCGGCTACTAGTGGGCAGTCTTCATAGTCGTGTGCATCCCCACACTGAGAGCAGCAAGCTTCATTCGTAGAGATTTTCTTGGCAGATTGCCTGGTGGTTGGCCCCATGGTGAGCTGTTCAAGCATTTTCGCCATGCTTCCCATCGTGGTCCTCATCTGTGCTTGCTCGGAGGCTAGTTGTTCCATCATCGGGTCTGGAGCTCTGGAAGAACTCTGACCTATTGAGAATACTCGTCCTCCACTGCTGCTCCATTGGCGAAGCTCCTCACAGTAGGACTCCATAGCTGCCATGAACTCCTCCCCACTTTTTGCTAGCAGGTTTCCTCCTATGGCGGATCTTATCTCGCCTCTGTTTTCGTCTTTTAACCCCTGGAAGAATCCCTGAGCCAATGAGGTGATGTCTTGACCATGGTGGGGGCACTGGCGGAGTAGTCCTTGAATCGGTCCCACGCCTCACAGATTGTCTCACTACCCTTCTGTCTGAATGCCATCAGGTCGGCAATCATTTGTCGTGTCCGGGAGATGGGAATGTATTTCTCGTAGAATTTGTCCATCATCTGCTCCCAGGTGGTAATGATGCCTGGCGGTAGTCTGTGGAACCATTTCGAGGCTTCTCCTGATAAGCTGTGCTGGAACAGGCTCAATCTGGCGTACTCCTCCAATCCTTGAGATAAGCCAAGAGAGTCCAAGTGCACCAAGAAAGCGGTACATGGTCTAATGTATCCGATGGGTCTGCACCTGAAAAAGTACCTGCAGGGTGATTTCTAACCGCATTGGATTGGTGAGAAGGTTTTACCTTTTGCCAATCGGCTATAAGTTCTGCAGTCAGATTGGGTAGAACCACTGGCCCTCGTCTTGGTGTGGCTGGTGGTCTGTTTATCCTTCCCATCGTGTATTGGGCCACTGCACCTGCTCCAATTTGGTCATGATTTCCTGCCATGTTGAAGTCAAGCTGCCTTCTTGTTCTCAAAGCTTGGAGGTATACTCTTTCGATTTCAGGATCGAAGTCTGTATCCGGGGGACCAGTTGAGCGTTTCTTCGCATCCACTAGGTGCTTATAATCAGCCCGAGAAAAAGGAACAAAATGAGTGAGTTTTAAAGTAATGAGAATAATTGAATAAAATGGCACACAAAATAAATTAAAATCAAAATATATTACAAAACAAACGATTATAAACAGTGTGTTGTGATAAAGTAACAAATTAACCAAGGCTAGGGACTAGACAAAAGTCAAGTCCCCGGCAACGGCGCCATTTTGCAAACGATTTATTTGGTGTATTAAAAACTAAGAAATAATCCTAGAATTCAATAGTTCAAATATCGTCAGGTTGCAAAAATCCCGGTCGAAATAGTATAGTAATTCAATGAAGCGACCAGGGGTGTCAATCCACGGGACTCGATGAGTAAGTCTAGCCTTAGGTATTGGTTAACTCAAAGGGGTTTTTTGTTTGGTTTTGGGTTGCAAATAAATAACAGGAAAGTAAATAGCAGATAAAGTAAAGTGATAGTTTTGGGAGTGTGAACGGTACTCTAGGTTCAGGGAGTTGTTTCACTAGCTAGGTTCTGCATATTCTACTGCTTAAGTGGAGACTTGGATCGGCTTGTAATTCTCAATTATCTATTCTGTATTAAGTCTTAATTCCAGATAGCTCATCTAGACAGGGCATGTAGTTCTAGTCTAGACCTAGCAAGTATATCTAGATGGCTTTAATGCACAGAATTACTAGTCTGGGTGGTTCAATCCGGACTAAAGCTCCTGGTGACTAAAGTAATCTATCCGATTGCAATTATCACAGGTAACAGGTTAATAGGACCGTCAATGCTAATCACCTTATCTGATCATAACATGATTCGAGGGCTTATAATAACTTAGCAACGTTTATTAAAAGCACTTAAAAGCATTAACCTGAACAATCCAAATTGTCTCAACAAGCAGCAAATAATGCAGAGTTTAACTAATTACAACATCCCTTCCCCTAGAGTAAATCCTCCTAGCTAGACATAGCAATTATAATCATAAATGAGAGAGAGTTAGAAGAAATCATCTGTTACGAAGATCTTCTTGCTCGCTCCGTCCTTTGTCCTTGCGCCGTGCTAGCTTGAAGGTTGATCTCGGTGATAATGGAGTGGACTGGGTGAAATGGGGCGAAAGTGGAAGTTTTGGTGAGGTTTGTGAGGTGTCCGGCTGAATAGGGTCGGACAGAGAGGCGGACGTGAGATGTCCGGATCTGTCTGGGTCGGACGCGATCCGGACGTGGGTGGAATAAGCTTGTCCGGATCCGGACAAGGGTCGGACAAGGCTAAAATGCAGCGAAATGGATACGGGATGTGAGCGGAGGTTTACGAAGGTGTTTGTGAGATAGCAGATGAATTCGTGATGAGCTATGCAGTTTTATGGAGGAGATGATGAATGGAGATGGAGCGTATGGTGAGTGGAGATTAGAGAGGAAGAGATGACTGTGAAGTCAGGTACGAGTTGGAATGAAGGCAGAAGGTGTTTATATAGGGTTAGAAGGGAAACCGATTAGTGGGAGTTTGGTGTAGTTGGTGAGAAAAAATTTGATTGAGCTTGGAGTCTTCTTCATTAATGCGCCGCTCCCTGTTATTCGCCCCTGTCTGTTCGATAATTAGCCGAAAGGCTATTAAATTACGATCATGGGTAGAAAAGGTCCGGACTCTGCAACACTTTGGACTTACCTTGAAGAGTTTCAGATGTGGTGGGTCCGATCTAAATCGGAACTGATGCGGTGGTCCCCAGATGTGATTGGATTAGTGCTGTTCAAGGACTTGTGAATGACAACAAGTTTCCTTAAAGATGTATTCAATGCGCTGGCTAGTGAATGTTTCCCAACTCAAGCGAGATTTGAAATTCAAGAGCAATAACCACTTTGAGTCAGGTAATGAACATGCCTCGCTGGCTAAACAAATGCGGATCTTTCCGAAATTGAGCAAGGCAAAATTGATGCCTGCGAGTTTCGGGAGTTCCATTCGATGTTTCAAAAGTTAAACCAAGGGATCCAAACCCCTTCGATGGGACTCGTGTGGCCAAGTCTTGAGAATTTTCTCTACGATATGGAAAGTCTCTTCGATGGCCCTAGATGAAGAAGACCTGAAGGTCTCTATTGCTAAAACTATCTTGTTGGGCATTCCAAAAGGTGTGTCGCTGTTAAGGAAGAGACGGACCGTATATTGGCGAATCTGTTCCAAGAACTTGGTTTTGATTTCAAGGAGCCTTAATGCACATTTTCTCCCCTTGGATACTGCTCATAGAGCGAGGACATCGTCTCCGAGTTCTTATCAGTCCGGTTCTTTCGTGACTATGGAGTAAGGGAGTTTGTCTCCATTTATCTCTGACCTCCCCGATGACGAAGGGACAAGTCCATGCTTTTATTGAGGGTTGAAAACCCTGGGCTCAAAATGACTAAGGAGAAGAGGGTGACGACTGTTCCCCAAGCCATTGGTTTCTGAGCGTTGGTGGATTTTCGACAGAAACCTCACTGGAAAGGCTGGTTCTTCTAATACAAGAAAGGAGGGAGGAACAGTGCGTGCATTTTTATTTTTCAATTCGTGTGACGTCCGGATCGTGTCCGGATTGTGTCCGGATCCGGACGTGACACAGAGTTTTAGATCTGAAACGCGAACTCTTGGATCTGGAATTTTAGTCATGTCCGGCTTGCGTCGGCCCATTCAGATCCGGACAAGAGATGTCCGGCTTTGTGTCCGGCCAAACTGATCCGGACAAGACCAGTTTTGTGTCTCTTCTCCTGATTTGTTCCCCGTTTGTTGTGTTGTAATCCTTATGATGTAAATCTTTATTTCCTGGGTTTTTCCTGCATTTAACATATATAACACATCAATTCTTATCAAAGCATCAATTTTAAAAAACACATAATAAGTGGGAAACATTGCCTGAATTGTTACAAATTATAAGGTATTTAAACCCTAAAAAGCCTATATGTTTCACACTTATCAAGGCTAGAACATGTGTTTCCTTGTTTGCGATTTATGGTTGCAAAATAATGAGTGAAGAATGGTAGTATGTTCCTTGTTCGCGGTGGGTTGCGAAATTACTGTGAAGTTGAAGAGAATGAAGAACGGAGGCGTAGGTCATGTACCTTGTTCGCCAGTTATGTTGCGAAAATTACAGTGAGAATGAGTGAGTGAGGACGAGCATGTTCCTTGTTCGCAAGTGTAAGCTGCAAAAATTACCGAAAAACAAGAGAATGAGTGAGGAAGCATGTTCCTTGTTCGCGATTTAGGATTGCAAAAATTACCGTGAGCTAGTTGAAGAGAATGAAGAATAGTTGCAGAGCATGTTCGTCGGTTTGGGTTCCAAAATTATCGTGAGGTTGAAGAGAATGAAGAAGAGTTGCAGAGCTCGTCGGTTTGGGTTCCAAAATTACCGTGACATTAAAGAGAATGAAGAAGAAGTCGACATATATGAATAGAGAGAAAGCGCCGCGTTAATTTCGGCCGAAAATTAAATTTCCCGCCTCGATTATATACCACGGTTGATCAAAAACCGTGGTTTAATATAGCAAGATGTGCAATATAAATGACGGTTGCCTAGGAACCGTGGTATATAGGTACCCTATATACGACGGTTCTTGAAGAACCGTGGTATATTCACTCCGGCATGTACTATATACCACGGTTCCCCTGAAAACCGTGGTATATAACTAACCTATATACGACGGTTCCGAAAAACCGTGGTATATGCGCTCTGGTATGCACCTTAAACGACGGTTTCTATTAAAACCGTGGTTTATAAACTTTAAACCATGGTTTTCCATTTAACCGTGGTATAAACGCCGTCATTAAAAACATTTTTTCTACTAGTGTCTCCTTGATTAGCAGATAAAATCCATCGCTGTTATTAAAAGAATTCTCGCTTAATGCTATTAATGATTTTAGACTTTTTACAATTAAATTAATTAAGAGTTGTCCTTATCTATGATTTAGGAAGGCCACAAGATAAAATTCTTAAACAGACAAATAAGAGCAAACTGGGATTATAATTAATGTCTGAAGTATATTTGGGCTATTTCACCTTCCTTAGCACATTCTCCATCCATTAATACACAACTGTTTTCTTTAAGCTTTTAATTGTTTTTATCTGTTCAACCCAAAAATACTAAGATTGCCACTGGCTAAACCCCCTTTTATTTACTGTTTATTAATACCGGAACTAGGAAATTGAACAATTTCCCTATGGATACGACACTTGTTGTACTACTCCGACTAGGTGCACTTGCCTATTAGTTTGATATAAATCTATGTATAATAATGTGTAGATTTTACATAACAAGTTTTTGGCGCCGTTGCCAGGGAAATTGATTCCTATCAATTTCCCTAGTTTTCGGTAGTTCACTTGCTATATTATAATATTCTGTTTATACTATTTTGTTGTTTGTTTGTTTTTATTTCTATTTATTTCTGTTATTTACTAATTCCAGCAATTTAAATATTGCATTAATTACAGTTATTTATTTTACAGTCATTTACTTTACTGTCATTTAATTCTCAGTCATTTAAATTTCCAGTGTCCTTTAAATTTTAGCAATCTAACTTCTAACATTTAAATTTCTATCAACTAATTACTAACATTTAATTTTCTGTCATTTGATTTCTGTAATCTAACTTCTGACACTTAAATTTCTGTCATTTGAATTCAGTAATCTAATTCCTAACATTTAAATTTCAGTCATTTAAATTCCCGCAATTTAATTCTGCTCTTTCTTTATTTATTTTAATTATTTACTTAAACTGCATTTATTTTTGTTTCTTTTTGCTCACTTATTTTCGGTCTTTATACTCCTGTCATAAAAAATAAATAAATAATATAATAATAATAATAATAATCTTTGTTTAATTAAAGTTTTTCAGCCTATTTCAATATCTCTGCCTTTCTTTATCTATTTACTGATTAATTTCGTAGTTTCTCACAAATCAAAGTATCTTCTGTGCATGTCAAAACTCGAACCCGAGGTTCTCCACTCATCAGTCCGAGACCCAAACCCGAGCACACTTTATTCAACACAAGAAGAAACCGGAGAAATCAAGACATGGCCGAAAACCAAGTTATAGATGAAATGGACCATGAAAATCAACCAGAACACCGTGTCCTCTCTGATTACCACCAACCGGATACTGAAGGAAGGGCATCAGCCATAGTTCTCCCCGAACTAACACCGCTAGAAACCAGACGATGGGCTTTCAAAACCCATTACATCACCGCCGTCCGGGATTTAGGCAAGTTTAGTGGAGCAAATCCAGATGAAGCCCCAAATCATTTAAGTCTCTTCTTAGACTTCTGAAATTCCTTTGGTCAAACCGGCAACGTCAAAGAAAGAATCCGTCTACAACTGTTTCCTCACTCGTTGTCAGATTCAGCAAACAGGTGGTACCGAAGTCTTCCCTCCCGATCAATCCACACATGGCTGCAAATGGCCCAGAAGTTCCTCGCCAAATACTACCCAACCAGTAGAACAAGGCAATTGATCGGAGAAATCAACACATTATGTCAAGAGCCGGGGAAACGTTGTACGACGCATGGGACAGATTCAAGGATATGCTGATGAAGTGTTCCCACCATGGTCTCGACGATCAATCCCTCTGCCTGTCATTCTTCAATGGCTTGGATGATGGAAACCGACTACTCGTAAATTCCTCTTGTAACACCCCATCTCGATCCAATCGTGGTTATCGCAAACTTATCACCATATATACAAATGTTTGCAGCGGATTCAAATACATTCCAGGACCTTGCCACGGTCTGACTAACAGATTATACCGAACATTACTACTTACAAGTCTTAACCAAATACATTTCATTCTTACAATCCCCTCACATCCGATACAACTTACTAACTCAAAATACCATACGCGTGTACATGCACAACTCGTAGGCCACACTTAACCCGTAACACGTCTACCCCATCTTACTCTCATGACGGGCGCCTTCTGACGTTCACCTGCGTAGTAAAAACAGCCCCCAAAGGGGGTCAGCAAAATTGCTGGTACGATCCTCTCATGGCCCCCAAGCTAACGTGGCTACGACGACTAATTGTCGATAGCATGGAGGTTGATTAGATGCACACATAATAGAAAGTGCAATAAAACAACAAGCCAAATATGAACAATCAAAGTTTAGACACAATGAATGACTTAAATGCGTTCCCTTAACTAGTGAGTCAATAATTATTTAACTCCTCTAAGTTATGTTCCTCTTAATCACAGTCCAACCTTATCTTACCTCAATCTTAATCCTTATCTTAGTCTTAGAAAACAAACTATTCTTTAAATAGAAATAGATGTAGCTTATCTCAGTCTTATCTTATCTTAGAATACAAACCATCTTTAAAAGAAACGATTGTATCTTATCTCAATGTTTATTTTTGTCGGGTCAAAAGCAACCCTAGCCAATGAGCTATTAACTATTGGTTGAATAAACACTCATATTAAATTAGGATTTAGGTGATCCTACCGCACCATCTTAATGCCTCCTACCTTGGACTGGATGTCCAATGTAGCTGAGCCGACATTCGACCCTAGCAACAGTCCGAAGACAATCCTTAAGCGGAAGTCGGATCTGATCAAGATTACCGACCCCCTTTCTTAGCATGCATGACCAGATCAGTCCCAGGTTCCTCACTCCACCCAAGTTCCAGTTAGTAGAAGTCTCAAGACGATGTTTGTTGGTTAAACCTCTTTCGGTTATTAACAAGGTAATATTAGGGAGTGTTCCTTAGTCCCACACAATTCCTTACTAAACGTTGGTTAGTAAGTTCTCACGGTAAGTTGTGTTAGTTTTTCAAACATCACACACAATACAATAAACATAATGTTCCAGTTGCATGCTTTATCTTGTGTTTAGTGAGCACACAAAAACAAATAGCACACAAGCCGAGGGACACCTCGTTAGCAAGCAGGTCACAAGAAGAATGTACCGTACACCTGGAGATTGGCTAGCTCTTAAAACGATACTCGCCCACTCATCGTCGACACCTCCGACAATCTCTATGATCTCTATAACATAGTAGCCGGGTAGGTTAATAACTTAATTATCTCCTAAACATTCTGTTACCATACGTAACTCTCTTAATTAAACTTCCAACTATATACACATGCATATATTTATACATAACTCCTCACAAGTCCAAGTATATATATATAAAAAAAAAATACGACATCATATCAACTCTACAAATACGTTCCAACTTTAATAATTGTATTAATTGTATCATTACAACCCTCTAATTAATTGTTGCAGAGTTCCGATCTTTCAGTTATATACTTATATCCACATATATATATATATATATATATATATATATATATATAATATATATATATATATATATATATATCTATATATATACTATATATCTACTTCGAATTAAATGTCACGCTTTACAACCTTTATCTACTTAACCTTGGTGTGTCTAGATAGGCACACTTGTTCTTATAATTGTTATTAATATTATACCATTATATCAATCCTCCAATAATTCCAAACTTATAATTTAATCCCAACTTATATATATGTCCATACATAAGTGTTTTTCCATTATTCTAAGGTTACACTAATATACACATTCATATCCTCGTAAATTTCTAAGTTCCTTTTATTTTAACCTCTAACTACATATACGTACCTATACTTATACATATATAGCCTTGTAAACTCTAATATTAACCCATAATACATACATATACAGTAATCTTAATATTTACACATTAATACCAATTTAATAAAAACAATTCCTTTATTATTTTAATCCATCTATTGACCCCTTACTAATAATTTATTAATCTATTTACAACTTACCAATTTAATACTTAATTGACCCAATTCTTTGTTTCAATTTCTATCTCTCCTAATTTGGTTAATCGATTGAATTTCATTAAGACTAATTTTGAACCAAATCTAGTTTGCTAATCTAGTGGACTACTTCTAAATCCAGTCCCATTTATCATCCTATTTTATATCTTAATCCTACATTGGTCTAAACCCAAATCAATTTCCTTTTGACCAGTTTCCAAAACTGGCCCATTTCCAGTTTGACCATCATAATTTTGACCAAATTATAGTTTTGACTGATTCCTATTTTGACAAATTCGATTACTAATTTTTCCAGATTTGCACAACCACTTAAATTTTTCTTATATTACACTTTAGTCCCAAACTTGCTATAATTTACCATTTCGCCCCCATTTTTTTTATTTGCCAATTCAAATCCAGAACCTTAATTTGACTAGAATTTTTATTTGACCAGAAACTCAAATCCTGAAATTTCCCAATTTTAAACCTTAACTTGCGGAACACTAATTTCACCGATTAGCCCCAAATCGAAAATCCTTAACTGTAAACCCTAAATTTCCAATTTCTCCTAATTCACTCTCAATTTCCAGAAACACTTATCTTAATTTTTGGGTTCCTAATTAGCATGACCGCATCTAAATTAAAGATACATAACCACACACATTGTTCGAATTGAAGTTCACAAGTTCTATAACTCCAGAAATCAAGCACTCACAAAATCCTAAATTCGCACTAGTCCAAACTTTCAAAAATCGGTAGACACATAACCCTAAAATTCGACCATATGCAAAGACCAACAACCCTCAATTCGAACTTAGTCTGAAACACATGAACCATTACTCTATCAAAGCCTAACTTCTCAGACTCACAACACCCCTCAAACATTCATACTTTCGGACACCACAAGAGCAAAACAAGAAGCAACTTGACAAATGTACACCTTTGCAGATGTTGAGTAACTATTCTTGGCTCCAGCTTCAGTAACTTTTGGGTAGGTTACGGTTCCTTCCAAATCCAGCCATATAGGGCTGCGTTTGAGATTTCTAAACTCAATCCGCAAAGAAAGAAGAAGGAGAGTAGGTTAGATTTGTTAGATTTTCGAAATTGAAAAAGAGCACCAGAACAGAATAGATTTATACCTCATCACCTTCGGTCTGCACAAAAACAGAACACCCCCTTTTTTTTCGATTTCTAGTTGCTTAGAAACGGTTTGGCACTCGCAAGGAAGAGGAAGATAGGAATAAGACTGGGACCAAATTTATAATCGAATCTAGGAGAGAAATCGAAGAACATAAGTCAACTATACCTCATCAAATTTTCGGTTTAAAAACGAGGTGGAAATACACACCCGATTCTCCTGGAAGCTTAGTTTCCAGCACCATTTTCTTCGGCAAAAATCCACACGAGAAGGGGAATGGAGAAGAGGCGTGGAATTGTATGTTGTTCGACAGTTTAGGACTTTCCAGATTGAGAAGAAATGAGAGACTGAGAAGAAATGAGACCAGCGGCACAGAGCATTTAGGTTTAGTTAGGGTTGGAATGTTACCGTGAGTGAAGATTAGTAAGGAGTGAGCTAATTGAGTCCATGGGTTGTACTGGAAGTAAAGATTAAGCTGGGCCTATCATAACCGTGATTGAGAAAGACTGGGCCGGCCCAGTCCATTCGCTGGTCGGCCCATTAAAAAAAAACAAACGTTGCACATATAATGTCGTTTCTAACTCGTTTCTTACTCGTTTTTCATATCGTTTGTGACATTATGTCCCGTTTAATGAGACGAACCATTTTATGATTCCAATTTTATATTTTCAAAAAATAACAATTATTGTTATTTATAAATTTAATTAATTATAATTTAATTTCTAATTGGTTTGCGTTTCGCCATTTTAGGCGTAAACGCGACATCTTTATTCTGACTGTTTAACTAATTTACTAATGTCTCTAAAATTACCCAAATAACCTTGTAAGGTGTCTAAGACCTCGTTTTCACTTCTAAAATATTTGTGACACGTTTTACTATGTAGAAATGATTATTTATATTTTCGTTTATATTTCTTTTTCCTAAACCTCCTTAACGTCGTTTTAGGTGTCGTTTATGTTTCCTAACAACTTTTAGGGTTTAATTAAATATTATTTTTACTTATTTAAGGGTATTTAATTCCTTAATCTCTCATTAATAACTTTTATTTAATTAATTTAAGATTAATTAAAGTAACTAAGGTTTGGGATATTTCAATCTCCCCCTTAAAAGAACTTTGTCCCCAAAGTTCTCATCCATCTTATATCATAGAATATATGGATAACCTCATACCGTAGATCATATAGATCATGTTTATATGTACTTAATTTTATTGACTCCTTAGGTCTGTCACATACTTATACTCAAATATCACACAACATGCTTAAGCATGTATAGCACTCAAAATCCCTTTGTTCCTTTTGATGATTAAAACAATCACATAATTTTCATCGTATTCTCCCATGTCACCGGTCCGTAGACAAAGGCTCGTTCGTCCTCGCCACCATGGGCCAGAATACAAAACAACTCTGATCTCCCCATGTCACTGGTCCGAAGACAAAGGCTCATGCGTCCTCGACTTCATGGGCGAGACTCAGTAAAAAGGAAATCCTTTTTACGAGGTCATGTGAGGAATAATTCCTCTAACTAAAAATACAATCAACTCCAATTTCGTTTTATCCTAACGCCTCTATCCTTAGCGTGATTTAATTGTGACCACTGGTAGGGGGTTTCAGGAATCGTCCGACCCTGATGTGATCAGCATCAGTGTTGAACTGTCCTTCCACCCCAATTTGTGTTCGGTTTCCCTTGATCCCTAGAAAATCAAGTTCCACCTCCCACGTCATTTTCAAACATCAAGTAATTCACTCATTTCCAATTTTCTATCTTTTTAGTATTTCTAGTCATAATCAATACATCTCCAAGGCGTGGACTCAGTCCATCAATCATTCCAATTCATCTCTTAACCATTACCTCATGATTCTCATTCCTACTAAGTTCTATATCAGTCTCATAACAATTCTCACCATCTTATACCTCATAGCATTACTATTTCCTAACTCATACTCATATCGAGTATTATCTCAAAGTGTTATCTTATTCTTATCTCACACATAGATTCATATCAACTCATATCTCATATATTCCTTAAGTCTCTTTAATCCTCTTCACTAATTCTTTTAACTGTACTCACACCGGAGTTAAAAAGATAGGTACTTAATATGTATGGTATTCGTATCTTCCGTGCGCAATAACCATAATTAATCTCAAAATGTTTATGTTAAACAAATTCTCAAATTCTTTTGTGCTATGCACACCGTAGTTTACGTACTCAGTACATAAACATACGCTAAACGGTTTTTGCTCTACCCCCCTTAAAATGGATTACGCCCACGTAATCAATATTATGTCATCCTTGAACATAGGTTCAAGATGTATAATTCTCACAAAGCATTATAGCTCCCATGTTATCTATTTCACTTATGATTCGATCAGAGGGTCATAACTATGCTAATGACTTAGTCTCTGTATCGAGGATTCTTAACGGTACTTATACCATATTCTTAACTTAGTTTGGTCTAATCTCAAAGATACTAAAGCATTCAGTTGCTAAATCTTATATTTATTCCATTGGAAGATGTGTGGGTACATCATTCCTTTTTCCTGTTCATCAGGTATGTGAAACCTCTTTAAGTTACCGGTCCGCTAGCTTCCGCTGCGCGACTCTGACAGTCTTAAGCTTAACTGCCTTTCTTATCCTTTATAGTATTGTATATCCTTCTCCTGCATGCTATGATCTAGTACTAAAGGTCCCTCAATGGACACGTGTTATCTTTACATATACACGGCCTTAATGAGTTGTAACTCGCCTATCCAGTCTCTCTGGAGATCTAACGTTCATACCCTAAGCGTTCTCTCAAGTGTCTAAATCGTTCTTTTCCAACTGGCCTGTAACACCCCATCCAACAACAACACACTTAACAACAATCTGCAGCGGAAAATATACTTCATCACATTACTTAACTCGTTGGTGTTACACGCCGTTAACCACCCACGTGGCTAACAAGGCTATTACATATACATTGTATCTGTCTGATGGACTAGATTCCCGAGAGACTACACATTACTATCCCTTTCCATTAACAACTAAACATACACATACCTTCCAACTGTACCGAGTATTTACAAACTGATGCCGATAACAATTTCGGTCTTACTACACACCTACTGTACATTTATAACTTAAATGATTACCCAGGTACAAACGACTACCCCGTCCTACTCTCGAACGGCTCCCAGCTCCTTGTACCTGAAATAGGAAAAAGAAGAGAAAAGGGTGGCCCCCCAGGGGCTCAGCACCTTTGCTGGTATGGTAATCCCGCAGCCCGCATGCTACCGGGCCACGCACAACTAATTGTCGTCTTAGCATGTGGTTGATTATATTTGAATCATGCATGTAAACTATAAACACACACACACATACATTCCACCTCAATGGGCTCAACAAACAGATAACACATCCTTACTTGATAAGTCACTCATTGCGTTCATTAACCCTAGAGTGTTTCTCCTCTAATGGAGCTACTTCCCAATAGACGACACTTACCCATTAATCGGGTTATCCTTAAACGCCTCTTATCACAAACTGGGATTCATATCCATGATCCACATACTCCACATTTTACAACATATAACATACACCACATAACAACACTTTTCATGTTTCAACGTGCACATAACAACATCGCAATGGGAATTGCAGTACAACAACATCACATAACATAACGGGAACGGTTCTCTTAGGAACCGACCCAAACATAGTTAATTCGCTGGTGAGCCCAGAGAATGATGTCACCCTCATGATAAACTCGTTATACAACACTCATTACCGTCCTAATAGTTGGACGAGTAACTTAAGTTAAGATGGTTCGGGTTTAGTGACCCGAATACACCACACAAACACATGTTCCCCCTAAACCGATCATAAGTCAGAATAGTTAAGCTTTGGAGTAAGCTAATGGGAGATCATAACCCGTGAAGGAAACAACCATAACAGAGAGAGGGTAAGGCTAAAAAGGATACCCACTCCCAAACAATGCGCGACCGGCCCAACCGGATTCCTCACCCCTGTTAGTACATACTTACTTTTAGATATTAGTTAGAGCCCCACTATGGAGTCTATCACATCCACACACCATACAGTATTACAACTGGGTTAAACATACGAGGGAGGTCCTTACATACACACACAAATATCACACAATTAACACACGCATAGCCGTGGTTAGAACGTCCCATGGTTCGGGTCGTTTAATCCGAATACCGAACTCTCATGTGATCCTAGACTCGGTTAGCTAAGGTTTGACACTTTCGAGGTTAAATGGTATCGGAGTTGAACATGCCACATAAATGAATTACTATAAACTCATTACATGTTTTATCTTTCAACGTGGCAAACATACAGAAAAACACATTGGCATACAAGCCGGTGTAATCCGGTAGGACACAGGTTGCAAGAAAACCATACCTGTCACCGGAGTCCACTCTATCATGTCCACTTATGTTCCTCGAGCAATTCTCGAACAACTGATAATATTACATGTACTTTTATTAACATTGGGGTAACATGATTATTTAAAGTCTAATGCTCATAACTTATCCCCGTTAACTTAGTTAAATAACTTCACATTTTAACTTGTTTTACTTTTACATTTTAATACAACTTTTCCCCCCACTAAATTGTCATTATAACTCACTTAACATGTCCCTAACAATCTTATAACATCATTACTTGTCAATCACCATCATTACACATCATTTTCATACCTTAAACAACATTTTTAGAGTGGTCCGGGACTTGGTCCTTACCTTAAGTCCCGGACCAACACTTAAGAAATTCTCGGCTAGTTTTAATAGGGTGGTCCGGGACCTTGTACTGACCCCAAGTCCCGGACCAAGACAGTCTTCTTACTCTCCCTCGGCCCTTTTTTGTGTATGGTCCAGGACATCACCCAATTCCTAGGTCCCGGACCACTGTAACAGAATTCCCAAATTGACATTTTCAAGTCTTGTTTCATCCATTTTCTTCATCCATTAAATGTATAAACTTCCCAAATGATCTTAGGCATATTCTAATACCAAAATCTCACTTTGATTCACCTTAAAACATTGTCCAACTTGTCACTCATTTTTCTTACAAATCTCTTAACACTTGTAACATTTCTCTTTTGGTTTTCTAAGTGGTATTTCACCTATAATGACCACTATACCAAGATGTTTCCTCTACACCTTAACATCATCTCCCAAGCATCTTTTCTTACTAATTAAATTTCCTTGTTCACACCTTCTTAAATTCCTTTCTCAATCCTTACCTAAATCATTCATTCATTCCTTGTACATCAACATTACCTAAACCTAAAACAAACTTCTCCAAGACTTTATTACATCACAAAAACACTCATTGAATTCCTAGAACTTCCAAGACAATACCTAAGTCCTTGTAATACTCTAAATCACCTTAATACATGTTTTCTTCCCTAGTGAAACATTTATTCATTCCTCACATTTCCTAGTTCACCAAAACTCATTTAAGCACCTAAAACTTATTATACATTACCCAAATTTTGCCATAGGTTCTCTTAGCACAATGCCATACCAAAACACATTGTTTTTCACCATTTAAACATTCAAGAACACCTAAATCCATCAAGAACTTTCTCACACACAACACTTTAACAAATTTACACTACATCACAATATAGTGCATAAACTAAAATTGCTTGGCACTTAGGCCCTTAAATAACATAAACCTTAAACACTGAATTTTCCCACATAATATATTGCCTTTAACCTGCAAATACACTCAACATCACATATGCCCTTTAATAATCTCCTTAAGAACAATTCACTAGCTCTTTTCCCATTGGCTCCTTAGGTTTTTATTATTAAGCAAATCAAGCTCATTTTTCCTAAGGCATTTAAACCATATTGAGATAGTTTGTTTACCTCTTTTCTTCAAGATTTTTACTTGAACACTCTTGTTCTTCCTTGTTTGGAAATCGGCAAGAGGACTTGGTTACTTGTCAATGTTCTAATCAATACACAAGTAAAACCAATGAGCATTCAAGCTCCATGTTTAAACTCACTTACAAACCCTAGGTTATATATATATTGTCTTAACACATTAGGTTAGTTGTTTTACCTTGGAAAAAAAAGAGAGCTTGAATAAGCATCAAGAGAGGACTCCACCAAGCCCTTGAATAGTTGGAATGAAGCTAGAACAAGGCAAGATGAAGGCACCATTAGTGGTGATTTTCGGTCACACACAAAAACAAGAGGAAATGTTGTTTTTCTTTGATTTTCCTTACCTTGAAGCAAAGGAGAATGACAAGGCATGAAAAGGTGAGCTCAAGCTCCAACAATGGTGAATCTTCATGGCACCGAAATGGAGTTCTTGAAGATCTGAAAAGATAGAAGTGTAGAGTTTGCTCCAACTAGAAGAATGGTGGTCTTTGTTTTTGATTTGGCAAAGGGAGCTAGGAGATACAAGAGTTCAAAGCTTGAAGATGCTGCATGAGCTGTATCATTACCGAAGGAGAAGGGAGAAGAGGATTGGAGACCGTGTGAAATGAAGAAGGAAAGAAGAAAATGAGAAGGAAGGTTGCTTTTGGAGATATTTATGCTAAAGTAAATAGTAACTTTTGCTTTATAACTTTTCCTTGTTTATTTGATTGGTCAAGTGTGGTGAGTCACACATGAAAAACCGGCCGCTTAATGTTTTAGGCCAAGTCATGGTCTTTGTTGACCAATTAACTTACTTATATTGACTTATGTCATAAACTAGCATTTTTTGTTACTATTCACAAAAACAAGGCATATTCTTGTGAAATTTTTGATTTCCCATTGATTTATACCTCCAAATGTGATACTAAATAGTAAACATGTTAATTAAAGAGTAATGATGGACATTTAGCCATTCAAAACTCATTTACAACAAGACAATTTTTCAAAAATGTGCTTTAAGGCTCCTTAAAGCACATTTTGTGTTTTAACTTGTTTTCAAGCTTGGTTTTCTTTAGTAATTGATTTAATATGTTCATTAACATATTTATAAGGTGTAGTTATGACCTTTAGGTCTTATACAAATTTATCCCAAGCTTAGAGCACATTTTTGCCCATATTGACTTTAAGGTATTTATTTGTTTTTATTTGGTTTAATTGTCCGCCAAGGTTTCCTAAGGACTTAATTAGCCTTATTAAATCATAATTGAATATCACTAAGTCTTGGTAGGCTCTTTGGGTCCCAACCAAGTTCACTCCAAGCTTAGAGCATATTTTTGCTCAAGCCGTGTCTTAGTGCTTTATCGCGTTTTACTATGGTTTAAAATCGTTCACTGTGTTTTCTAAGGCACTTTTTAGCCTTTAAATACCATAGTTTAATGTCTAAACAACACATCAAGGTTTGGGGTATTTCAACTTTGGTCAGAGGATGATTCTTAATCTGAAACTATTGTTTAGTGCTTATTGCGCTTTACAGTTTAATCTCTAACGTCTTAAGACATGTCCAATGTCTGTACTTAACAATCCATGCTCTTCGCACTTCATAGTTCTTAAT
The DNA here is from genome assembly GCA_023374045.1 of Limonium bicolor. NCBI lineage: Eukaryota > Viridiplantae > Streptophyta > Magnoliopsida > Caryophyllales > Plumbaginaceae > Limonium > Limonium bicolor. The sequence goes on from CM041781.1 coordinate 208,466,490, forward strand.
TATTTTCTATCTGAAATGGGTTTTCTGATTCCTTTGTGTGTTGTTGATTGAACTAAGTTCCTTTTCTTCAATTGTTTGGTGGTAGTAACTGCTCTTGTCTGATCTTGCATCGTTGACCGTGGTACGGAGTCGACTACTTCCCGTGTTCCTTACACCACTCGTCTACATGCATGGGGTACCTTACTGGTACATTACTACTTACCCGACTAGCTCATAAATGAGCCTGTCAGGCCTGCAAGCCCTTGTGGGGTGCAGTCGTCCCACATCTCGCTTTAGTAAACTAGTAGTGTTCGTCACACGTTTAGCTATTGCTAACTATGAAGTATTCTGTTGTCGATCTCCTCTTTCATCATCGTTCCATAATAACACTTATTGTTCTTCTTGAACTTAATCAAGGAAAATCCATTTACTGTGTCTTGGATATGATATGTTCTAGCTTCTTTCTGGACTCGATCCTTTAGTGACTGAGGTCTCTTTCCACAGAGCCTATTATCTTGTTTCTCATGTTTGATCTACTAGGAATGCACTTCCAGTTCCTTAAGGAATGGCAGAGTGCTTCCTATGAAATTTTACCTCACATGGTCTATACTACTGGCGTCAACTCATAGTTCGTCTACCATCTCGTTTCCTCATTTATATTGGTTTCAGCTCATAATTCTTATTGCCTCAGTGTCAATATTTTATGGTTTATATTTACTGGTCACTTGTTGTGCATCATGACTTCATTCATTCATACAAATAATGTCCTATGGCTTCTTCTACCATGGTAGCTCGCCTTTATTCCGTTACTCATTGGTGGTGCACACTCCTAAATTGTTTCTCTAACATCTCGTCTTATATTCCATCCCTCATGGTGTAACCACACTAGGAGTTCTCCAAGTTCGGGTGTATGGCGGTTGTCGTACCGTGCCATAAGATCGTTATCTCTTAATGTGAAGATGTTTTGCTTCCATTTTGGGTTCACAAGTAGGTTAGTCTCTCTCACATCCTTCCATCATTTATGATGTTATTTACCATGTAATTTACTGGTTACGGAAAAAAGTCGTCCAGTGAGTCACAAGCTCTTCTGAGCATTGGTCACTTGGCGTGCCATATTGTGCACTCACAATGTTTATCTCTGACGATTACTGATTCCTAAATCCTGGTGTTGGATATATGGTATATCTTTGTAGTCTTCCTTATTTATATATGTAACTGGAATGTTCCAAGGATACTTCAAGGTTACGGTTTTCGTTTTCTAATAAAAGTATTCATCTCTAACAGATGAAAGCCCATTTTGAGGGGTTCATCCCCACTCATAGGCCCCACAACAAGGAGAGGTATCCCCACCCTAAAAGGAGTGGTTTGTTCTCCGCCCCTGTCAATCGTATTATCTCTCTATTCTCACTGGTGCCCATTCTGGCAATTCCTCCACAGTTAAATTATAGATCATTCTATCTCATAAGTACACCTTAGTTCACTCATTTTTACTCAATTATCCTTATCAATGATCCCTAGTAAGTCCTAGGTCATAGTAACTCACATAACACTTAATACACTTGGTTTCTATACAAATTTCGCCATGACTTCTCTACTATATTATCATGCCCAAATGCATATAGATTTTCTCCTCAAATCAACCCAAGTTAGTCACGTCCTTAGTGGGCATTCACAACACACCAATTACACTCCAACTACTTCAATTCACAATACAATTGCATAAACCTTAAATTGCTTGGAACTTAGGCCCTTAAATGACATAGTTTAAACGCTGAATTTCACATAGCCATCTGCACACAACAATAGTCCCATGGCTCTTAGGCCTTTAAATGACATAAATTAAACACTGAATTTCACAAAGCCACCTGCACACAACAATAGTCCCATGGCAATACATAAGAGCTCTTATAATTCATTTGTGATTGTTTTGCTAACTAATTTGTCATTAACTCCTTAGTGTTTAATTTTCTCTTGAGTGAGAGCCGGTGGTCGGTTCACTGTTGGTACTCTAGCTCGTTAGTAGATTAACTTCATAACTACTAGTTCTTTGAACTCCATTATATGTCAGGTTACATCATTTGATGTGGTATTGGATTTCATGGTAAACTGGTGCATCCTGCTTCCCACTATGGAAGTTCGCTTAGGTAAACCGACATTATTCGGTGTCTGCAACGATACTCTCGCTCACATAGAATTAATTCGTATTAAGCATTGGCCTTACTGTGTCTCCGTGGATGATTGGATGTTTATTCTAGCTAACATGTGTCTCCATCTCAATGTTGTGTTCAACTTTCATTGGCTTCACCACCTGTCAATGATTAATCATACTCAGGTGTTAATGAGTTAGGTAGTAATGCTAACCGTCATTCACCAGTTTGTTCGGCTCGACTATGCCCGCTCTGTGGGGGTAGTCCTCTGAGCTTTCCTCTCTCGGGGTTGTATGTCTTTAATCCTTGGTATATACTGCTTAAGTTTATTCCCTCTGTCCCTGTTTTCGAGGTTTACTGACATATTCAACGAAGATTGTTGTTATTGGTATTCTTAATGGTCATCTTGGGAGTTCTATCCCGTTCCTGCCTGCTGGAAGTCGTTCTATCGACTGCCTTCATTGTATCTCTTAATACATTCCTTGTATGTTGTTGTTGTAGTAGGTTGTACTGTTGCTAAAATTTTATACCATTTAGCATTGCATCCAAGTTCAGCTCTCTGCTGACTGGTGTGTCGACTCGTCTTATCATGGTCAAGCCGTCAGGCCTTTCCAAGGTCTTATTCTCTCGTTCTTATGGATTTACAATCCGGTATTAATATGTATTACGATTGTAGTGTTCTTTTATCTCGCCATGATGGCTTTCCGTGTAGCTTAACCGTGGTAGCACTTGCTATGGCAAGTGCGCCAAATGCAAGATGGGCTACGGTAATGTGCGCGTCGGTAGTGGTACTTCCACCTGATTTTCATGTATTTGGTAGTCCTCGAGACTCCTTAGATGTTCTCTTGTTTTGGATAACTAGCCATCCCGCAGTTCCTGGTTGGTTTGACAGTACTGTCACTTATCAGGGTGTTCCTCTTTCTGAGGGAACCCTTGTTATTCTCTTATGCCTTAATCCTGGCTCCCATTTCCACGCATTATGTCGGGGTTACTAAGTAATGATTCTCCTTCAGGCACTACGTTGTAGTCCTAACTTGGTATAAAAATTTGTATGAGTTTTTACCGTCGTCTACGCTATGTCGGCCAGGTTTGTAACTTTTCTCATTGTATGGGGTTTGGAGTTCCCGTTTCTAACTGGACTTTCTGGTAATCTTAACTCTCATGCTTTGTATTATCTCACTGTCATGCTCATTCGGACCAATGTCCAGTACTCATGTCGCTTATCTTTTCTTATCCATTGCACTCGTAGTGCTTTTCCTAATTTTGTGTTGCGGTTGTAACTCGACTACGTAGCATGTCGACCATGTTGCCGGTAATCTCCGTTCTCTTATTGGTAGAATTCCGTTGGCAGCGCCTGGTTTACTGTTGCGCTCCAATTAAAACGTTCAAGTTCTCATAAATTGTTGTACAACGGTGTGTTTCTCATATTGCTTAATGATAACTAACTACCAGATCGGGTTTTCCCGAGTAGGAGAAGCCTTCTTCTCTCTGGCGTTTGTTCCTGTATTCAAGGTTGGGTGTGGAGGGCGGGTTTAGGTACTATGGATCCGGTAAACACCGGGAAGTCCTAACTAACGCACCTCACGCTCTATCTCTCAACCCTTAACCCATAACTCAAAACTAACCTCAATATTCCCCTAAGTTCGGCAATTCCTGTCATCAGAGCGTAACTACGCTCTGATACCACTTTGTAACACCCCATCTCGATCCAATCGTGGTTATCGCAAACTTATCACCATATCACTACTACAAAAATAATAAGGACAACACTTCAAAGACAACAGTTACCTTTTTAATGTTGTGTTTGATACAATAATAGTATTGTAGTTACATAAACATCCTATTAGACAATGGTTAATACCGTAGCTGTCTATAATTAGTTAATAGACAACAGTTTTCTGTAGAAAAAAAGCTCCGGCCCTCTGTATAAAGAATTTTAACCAAATTACAATGAGACCCTTAACAAAAACACTTATACCCTTTGTATCCTAACTGCGAAAACTACACTAGATTTTGGTTGCGCTCCCAGTACCGCTCAGTGCGGGAAATTAAAATTTTATTCGCGCCTTAGTTAAGTGCCTCATCCCCTTACTAATCGTGTAGTCAAAAAAATTGGCGTAGCAAGCAACCATCGACAAGAAGAGAGCTCTGGTATTTGAGAAAGGAGAAAAGACTTGGGCTGAACGAACAAAATTGCCGTAGCAACCATCGACAAGAAGAGAGCTCTGGTCTTTGAGAAAGGAGAAAACACTTGAAGGGGCTGAACGAACGAGGACGATTGAGAGAAGATTTGCCGATTTGCCGATTTGCCAAAGTAATTAAGGTACGTTGATTTTGCTTTGACCTGAACTTCGATTTTGGTTTAGGGTTTGATTCAAACAAATCTGTGTCAGTAACAATTCTCGGTCTTTATACTCTCGATTGATCAAAACTTGATTTAATTTTCACTCATCCGTGAGTTATGCTGTAGATAGAATTTTCAAATCAGAAGTACTCATTCTAGCGAAATCTACATAACTTTGGTTCATTCACGTGAATTGTACATGTAGAACTTGTGAATTCTTTCTGCATAAAAGCCAACATGAATTGAGAGCTGTGTTTTCCTGCTGTCCCAATGGTCTCTGTATCTTCAGATTTCCCACAGTTTTCTTGAGCATCTATTTATGCCAGCCTTAATCTTGTGTGAACCCCAAATCACATCCTTCACTCTGCCGTAATATGTTATAGGATTAGCAATCCAATGAAACAGAGACGCAACTGTATGGTTATTCATTAATAGCTTTCTGTTACATTCTAGAACTTGTTTCAGTTAGTTGCACTCTGTTGACGATAAACAAACAACCTGTATGAAATTCATAGTCTCTTCCTTCTTCTTCTTCGTACAATAATACACAGATGAAATTCATAGTCTCTTCCTTCTTCTTCTTCGTTCCTGTGTCACTTCTTGATCTGCTTTCGGAGCTTGGTTGCTATTCCCTTCTTTCTAGCAACTAACAATGTGAGCGTGGGTTGTTGTTCTGTAAATATTAGTTCACATATTTCTTCTCTGTATATTAATCTGCTAATCTGTATCATAATACTCTGAGAAAAATCAACATGAATTAGGAAGATGTTTAATGCTGTCAATAAGGCACAAAAGCCTCAGAACGAAGCAACTTCTTTTCTGAGTTGAGACAGGCCTTAGGGAAGTCCAGAGATGTTAGACTTGTTGTAAAGAACAAATCGATAGTAGTAGAGAAAGAATATAGTATTGACTGTAATGAGAAAGAATGAATACAATACCTCCTACTCTTGACCTCTGCTTGCTGAGATTTTATATATACAGATGAATTATACGACTAGCTGACTAGACTAATAGCTGCTGTGGATTATATAATAGTCTAACAACTGAAAGAAAGAGAGCAGTAGCAGTTAGTGGGTCTGTCTATTTCTTCTCTCTTTCTTTCCCCCACCATACCCTTCACTTCCGATCGACGTCCCTTCTCTGCAAAGTAGAAAAAAACGCAGTGCAGGTTAGCAAGGAAGAGGAAACTGACGGTTTTGGGAGGTTGAAAAGCAACATAAGGCCAGGCCACATAATAAAAAGAAGAACCAAAAATTTTAAGCCAGAACGACTGGCTGGCTACTGGCGAGGAGCAACAAAACAGATAGACAGAGAGCATCATCTACTTCCTTCTCTACTCTTTTGTTCTTTTCTTTCCTTATTTTTTCTCCTATCTTTCTTATATCCCTCTCGCTTTAGCTCTGGCTTGTTTGAATAACACCTGATTACTTCAAACCTGAAGATTCTTCTATATTCTCATCTCCTTCTCTCTGGCCTGACCCCTGACCCTCATGTTGTTACTAGTACTACCAAATTCAAATCGAAGCTGAACGAATTGAATGATGTCAATTTCATTCTGTGAACTGAGTTCTCAATTGGGTTTCGGTAGTAGAATCGGTTAATCAAGTCTTCCGTAGCTCAAAGAAACAACTCTCTTCATCTGATTATTATTATTGCCGAGTTCGAGTGTAGAGCAACGATAACAACAAAAAAAAATAGTCTAACAACTGCAGTTAGCAAAGAGTATAACTTGGCTGAACTGCAAACGGTGATCAACCTGCTTGGGCTTCCTTCTTGAATTTCACTATCGAAATCTTGTTTAATTGACTATCTGTTGAGTACAGAGAACTTTCTCCTAGTTACGTGGTACAGACGACTAAAGTATATTTATACATACTGGTGTGCTTATTACAGAAGAATGTTATTTTTTGCTTTTGATGTGTTTGACCTCTTAATATTATCTGCTCCATTTGCCTATACTACCCAACAAATCGTTTCACTTATCTTATTTGTTAAACATAAAATCTTACAGTAAACGATAAGCACCAAACTGATCTGCAAAGAGCTGAAGTCCTGAAATAGTCCCAGGGTTAAAACCAGCAGCTGATGCACGATTGCATGTTGTAGCCAAATCCTGACTAGCAGCTACCAAGCGAACATCAGTAGCTCTAAGCAGCTCCTTCCTGTGGAAATGAAGATATTACATTAAGAGAGTAGTACTTAACACTGTCTCAGATCTTAAAGGGTAAAAACGGCCGTAAAGAGCGAAGACTACTTCTACACCAATGCTCTCTATCTGAAATTTACATAGCTAGCCCCATTTAGCTCAAGTCTATTTAGTGCGTGAAACAAGAAACTTGTTAATACCCTTCGATTTCCTCCCACTTTAAATAAAATTCTGCTTCAGCACTTCAACAGTGGCTAATACCTCATCTTTAGACTCATCCATTTCAAAATAGAGAAGACACTTAGTGACATTTTAGTTCTAAAACTTCTGCCTAGTATATTAATGCTGCTTTGCTTAACCAAATTCACCAGCTTATAGTCTCCAAGATTGTGGTCATTCTTACTTCACGCTTTATTTGTTTATTCAATCTACTTTTCTAATGTTTAAATATTTCATGCCAAAGCGCTATACCTCTGTACTCACAGGATGATATAAAGATATCAAGAGCTTTATTTTCACAATTTTTTATTTTATTTTATGATTAGTTTTGATCTGCACATCTCGATAAGATTTTTAAATCCTTTGTTAAGTTCTATTTTCAAGCTTAGATTTGTGTATTGTTCGGTTTAAATTATGCTGATAATGAAAGATTTGTCACAACAGTTCTTTAATTATGATAATTGTTTCGTATTTGTTGTAGTTTTGCCCCCGATTGCTGTATTTTTTTATGCTGCTGTCTCCTGTTCACGACTCCTTGCTTAATCTAGTTGAAGATATTTGTCAATAATATATTCTACATATCTATCCTAGTTTACTTACCACACCTTGAAGGCTTTTGAAAAATGATCTCTTTTTTGTTTGTTTATATACAGCGCTTCAATTGAAGATATTTGGAAGTATTGCTGACACCTTCTCCTTGAGGATTACTTGGACTTGTTTCTCATCAAATCGTGTTGCTCCTGAATTGTTTCTTTCACTGACGGTATGTATGCAATTTATACTTTATATTTCTAATGCATTAAGTTGTCATCTATTTTTGTCCTTGTTTGCTTTCATTGTTAATTTATTTCTTGTCCACCCTTGTCTTCGTGAATTCATAAAATGTTTATTGCTTGTCAATTTTTAACCGTAGTTTAGAATGTAGAGCTTGTAGTTGAACAAATTATAATATAATGGTTCAATATGACATCGTGTATGTTGCTTATCCTAACTACACGACATTAATACATATTGATAGACAAAAGATGAATCGGGGATGGATGACTACTGATAAGGGATCTGATGAATATAAAGTTGGAGTGAAGGAATTTATCAAGTTTGCTCTTCAACATGCAGAAGTGGACAACAAAATTGTATGTCCTTGTTTGAAATGTTGTTTTGGTAGTTGCTTAAGTGCTGTCATAGTCAAAGATCATTTGCTTATGCATGGAATCGATAGTGGTTACACTCGATGGACGTACCATGGTGAAACAGAAAGAGTTAGAGGAGTTGCAAGTAATAGTCAACAATTTGAGGAGTTTGACGTGTTTGAGGAACCTGAGGGTGATACGTTGAAAGATATGTCTCGAAATCTTGAAGAAGAAGTTCGAGATTGCCCAGAAATGTTTACTAACCTGATCAGTGACTCAGAGAAACCTTTATACAGCGGTTGTAAAAAGTTCACCAAGTTGTCAGCCACTCTCAAGCTATATAACTTAAAGGCGGGAAATGGATGGAGTGATAAGAGCTTCACCTACTTGTTAGCTCTTATTAAAGACTTGCTCCCACCGGATAATGTGCTTCCTGGCCGCACTTATGACGCAAAAAAGGCCTTATCTTCCATAGGTATGACTCATGAGAAGATACATGCTTGCCCTAATGACTGTGTTTTGTACAGAAATGAGTATGCTTCATTGAAAATATGTCCTAATCCAAAATGCAAAGCTCCTCGATATAAAAGAGATACCATCCCTTCGAAGGTACTCTGGTATTTTCCAATTATACCTCGATTTAGAAGGCTGTTTAGCAATCCAACCGATGCTAAGAACTTGACTTGGCATGCTGATGAGCGAGTTTCAGATGGGTTGCTCAGACACCCTGCTGATTCTCCACAATGGGCTGCAATTGATGAGAAGTTTCCTGAGTTTGGTGCTGAATCTAGAAACTTACGACTAGCTCTTTCAGCCGATGGAGTGAACCCCCACAAATCGGGCAACCATAGTACATGGCCTGTAATATTGGTGATTTATAATCTTCCACCTGAGTTGTGCATGAAACGCAAGTATATGATGCTTTCTCTTCTAATTTCTGGTCCAAAGCAGCCTGGCAATGATATTGATGTTTATTTGGCCCCACTCATTGATGATTTGAAGATCTTGTGGGACAGTGGTGTTGAAATATATGATTCATACCGTGAAGAACGTTTCATGTTGAGAGCAATGTTATTTTGTACAATAAATGATTTTCCAGCATATGGTAACTTGTCTGGCTATAGTGTTCATGGACATTATGCATGTCCTATTTGCATGGAGGACACATCCTTTTGTCAACTGAAGCATGGGAAGAAGACTGTTTATCTCGGACATCGAAGGTTTTTACCTAAGAGTCATCATTTTCGCAAGAAGAGAAAAGCATTTGATGGGTCTACTGAACATAGCTCTGCCCCAAAAGCCTTGACTGGTCAACAAATATTTGATAAAATTCAGCATTTAGATGTCCAATTCGGAAAGACAAATAAAGCTTCTCTACCCAAAGGTGCTTGGAAGAAAAAGTCAATTTTCTTTCAACTTCCATATTGGAAGTTCTTGTTTGTAAGACATTGTTTAGATGGGATGCATATTGAAAAAAATGTCTTTGAAAGTCTCCATGGAACATTGATGAATGTTCCATGGAAAACTAAAGATGGAATTAATGCAAGACTAGACTATGTTGAGATGGGCATTCGAGATAAGCTTCAGCCACAAGTGAAGGAAAATGGTGGTGTATTCTTACCCCCAGCTTGTTATACTCTTTCTAAACATGAGAGAACTGAATTTTGTCAATTTATGAAAGGGGTTAAGGTTCCTGAGGGATTTTCATCAAACATTAGCAACCTTGTATCAATGTCAGATTTGAGATTGTTGGGATTGAAATCACATGATTGTCATGTTCTGCTCCATCACTTTTTGCCAGCTGCCATACGAAACATTATGCCCAAGAGAGTCAGATATACTATCACCAGGTTTTGTTTGTTTTTCCGACAATTGTGTTCAAAAGTTGTCGACTCTGAGAAGTTGGATATATTACAAAGTGAGTTAGTCATTACCCTTTGTGAGCTTGAGATGTATTTTCCACCTTCATTTTTTGATATAATGGTCCATTTGACTGTTCACTTAGTGAGAGAAGTGAAAATGTGTGGGCCAGTTTATCTAAGGTGGATGTATCCTTTTGAGCGGTTCATGAAGATATTGAAAGGTTACGTAAAAAATATGCATAGGCCAGAGGGATGTATTGTTGAGAGTTATTTAGTAGAGGAGGCTATTGATTTTTCATCCAATTATCTGTCTAATGCTGAAGCCATAGGCATCCCACAATCACGACATAGTGGAAGAGTTGATGGGATAGGGGCCATGGGTAATGAATTGGTACGCATACCTCGTGACCTTTTAGACAAAGCACACTTGTATGTCCTTCACAACACTGACTTGGTTATACCTTATGTTGAGGAACACATGTTGGAGTTGACTACCATGCACCCAGGTAAGAGCCAAAGTCAAAAGTGGTTATGTGAGGAACATAATCGATCTTTTGCTAAGTGGTTGCAGAAAAAGGTTACTATGTTGCATGAACATTCAAATGAATCAGTTTCGGAAGAGTTAAAGTGGTTGTCTCTAGGTCCCAATTCGGAGGTTTTGTCTTTTAAAAGCTATCTCATCAATGGCTACACTTTCTACACAAAGACACAAGATGATAAGAGCACTATGCAAAATAGTGGAGTGACTTTAGTGGCTGAAGCATTACACATAGCTAGTGCTAAAGATAAAAATCCTATATATGCCCCCATGCATTACTTTGGTGTCATTTCAAGCATATGGGAGCTAGATTACACAAAATTCAGAAAACCTTTATTCAGGTGTAAGTGGGTGGATAACAATAATGGCGTTCGGGTTGATGATTTAGGTCACACTTTAGTGGATCTAAATAGGGAAGGCCATAAAAAAGATCCATTCATATTTGCTTCACAAGCAAAGCAAGTATTTTATGTCACAGATACACTTGACAAGCGGTGGTCTTTGGTGTTTCCCACAAAGAGTAGAACAGATGACTTATTTCTTGAAGAAGAAAATCTTTTATCAGCTGCATGTGCACCAATTGTATATGAAGATGAGGACCTACATAACGAAGATGACATTTGCATTAGACTTGATCATTGTGATGGAGAATGGGTTACACAAGATGATAATAGTCATAAATCTAAAAGGCAGCGAGCCAATTAATGTGTATGAACCTTGTCTTTGTTATATAATTTATGCTATGTAATATTATAATTTTGGTTCATGTACTTGTAATGCGCCTTACAATATTGTGTTCTTGTTTCATAGAGATGGCTCCAACTGAAGAAAAAAATATTGGTCTAACACGAGGCCCTACAATATGTAAGAAAGTTATACGAAAGAGGCATAAACAAGAAAAGTTTAGCCTGGAATGGAGTGTTAAGGGGTTACCATGCGGAGAGAATCGTCAAAAGTTAAGCAGCTTCATTGGTGTTTGTGCTCGTAGACGAGTTCCCATTACTTATAGTACATGGGATGAAGTTCCTGGTGAAACTAAGGACTTAATTTGGGACGAACTTGAGGTAATAAATTTTTGTGTGTATGGTCTATTTTATAAGTCAAATTATTAAAAGTTTGGTTGTTTTTTTCTCTCTATAGACGGTTTTTATCATTCCTCTAACAAAAAAGAAATGGATCTTGCAACGTGCTGGTGAGCGTTGGAGGGAATTCAAGTGTCGTTTGAGAAGATTATATGCATTTAATGAATGTGGAAGCATATGTAAGAAGCCACCACCACTATATGATTTCATTACACAAGCACAATGGAATAGTTTCTTGAAAACTATAGCAAGTGAAAGTTTTCAGGTAATGACACTATCGATGTATTAAGCTTTATTTTCTTTTATACTGAATTTGTTAATTAACTAATCTAGGATTAGTTTTTCTTGATATGATATTCTCCTTTAAATAGTAATTTGTTGGTCCTTTGGTGTTCTTTGTTGCAAAATTACATTTTAATAGCAAATGAGTGTAACTTCTCGAACAAGAGCAAAAATGAATAAGTGTCGGCCAAAGTGTTCTAGAAAGGGATATGTTGGCGTAGAGGAAGAAATGGTACGTTGTCTCTTACACTTTACTACTTCTTATGGAATGGTTCTAAGATTATATTTGAGCATCATGATGGTTATTTGTTTAGAACACTAGCTCTTTATATAGAAGGTGATTTTATATGTGTTTTATGCTATGTTGTATGACAATGGAAGTTGAAAGAATACAACTTGGATCCCAAGTCATCAAAAATAGAGAGAGGTTTACTATGGAAAAAGGCCAGAATGGATAAAGATGGTAACATGGAAGAGGAAGCACAAGAAGTAGTAGAAAGGATGGTTAGTAATTTTCTCTTTCTAAAGCCTTCTTCTTTGGATGGTTCTAAATACAAATTGGTTTTGATTGTTTAAATGTTTATTGAAGGACCATTTGATCTCACAAGTTAAAGAAGGTTCAATAATTGAAGAGGGTTGTAATGATGTATTGTCAATGGCTTTGGGAAAAAAAGATCACTCGGGTCATCCTATTGCAACTGGGCCTGGGGTCACCAAATCAATGTTTCTTGCGCCCACCCCTTCTCTTGATCCAGCATTGGCCCAAATGCAGAAGGTTCTTAATGACCTAGTACTCAAGGTTAACAGTCTTGTGTCCAAGGAACCAGATAAGAAGGAATTAGTTGAGGAGGAGGTGGTACCGATTCATAATGTAAAAGATAGTTGTCCAACAACAATTTTCTCAAATCTTCCGCCGGTAACTATAAATCTTTGCTACTGATTTATTTTTCAATCATCTACACTATCAAATTCTATATAACTTTTTTATGGCTTCAAATTTCTTAGGGGCCTGCAAGGTGCAAATTGATGCTTGACAATCCTATGCGTGTAGTTGCACATGGATTGGTGATGATACCTAAAACCAATGAACAAGAGATGCTTCACAATGTTCCGCTGGAACCATCTTGCAAGAAAGTGCAAGTTCGTACTATAGTAGTTGGTATGGAATCCGCGGAAGTTCCTTTTCCCAACGAGCTGGCAGATGTCTTTCTTGTGAAAGATACCCCTGGAAATATTTTGGCTTGGCCTATGAACCTGATTGAATTGGAGAATACGGTACTAGTAATCATGCTTTAATTCTCTTTTCTGATTTATTGTTTAAGTAAATTCTAATTATGCTTACTTGATCATTCTTAAAATTTTCTTGAAGGTAACACCATCTACAAGTTCAAAGCCACCTAGTACCGGAAGTCTTAAGAGAAAGATGACTTTGAATTTAGAGGAACCTGGAGAACATGGTGGAAGCATTCATACAAAGAAATCTGTTACTCTACCTGTTTTACAACCGTTGGATCACAATACCTCCACAAGAACTAGTTCTACAGTTAAACATAGAAGAAATCTAAGGATCTTGAACTTATATGCAAATGAAGAAATGACTGCAGGTGATATAGTCACCATCAAATTGGAAGAAGAAGTTGTCGGTTATCCAATGGATATTCCAATTACTAGTGACGAGATTACAAAATGGTTCAAACAGGAACAAGTAGAACTATCTCAAATGTCTGTGTTCATCAAGTAAGTTAATTGTGGATACATTTGTTTAAGTTTCCTGTTTTTTACTTTCTCTTTTCTTATTTTGTTATAGTTTATTATAGTTGTGTTTGACATACAGGGTTTGTTTGACAAGGCTAGAGCCATGCTGGCAAAAAGTCTATTTTTGAATTTATATGCCCTCATTATATTTCTCTCTAATGCTCATGATGCTGAAGATAGAATGCGCATTTGTCAACCTCTTTTACAAGAGGCAATCAGAATCTATTTTTTATGCTCCGTATAGTGTGAGGTAAGACATCATTATATGAGTCATTTATTATTGTTGCTGCATAGATAAGTTACTAAGACATATATAATGTTTAATGTATCACGCCAACACTGGATTCTTTGTGTCATTGATCCTAAGAGGCTAAGTTAGTATGATATGGTAGCTGGATGCCCTGCGATGCCATTGTGAGGAGGTCCAATCCGTTCGGATGTGAAGATGTTGTAGACAAGTAACTACCTACTTAACAAACCCTTTTTAAATATTTATAGCAACGTTTACAATATATACTTAAATAGTATGTTTATTATTTAATATGTTCACTACATTGTTATAGGGCATTAAAAATATTCCAGACTAAGCATGGTGCGTATAGAGAGATTCGCAAGAATGTAAAGTGGACATAATCAAGGTATGATTATCTACATTGTTTCCAAAACATAACGTGATTCATAATATGTGATATGACTTGTGGTTTCTTATTCTTCTACTTCTTTTGTATTGTTTTTTTAGTGTCCCAAGACAACCTAACGGCAATGATTAATTGCGGATATTATGTGATGAGGTTTATGAAAGAAATTAGGAGAGGGACAAACCACCATCCTATAGAGGTAAATAATATTCAATTCATAATCACATAAATAAACCTACTGTGTTACCAATGAATAATAACATTGCATTGTATTCTAGTATTTCACGGGAACAAGAGTCGTTCATACAACCCAAGATGAGATGATGAAATTCGAGAAGAATGGGCAGCTTTTACCCTTCGTGCGGCAACTCTGTAGGAAGTGAGTAGATTATTCTTTCATGTGTTTGTATAGTGGTTTTTAGAAGTTTTAATTCTATATTACTTAGTGCCAATGTGAATGATAGTAATAGGTGCAAAGGAAATTAATTAGCTGAGGTCATTTGCTTTTATTTGACACACTACGTATTAAGTAGATGTGTGTGGTGAGTTTTTAGGAGATATAGAGAAGTAATATAAATATTGAGACGACTGATGGTCGACACAGTTGGATGTTGATACAGATTTGAGCATTTAGTTATATAAAGTTTTGAGAATTTCTGTTATAAAGATGTGAATGTGTATGTCATTGTATATATGTGATGCTCTTTTTTTATTAGCAGTTTACTATGGATGTGTGGTTTATTGGAAGATAATAATAGCTACTAAAGGTAATAGTATAACTATTGTCAAATGCGGTAAAGCAAAACACAACAGATTCGAATGATGATCAAAGGATACTAATTTGTGTAAAAGAAGATCAAAGACAAACTTACAAGGCTTTTAGACATGAAAACCCCTAAACGAATTAAACGCATAAAACATAACGCGAGGAGATTATCCGGTCGCGTTTCATAAGCCGGACAATAATAATGACGGATGATTAATTTGGTATATACATGTAACGTTATGTATTAATAATGGGCAGTACTTATATATGTACGTATACAAAATACAATGTACGTAATATTACGACATATACAACAGGTAAATATTAATAAAACGTCGCATAAGTATTTGCAACTATACGCGACAAACAAAAGGGGTCGTATATAATATACATGTACTTTGAAAGATAGCAACCGTATGCAATTAATAACGCGACATATTATATAGTCCTTTATATATATATAAATAAGCATGTATATAACTTATACAAAAAAAAAGAGAGGAAAAAGGAAAAAGGAGCAAAGGGCTCCCAGGAGGTTTGAACCCGCCCGTACCTTCGAATGTCTTACCGGCTGAGCTATGCTCAATTCGTATTAGATACCCACGAATTATAACTAGTCATGTGATTACCACTGTAACTACAAAAAAAAAGAGAACAACGAACCCAAACAGACTCCATCTGTGCCACTTATTCTTTGTTTCCTTCGCCGGCATTACTCCCGATCGAAAAAAAAACGACGAGAAGAACCACAAACCAGATTGCAGTAGCTGGCGACAAGAATCTCTTTCAGATTCTTGAAAAAAATCGTGCCCCCCTCCCCCCCCCCCCCCCCATTCCTTCGTAACTCTAAGAGCATTATTCCTCTGTTGAGTCCAGAGCACGCCCTTGCCACCACCACTTCAGTACCGGTTTTTTTTTCACACCCACCCAACAGGTACTGTTCTACCAAATAGCTTTATCGATGATTGCAATTCCTACAATTCTCAAAGCAATATCGGGTGCTGGTTGTTAGTTGCCACATAAGCAGTCAAGGAGGCATTCACTGGAGACTACCAGCACCATTGCTTTCACTTTGTTTTCAGTCAAGTAATGCAAATGCAGAGGGTGCGCATAAGAGTTCGTTCCTCTCAAACTCCACAATCCTCCTTGAAACTTCACCCAGCAACAGATTAATTTATTCCTGCAACCAGTCTTCTCTTGCCCGCCTTCTGATTAATATACTTGCTCAGTTTCCTTTTCCTCCTCCTCGCCTTGCATGCTCACGCCAGAGGCAAGAGTCCTATGCTACTTTGTTCCCATGCGTGAGGTAAGCCAAGCCTCCATGGCTGAGCTCCTGTTCCACCTGAAATTCTCTTCTTCTCTGATGGAAACCCCATCTTGAGTCATTCCTGTCCAGTTGTTCCTATTCGAAAAGGAACTGGCATTTTGCTCTTGCATTTTTTCCGATTAATCAGTGAACTCATCCTCCTTGGTCCCTCTTCTGTCTAATAATCAAGCCACCTCAAATCCTGGAGACCTGACAAGTAATCAAGCACAGAGAAAGAAAAAAAAACACAGTGAAGTAAACTGCTACCTGCACACTACTCAATCCTTTCTATTCCCTTGGTTTCCTATTTTTTTTTTTCTGCTCTCTGGTTATAACAATAACCTGATGATCGATCACTCTTCTCAGACCTTATTGCAGAGAGTGTAAGGTACGGAAGTTCATCTTTGTGCCAAGAGCAACCAAGGGAATTCCGCTAAGCTACTTGAGTGGTGAGTTGCATCTAAACTAAACTTCTTGATCAGAAAACAGAAACAGAACCTGTCAAGTTTTAGTCCTGTTAAACATGCAGCCTGCGTACCGTCTTATGTTCCTCAGTACAGGGAAGTTCCAGTAGTAATCTAGCGATGGTATAATTAATAATGAATCCAGAACTTAGCTAGCCACACGGTCCCCATGTAATACACAACCTTGTATTGCAGGAGATCAGTTGCATTTAGAACCGAATGAGAAATAGCAAGATTGCAGGAGTAGTTTCAGTTCTGAAATTCTATGCTCTATATACTAAATTCAAACGAAACAGAAAGCGGAAAGAAGAAATATAGTTACATTTCATTATCTGCAACATCAAGTCCTGTAACATTTGTTGTCCGTATACCAACGTCCAGGGCAATAAAGAGTAGGGATGAGTTAATAATGAACTTAACACACAGCTGATTTGTCTAGGTAGGTGGGTACACACCTAGGCAGAAACGAAAACCAGTTTAGTGCATGAGGACAGGGGAAAAGAAACTAGATAGAGAGGTATTACCAGTTCCAGATTTTTCTGGTTTCAGTTTCTTTTTGCTTGATTTGATTAAGGTCTGTAAACTGTGCTAGACAATTTAAACTGCTGTTCAAAAGATGGTAAACCTGATAACAATGAGTTAGAAATGATTGCAGGAAAATCTGTTGAGACCGTGTCAGTAACAGCAAAGGGACTGTGATACTGTGAGTTGTCTTTGGGTGCTAAATGCTGCTAGTACACGTAATCAAATGAGTAAACAACCTAGGGGAAACAGGAGTCAGATGGAGGAGCATAATAATGATGGAGGAAAGCATTCTAGTTGTGTTTCAGTTTCTTGATGCTCCTGACTTCTGCAGTTTTTTTCCTGTTCAGTATAGAAACACATCAGGGAGAAGTAGGAGTCAAATTGTTAAACAGAACACAACAACAAAAGAAATGCGATAGACCAGAATAACTATTTCTCAGTTTCCAGAATTTTGGGGGTAATCTTCCAGAGCTGTCGTTCATGTTGGGTGGATCTGTTTAGAGTTAACCCCAAGATAAAACCTAACTAAACTGAGTCAACATTGTGTGAAACATGGAAGTTCAGATCCGTGAACAAGGAAGAAAAAAAGAGAAGTAGTTAGTTTTACATGTCAGTTTTCAATCTTCTTACCAGTGAGTGCTAGATGGTTTCAGTTTTGGAATTTTCTCAAGTCTGTTATGAAGTTCTCAGAGTGACGAGTAAGTTGTGTGAGTTTGTTTTGGAGTTAAAACCCGGATTAAATATTTAGCTAATTGGGTAAGCCATGCGGGAAAAGAAAAATGAAGTCAAACTGTGAAAGGAGGAAACCGGAAAACAAAGAAAAGAAATGAAGCAGTTCATTTTCTTTTCTGTTAATTTCAGTTTCTGAGATTGTTGAGTTCTGTATAACCGTGTTCAATGTGGGTACACCAGCAGTGCTCTGGGTTTAAAAAAAAAAAAACGTACCTAAACCACTGGATTAAGTAAGTGAATACCTTGGTTGAAGGACAGGTTTGATAGTAACAGGAAACAAGAAGAAAAGAAAGAAAACTGAAGAGAATTTAGCTGTACATTTCAGTTTCCCACCATTAACAGTTTCTGGTTCCTGCGTCCTAGGTTGCAGGTCTGTGTTGTAGAAGTTCTGTACCTCAGCTTACTGGCTGGGTTGTCTTAAGAATGAAGCGGTGTTAAAACACAACAATTTAGTGGTTGAGCAAGTTGGGAGGAAACAGAAAAGAGACTGAAAGAAAAAAGGAAAACAATAGCAGAAAAGATTTCACCAGTTTTCAGCTCCCCGTAGATTCTGTGTAAACAGATATGTTGTTTCTGAAGCGTGGCCCTTACTGCCTTGAGTGTCTAGAGGTTGAAACTATACCAAGAATCTTAACTAAGGACTAAATAGACTGGGAAAAATAGAAACCAAGGTAAGGAGTTAAGAAGAGAGACAACAAAACAGAACCAAAATAGATCTCATTTCTTATCAGTTTTTAAACTAGCTCCGGTTTCAGTTTTCCCGTGCTACGGTATATAAACTTCAGAGGCTTTTAACTAGGATATTTGAGCTGGCTTTAGATGGAGACTGGCCTAATACACCTAGCTAGCTGGTAAGTAATAAGGGAATAGCCGGGGAGATAGCAGAATTAATACTTCAGTTAGATGCTTTGTTTCTGGAAGTTTACTTCTGTTTATGTACGAGAGTCGGTGAGTATTATTGGGGTAGTGTTGAGTTTAAAATGAAGGAAAACACTTGACCGAGTGGGAAGTACTTAGGATATATTGAAAGACAGTTATGAGGTAACTGAAGAGGAATACACAATGGTGATGCAGGATTGTCGAGATGACTGTTCCCTAGTTATGTTTGTGTAACAGACTTACTGAGGTTTTAGGAGCGTTATGGTGTCTTGGGTATGAATCTAAAACAGCATTGAGAAGGTAACTAAGTTGGCAAATTCATTGAGACTTTAGGGATCGATGACTATGACAAAAGGAAGAAATGAGGAAGGGGTTAATATAGATTGCGGTTTCAGTTTTTGGGTAGTTACTGCTTCTGTGTACTTAGTGCAGAACCTGGGTGAGTGTTTTACTGGAGTGGTTTTGAGTTTAAATGTTATTAGCACCTATATCTAGCTGGGTAAATCCTGTGGGAAAGATCAAACATATTTGAACTACTTAGATTAAGAATCAAGAGAATATATATAGATTGTGTTTCGATTTGCATTAGGGATGTAGCTTCTGTATGACTGAGTTATGGGTATTATGAGTGTGATGTTAGAGTGATAGTAAACCCAAAACCCTCCTAATACACTTAACTAAACTTATGGAACATCCTGGGAAGTTTAGACACCATTGGATACGTTAAAAGTGTGATAATATAGGTTATGTACAGGACCTTGTTTCAGTTTTTGGAACATTTAAGCTTCAATATAAAGAGTTCTAGCATATAATTGAGGAGTGTTATCGTGTAAATAATGACTTAAACCATGGCTATTTAGCCAAGGAAAGAATACCGTTAGGCAAGTTAAATCCATCTTAGGAAAACTTGTCACAAACTAGCACTTTGAATACTCTAAAACGTTGGCTAGCAGGAAAGACTTAGTTACGTGTGAGATTGGCTATGTGAACGTCCTAGGAGTAAGATAAGCCTCGGATTAATATCTTGGGAAGTCTAAGGGGTAATATAACTAAGCGCTTGACAACACACCCTATAGAACAACACCTTATTAAAGGGTTGTCGCATAAAATCATAAAACTGACACCTTGTTTGTAATTAACTTTAGGGCCGTAGCGAACTCCGACCAGCGACTCCGTTGTGTGAGACTACTTGCTTCTGATCCAGGTATGGACATGTGTGGTGTATGTTGCCGTGTTACACGGCTTTTGTTTGCTTTGTTGTGCTGCTTGGGCCTGTTTGACAATGACTCTAAGACTAAAGCATGAAATTGGATTGCTTGCCTATCTTGCCTATGTGATTGTTCATATTGTTGTGGCTTATTACTTGCGCGCCACACAGTAGTTTAGTCCTGTCGCGTTAATGGAACTTTGGAGATGAGACTCAACGAACTACGTAAACAAAGAAACTACATAAAGGGAAAACTATACGGGAACTACTACGAATTATGAAAACAAAGAAAACGCTATAAAGGGAACTCCTCTCTAAACCATTGAGGACTACCATGACACCCACTATGGTGTCCATGCTTTAATGATAATGAAGAGCAAGTCTCCTTTGGTGAGACATGACGAACCAGTAGACAACAAAAGAACTATACAAAAGAAAACCCCTCTTAACTATAGAGGACCTCTAAAGACACCCACTATGGTGTCGAGTTATCAAAGATGATGATAAACCAGTAACATTGAGAATGAATAGGGAGACGGACCCTTTGAATCCGGAGCAAAGGCTAGTAACATTGAGAATTAATAGGGAGACGGACCCTTTGAATCCGGAGCGAAGGCTAGTAACATTGAGAATGAACAGGGAGACGGACCCTACCTTGTATCCGGGGTAAAGACCATACATTGAGAAGGAATAGGGAGACGGACCCTTTGAATCCGGAGCAAAGGCTAGTAACATTGAGAAGGAATAGGGAGACGGACCCTTTGAATCCGGAGCAAAGGCTAGTAACATTGAGAATGAATAGGGAGACGGACCCTTTGAATCCGGGGTAGAGACCAGAACATTGAGAAGGAATAGGGAGACGGACCCTTGAATCCGGAGTAGAGGCTAGTAACATGGAAAAAGGAATAGGGAGACGGACCCTTGAATCCGGAGCAAAGGCTAGTAACATGGAAAAAGGAATAGGGAGACGGACCCTTGGTATCCGGGGCAATGGTCAGTAACATTTAAAAACAATAGAGAGAGAAAGAGCTATCCGGGAATGGAGGATTAGCTAGGGACAAGATGTACTCCAAATTGTGGTGATAAGAGAATTCACAAATAACCCTTAAAGAAACAAGGAAAGATTAGCACCTACATGAGATGGTCACGGGATCTAAACTATACCCCCGACCTGGTGCAAAGGAAGAGGAAGAAAATACACATTATGAGAACAAGAGAAAAGAAATGAAAACACACAACGCTCGAACTATCCCATAGGGAGGATCATTGGTAAACATACCTACGCACCTGCCTGATGACTTACATGATTGTTGTTGCTATATTAGCAGCTCGTTGTGCTTGGTTGCGTGTTTGAGGGGCTATGATGCCAGCCTGTTATGCTTGGATGTTTGTTGATATTGCTATCCTACCTTAAAGTGTGTTTGATATTATGATGTATTGTGATGTGCTTTACTGCTTTAATAGCATGTAAATTGACTTAATAATATTCGACCAAGTAGTCGTGTGGCCCGGTAACATGCGGGCTTCACACGTTCATACTCGGCATAGTTTGCTGAGTCCTTTATTTTTACAGGTAATCTTCTGGATCATGACGGAGTGTAGGTGAAGGACTATCATGGGGGTAGTCCACTATGGCAAGACTTTCAGTAGTATGCTTTTAATGTATGGGTTGTACTTTCAGTTTATGTTATTGGATTAAGAACTTATGTTGTAGACTCTCGGTACTCGGTTTGTATCTTTTATGTTGTATCTGGACTTCGTTAAGTTGGACTTCCAGTCATTCAGACCGTAACTTGGAGTTAGTGATGTGGTCTGTCAACCACGTGGGTGGTTGGCGTCTGTAGCACCCGAATAGAGTAGGAACCGCTGCGTAGACATCTCGTATTACCGTTAGGCTCGACGTTTAATTATTGATTGTCATTCGGGGGTGTTACAAGACAATAGTTATCAATTGTTATAGTAGTTTGCATTGTATTAGGGGATATGTCATATACAACAGTTAAATGGTGTTGTGAAAGGGTATTAGGTTTAAATAATGTAAGGTCATAGACAACAGTCATAAATACATTAGACAACAATATTAACTGTTGTAAAAATTAGTGTTGGCTAAGGTGTAGGCCCTTAAACAATGGTTATATACATGTTGTCTATACCAACTATATGACAATAGTTAATGAGTGTTGTCTTAAGTGATTGAAGCTGTTGTTGTTTGGCTGGATAAGACAACAGTTAAATAATTGTTGTCTTTGCTCTTACCGCTTTAGACAACAGGAACTGATACAACAGTTTTTAACTGTTGTCTATGGCCTTTTTCACTGTTGTCTTTAACTATTTTTGTAGTAGTGTATATACAAATGTTACAGCGGATTCAAATACATTCCAGGACCTTGCCACGGTCTGACTAACAGATTATACCGAACATTAGTACTTACAAGTCTTAACCAAATACATTTCATTCTTACAATCCCCTCACATCCTATACAACTTACTAACTCAAAATACCATACGCGTGTACATGCACAACTCGTAGGCCACACTTAACCCGTAACACGTCTACCCCCATCTTACTCTCATGACGGGCGCCTTCTGACGTTCACCTGCGTAGTAAAAACAGCCCCCAAAGGGGTCAACAAAATTGCTGGTACGATCTCTCTCATGGCCCCCAAGCTAACGTGGCTACGACGACTAATTGTCGATAGCATGGAGGTTGATTAGATGCACAACATAATAGAAAGTGCAATAAACAACAAGCCAAATATGAACAATCAAAGTTCAGACACAATGAACGACTTAAATGCGTTCCCTTAACTAGTGAGTCAATTATTTAACTCCTTAAGTTATGTTTCCTCTTAATCACAGTCCAACCTTATCTTACCTCAATCTTAATCCTTATCTTAGTCTTAGAAAACAAACTATTCTTTAAATAGAAATAGATGTAGCTTATCTCAGTCTTATCTTAATCTTAGAATACAAACCATTCTTTAAAAAGAAACGATTGTATCTTATCTCAATGTTTATTTTTGTCGGGTCAAAAGCAACCCTAGCCAATGAGCTATTAACTCTATTGGTTGAATAAACAACTCATATTAAAATTTAGGATTTAGGTGATCCTACCGCACCATCTTAATGCCTCCTACCTTGGACTGGATGTCCAATGTAGCTGAGCCGACATTCGACCCTAGGCAACAAGTCCGAAGACAAGTCCTTAAGCGGAAGTCGGATCTGATCAAGATTACCGACCCCCTTTCTTAGCATGCATGACCGGAATCAGTCCCAGGTTCCTCACTCCACCCAAGTTCCAGTTAGTAGAAGTCTCAAGACGATGTTTGTTGGTTAAACCTCTTTCGGTTATTAACACGGTAATATTAGGGAGTGTTCCTTAGTCTCACACAATTCCTTACTAAACGTTGGTTAGTAAGTTCTCACGGTAAGTTGTGTTAGTTTTCAAACATCACACAACAATACAATAAACATAATGTTCCAGTTGCATGCTTTATCTTGTTTAGTGAGCACACAAAAACAAATAGCACACAAGCCGAGGGACACCTCGTTAGCAAGCAGGTCACAAGAAGAAATGTACCGTACACCTGGAGATTGGCTAGCTCTTAAAACGATACTCGCCCAATCCGTCGAACACCTCCGACTATCTAGATCCTATAACATGGTAGCCGGGTAGGTTAATAACTTAATTATCTCCTAAACATTCTGTTACCATACGTAACTCTCTTAATTAAACTTCCAACTATATACACATGCATATATTTATACATAACTCCTCACAAGTCCAAGTATATATATATATATAAAAAAAATATTTACGACATCATATCAACTCTACAAATACGTTCCAACTTTAATAATTGTATCATTACAACCTCTAATTAATTGTTGCAGAGTTCCGATCTTTCAGTTATATACTTATATCCACATATATATATGTATATCTATATATATACTTCATTTGAATTAAATGTCACGCTTTACGACCTTTATATATATATATATATATATATATATATATATGTCCATACATAAGTGTTTTTCCATTATTCTAAGGTTACACTAATATACACATTCATATCCTCGTAAATTTCTAAGTTCCTTTTATTTTAACCTCTAACTACATATACGTACCTATACATATATAGCCTCGTAAACTCTAATATTAACCCATAATACATACATATACAGTAATCTTAATATTTACACATTAATACCAATTTAATAAAAACAATTCCTTTATTATTTTAATCCATCTATTGACCCCTTACTAATAATTTATTAATCTATTTACAACTTACCAATTTAATACTTAATTGACCCAATTCTTTGTTTCAATTTCTATCTCTCCTAATTTGGTTAATCGATTGAATTTCATTAAGACTAATTTTGAACCAAATCTAGTTTGCTAATCTAGTGGACTACTTCTAAGTCCAGTCCCATTTATCATCCTATTTTATATCTTAATCCTACATTGGTCTAAACCCAAATCAATTTCCTTTCGACCAGTTTCCAAAACTGGCCCATTTCCAGTTTGACCATCTTAATTTTGACCAAATTATAGTTTTGACTGATTCCTATTTTGACCAATTCGATTACTAATTTTCCAGATTTGCACAACCACTTAATTTTTTCTTATATTACACTTTAGTCCCAAACTTGCTATAATTTACCATTTCGCCCCCATTTTTTTATTTGCCAATTCAAATCCAGAAACCTTAATTTGACTATTATTTTTATTTGACCAGAAACTCAAATCCTGAAATTTCCCAATTTTAAACCTTAACTTGCGGAACACTAATTTCACCGATTAGCCCCAAATCGAAAATCCTTAACTGTAAACCCTAAATTTCCAATTTCTCCTAATTCACTCTCAATTTCCAGAAACACTTATCTTAATTTTTGGGTTCCTAATTAGCATGACCGCATCTAAATTAAAGATACAGAACCACACACATTGTTCGAATTGAAGTTCACAAGTTCTATAACTCCAGAAATCAAGCACTCACAAAATCCTAAAATTCGCACTAGTCCAAACTTTCAAAAATCAGTAGACACATAACCCTAAAATTCGACCATATGCAAAGACCAACAACCCTCAATTCGAACTTAGTCTGAAACACATGAACCATTACTCTATCAAAGCCTAACTTCTCAGACTCATAACACCCCTCAAACATTCATAC
This sequence comes from Limonium bicolor, assembly GCA_023374045.1. Taxonomy (NCBI): domain Eukaryota; kingdom Viridiplantae; phylum Streptophyta; class Magnoliopsida; order Caryophyllales; family Plumbaginaceae; genus Limonium; species Limonium bicolor. The sequence continues at coordinate 208,491,677 of CM041781.1, forward strand.
TTTCGGACACCACAAGAGCAAAACAAGAAGCAACTTGACAAATGTACACCTTTGCAGATGTTGAGTAACTATTCTTGGCTCCAGCTTCAGTGACTTTTGGGTAGGTTGCGGTTCCTTCCAAATCCAGACAGATAGGGCTGCGTTTGAGATTTCCAAACTCAATCCGCAAAGAAAGAAGAAGGGAGAGTAGGTTAGATTTGTTTGATTTTCGAAATTGAAAAAGAGCACCAGAACAGAATAGATTTATACCTCATCACCTTTGGTCTGCACAAAAACAGAACACCCCCTTTTTTTCGATTTCTGGCTGCTTAGAAACGGTTTGGCACTCGCAAGGAAGAGGAAGATAGGAATAAGACTGGGACCAAATTTATATTCGAATCTAGGAGAGAAATCGAAGAACATAAGTCAACCATACCTCAAATTTTCGGTTTAAAAACGAGGTGGAAATACACACCCGATTCTCCTGGAAGCTTAGTTTCCAGCACCATTTTCTTCGGCAAAAATCCACACGAGAAGGGGAATGGAGAAGAGGCGTGGGAATTGTATGTTGTTCGACAGTTTAGGACTTTCCAGATTGAGAAGAAATGAGAGATTGAGAAGAAATGAGACCAGCGGCGCAGAGCATTTAGGTTTAGTTAGGGTTGGAATGTTACCGTGAGTGAAGATTAGTAAAGAGTGAGCTAATTGAGTCCATGGGTTGTACTGGAAGTAAAGATTAAGCTGAGCCTATCATAACCGTGATTGAGAAAGACTGGGCCGGCCCAGTTCATTCGCTGGTCGGCCCATTAAAAAAACAAACGTTGCACATATAATGTCGTTTCTAACTCGTTTTTCATATCGTTTGTGACATTATGTCCCGTTTAATGAGACGAACCATTTTATGATTCCAATTTTATATTTTCAAACAATAACAATTATTGTTATTTATAAATTTAATTAATTATAATTTAATTTCTAATTGGTTTGCGTTTCGCCATTTTAGGCGTAAACGCGACATCTTTATTCTGACTGTTTAACTAATTTACTAATGTCTCTAAAATTACCCAAATAACCTTATAAGGTGTCTAAGACCTCGTTTTCACTTCTAAAATATTTGTGACACGTTTTACTTTGTAGAAATGATTATTTATATTTTCGTTTATATTTCTTTTTCCTAAACCTCCTTAACGGCGTTTTAGGTTTCGTTTATGTTTCCTAACGACTTTTAGGGTTTAATTAAATATTATTTTTACTTATTTAAGGGTATTTAATTCCTTAATCTCTCATTAATTACTTTTATTTAATTAATTCATGATTAATTAAAGTAACTAAGGTTTGGGATATTTCACCTCTGCAGGAGGAAGTTTCATGATGAAATCTCCTCAAGAAGGGATGAACCTTCTCGAAACCATGACGAGCAATACAAGACAGTGGACGAGATCCAAAGGAAGAATGCCACGAGCAGCAGGCCTACTCCATGTTGAGCCTACGGATCATTTATCGGCTCAGATCTCGTCCCTTGGCAAAGATGGTGGAGAAGCTAACAACATCTCAAAACGAAATCGTAAAAACAATAGCTTCCTCACCTCCAGGTTCATCTGCAGAAGGATGTGTCATATGCGCCGGTCCTCATGAAACTCATCAATGCGAAGGTAAAAACCAGTACGAAGATGTACACTTCATAGGAAACCGCCCCGGTAATTCCTACAACATTAACTTCAACAACAACTACCCATGGAGAAATCACCCGAATTTCTCATGGAAAAACAATGATCAGAACCAAGGAGGGCAGAACAACAGTTCCAATACCTATCAGGGAAATAGACCTCAACCAAACTCTAATATGGGTTATAGAGCACAAGGTGCTCCTCCAGGTTTCCAACAACAACAACCATCCTCATCCTCTGCTGATCCAAATGAGGAATTCGGAAACCTAATGAAGGGATTCGTGACTACGACCCAAACCAGACTCGTGGATCAAGAAGCCACTAACAGAAGGGTTGAAGCCCAGATACAACAAACCAACCAACAGCTGGAGCAAATCAGCCAACAGCTTGCACAAAGGCCACCTGGTACCTTCCCAAGTCAGCCAAATCCAAATCCAAGGGAACAGGCCAAGGCAGTGACATTGAGAAGTGGTAGGCCACTCAACTCATCTCTTCCCTGAGATGATATTGATAATCAAGAACAGCAAGCTCACGAGCCTCAAAAAGAAGAACAGAAGATGCTGAAGAAGCCCCTCCTCCTCTGAAAAATATTTCCAAGGAGAAGGAGCCTCCTGAATCTACTCCTTCCTCTCTCACTAAGATTCTTCCCCCACTTCCTTTTCCAAACAGAATAAGAAAGAAAAATTTAGATGAACAGTTTGGAAAGTTTCTAACCCACTTCAAGAAACTAACGATTAATATTCCTTTTGCAGATGCTTTAAAACAAATGCCAATATACGCAAAGTTCATGAAGGATATCATCACAAACAAAAGATCGTTGCAGGAAGTGGAAACTGTGCACCTTACACAGGAAGTGTCAGCAGTGCTTCTAAAGAACCTCCCTCCAAAACTTGGAGACCCAGGTTTGCCAATCATTCCATGTTCCATTGATAATGTTGATTGTGGTAGTGGGCTATGTGATCTAGGAGCTAGTATCAATTTAATGCCACTCTCAACTTTCAACAAACTTAAGATTGGTGAATGCATGCCTACTCCTATTCAATTACAATTAGCAGATATATCTTAAGTATTCCCAAAAGGGATAATAGAAGATTTGATTGTTACTGTAGGAACTTTTGTGTTCCCCGCTGATTTTATTGTAATTGACATGGAAGAAGACACTAGGGTGCCCTTAATCTTAGGACGACCTTTCATGAGAACTGCTAGAGCATTAATCAACGTTGAAAAAGGAAAAATCATTTTAAGACTGCATAACGAAACTTCAGAATACGACATGTCCAAGGTTATAAAGAAACCCGCTCATACAGAAGACACCTTTTCCATAGACATTGTCGACTCTATTGTGCAGGATAATTCATCTGCTATTTTTCGTAATGGAGCTCTCGAAAATGCTTTAGCTGAAATCTGTGATGACCAAACAATGCACCCTAACACAATCAAAATGGTAGCAGCTCTGGATAAAATAAAATCATATACGAAACCACGCTACCCACCACCAGAACCATTAGAGAAATCTACTCAAAAGATACCACCATCAATTGAACAACCCCTCTCGTAGAAATGAAACAATTACCTTCACACCTGAAGTATGTCTATCTTTCTGATCTTTGTACTCTACCTGTTATTATTTCTTCATCCCTAACAAGTACACAGGAGGAACGTCTTGTGAGGATCCTTCAGAACCATAAGAAGGCAATAGGCTGGTCCATCTCGGATATCAAAGGTATCAACCCCCATTTCTGCATGCATCACATATACATGGAAGATACCTACAGGCCTTTAGTCCAACCATAGAGAAGGCTCAATCCCAACATGAAAGACGTAGTGAAGAAAGAAGTGCTTAAACTGCTTGACGCTGGGATAATCTACTCCATCTCTGACAGCAAATGGGTAAGCCCCGTTCAAGTTGTCCCCAAAAAAGGAGGTCTCACTATGGTCCCCAACGATAAGGGTGATCTAATTTCCCAGAGAACCACAACGGGCTGGAGAGTCTGCATCGATTACAGGAAACTGAACAGCGTAACTCGGAAGGACCACTTCCCTTTACCTTTCATTGATCAGATGCTAGAAAGATTGGCTGGGCAAGATTACTACTGCTTCCTGGACGGCTATTCAGGATACTTTCAAATACCCATTGCCTTAGAAGACCAAGACAAAACCACATTCACATGCCCATACGGGACATTTGCATATAATCGGATGCCTTTTGGTCTATGCAATGCCCCAGCCACATTTCAAAGATGCATGATGTCAATCTTCAGCGACTTTCTTGAAAAGAGCATCGAAGTCTTCATGGACGACTTCTCTGTCTTTGGTCTCACTTTTGAATCCTGTCTGAACAATCTGGACGCTATCCTCACCCGGTGTGAAGAAACAAACCTTGTGCTTAACTGGGAAAAATGCCATTTCATGGTTAAAGAAGGAATAGTTCTTGGGCATAAAATATCCTCAAAGGGCATTGAAGTTGACAAAGCCAAGGTCGAAGTCATTGAAAAATTACCACCACCTACGACGGTGAAAGACATCAGAAGCTTCCTTGGCCATGCTGGATACTATAGAAGGTTTATCAAGGATTTTTCCAAGATCTCAAAACCTCTATGTGATCTCCTGGCAAAAGACGTCAAGTTCAACTTCACTGACAACTGCCTACAAGCCTTCAACACACTGAAAGAATGCCTCATCTCCGCCCCCATTGTGATATCACCAGACTGGAGCCTTCCATTTGAAATTATGTGTGACGCCAGCGACTACACAGTGGGTGCCGCTTTATGCCAAAAGAAGGAGAAGATCTTGAGAACCATCTACTATGCAAGTATAACCCTCAATGATGCTCAGAAGAATTATTCAACTACTGAGAAGGAACTTCTAGCAGTAGTCTTTGCTCTGGATAAATTCCGATCATATCTCTTGGGAAGCAAAGTAATAATTCACACCGATCACTCCGCTCTGAAGTATCTATTTGCAAAAGAAGATGCCAAACCCCGACTCCTCCGGTGGATACTCCTACTACAAGAATTTGAGATTGAAATCAGGGACAGGCCAGGAGTGCAGAATGTAGTAGTAGACCACCTATCTCGCATAGAGGCACCACATGACGGCACATCCATCAATGAATTCTTCCCAGATGAGTGCGTTTTTATGATTGGCAACACTAGTGATCCATGGTACGCTGACATGGCCAACTATCTAGCACGAGGAGTAATACCACATGGGCTGACCTACCAACAGAAGAAGAAGTTCTTTTCAGATGTAAAACATTACTACTAGGAGGACCCTCTCCTTTTCAAGGTCTGTGCAGACGGGATGGTGAGAACATGTGTGCCCCGAGATGAAATCCAAAGCATTCTACGACATTGTCACTCTCTTGAAGCCGGAGGACATCATGGGCCAGCTCGAACGGCAGCTAAGGTACTTCAATCAGGTTTCTTCTGGAAGACCTTGCATAGAGATTGTCATTCCTTTGTAGCTTCCTGCGATGAGTGCCAAGAGTTGGGAACACCTCCAGAAAACATGAGATGCCTCTCAACATCATACTAGAGGTAGAACCTTTCGACGTGTGGGGCATTGACTTCATGGGACCCTTTCCTTCGTTTTTCTCAAACCTCTTCATCTTGGTAGCAGTCGATTATGTGACTAAGTGGGTGGAAGCTATCACCTCTCCCACAAATGATGCAAAGGTAGTGCTTAAGTTCTTGAAGAAGAACATCTTCACAAGGTTCGGAGTCCCACGTGCTATAATCAGTGACCAAGGATCGCACTTCTGCAATAAGCAGTTCACAGCCTTAATGTCCAAATACGGAGTGAGACACAAGGTAGCCTTGCCTTATCACCCTCAAACAAATGGCCAGGCAGAGGTCTCTAACCAAGAATTGAAGTGGATCCTACAAAAGACAGTTAATTCTTCAAGAAAAGACGGGTCCCTGAAGTTGGATGATGCACTCTGGGCGTATAGAACAGCCTACAAGACACCCATCGGAATGTCCCCGTATCGATTGGTCTTCGGTAAAGCTTATCATTTACCGGTCGAGCTCGTGCACAAATCATTCTGGGCCGTGAAAGCCCTAAACTTTGATCTACTCAGAGCAGGTGACAAACGGAAATTTCAGCTTACTGAGTTAGAAGAGTTTTGAGAGGATGCCTATGAAAATAATCGAATGTACAAAGAGAAAGCCAAGAAGTGGCACGACAAGATGATCCTTAAACGGGAGTTCCATGTGGGAGATTTGGTTCTACTGTACAATTCCAGGTTGAAGCTGTTTCCTGGTAAACTAAAATCCTATTGGGCTAGACCATTTACTGTCTCCAAGGTCACCCCATATGGATCAGTTGAGTTGGTAGATTCTAAAAGACAAACTTTCATGGTCAATGGGTCTAGACTAAAGCATTGCCAGGGTGGTAATCTCGAGAAAGTTGATGCTCGTACAATAAACCTTCAAGATCCTCAGATGTGAGTACGCTTCAAAGCGTCTAGCCAAAGACGTTAAAGAAGGGCAGCTTTCCGGGAGGCAACCCGGATGAACTTTTCTTTTATTTGCTTTTAGGCTCCCTTAATTTTCAGGTTCTCTTTAAATTTTGTTTTTGCTAACTTTTAACCCCGTTTGTAGTATGGTTGCTTCTAGTGTCTTATGCAGGTGCAACTTCATGTCTACACCGCAACCAAGCTACGCTACTTGAGGCTGAAGCTCAAGTGTGGGGGAACTCCTATAACGCTAGCAAAAACAATCTCAGGGGAGTCCCATTTTCTTTAATTTTGCTTTTATTTTGCTAAATTCTGCTGTGGAGAGCTTCTGTGCTAAAATGTCTATTTGTGACCTTTGTGTTTTCTCTATTTTATCTACTTACCGAAAAGGTCTTCAGAAACTTTCCCTTGTTTTTCTGGTGAACAATGAGGACATTGTTCAATTTAAGTGTGGGGGAGTGCCCTTTTCGGTGAAATTTTGTGCTAAAATGTTTAATCTCTCTGCTTATCTTGCGTTTGTCCAAAATTTAAAATTATGGACCCTGCTGATGTAGTTAGTTCTCTTTAAAAACAAATACTGTTATGAATTGTAGGATAAATGGTAAGCATTTTGATTATTTTTGAGGAGCATTTTTATGCGGTGTGACCAAATGATCTGCAACGGTTGGATTTTTATTGCTCAGGGGTTCCTTCTGTCTTCTTTCTTAGGGATTGCTAAGGGGTGCTTCTCTGTCAAAAAATATAAAAAAATAAACATGGGACTTGCGAGACGCCATTGGTAACCAACAAAGAGAGTTGAGTGTTCTTAAATACGAAGGCTTGATGCCTACATATTATCTTCTCATCTCTTATGCAAAAGTGAAACAAATGTATAATCTATTTTTCCTTTTGTTTTCTCCTCAATGCCCATTCTTGAGAGAAATTGGTCGTGGTAAAAGTTCTCAAAGTCACCTTAACTGAGAAGCATTGAAGTACTCCGGATCATACCCCGAAACTCTATACTTTGTATTTACCCTGAGCACACCTATGCCACCAGTAGTTGATGGATCACACTCCTCAAAAAGTTTGAGATCATGAACTCTTCACATCTTTATCCTACCCTTCATAATAATATTTGTTAGTATTGAGCATTCCCTACTTGCTTGGGTACATGGTTTTGCTTGAGGACAAGCAAAAAGATAAGTGTGGGGGTGTGATAAGTGTCCAAATGAGCATGTTTTATGGGTATATTTCATATATTATATTAACACTTTTTTGCTCATTTCTCCACTTTGGTTAGTTTTCCTCTAGTTTATGTTTTATTGGTTATCTCACAAATTTATTGGTTAAAAATGGGAAAAACCAAGCTAGGAGCAAAGTAGATGAAGAGACGAACGCATAGGCGCAAACGAATCTTAAATCGGAGCTGAAACAAACATTTTAAGTAACAAGGAACAACCATGTCCGTGGAAGTTTGGCCGGACAGTGGTTCGGACACAACAAAAACCCGTCCGTGTGTTGTCCGGGTAAATAAGGCCGGACAAGTGATGGTTGCGTCCGGTGTTGTCCGGGTAAATAAGGCCGGACAAGAGGACTTGTGTCCGTGGCACGTCCGGTGATATTTGGCCGGACAGAGATGAAGCGTCCGTGTGTTGTCCGCGGATATAAGCCCGGACGTAAGCAAGGACACGATGTGTCCATGGATATTTCACCGGACAAGAAAGAATGAAGAGCTGTGTTGTCCGTGGAGAAAAGACCGGACAACAAATAGAGCTGCAACTACGCCGAACCGTCTTCCTCATTTTCTAGCGGCGCTGCAAACATTATCTATCTACCCCATCAGCAATATCAGGCGCCGGCTCACTCCTCCATAAATTCCTCACGCGTGCTCCAGCTCTGCCTCCAATCAACCCTCTCCTCTGCTTCTATAAAAACCAGTTCATTCTGCCATAAAACATACGTGGGAGATTGTAGAAAAACACAGACCATCGTTCACCACACTCCACCATTTTCTTCCATTCATTTTCTCCCGTAACACCATAACACTCCATTTTGTATTTATTTCACCACTACACCACACTCACTCACGTACTCAGCAGAAGCAGTAGTTTGAAAAGAGAGAAAAGAGGCAACAGAAGTGAGAGCGAGTGCAGCCCGTTCCTCTCAAGCAGTTTCTGAAATAATGACTATTTCTATCGTTCCTCTATTTTTATTTTTGTCGATGTCTGAGTAAACTCATATTGTGCTTAGGATGGGTGTTTAACCCCAAATAATTCAGACGTATTTATAATACCGAGTTTGCTTATAAATATTTGTTTTGTCTCTCTCAATTATTAAATGCTTAACAACTGATCATTTTACGTATTTACGGTTTCTCTTATTTCAATGATTTTGTAAATTAGAGAGAATAGACCACAAAGAGAGACAAACGTTAGATATTATCTCCTTAATTAGCAGATAAAATCCATCGCTGTTATTAAAAGAATTCTCGCTTAATGCTAATTAATGATTTTAGACTTTTTCTGATTGTAAAAAGTCTATTGAATTAATTAAGAGTTGTCCTTATCTATGATTTAGGAAGGCCACAAGATAAAATTCTTAAACAGACAAATAAGAGCAAACTATGATTATAATTAATGTCTGAAGTATATTTGGGCGATTTCACCTTCCTTAGCACATTCTCCATCCATTTAATACACAACTGTTTTCTTTAAGCTTTTAATGTTTTTATCTGTTCAACCCAAAATACTAAGATTGCCACTGGCTAAACCCCCTTTATTTACTGTTTATTAAATACCGGAACTAGGAAAATTGAACAATTTCCCTATGGATACGACACTTGTTGTACTACTCCGACTAGGTGCACTTGCCTATTAGTTTGATATAAATCTATGTATAATAATGTGTAGATTTTACATAACAAAGAGCTGAACAAAGCATAAACTAATCTCCAGAAGCTGATCAAGAGATCCTCACTGATCAATCTGCAATGTTTGTAAGAGTAGGGGAATAAGCATCCAACTATGCCCAGTAGATGACCAACATCATCAACCAGCATGCTCAAAAACATAATTAAATGTTGACAAATCCGAACTAGACACAAGGAAAGCCATATTCCATGACAGAAATCAGAAGCAGAAGTCCAAACACAAAAGGACTAATAAGAGTTCAAAACAAACGAAGCAGAACAGAAGGGGACCCTAGTTGATCACAGCATACAGACAGAACGGGAACAATTCATGAACAGAACGAGGAAACCTCACTCGTAAACAGAACAGGTGGAACACCTGTGAACAGAACGGGAACATCACCCATGAAACAGAAGGATATCCTACATAGCGCGCTACGAGACAGCTAAACCAGCCGTCCACGGTTCAGATACAGAGATAACTAGGTCCCAAAACAGAAGCTTAAATACAATTAAGCATATGTGCACCAATGGCACCACAAAGCATATAAATAACTTGGAAATCATAAGGGGAATCTAACTCCGCAGACGGAAGTCAAAACGGAGCTCAAACGGGCAAGTTATGGTCAAAACAGTGCCATGTCCGAACTTGTGTCCGGACATCAACGTTCGGACACAAGTCGAGACTCAGAAGTCAAAATCAGACGAATGTCTAACATCAAAGCTCGGACAGATGTTCGGACGCTTTCGGAAATCTGATAAGCGTAATGTCCGAACATGTGTCCTAGTGTCAAAGTTCAAACGCATGTCGAACCAAAATCAGAATGAAGCAGAAGGGTGTGTCCGAACTTCTAAGTTCGGACACCATACGAGACTTGTAAGTTGGACTCGTCCTCGCACCCCGTCCGAACATCAAAGCTCGGACGGAAGTTCGGACACGGCTTAAAACTCAGAAAAATTAAACGCAAACAGAGTCTATCCGAACATCAAACCTCGGACAGACGTTCAGACATGTCAAAATGTGCAGTTTTCAGAAAAGAAATGTACACAAAGCAGAGGTTTAAACACATTCAAATTGACATCAATTTGCAGAAAAAACAACTTGGGGGTTTGTAGACATTAAAACAGCAGTAAACAGACTGATTTTTAAACACCACACAGAGACAATTCGTAAACAAGAACTCAGAATCTGTAACTCCCCAAGGCCGAACACACTAGCCGAATCCAAAAGCCACCTACCTCGAACAATTAGCAGACGAATCCCAAACTGAATAGCATAGTCCAAACCAAGTAGAACCCCGAAACGTAGACCAGAAACACAATACCAACAGCCACTGAGATTCCTTAACAAATGCAGAGACGTAACCCCAATCAGAAACTGACAGAGCCTCTCAAATTCAGAAACTATGCATAACGCAGACACAACCCTTACCTGAATCTGACAATAACTCTACAGCGAAGATCAAAAGGAGGAGGTCGACAGGTAGGCACCAGAGGAGAGTGCTTATTCACAATCAGATTGCAAGGGGGTAAATAAGAATGGAGGAAGTTCTCAAAATCAGAACTCAAAATCAGAATCCAGAACTGAATTGGAATTGACAAACCACGAAACCAACCTGATTGCATTGGAGAAGGTGAAATAGAAACAGAAAACACCAACAGCGCAGCCAAGTCTTCACAGATCAAGATAGCAAAATAGCGTTGAGGAGAGAGAGAGAGAGATAGAGAGATGGGAGAGAGGAGCGTCTGACAGTTCGCAAAGCGGAACAGGAAATGAGATCGTGATTTAGAAAGTGGGGTTAATAACTGATTAATGGACTTAAAATAAATCAGCCTTTACCTTTAATTGGAAGGAGATGAAAAAGACTAACTTGACCTCCTCTTAATTCCAAGGACATCCATGTCCTGAATTCACCATAAGCTAACATAAGTCAAAGATATAACGAAATAAAATCTGCATCGAACTTTGGGTTATAACATTAGGAAGTATTGGAGCGGAAAAGCATAAATGAATCAACAAAAATGAGCTTCTTTTTATAATTAGGTCGACTGGACGGTTGACAGAGTATGTTTTTGATTTTTTAGAAGCACAACGTCTGTAGTGCATGATTTTCGGGCCTAACTGTTTCCTGAACATTTCTGATCCTTGGCCCTAACTTTTCGGCCAACTACAAAGCCAGTGGAAAACTTGGAAGCGTTCTCCCATGAATTTTGCTGTCGTTTACAGTTGTCATCGTCAGATGGACTCTGTTTAGACAATGAACTCTATCAAGGCAATAGATTCTACCAAGACGACGGACTCGATCTACTAAGAAACTTTAAGTCTTATTCGTGCATTATTTGCAATGCATTTTCTTTGTTTGGATGTGTTTGTATTGGTTTACTACTGATGTTGATCGACCTATCAACTCAATTGATCGAATGCATTCATTGATGCACTCTATTTGTACTAATGGACTTCATCTATAGAAAACTTCAAGTTTCAGCATTTCTTCATTGACGCAATTTGCGTGTTGATTTAGTCATCATCGGTAAAACCCAAAAGTTCCAACAAACACTTGCATTGTTTGATGTTTGAGGCAGTCCTATAAAAACTTAAACCAATAGAGAAAGAGGACAAGGAATGACCTTGTGATTCCCTTAATCCATGCACGTAATAGTCTCTCTACACGATTTTCACACAACGGAATAAGAAATGAAAACATAAAAAATCAACTCGACGATATATACTTCCCCCTTTCACCATTATCGGGGAAGTGTTAAAGTTATAAGGGCCATTGTCTATATACCAAGCCAAGAATAGTATATATATATATATATATATATGATATATATATATATATGTTTATGCAATCTTTGAAAGAATTTAACTCAATATACTTAAGGTTACTAACTAACATACTTGGTATGGAACTTGGATAAGTAATAGAAAATGCACACTAGAACCTCAACACATACACCCAAGTAATAACTAGAGAAGGAAAGATATATTAGTCTCCTTAACCTGAGTGTATCATCTCACTGATTTCTTGTCTTGATATTTCGTGGTAGAAGGATTGCATTCCGCCTGAAGTTGGCAATTCTTTAGGTGTGCACCCACAATAGAGTCAACTTCAGGTAGTTTGTCGACGCTCCACCAAAAGTGTTTGTCCTGGTCATCTATAGCACCTCATGAGGAGCGAGGACTTGATAGAGTAGATCTGAATATGGAAATTTGGCTCTAAGCGAAAAAACTAGAGTTTGTTTGAGGGTTGGAGTCCACCTCAAAAACATGAGAGCACTTTGCCATCTTGTAGGTTATCTTCAAATGAAGTGTCTCAGCCAAACCTCGCTCTGATACCGCGTAAAGGATCATGGGCTGACTCAAAGTACTTCAAGCGGTTAGTCTGTAAAGTACTTTAACTCTATCGAATTAGGTCACGGAAGCTATCAATCGACACGTCACATGCACAATATAAAATCTTTATTAATGATCTTCATAAATAGAGATATTACACTGCCTACTAAGTGGAAGGGCTCCACTTAGCAAGAACTCACTCACTCACCCTACAGATTATTTAATCAGCTCTTTGATGAGTGTAGTAAGCCTAGGAACACTCTAGATTGAGTCTATCAATAAAGCGTTAACAAATTTTCTATTACAAGTGATAGATATCACTTCTTTATCTTTGTGCTGGTGACTTTCCCTAATATAGGATCTATTGAAGTGAAAAAGCACGATTGAATTAGTATAAATGAGCTTTCTTTTATAATGAGGTCGACTGGACGGTTGATAGAGTCTGTTTCTGATTTTTCAGGAGCACAACGTCCACATTACATGATGCACTCTGTCTGTAGTGTAGTGATAGACTCCATCTATAACAAAACTCCAAGTTCTAGTATTTCTTCATTGACTCAATTTGCGAGTTGATTGAGTCTTCATCGGTAAACTTAAAAGTACAAATAACTTAAGCCTTAATATCATTAACAAAGGGAAAAAGAGTTTGATGGGTAATTAAAATTGAAGGGAAATTTCATGAGATACCCCTGAGGTTTGAGTGAATTTATGAAATATCCCTGATGTTTCATTTTCATTATGAGATACCCCCGAGGCTTCATTTCTTTACGAAATATTTAGGTTTCATTTTCATTATGAGATACTCCTAAGGTTTCAATTTCATTACGAGATACCCCTCCGTTCAAATTCGGATATATTATATTGTAATATCCCCATATGCCCCCTAATAACCTTTGGGATTTATGGTCAAATTTTTTAAAAAAATAAAATATAGAAAAATACAAAAAAAATAATTAAAGATCAAATAAAATTTGAATTCACTTTTGAAAAATGAATATTATTAAATATACAAAAAATCAAAATAGATATATAAATGATAATGACTAAATAATAAAGTAATAAATTATTGTAAAAAAATAAACCTAAATTGTTACGTAGCAATGACTTAAATCATAGAAAAATATAACAATAATATGAAAAATATTAAGGAAAATTTTCATATGGTACATAGAAAAACTCATTATTTAAAATTTGAAAAATAAAGTATGAAGAAACATAAAATATAATCAATTTTATTGTGATTTTAATGTATTTGTCATAACTATTTTAGGATTTTAAGTCTCCACTACAATAGATTTAAATTAAGGAACAATTTATGTTTTTTAAATATATTAATTTTTATTGTTTATCCATTTCTATTTTTTTAGATTTTATTATTTTTTTTATTTAATGATATTCACTTTTTTAAATTGAATTAAAATTATATATATCATTTCATTAATTTTGTTTATTTTTTTATATTTTAATTTTTGTTAAAATAGCCATAAACCTTTGAGGTTATTATGGGGCATATGGTGTGAGGGTAAAATGGGGATATTAACAATATAAATATCTGAATTCGAACAGAGGGTTATTTTGTAATAAAATTGAAACCTTAGAGGTATCTCATAATGAAAATGAAACATCGGGGGTATCTCATAGACAAAATAAACCTCAAGGGTATCTCATAATAAAAATGAAACATCAAGGGTATTTCATAAAATTTGTTCAAACCTCGGGGGGGGTATCTCGTGAAATTTCCCAAAATTGAACCTTAAAGTGCTTCATATCAAACCATCAAACTTTAATCTCTAACTTTTCCTAGTTTCATTGGTTAAAACTTCGTGTCGTCGTTTCTGATAAGTTCACGTGAACTAAATAGGGCTAAAAGTTCAAATGATATTACTTAATGATCTTAGTTAAAAGTTAATCCTACAAATTGATCCTAGTATATATAAAAGGTTCAAAATCAAGGCTTACAAATGTGAAAATAAATTTCTTTTACATGTTCTAGAAAATCTTGAAGTATAGAAACTAAATGATGTTTAATGAAGTAAAAATCCCGGGTGCCAGTGACCCTATGAAACTAGCTAATGCTCTAGATACGTCCTCGACCTGTCGTGGATGTGTCATTGATCAGGTAATTTGATAGTTTTAATTAGAGACGTGATAAACACAAACATGAAACTCTTATTCGATTGAGAATTAACACAATAGAAATTCACTCAATCTCCCTCTGCCCATCCTATGGACTTCGAGACAGTTTAGGACTTATCACCAAAGTCCTCTACCTTTCCTGATAGCATGCCTACGGTTCCCTAACTGTTCCCCGACTAATCAGTCTACCAAATACCCAAGGTATTAAGTTGATTACACCATTTGACTTTGCTCACTAACTCCCTAGTACTCACACACACTCAGATACACGATGTATAACTCACACTTACACTTGTTTTCCTTTTCTCACATGTGTTCTTGTCTATTGAATACGGCGTCACATTCAATATTTATATACATAACCTTGCTAGCTTATAATTGTCGGCCAATGGTGAGCTATACTCTAGGAATCATTGCCTCTTATTCCTAACAGAATAACTCTGCATAAGGTACACTGATCGCCAACTTAGTTTGTAGGCGTAGCCATGACACGTGTTGTTCACTGGTTGGACACGTTGGAGGCAAGAGCTTATGTGGTCGTTACCACTTATGACGTCCACTTGCCTAGTCTGATGGCTTCATTAATTCTGGGTAATTAATGTCTCTTTATAGCTCAGTTCTTGTCTTGTTATCTTGTTCATAATTGTTCTATCTTCAGCAAGACTTTGTGTGAGCTTTACAAACCTTTGTGTGAATGCATGTGTTGTTGGTTCACTTGTGCCTGATTAATCTATCTGGTCTTTTGATCATATCTGATGCAGAGAGTCATTGTTGTGTTGTTCTGAAGTTTCGTGTGTACAAGGAGCTCTATTGATAGGTGCCCGACATGTTGGGCACTAGTCATGAACGGAGTGTGCATGCAACCTTGCGTGCTAAGCCACTCTTTTACCTGTTTACCTGAATTTCATACTTGGACAAACATGTCATAAAAAAACAACATTGGTTTGCTTTCATCAAAACTTGAGGAACTTGACTTAACAATTTCTCCCTTTTTGATGATGGCAACCAATACAAGTATAGGTGTGAAATGTCGTACATGTTTAAAATGATTCGTGTTAACTCCAGAAGAGAGAATTCCCTCTAAGAAGGATTCTCCCTGTGTTTGTTAAGAGAGATGAGAAGATAACAGCTTTTACCAGACCATAAGATATTGAAATTTCATTAAGATTTCATAAAACATGGAAGATATTCAGTAGCAAGTAGAACACTTCTTTTCCCCCTTTGCCATACAGCAAAAGGGACGTAGCTACATGACTAACATGACTGAAAGTCTAAACGTTTCATAGATTAAAAACTACAAGGTTATAGAGACATCTAGGTGTGTCGTTTGGAAGTGGTGGAGGTGGACACGTATATTTCATCATTAGAATCACTATTGATGGGGATATTCTTTTGTGTGTGAGAGGATGCTACTTTGGTTGAGGCATCTGAGGCATCCATAGAGCAGCTTGTTATAGATTGGCTAGGACTTGCATTAGTAGACCATGCTGTGGAAGAAGTTGAATCAGGATGTATGTAATTATGGGCAAATACTTCTTTGGGTGCTTGGTGTACATGAATTTTCTAACGGTAGAATATACCGTTTGTTCATTGGAGCTTGTTGAACTCTGTGGTTCGTGATCCATGATGAAAAAGAAGGTAATGTAAGATGGAATTTGTATGAAGAGGAAGAAAAGAGTGGATGATGGCGAATGAAAGCGGTAATGAGAGAGGTGACTGGTCATGGATTTTATAGATAGCTGAAGGATAGCTTATCGATTGATCGTGGAGGTGTAATATATGAGTCATAGCTTTTTTTGTGCAGTCTAGGATGTAGGTTTAGGTGTTAGTGATGAAGATGGATTAGTGGAATGGGGTAAGTTGATGTCTCTGATCTTGTTACAATTTTAATCAAGAAATAGATAGACGTGTCAATAAGTTTTTCATAAAAGAAAACATGCATTCATTAGTATAATTTGATGGTTTTACATGCATGTCAAAATCAAAGAAACAATATTGAGACAGATATATCAAAGGCAAAAGAACAGAAGAAAGAAAAAAACTAACTTAGTCTAAGGCAGCTCACGGTTACTCTCAAGCTAATAGGTGTAGAACTCTCAGTCTAGGTACTTGTTAATATAATCTAGGGATCCTTGAACCATAGCTTGAACACTAGGTTCGTCGGATACAGCTTGGACATCTTTAAGGGTAAGCTTTACACGCTGAAGAATATCTTGCGCTGAGTATCCAGAAGTGTCCTCGACCTACCTGGACCAGTAAGAGACTGCGCTTCCTCTGTGAGCTGAACTCTTGGCAAATGGGCGAGGCACTGAGCGGGAGTCCTCACTTCTGGCAGGCTTCTGGAGGACTGTGAGCTTGTCACCCTTAGTCTTGATTCCCATCTTGGACATCATCTCAGAGCAGATGCAGTCCTAAGCGCTCCACGAGCACGCGGTGTAGCGGTCGGTATCCACTCTGAAAGCTCTCAGAGCTTCTATGACCACTCCACCATGCAACTAGTCCAGGTTAAATGTCGACTCTCATCTAGATGTGAGTAGGATCATAGCAGGAGATCAAACTTCTCCTGTATCCTGAGAGCAGACCATGATCCTGACTACGTCACAAGCATTAACGATGTGAATACGCTGATTTCTGGGGGTGATGTTATGGGTGGGTATGCTGTGGAGGACCCTATTGGTGATGGATATTTGGACAGTGGGGAAATTCTTCATGGTTGTGCCCTTGTTGAAAAGATGGACCATTTTGCCACTCTTGTGTCCAAGGTCGTTCCAAGTGGTGTCCTTGGGCACGACCATCCCTTCTGACTCCAAGTTAAAGTGTTTGGTGATCCTTGATTTGGAGATGTTGATGAAGGTGTCCTGGACCTTTGAGATGAGGTAGTCGTCGTTGTTTTCACTCTTGAGGGGTTCAAGGTTTCACATATGCTCCTTGAAGAGCTCAGTGTAGCAGGGGACAAGTTCCTGGGAGAAGTCGACCCATCCTTGGAACTCAATAAGTTCGACGATCTCGCCCAAACCCATTTGCTCCATCCATTCGATGTCCAAAGTCTTGGGTAAGACTGGAGACGACTTGTCGTCCACATTTGCATCCTTGATGAGTGTGGGTTGCAGCTGGTTAAGCCTTGCCAGACGCTTGAACGACTGGGGAGGTAGCGGTTGAGCGACAGCTCTTTTGGCTTCAAAGAGCTTTCTAGCTCTTGATCTTTTGTTGAAGGTGCCATGACCTATTTTCCCTTGCCCTTTCTGATGGCTTCACGTTCTTCGTGAAGCAAAATGACAGGGGAGAGCGACTCTGTGACGCTTCCTCCTTCCTGACTGGATTGGTGAGGTGTCAAGGACAGATCGGAGACATCTTGGGCTAATGGAGAGAGTTTTTCTTCAGAGTCTGGTGCCTCTATACTTTCTTCTTGAGTGGGTTCTTCTTCTGATTTATCCTTCTGTGACTTCTCGTCACTCTGAACTTCCACTTCTTCGACCTCATGAGCTGTCTGTTGGAGACGTTTGGACATACGGGGTGTGCAATTTGTGGAGGCTTGGGTGAAGCTTTTGCGTTTTAAAATTTTTGGCTTGTGTGCTACTGATCGTTTGGTGGTGATTTTTATGGATTTGAGGGGTTGATCACAAGACACCATTGCAGCGGGTTCTGTGGGAGTTGGTGCTGGAAGAATGGTGGGATTGAGATTACCGGCTTGAATGAGGTTGTAAAGCTTTGGAAAGTAGAGGCTTAAGTAGGTTACCTCTTCAGCTTGGAGTTCCCCTTCCTCCATGACCTTGAGCTTTAGCTTATTTTCTTGGCCGACCGACAAGCGAGCAATGGTTGTAGGTACCGGTGTTGTTGCAGGAGTTGTCGGCTGGTTATCGGTGTGCTTCTCTGGACTGATAGCCCTAGAGGTGGCCTTGGTGGCTTTGAAGGCGTACAATCTTTGGTGTCATTATTGGTTGAGAAGTTTGCTGGAATTTAGTACTCTTTGATCAAAATTTCTTAGCAAAACTTTTTAAGGGAGCTTTAGGAACTATGCACTAATCTCACAGAAGTGTTTGAGAAGAGAGGAAAGAATCTTGTTTTGTAGACACAGAGAGATTAGAGAGAGTGAAAGAAATGTGTGATGGAAGGAGAACTTCCATCGTCTTTTATAAAGTATCAGGCAACGGTCGGGAACCGCTCCCCGGGCGCTCGCTGACAGGTTGTAACGGTACTATTCATAACTCATAGTAGTCGTGACCGTTGTACTAGCGGTTTTGGGGTCCTAGCCGTTACACCTCATAATATATTCTCACTTTGTAAAATAACTGACATATCTATTACAAGTAGTTGTTTGATATAACAATTATGTTTTAAACCATGCAAAGCCTACTGAACGACATTCTTTAGATGTTGCGTACCTGTCGTTGACCGGTCCTAAGGGTTGAACGATAGCCTAGTCTTGGTTAATGAATATCATGCCAAGATCATGAGTAATCTTATTGAATCTTTCTCTGCTTAATGGTTTGGTGAAGATTTCTGCTAGTTGATTTTCAGTTGAAATGTATTTCAACCTAATGAGTTCCTTTTCACAACAATCTCTAAGAAAATGATGTCTTATATCAATGTGTTTAGTACGAGAATGATGCACTAGATTTTTAGAGATGGATATAGCATTAGTGTTATCACAAATGATAGGCAATGTACCTTATTTGACACCATAGTTGCCGATTTGTTGTTACAACCATATGAGTTGTGCACAACAGCTTGTTATGGCTATGTATTCTAATTTAGCTGTTGAAATTGTAACGCTTTGTTGTTTCTTGGATCCCCATGCAATCAAGCATGAACCAACGAAGAAGCTGTCCCTGATGTGCTTTTTCTATCGGTTATGGATCCTCCTTAGTCTGCATATGAATATCCTACAATATCACAGTTAGTAAAATTAGGGTAAAACAGTCCAAGATCCATGGATCCTTTAAGATATCGCAGAACTCTTTTTACTGCTGTGAGGTGACTTTCTCTAGGATCACCTTGGAACCTGGCACATAGACAAACACTATACATAATGTCAGGTCAACTAGCGGTTAAGTATAACAGTGATCCAATCATTTCTCTGTACAACCGTTGACCGACCGGTTGGTCACTTGTCATGACACCCAGTGTAGTGCCAACTTCCATTGGAGTGTCAAACGACTTGCATGTCTCCATTCCAAATCTTTTTAGCACGTCTTTTACGTACTTTTGTTGAGATACAATTGTTCCTTCATTATTTTGTTTAACTTGAAGTCCTAGAAAGAACTTGAATTCCCCTAGTGCACTCATCTCAAATTCCTTTTTCATCAATGTTTCGAACTTCTTACAGTACTTCTCATCTGAAGCTCCAAATATTATGTCATCAACATACACCTGCATTATCAAAAATTCTTTTCTATTATTGTACACAAATAGGGTTTTGTCAACTTTACCTCTTGTGAAGCCACTTTCCAATAGGTAAGAGGATAGACGGGCATACCACGATCGTGAAGCTTGTTTGAGTCCATAGAGGGCTTTGTTAAGCTTCAGGATCATGTTTCTACCTTCCTATATTTCAAAAGCTGGAGGTTGTTCCACGTATACCTCTTCCTTAACATATCCATTTAGAACTACACTTTTGATGTCAAGTTGAAAAACCTTTATTCCCTTGTGTGCAGCAAATGCAATGAGTATCCGAATGGATTCCATTTTTTCCATAGGAGCAAATATGTAGGATCGGACGGCTGACTCAAACCAACTCAAGGTGTGAGTCTGTGAGATGGTTTGA
The DNA here is from genome assembly GCA_023374045.1 of Limonium bicolor. NCBI lineage: Eukaryota > Viridiplantae > Streptophyta > Magnoliopsida > Caryophyllales > Plumbaginaceae > Limonium > Limonium bicolor. The sequence continues at coordinate 208,511,906 of CM041781.1, forward strand.
CTTAATCAAAGTGAGGATACGGAAGTACTTATGATGTGGAAACTGAAGAGGGGAAAATATGTCCAGAAGCCTCAAAGAAAGAGCGATAGCCCAGTAGAGCAAAGGGGAAAGAAAAAGGGAGGCCAAGGCAACGACCGGGCGTTCCTGACTAGGCACAGAAGACCCCAATCGGACCGCAAGCAGTGACCGGCCGTTTTCGACCGGTCGCCAGAAACCCTAGAACATAGCATAGAGAGTAATCGGTCGCCTGTGACCGGTCACCAAAAGCGCCGCTGCGACCGGTCGTTTATGACCGGTCGCCAGGAAGGCGAGATGCAGTGTAAGTAACGACCGGTCGTCTGTGACCGGTCGCCAAATATGCCAAATATAGCGTGAGTAACGACCGGTCGTGTGTGACCGGCCGATAGAAGAACAGGGCGAGTATAAGTAGCGGTCGACAGTATGGAAATTATGATAAGATACTTATGAGATATTTTGTAGGTCTATCAAGATATTTATGTGCCAGGCTGGCACAATGTGATAGGGCAGAAAGCCTGTGAGAAACGCTATAAATAGGGGTTCACCCCTTAATAAAGGGTACGCGATCTGAACTTGAGAATTCCCACTATTACATCGCCATTGCTTATCTCTCTTTCTCTCTCTTGAGCTAAGTTCATTCGGTAACAAGGTAATTCAGCGGAACTTGAGGAACTTGGTGATAGATTAAGGACCTGACTAGGGTATTGGACAGAAGATCATTGGGACTTAGGAAATTACCATTTCATTTTGGCGCCGTCTGTGGGAAACGAACAGCTCATATCCCGCAACCACGAATCCACCGATGAAAGTAATAATTTTGGAGAACATACGAAATCGACACATCTGAGATCGGAACTGTGTTTTTGCAGGTTAGGTACAAAGATGGCACCCAGAACTAGGATGAATTTGCAAACCAACGACGGGAGCACTGGACCCGAGATGACCCACGACTCCATTTCCAAGAAGGATTTGGAGGACATGCTGACGAGCCTCACCAGATCCATTGACGAGAAGATCGTGGAAGGAAACGAGCTCCTGTAGCAGGAATTGATGCAGAGAGACGAGGAATTCCAGCAAAAGTGGGAGGAAATGTCGGAAGCAATCGATCTCCTGAAGAATCGAGACACGGTGGGAAGTAACGACGGAAAAAGGGGTACCCAAGGGGAGGCCTTAATCACCATCGAGGAAGAGGAAGAAGATGACTCCATCGATATGAGCCTATACCCATTCTCCGAGAAGATCCGAAGAGCCAAGCTCCCGCCCCACTTCGTCGCTCCGGCGGTGGAAAAGTACAACGGCACTGGAGATCCTGCTCAGCACATTAAGAAGTTCATGTTCACCATGAACACCCAGGGGATTAGCTCTCTCGCCTTGTGCAACTTATTCCCCGGGACACTTTCCAAAAGGGCACTGAGCTGGATCTCGTCTAGGCCGCCTCAGTCTGTCTCCAGCTTTAAACAGCTGACCGAGGAATTCTAACAGTACTTCACGGCCAGTAAAAGGGTGAAGAGAGAGACGATAGAGCTCATGGATGTGAAGCAGAGAAAAGAGGAGACCGTGAAGGAGTACAGTGAACGTTTCCACAAGCAAGTGGCAGAAATTGACGACATCGATGAGAAGATACTGATCAAAGCCTTTGGTAATGGCTTGGCTCACCCTCGTCTCGCTGGGAAAATAGCGACCAAGGCACCTAAGTCTCATGGAGAGCTAGCCGATATGATCCACGATTTCCTCAAGTCAGAAGTTGCAGAAAATAAAGCTAAAGAACTGCTCAACAGCTTTAAGGCCCCTGCCACGAGCGAGAAGAAGGGAGGCCGGACAGGAGGAGCGATTACGGCTGGAAGCTCGCACCAGGGAGGTAACCGGTACAAGCCTTACCCTAAGGCCCCGGCTGTCCAGGGGCAGCAGGCCTCGAGCTCCAGGACCTTTCCGACGGTCCAGATAGATCCAGGGAAATACGCTGCTGCCGTGAGAGAAGGACTCTTGCCTCCCCCAAGGAAACCTCATCCAGGAGAGGTGTCGGTAGCCTTCTACGAGTACCATGGGCATCGCAGTCACAGGACTATCAACTATGCGAACCTCGCCAAGGAGCTAAGGTTGATCGAGGAAAGGAAAAGGAAGCCAGCATAGACAGCACTCTGGTGGCCAGTCCTCCCGGCCTAAATCAGAAGAAGAGGTCCACCCCGAGTTGGATCACAGCAAATCCTTTGGAGTAATCACAGGTTTGTAGATCGTTTAGGATAGCTCTCTAGGAAAGAGTGTAAGATGTTCCTCCGGAAGGGAAAAGTCACCTTTGTACCCCACAGGAAGCTGTGGCTTATTACTGTCCCGTGAAAGTTCTTTTGTTGCTATATACATAATAAACGCTTACGTCTCAATAAAAAATGTCTCATATTATGAACTCAAATAAATAACACTAGTACAGCAAAATAAGAAAACTAACAAAACTCTCCTTAAGAACGTTCACAGGGCTATTCTCGGAGGTAGGACCCCTGACCCCCAACAAAAGGAAAAGGCACGTCCACGAGGTCCACCGAGAGCTTCCGGACAAAGAGGTTGCCAAGCATCAAAATCCCCCCCCCCCCCCTCGATCTACTTCACCGAGGACGATGAGGACGGGGTCCTGTACCCGCATAATGACCCACTTGTCATAAGGGCTCAAGTGAACGACCGCATGATGGAGGGAATCCTGGTCGACAGCGGGGCAGGGGCAAACGTCATTTCTGTGGAGGCAGTGAAAAAGCTTGAAATACCGGAAGACAAGATCAAACCCTACTCAGCCGTGCTGGGGGTTTCGTGGGAGGAATCTCGGCTAAATCTACAGGGAGCATCGACTTCACCATTACCCTAGGGCAGGGGGACGAGAGGTGCACGGAAAAGCTGATGGCCTTCATTCTTCCCGGACTCTCTGGGTACAACATGTACCTTGGGCGGCCAGGGATAAACGCTTTCAGAGCCATATGTAGCACCCACCACCTGAAGATGAAGTACCTGACTAGATTCGGGAAACTCGTCACAGTAAGAGGGACCCAGAAAGTAGCACGGGTATGTGAGGTGCGGATCATGGAGGACCTTCCGGGAGAAGAGACGGTCAAGATCGTGGGATCCGAGAAGGAGTTCAAAGGAAAACTCCCCCTCCCCGACGAGACAGCCAAGCGGTACGAGGCTCCCGCTGATCTCCCAAAAGAGGTACCTCTACGAACTGACCCCAACAAATTCTTTAAAATTGGAAATGCCTTTGACAGCGGAGAACAAACCCATCTAACAAGATTCCTGGAAAAAAGAAGGGTCACATTTGCTTGGAGCACAGAGGAAATGCCCGGAATAGACCCAGGCGTTATCCAGCAAAACCTCCACGTGGACCCAGCACACCCGGCGATTCGCCAAAGGAAGAGGATAATTGGAGCAGAGAGGGACCAGGCCGCCCGGGAAGAAATTCAGAGACTGCTACAGGCAGGTTTCATTAGAGAGGTATCATATCCCAGATGGTTGGCGAATGTGGTTATGGTAAAGAAGTCTAACGGAAAGTGGAGAATGTGCGTAGATTTCACCGATCTAAACAAAGCATGCCCCAAAGATTTCTATCCATTGCCATCGATAGACCGGCTGGTCGTCTCCACGGCACAGAGTTCCGTTTTAAGTTTCCTGGATGCTTTCTCTGGATATAATCAGATAAAGATGAATGAAGAGGACTCCGAAAAGACTTCCTTCGTCACTTCAGCGAGAACCTTCTGCTACAAGGTAATGCCATTCGGGTTAAAGAATGCTGGTGCAACCTTCCAAAGGATGATAGATATAGTGTTCCGGGAACAACTCTCGAGAAACGTGGATGCCTATGTGGACGACATAGTCGTAAGAAGCCCGTCTAAAGAACAGCACATGAAAGACCTGGAAGAAACTTTCACCACGCTCGACAAGTATCAGATCAAGCTAAACCCAGAAAAGTGCGTGTTCGGGGTAACCAAGGGGAAGTTCCTTGGTTTCATCGTCGGACAGCGGGGAATAGAAGTGGATCCAGAAAAGAGCCAAGCAGTTCTCAACCTTAGTCCTCCGAGAAGCATCAAAGATGTCCAAGCCTTCAATGGGAGACTCACGGCCCTAAACAGATTCTGTTCGAAGCTACAAGAAAAGACAATCCCCTTCTTCAACATACTGAGGAAGAACAATAAGTTCTAGTGGGGGCAAGAATGCAAAGAAGCCTTCGAGAAAATCAAAGGGATGCTCCGAGAACTACCCAAGCTAGGGGTCCCAGCACCCGGCCAAGACTTATACCTCTACCTATCCGCATCAGAATGGGCGGTAGTAGCAGTCCTGATCATGGAAGATGAAAAGAAAGAGGTTCCCGTCTACTATACCGGGAAAATCCTAACCCCAATAGAAAGACACTACACCAACATCGAAAAAATCCTCTTCGCTCTAGTAGTGGCATCCAGGAAGCTGCATCCATACTTCAAGTCGCATCGAATCTTTGTAAGAACCAACTGGCCGCTAAAGCAGATAACAAATAATCCAAACGCGTCGGGGCGCATGGTAAGCTGGACAGTCGAACTCACCCAGTATGAAATCCACTTCCTACCGCGGACGGTGATCAAAGCACAGGCCCTAGTGGACTTTATAACAGAGACCAACTTCGACCAAGAAGAAGGAAAGCCGCACACTCCCTTCATCATCCAGATGGACGGGGCCCGGTGCAAGACAAGAGCAGGGGCGGGGATTGTAGTCCAAACCCCCGACAGGCGAGACCTCAACTATACTTTCCGGTTGGAATTCGAAGTAACAACAATGAGGCCGAGTACGAAGCTCTCATTCAGGCCTAGAGGTTGCCATTGCCCTAGGCGCAATGGACCTAGAGATATACTCAGACTCCATGCTGGTCACCCGGAAAAACGACAACATATATGAGGTGAAGGAAGAGAAATTCTGGAAGTACTTACTCAGAGTTCAAGAGCTAAAAGAAAGCTTCTCAAGATGCGAGCTGAAGCACCTCCCCCGAACAAAGGACACCGAGGCGGACGCGCTAGCAAAGTTAGCAAGCATGGCCGAGAGGGTACCGAGCAAGGTGTGTTTAGAAACCAAAACCAATCCAAGCGTCGACGAAGCTCAGGTCCTGACGACCGAACCTCTCGTACCTGAGGAATCATGGATGACCCCGATCGTGGAGTACATCCTTGAAGGAAAGTTGCCCCGGGAAGATAAAGAAGCTAGGACCGTGAAAAGACAAGCGGCATCATTCTTCTTCGAAGAAGGGCACCTCTACAAAAGATCGTTTGCAAGACCCGCCCTCAGATGCGTCACGAATGAGGAGGGAAGCGAACTTATAAGGGAGGTACATGAGGGGGTTTGCGGAAAACACCAAGGGGAGAGGGCCACGACCCACAAGATCATGAGGCTCGGTTACTACTGGCCAAAGATGCAAGACCACTGCAAGGAGTACATCCGGAAATGCACCAGGTGCCAAGAACACGGCAGCAGGATACATAACCCCCCGGCCGTGCAAAAGGCCATACTATCCCCGGTACCCTTCGCAATGTGGGGGCTGGACATCATTGGCCCATTCCCAGAAGCATCTCCCGGGAGGTTCAAATTTGCATATGTCGCCATTGATTACTTCACAAAATGGGTTGAAGCAATGCCAACCGTATCCATCATGGCCAAGAGATCGCAAGAGTTCATGTGGAAGCATATTGTGTGTTGGTTCGAACTGCCAAGAACCATAATAACTGACAACGGGACACAATTCAATTGTGACAGTTTCCGGGAATTTTGTGAGCAATGGAAGATAGAGATTAGGTTCGCGTCAGTAGCGCATCCCCAGGCCAACGGATAGGTCGAAAACGTAAACGGGCAGATCATAAAAGCTCTGAAAAGAAGGTTGGGAGGCAAAAAGGGAAGTTGGGCAGAACTGCTACACCAAACCTTATGGTCCTACCGAACGACAGAAAAAGGACCGACCGGAGAAAACACCCTTCAGATTAACATATGGCTTGGAGGCAGTCGTTCCAGCCGAGATCATGATTCGGTCAATCCGCTGGGAATCCTTTGACGAGCGGCACAACAGTGAAGGAATAAAGGACAGTCTAGACCAGCTCGAAGAAAGAAGAGCCGCTGCAGCAGCACGGATGGTAAAAGACAAAAGGAAAGTGGAGAAATACTTCAACCGCAAGCTCAGGGAACGGAGCTTCGTTCCTGGCGAGCTGGTTCTAAGAGAGGTTAAGCAGCCCAAGAAACTCGATCCTCAGTGGGAGGGCCCTTATATTGTCCATCAAAGGGTTGGGCGAGCCTCATATCACCTAAAGAATGTCGAGGGATACGAATTGCCCCATTCCTGGCATGCAGAATGCCTCAAGAAATTCTATGTGTGAAAATCGATGTAATGCTTTGCAAACATCAATAAAATGGCATTATTTTTAAAGATCCATGCATTAAAAGAAAGACCCGGGCTATGTCCCGGCCACGAAAGAAAGACCCGGGCTATGTCCCGGCGGCTAAGAAAGCCTCAAAAAGAAACACCTGGGCCACGCCCTTCAGGATGCAGTGCCCTGAAAATCTTGCCACGAGCTATCGCACTCGAACAAGAACAAAAACGAAAAACACACCTCCAGAAACACGAGGAGCTCTGGTCGCCTGTAATGGGTGAATCATTAGGTGTGGGACGCCACACCGTACCTTGGTCGGAACCCCCTCGAAACTCTTTCTCCCCTAGGAGAAAAAGAAGAGAAAGGGGAACGACCGCAAGTACCATCGCTTGGCTATCAAAAGCATGGATAAGGAAAATACAAATGGGAACGACCGGTCATGGAGAATGACCGGTCATGGAGAATGACCGGTCGCGTCCTTAAAATGGGAACGACCGTTCACTGAGTACGACCGGTTGCATCCTTAAAATAGAAATGACCGGTCGCTGAATACGACCGGTCGCATCCTCGAGATAGAAACGACCGGTCGCTAAGCACGACCGGTCACAAAATAAAGGCAACACTAACCAACGAAACAACTGCCAATAAACTTCATTAATCACTAAAGAGTATGTACATCCGAAATCAAAAAAAGGAAAAGAAACTAAGGCCTATCTAAGCCTCCTTTGCAGGATCCAAATTCATAGCACCGGCCTCTTGTACAATCTGCTCTCGCCAGGCTGAAAAACACTCTCCGAGGACCCAGACTTCCCAGTAGAGGACCGAAGACCCACATCACCCTGAGGCGCGTTGCTCCCGGGAGGAAGAAAGGATGTCTGGCCAGGAGCAAAGCACTGTACTCCATACCACCGACTGCTTCAACCTTCTTGGTAGCACCCGGCCCGGGTAGCAAAGCCCCCGACCCAGAAGGGACAGTCTCCCTCGGAGAACCCTGCTCAGCGGTAGTTTCTGTGGCGTCAGAACCCTCGATGTGTATAATATCGGAGGCCCACACCTTCTTGGCCGCATGCTTCACTCTCCTGGTAGTTTTCGAAGCAAGGGCCTTCCAGCGATGCTGGGTGAAGGTTGGCTGGCTGGTCGCCACGCCCGCGGCGGGCTGACCTACACCCATTTACCCCCCGGCCTCAGAATTCCCGGCCTCGGGAGCTGCAAAACAGCCAAGCACGCGCATAAGAAAATAGCCCCAAAAGACGAAGAAAGACATCAAAAGAGAACAAACCGACCAAAAACAATGACCAAGGGGAACGAGGAAACATAAACAACAGGGCCAGAACAAGCAAAGATACAAAGGTCGAGACCGCACACACAAGATCTCTCTCTCCTCGCGGACTAAGATTGAGACTTGACCCAGGCGTAAGAGGGAGAAACACCCGACGGCCGGAACCCGGACTAGTATACCAAGTACTTGGCTGATTGGCAGTATCAGGTGACCAGGTCTCCGGTGTCCTCGGAGACCCCTCCTCTATGATTTTTCCTGCTTCTATTTCTTTGCTGAGTGTTCAGCCTCTTTTCCAGGCCTCTTCTTGTCGGGAGGTACTGCCTCCTTTTCACGCAGGGCCGCTTTCTCCGCAACATCCAGGGAGGCATAGTAATCCACCTTCCCGTCCCCCGTCTTGAAGGAAACCAGCTGCCAACTGTAGAAGGGGCCCACCTTCGCCCCGAGTTGAGGAAAATCTGCGACAAGAAAAGGAACTTGAGTGACACGAAAAGCCTAAACGGAGCCAAAAACGATTGAAAAGCAGAGGACGAAACGCTTACTCTCGGAGTGTGCAAGCGTGGCCAGACACGCGTTAGTGAAGAACTCCTCCACACTCGGATGACGGTCGCTCTCCACCTTCAGGACCCGCGACATCGGAAGCTCCGATTTGGGTGACGTAAGGCAATGGAGGGAGCCTTTGATAATCGAAGGACAGTAGGCAACCCCGAGATATCGCCCGGGAGGAGGAACGATAACAAACTACCGAGCATTCCACCGCTGAGCAAGCTTCTTGTACTCGCAGAGTGAGTACCCGGTCCGGCTAGTTATAGTTAAGCTACCAGTGTCGACCCTACTGGTAAAAATCTGGACAAACTCTGTAGCCGAAAGCGCAAACTTGGCCTCCGCACAAAGAGCGATGTAGGTGTGAAGTTGGCACACGGCCTTCGGATGAAGCTGGGCAAGCGTGCAGCACCGGCGAATCAGAAAACCCAACACGAACGGATGGGGAGGAATCGTCATTCCCCGCAGAAAGAAATCAGCGTATACGACGTAGCCATGGCCGAAATCGTCAAGGGGGTGCGAATCGTCAGAAGGGAGGAAAATCTGGGTCCAAGTAGGGACTTCCACTTTCGCAAGAAGAGAATCGAGAGCCTTAACATCCAAAATGCTAGGTAACGGCTCCCGATTCTTGGAGAAGGGAGATTTAGGTTTCAAGAAGGTTGGGCGGAACTTACCCCCCGATTTCGAACCCTCGATGGTGTTAAGAGCAGAAGTGCAAGCCATCTTAGAGTTGGACGACGCCATTAGAGCGGAGAAAGTGTGGAAGCAGAATAATCGGAGAAGACGAAGGAAAGCAAGGAGGGCACGAAAACATGCGAATCGCGAAGGAAGGCATGAAAACCTGCAAATCGTGAAGGAAGGCACGATAATCTACGAAGCGCAAAAGGCAGGAGGAGAGAGAAGGTGTTGCCCTCCCAAAACCTTTTAAAAGATGTAAAACAATTTCGGAAATATTTAAAATATAAAAACAAACAAAAAAGCACTTTTTGCACATTCCACAGAAACGGATGGCACGCGTGAGGCGATAAGAATTCTGCAACGGCTACTCCGTACAAGCACAAGCGCGAGTATGGCACGAGTGTAGCACGCGCACCGCACGGACCGTAAGAAGTCCCGCCCTTTTTCCGATAGAAAAGGTGGAACTTGTAGGACTGGGAGATAGGGAACAAGAAGACAAGGCCTGACGCAAAGGCATAATTTTTCCATCCTCCAAGCCAGAATGAAAGAGTCAGGTTCTAAGTTCTGCTTTCTCCGTTTAGGATGCCAAAAGCAGAACTTGTGGGACTGATGAAGAGGGGAAAATATGTCTAGAAGCCTCAAAGAAAGAGTGATAGCCCAGTAGAGCAAAGGGGAAAGGAAAGGGAGGCCAAGGCAACGACCGGGCGTTCCTGAGTAGGCACAGAAGACCCCAATCGGACCGCAAGCAGTGACCGGTCATTTTTTACTGGTCGCCAAAAACCTAGAACATAGCATAGAGAGTGACCGGTCGCCTGTGACCGGTCACCAAAAGCGCCGCTGCGACCGGTCGTTTATGACTGGTCGCCAAGAAGGCGAGATGCAGTGTAAGAAATGACCGGTCGTCTTTGACCGGTCGCCAAATATGCCAAATATAGCGTGAGTAACAACCGGTCGTGTGTGACTGGCCGATAGAAGAACAGGGTGAGTATAAGTAGCGGTCGACAGTAGGGAAATTAGGACAAGATACTTATGAGATATTTTGTAGGTCTATCAAGATATTTATGTGCTAGGCTGGCATAATGTGATAGGCCAGAAAGCCTGTGAGAAACGCTATAAATAGGGGTTCACCCCCTCAATAAAGGGTACGCGATCTGAACTTGAGAATTCCCACTGTTACATCGCCATTGCTTATCTCTCTCTCTCTCTCTCTTGAGCTAAGTTCATTCGGTAACAAGGTAATTCGGCGGAACTTGAGGAACTTGGTGATAGATTAAGGACCTGACTAGGGTATTGGACAGAAGATCGTTGGGACTTAGGAAATTACCATTTCAGAAACACTTAGTCAAACTAAGTGCGCGGAAGCAATTTTTAGTAAGATACTCGAAAAGTAAAGGAACTCTGAAGAACTAGTAAATGGAACACTTGAAAGATGGAAAGACTCAAACTAACTACTATGGATGAATGCTCGAAAGTTTGAAGGACTCATTCGAACTCAAACAAATACACAAAATAAGGTATTTTATTTCCTGGTTAAAACAAAACAACTTACAGTGTCCACTCCGTAGATAAAATCTACTGTGTGGTTTTACTCACTCACCTAATACAATCTCTGATCATCTCGATGATAAGCGTAGTGAAACTAGGAACACCCTAGAAAGAGTCTATCTAAAAGCTCTAACTGAATTTGATACGAATTCTCTCTAAATCGGAAGGTAGCTCTCTCTCTCTAATCTCTTACGAATTCTCGATCAGTAAGCGCACTTTAACTAACAATTACATCGCTATTTATAATGTCCTAAAGTACAACGGCTTGAGGGAGTTAGTTCCTAAAATGTCGGAACTAACTTAGTGGGTGCGTGCTAGGCATTGTTGCGCTAGTCTTTGGCTGAAAACTTCGGAATCGAGTGAGCGACTTCCTTCTCGTTAGTGTTTGACCTTTGACGCATTCCTTCCTTAAATATCGCAACGATATGGCAGAGTCAGTCATGCTTCATTTTTCTGCGCAGACTCTGTTGTGTTTTGTCGCAGACACCTTTCTTTGTGTTTTGTCGTGGATGAGTGACTCCGTCGAAGCGATTGACTATCTCAGCGACACCTTCATACTCCAATAGTTTCCCCCTTGTTGCTGATGATAGCAAACCTTCGTGAATCCCGATTAAGTCAATCCTGAAAAAGACATAAACACAAAGAACTAAGGGAACCGACTCCATTGTAGTTCCCCCTTAATTGTTGAGAAACTTCAGGCACGCAGTAGCACAAGAAGAAGAAATAGTAAGCAGAGTCAAGCAATCAGATAATCACATATCCACATAGTCTAGCAGCAAAAATTTAAAACAGTTCAAAACACAAAAAGAGTTGCCCGTACACCAGACGGGATTCACCGCCTCCCCTTTTTGCTTTCATCATAGGGAAGCCTTAGCAGTCACACAGAGTCTGTCAGTATCCATAAAACAACCGAAAAAAAATGTTTAGAACTTAAAACCAACCTAATTTCTAGCACTACACACACACGCGGGGCTTTTAGGGGTCAGGGAGTGGGTTAACAGTATAGGTGAGGTCAAGGATTGCATCCTGCATCGCAGACACGGCCTGTTCCAGTCCAGCGAGTCTCTCCATCATCCTTCAGTTGCTCTGGGCCAGCTCTCCCATCTGACTCATGAGTCGTTCGATCTTCTCCTGGAGTGAAAGAATTATGTCATGACCAGCCGTTTCTTGTGGAGTTGAAGTCTGAGGCTTGACTGCGGGAGTCGGAGGAAGGAGCAACTGAGTCTTGTCGATGGAGGTGAGTCTGTTCAGATAGTGCAGATTGATTGTATCCACCTCTTTGATAGACTCTGGCGTCAATTTCTCCAGCGGAACCTGAAAGAATTTAAAAACCCTAGGAAGCCAGAAGACATAGCCTAGGGAGTGCCTTGGAGTATCGATAGAGTGGGCCAGATGGTTTAGAATAATAAAGGCCAAATTAATAGGATGACGGTTGAGGATGCAGTACATGATGGAGAGATCAAGGGAGTTTGCCATTTGATTACCTTCCTTACGGGGGACAATATTTTTGATAACATGAATATGCAAGAGTTGGTGTAGGACAGAGAGATCACCCTTGGAATCGGAGAACCCACCTTTCTTTTTGATGAGAAAAAAAAATGATAGATTTTGTTGTGGGGGACTCCAGGAATATCAGGAAGGACTCCTTTGTCGTAAAATTGTAGACCAGTGTGGGGGATTCCAAGAACTTCAAATAATTTGGAAAGATTGAAGAAATTAGTAGTGGAATTGATAAAAGATTGGGCCAGAACCATTTCGAATGACTAAAATTTTGGTCAAAATCAAGAGACTCGTGTAAAACCATTCTGAAAACTTCAGAAATAGATGGGGTCCAACCTGTGTACTTCCAGCATTTTAACAAGTTCCCCGAGATGAGTTGAGAGTGCCCAAGAAAAATCCAGAAATTTACCCTTCACCAGATTTATATCTGCGGCTGGATCAGAGAGCATGTAATGCTGAGAGAATGGGTCGATCTTTGTATCCGTCACGTTGGCTTTGGCGGTTTTTGAGTACGTGTTGAAGTGGCGCCAGTAGAGGTCTCAATTGCCAGTGGAGCTTCTTGGACAGGGGAAGACTCACCAGTCGCGGAGGAAACCGTGGGCGACAATGCAGGTGAGGTTTTTGCTAGAGTGGAGGACCCATTTGGTTATTGGGCGTTGGACTGTGGATTTGTGTTTTTGGGTTTTGGGTTTTGGGTTTGGAAGATGGTAGTGGTGTGGGGATTATGGATTTTTCGGTGGACTGGCGGGTTGGGGAGGAGTGTGTGGTTGGTGGAGCTTGTTCTTGATTGGGAGGGTTTATTGTGGTGGCGAAGGAGAGGGTGAGGGAGATTTGTTGGTGGATGGACGATTTTTATGGGTGTCACGTCGTCAACGTCAGAGTCAAGCACCTCTGTTGGAGTGACGGAAGCTGGTGTAGTGTTTGGGGAAGTAGTGGGTTGTGGTGGAGGTGGTGTGGCTTTTTTAGTGGGGGATGGTGTGGTTGTGTGTGGTGGTAGGTTGTGGGTGGCCATTGGTTGTAGAAAGGCGTGGAGGCGCAATGGATCATTAAAAACGTCGGCCGGAATTTTTACTCCGTTGAAGTTTATGTCCGCCATTGTAAATGGGTGGTATGGGTGAGCGGGAAAGGTAAATGAGGAAGACTGGGTTATGGATAGGCTTAGTTATAGGCTTTTTTTTTGGTTGCATAGAAGTTGCAGGACTTAGTGTGTGATAGGAGTGATGTGCGCGAGATTGATGGCTTAGATTTCAGGTTTTAGGTGGGGATCGCTGACGTGTGTGTATAGTGACGGAAGCATAGGGGGACGTAATTATAACACAATTGACAGTTGTATTCACAGATATGGACAGACTCATTGCAACTTAAAGACATACCTGCTGACGATTGTGTTAGGAGCAAGGAGATATAACCGCCTAGGTAGACGGAGTCATTCCAATTGCGGATCGAAGTGCCTCAAACCGTGCTGTAGGCAGTGGTTTAGTGAAAATATCTGCAAGTTGATCTTCTGTGGGGACAAAGTTAAGTTGAATTAACTTTTTCTCGACACAGTCCTTCAAGAAATGAAAACGAATTTCAATGTGTTTGGTTCTTGAGTGTTGGACTAGGTTTTCGGATATTTTGATTGTGCTTTTATTATCACAGAAGATTGGAATTTGTTCTTGGGTAATGTGATAGTCTTGGAGTTGTTTCATCCAAAGTAGCTGAGAGCAACAGGCCATAGCAGACATACTTTGCCTCAGCTGTGGAGAGTGCAACGGAGTTTGCTTTTAGAGGACCATAAAACTAGACAAAGACCAAGGAATTATGCATTACCTGAAGTACGCTGTCGATCTTGAAGAGAATCAGCCCAATCATAAAACATGGATACCAAAGATAAAGTGTACTTGTACCTTTTAGGTATCGAAATATACGTTTGACTGCCTTGAGATGGGACTGTTTTGGTGCTGCTTGAAAGCGGGCACATAGACAGACTACGTGAAGAATATCTGGGCGACTGGCAGTCAAATAAAGGAGGGACCCTATCATTCCTCTATACTCTGTAGCGTTGACACCGACTCCGTCATCATCAAGATGTAGTTTAACAGACGTGCAGCTAGGAGTCGACATGCTTTTGACATTGGAGAGGTTGTACTTTCCAAGGAGTTCCTTGATGTATTTCTGTTGGTGGATTTTGATCCCTTCTTTCTCCTGTTGGACTTGAAGTCCTAAGAAGAACTTAAGTTCACCCAACTCATTCATGGAAAACTCTTTCTTCATTAGATTAGCAAAATGTTCACAGAGGGTGTTACTAGTAGAACCATAAATGATGTCATTAACATAAACCAGTACTAGAAGCAAGTCATGTGATGAATGAAGTATGAACAATGTTTTGTCTATGTTACCTCTAGAGAAACCATTTTGCAAGAGATATGTAGAGAGTCTTCATACCATGCACGCGGGGCTTGTTTGAGTCCGTAAAGGGCTTTACAAAGTTTATAAACGTAGTCGGGATGGACGGAGTCGGTGAACCCTGGGGGTTGCTCGACGTAGACTTTTCTATCAATGTAGCCATGAAGAAAGGTTGTCTTGACGTCCATTTGATATAATGTAAAACCTTTGAATGCAGCAAACGCAATTAACATGCGGATTGCTTCAAGACGAGCTACTGGAGCAAAGGTTTTATTATAGTCAATCCCTTCTTCTTGATTGTAGCCGTGAACTACCAAACGAGCTTTATTCCTGTAAACTTGTCCTGCATCATCAAGCTTATTACGAAAAATCCAACAAGTACCAATAGTTTATTGATGCGTGGGTCGAGGGACTAATTCCCAGACAGTATGTCTTTGAAGGGAATTAAGTTCCTCCTGCATAGCAGTGACCCAATCGCTATCAAGAAGAGCCTCTTTTATATCTATTTCTAGGTTCAGTGCTGGAGAGGTAGGCACCAAAAGCACGTAGGTTTTGCATAGCTTGAAAGCGTGTTTGGACACCAGAATTTGGATTTGATATGATGTTTTCAGGAGGATGTGCAGACTTTTGTTGAAATTGTGGACGTGGGATAGCAGAAGGTGTTTCGTTCTTGGTGGAATCAAAATCCAACATTTGAGGATTGAGTGGGTTAGAGTTATGGTCAGTGTTAGTGTCATCTGTGGTATGGGTATCCTTTCCTAGGGAATTTTCATTTGGGATGGATTGAGTGTCTTGAAGTCTGCTTATGGGAACGGTGATGAAATGTGGGTTAGTGAGAAAATCTTCTGGAGTAAAGTCAAGTTGATCAGAAGATGAGCCAACATTGTGAGACTCATCGAACTTGACATGAGGGCTTTCTTCTAAGCACTGAGTTCTTAAATTAATAACACGATAGGTTTTTCTTTTAAAAGAATAACCAAGAAATATATCTTCATCACTCTGGGAGAGAACTTACCCAGGTTGTCCTTACCATTGTTATGTATGAAACACGTACACCTGAAACGCCTGAGATGGATGAGATTTGGTTTGCGTTGACGTAGGAGTTCATAAGGAGTTTTGTGAAGAAAGGGTGGATCAAGGCATGATTAGCACATAGCATGCTGTATTAATAGCTCTGCTCAGTATGAAAGAGCTAGTTGACTATCAATAAACATGGTACGTGCCATCTCGACCAGGTCCTATTTTTTCATTCACTACTCCGTTTTGCTCTGGAGTTCTTGGCAGATGAGACTTGATGATCGACTCCGTTATCCCTACAAAACTCATCAAAGGACTTGTTGCAAAATTCAGTGCCCTGGTCAGTTCTCAGGGATTTCAATGTAAATGAGAATTTGTTGATAAAGAATTTTGTGGAGTTTTGCAAACTCATTAAATGTTTCATCCTTAGTAGACAAAAAGATAACCCATGTCCATCTAGAATAGTCATCGACTATGACCAAAATGTACCTCTTACCACTTCTACTTTGAGTACGCATCGCATTAGTCCAACGAGGTGCATGTGGAGCAATTCGAACGGAGAGCTAGTAGAGAGAGTGGACTTACTTTTGAAGGACGACCTAGTATGTTTACCTTTTATACATGCTTCACAGACGGAGTCTGTGTCAAAATTTGTATCGGGTAAACCAACCACCAAGTCCTTACTCTTAAGTTTATTCAGCAACCGATGATTTGCATGACCGAGTCTGGTGTGCCACAACAGAGGATTCTTGGAATGCACATTTAGACAGACTTGGTCATTTGGGTTGACTGAGTTCAATCCTATCTTGTAAAGATTTCTTCTCTCTGCGTCCAATGGCTTTTAAAGAACCTGTACGCTCATCAAAAACCTTACAATCCGAAGATGAGAAAAGTACCAAATTAAATTTATCACAAATTTGAGAAATTCTTAACCTACTGTGTTGAAGTCCAGTGACCAGATGCACTCCATCAACTTTAAATTTAGAGGGGTTACCTACAGATCCAACTCCCACGATTTCACCTTGGTTGTTGTTTCCAAACGTAACCTTACCTCCTTGTAGGATGAAAGCGAATTGAATTGATTTGGATCTCCAATCATATGAAGAGAACATCCACTATCTAAGTACCAGCAGTCTTCATTCGCCTTCACCTACAAACACGAGATCATTTGTTAGTCTTTAGGAATCCAGATGTACTTGGGTTCCCTTTTCGAGCCAGATTATTTTAATTTTTCTCGGGCTTCAAGAATTAATCTGACTCGTTTGAGATTAACGAAAGATCTCTGTTTATTTATCACGGCACTGTCTCGAAGTCCAAGATTTCCAAGAATAACCACAAATCTTGGTTGGAGGAAGATTGACATATTTTTGTTGTCCTTTCCACCAAGAATCAAATTTTTCTTTTTGGTGTTGGCGCTTGGGTTTATTATTAGATTTGGACATGTTTTTGGGAATATCGAATTTGCCTTTGTGCCACTTGGGCTTAGATTGAGTGGATCCAACTCCAGATCGTAGATTAACAATCTCTTCAGAGAGTTGTTCTACTTTCTTTCGAAGATTATCTCGATCTTGACTAACTTCCTTGATCTTGGAGTTGGCCCACTCAGGCAGTTCGGAGAGAGCGACCTGTTTGATGAAATTGACTGGTTTGAGAGAGAGGGTATGCTCTTTTTCTTTTCAGCTTTTGAGTGAGTTGTTTGACAGAGGAGTTTAAGGAGATGACTTTGGATTCGGAAGTGTTCAACTCGTTCTGAAGAGAACAACATTTATCAGTAAAGATAGTGAGATCATGTTTAAGAGAGTCAATCTGAGTGAGTGACTCTTCTTGCTCCCTTTGGTTGGATTGAGTAAGACTCTTGATGTTGTCGAGTTCCTTTTTAAGGGAGTCAACACGGCACCGAGAGTCTTGTAAATCCAATCTTAGTGAGCAAGAGATAGTCTTATGTTCCTCAGCTTCATCTCTTAGAGCATACATAAGACCTTTTGAGATTTCAAGTTCCTCAGTCAACTCGGTGATTTTTCTGTTGAGATCAGCTTTAAGAAAGTAAGTCTCAGAAACCATTTTAGCAATCAATGTTAAGAAACCTTTAGGAGAGATACGATAAAGATCTATCTCAAGGTGACAGCGAGTTACCTCGTTGTCGGGGATCATGGACTCAATTGGATCATGTGCCATGAGACATATAAGACCACTTGATTCTGCGTCTTGATCGTCAGAGTCTGAGTCACCCCAGCCAACGGTTTCCATCAGTGATCTTCCTTGAGGTTTTCCACACTACTGATTTTTAAGGAGAGGGCAGTCTTTCTTGAAGTGACCGGGTTTGTTGCAGTTGAAGCAAGTGATAGAGTTGAAGACTTGTTTGGAATTATTTGAGAACGATCAACTCTGTCGATTTGGCTGGTTACGCATGAATTTCCACAAATTCTTTACTATGAAGACAAAGTCTTCCATAGTCTCAGCCTCACTTTCTTCAACTATAATATCCACCAACTCAGCCTTAGCTTGTCTGACTTGAGTATCAGCGACATAGGCATCTTCTTGACTGTACTGAGTCGATTTAACCTGCAAGGCTTGGTCATTTAATGCAGTAGTTTTACTAGAAGAAGAAGAAGACACATTACCGCACTTCTTTCTGACGTTCTTTTTGTACTAATCTACATATTGTAGATAGGAGCCTAAGTCTTGACGGCTCCATTTGGATAAGTCCTTGCATGATTTGGTGGAGATAACAGTCTCTGCCCACTCTTCTCTGAGCCTGTTAAGCAGTTTGTACAGGACACTTTCTCTATCCGGTAGGATATTGACTTCCTGCATAGTAGTAGTCAATAAATAAAAACGATCAAGCACTTCTTCCAGAGACTCTCCAGTTTTTGCAGAAAGTTCTCATAGTCCATTCGAAGTTCTTGAGCCTTGCATTTCTTCAATTCAATGACTCCTTCGTGGGTTTCTTGGAGAAGAGTCCAAATCTCGTTTACGGATTTGCAATGATTAACTCTTCTTTGTTCTGAAATAGACAGTCATGTGTAGATTGCATGAGATGCTTGTCGATTTAGCTCATACCTTTTGCGATCTGCAGCAGTCCATGTGGATCGATCTGGATTGACTGCGAGATCTCCTCCAATGACTATCTCCCATAGTTCAGAGTTGACTGACTCGATGTGTTGCTCAATCTCATTTTCCCAATGGTCGTAGTTTGTGGAAGTGAGTCTGGGATACTCGAAGTTCATTTTGTTTTTTTGATTGGCGAAGAGGTCTGCCATTGCTACTTGATTGGTTGTCAGCTAAACGAGACTCTGATACCACGTGTAGGATCGGATGACTGACTCAAACCAACTCAAGGTGTGAGTCTATGAGATGGTTTGACTTAATCAAAGTCAGGATATGGAAGTACTTATGATGTGGAAACACTTAGTCAAACTAAGTGCACGGAAGCGATTGTTAGTAAGATACTCGAAAAGTAAAGGAACTCTGAAGAACTAGTAAATGGAACACTTGAAAGATGGAAAGACTCAAACTAACTACTATGGATGAATGCTCGAAAGTTTGAAGGACTCGTTTGAACTCAACAAATACACAAAATAAGTTATTTTATTTCCTGGTTAAAACAAAACAACTTACAGTGTCCACTCCGTAGATAAATCTACTTTGTGGTTTTCACTCACTCATCCAATACAATCTCTGATCAGCTCGATGATAAGCGTAGTGAAACTAGGAACACCCTTGAATTTGATACGAATTCTCTCTTCTAAATCGGAAGGTAGCTCTCTCTCTAATCGCTTACAAATTCTTGATCTGTAAGCACACTTTAACGAACAATTACATCGCTATTTATAATGCCCTAAAGTACAACGGCTTGAGGGAGTTAGTTCCTGAAATGTCGTAACTAACTTAGTGGGCGCGTGCTAGGCGTTGTTGTGCTAGTATTTGGGCAAAAACTTTGGAATCGACTGAGCGACTTTCTTCCCGTTGGAGTGTTTGACCTTTGATGCGTTCCTTCCTTAAATATTGCAACAATATGGCGGAGTCAGTCATGCTTCATTGTTCTGCGCAAACTATGTTGTTTTGTCGCGGACGCCTTTCTTTGTGTTTTGTCGTGGACAAGTGACTTTGTCGAAGCGATTGACTATCTGAGCGACACCTTCATACTCCAACAAAATATTTCTTGGAAATCTATTCCCTCTTGTTGACGGTATTCTTGTGCCACCAAACGAGCTTTGTTTCTAAAACTTCTCCCATCTCATTTAGCTTGTTTCTGAAGACCCGTTTTGTTCCAAGTACTCCATGATGTGAAGGTTGAGATACGAGATGCCAAACCTTACATCTTCAAACTGATTCAACTCTTCTTGCATTGCTTTTATCCAGTCCGAGTCTTGGAGTGCATCTTTGATGTTCTTGGTTTCAATGGATGACATTGTGGTTGAGAAGGCGAGAAGATCTAGTGCTTGTGATCTTATTGAACACCTTTAGAGATGTCAGGAATGACATTCTCTAGAGGATGATTTTTGTACAAGATTCAAGATTGATGAATAGTTGTTTGTGATAGAGGATCATTGATTGTTTCATCACCATTTCTTTCGAGGTCATGTTGTCGACCTATCGCTGACTTGTCAGGCATGAGTTTTTCAGTTGGTGACTCATCTTTGTTGTTTTCTGTGTGGTCTTGTCCAGTTAGATCAAATCCAAATGCTTCATCTTCATTAGTTCCTTTGATCATGTGAATTTCGGCTTCATCAAACACCACATGCACACTCAGTTCTACCTTTAAGGTTGTTTGTTTTGTTGAAGCTTTGTACTGCTCTAATTCTTTCTGAGTTGGGGCAGCGGCGCTTTTGGTGACCGGTCACAGGCGACCGGTCACTCTCTATGCTATGTTCTAGGGTTTTTGGCGACCAGTAAAAATGACCGGTCACTGCTTGCGGTCCGATTGGGGTCTTCTGTGCCTACTCAGGAACGCCCGGTCGTTGCCTTGGCCTCCCTTTCCTTTCCCCTTTGCTCTACTGGGCTATCACTCTTTCTTTGAGGCTTCTAGACATATTTTCCCCTCTTCATCAGTCCCACAAGTTCTGCTTTTGGCATCCTAAACGGAGAAAGCAGACTTAGAACCTGACTCTTTCATTCTGGCTTGGAGGATGGAAAAATTATGCCTTTGCGTCAGGCCTTGTCTTCTTGTTCCCTATCTCCCAGTCCTACAAGTTCCACCTTTTTCTATCGGAAAAAGGGCGGGACTTCTTACGGTCCGTGCGGTGCGCGTGCTACACTCGTGCCATACTCGCGCTTGTGCTTGTACGGAGTAGCCGTTGCTGCAGAATTCTTATCGCCTCACGCGTGCCATCCGTTTCTGTGGAATGTGCAAAAAGTGCTTTTTTGTTTGTTTTTATATTTTAAATATTTCCGAAATTGTTTTACATCTTTTAAAAGGTTTTGGGAGGGCAACACCTTCTCTCTCCTCCTGCCTTTTGCGCTTCGTAGATTATCGTGCCTTCCTTCACGATTTGCAGGTTTTCATGCCTTCCTTCGCGATTCGCATGTTTTCGTGCCCTCCTTGCTTTCCTTCGTCTTCTCCGATTATTCTGCTTCCACACTTTCTCCGCTCTAATGGCGTCGTCCAACTCTAAGATGGCTTGCACTTCTGCTCTTAACACCATCGAGGGTTCGAAATCGGGGGGTAAGTTCCGCCCAACCTTCTTGAAACCTAAATCTCCCTTCTCCAAGAATCGGGAGCCGTTACCTAGCATTTTGGATGTTAAGGCTCTCGATTCTCTTCTTGCGAAAGTGGAAGTCCCTACTTGGACCAGAGATTTCCTCCCTTCTGACGATTCGCACCCCCTTGACGATTTCGGCCATGGCTACGTCGTATACGCTGATTTCTTTCTGCGGGGAATGACGATTCCTCCCCATCCGTTCGTGTTGGGTTTTCTGATTCGCCGGTGCTGCACGCTTGCCCAGCTTCATCCGAAGGCCGTGTGCCAACTTCACACCTACATCGCTCTTTGTGCGGAGGCCAAGTTTGCGCTTTCGGCTACAGAGTTTGTCCAGATTTTTACCAGTAGGGTCGACACTGGTAGCTTAACTATAACTAGCCGGACCGGGTACTCACTCTACGAGTACAAGAAGCTTGCTCAGCGGTGGAATGCTCGGTAGTTTGTTATCGTTCCTCCTCCCGGGCGATATCTCGGGGTTGCCTACTGTCCTTCGATTATCAAAGGCTCCCTCCATTGCCTTACGTCACCCAAATCGGAGCTTCCGATGTCGCGGGTCCTGAAGGTGGAGAGCGACCGTCATCCGAGTGTGGAGGAGTTCTTCACTAACGCGTGTCTGGCCACGCTTGCACACTCCGAGAGTAAGCGTTTCGTCCTCTGCTTTTCAATCGTTTTTGGCTCCGTTTAGGCTTTTCGTGTCACTCAAGTTCCTTTTCTTGTCGCAGATTTTCCTCAACTCGGGGCGAAGGTGGGCCCCTTCTACAGTTGGCAGCTGGTTTCCTTCAAGACGGGGGACGGGAAGGTGGATTACTATGCCTCCCTGGATGTTGCGGAGAAAGCGGCCCTGCGTGAAAAGGAGGCAGTACCTCCCGACAAGAAGAGGCCTGGAAAAGAGGCTGAACACTCAGCAAAGAAATAGAAGCAGCAAAAAATCATAGAGGAGGGGTCTCCGAGGACACCGGAGACCTGGTCACCTGATACTGCCAATCAGCCAAGTACTTGGTATACTAGTCCGGGTTCCGGCCGTCGGGTGTTTCTCCCTCTTACGCCTGGGTCAAGTCTCAATCTTAGTCCGCGAGGAGAGAGAGATCTTGTGTGTGCGGTCTCGACCTTTGTATCTTTGCTTGTTCTGGCCCTGTTGTTTATGTTTCCTCGTTCCCCTTGGTCATTGTTTTTGGTCGGTTTGTTCTCTTTTGATGTCTTTCTTCGTCTTTTGGGGCTATTTTCTTATGCGCGTGCTTGGCTGTTGCTTGCAGCTCCCGAGGCCGGGAATTCTGAGCCCGGGGGGGTAAATGGGTGTAGGTCAGCCCGCCGCGGGCGTGGCGACCAGCCAGCCAACCTTCACCCAGCATCGCTGGAAGGCCCTTGCTTCGAAAACTACCAGGAGAGTGAAGCATGCGGCCAAGAAGGTGTGGGCCTCCAATATTATACACATCGAGGGTTCTGACGCCACAGAAACTACCGCTGAGCAGGGTTCTCCGAGGGAGACTGTCCCTTCTGGGTCGGGGGCTTTGCTACCCGGGCCGGGTGCTACCAAGAAGGTTGAAGCAGTCGGTGGTATGGAGTACAGTGCTTTGCTCCTGGCCAGACATCCTTTCTTCCTCCCGGGAGCAACGCGCCTCAGGGTGATGTGGGTCTTCGGTCCTCTACTGGGAAGTCTGGGTCCTCGGAGAGTGTTTTTCAGCCTGGCGAGAGCAGATTGTACAAGAGGCCGGTGCTATGAATTTGGATCCTGCAAAGGAGGCTTAGATAGGCCTTAGTTTCTTTTCCTTTTTTTGATTTCGGATGTACATACTCTTTAGTGATTAATGAAGTTTATTGGCAGTTGTTTCGTTGGTTAGTGTTGCCTTTATTTTGTGACCGGTCGTGCTTAGCGACCGGTCGTTTCTATCTCGAGGATGCGACCGGTCGTATTCAGCGACCGGTCATTTCTATTTTAAGGATGCAACCGGTCGTACTCAGTGAACGGTCGTTCCCATTTTAAGGACGCGACCGGTCATTCTCCATGACCGGTCATTCTCCATGACGGTCGTTCCCATTTGTATTTTCCTTATCCATGCTTTTGATAGCCAGCGATGGTACTTGCGGTCGTTCCCCTTTCTCTTCTTTTTCTCCTAGGGGAGAAAGAAAGAGTTCGAGGGGGTTCCGACCAAGGTACGGTGTGGCGTCCCACACCTAATGATTCACCCATTACAGGCGACCAGAGCTCCTCGTGTTTCTGGAGGTGTGTTTTTCGTTTTTGTTCTTGTTCGAGTGCGATAGCTCATGGCAAGATTTTCAGGGCACTGCATCCTGAAGGGCGTGGCCCAGGTGTTTCTTTTTTGAGGCTTTCTTAGCCACCGGGACATAGCCCGGGTCTTTCTTTCGTGGCCGGGACATAGCCCGGGTCTTTCTTTAATGCATGGATCTTTAAAAATAATGCCATTTTATTGATGTTTGCAAAGCATTACATCGATTTTCACACATAGAATTTCTTGAGGCATTCTGCATGCCAGGAATGGGGCAATTCGTATCCTCGACATTCTTTAGGTGATATGAGGCTCGCCCAACCCTTTGATGGACAATATAAGGGCCCTCCCACTGAGGATCGAGTTTCTTGGGCTGCTTAACCTCTCTTAGAACCAGCTCGCCAGGAACGAAGCTCCGTTCCCTGAGCTTGCGGTTGAAGTATTTCTCCACTTTCCTTTTGTCTTTTACCATCCGTGCTGCTGCAGCGGCTCTTCTTTCTTCGAGCTGGTCTAGACTGTCCTTTATTCCTTCACTGTTGTGCCGCTCGTCAAAGGATTCCCAGCGGATTGACCGAATCATGATCTCGGCTGGAACGACTGCCTCCAAGCCATATGTTAATGTGAAGGGTGTTTCTCCGGTCGGTCCTTTTTCTGTCGTTCGGTAGGACCATAAGGTTTGGTGTAGCAGTTCTGCCCAACTTCCCTTTTTGCCTCCCAACCTTCTTTTCAGAGCTTTTATGATCTGCCCGTTTACGTTTTCGACCTATCCGTTGGCCTGGGGATGCGCTACTGACGCGAACCTAATCTCTATCTTCCATTGCTCACAAAATTCCCGGAAACTGTCACAATTGAATTGTGTCCCGTTGTCAGTTATTATGGTTCTTGGCAGTTCGAACCAACACACAATATGCTTCCACATGAACTCTTGCGATCTCTTGGCCATGATGGATACGGTTGGCATTGCTTCAACCCATTTTGTGAAGTAATCAATGGCGACATATGCAAATTTGAACCTCCCGGGAGATGCTTCTGGGAATGGGCCAATGATGTCCAGCCCCCACATTGTGAAGGGTACCGGGGATAGTATGGCCTTTTGCACGGCCGGGGGGTTATGTATCCTGCTGCCATGTTCTTGGCACCTGGTGCATTTCCGGATGTACTCCTTGCAGTGGTCTTGCATCTTTGGCCAGTAGTAACCGAGCCTCATGATCTTGTGGGTCGTGGCCCTCTCCCCTTGGTGTTTTCCGCAAACCCCCTCATGTACCTCCCTTATAAGTTCGCTTCCCTCCTCATTCGTGACGCATCTGAGGGCGGGTCTTGCAAACGATCTTTTGTAGAGGTGCCCTTCTTCGAAGAAGAATGATGCCGCTTGTCTTTTCACGGTCCTAGCTTCTTTATCTTCCCGGGGCAACTTTCCTTCAAGGATGTACTCCACGATCGGGGTCATCCATGATTCCTCAGGTACGAGAGGTTCGGTCGTCAGGACCTGAGCTTCGTCGACGCTTGGATTGGTTTTGGTTTCTAAACACACCTTGCTCGGTACCCTCTCGGCCATGCTTGCTAACTTTGCTAGCGCGTCCGCCTCGGTGTCCTTTGTTCGGGGGAGGTGCTTCAGCTCGTATCTTGAGAAGCTTTCTTTTAGCTCTTGAACTCTGAGTAAGTACTTCCAGAATTTCTCTTCCTTCACCTCATATATGTTGTCGTTTTTCCGGGTGACCAGCATGGAGTCTGAGTATATCTCTAGGTCCATTGCGCCTAGGGCAATGGCAACCTCTAGGCCTGAATGAGAGCTTCGTACTCGGCCTCATTGTTTGTTACTTCGAATTCCAACCGGAAAGTATAGTTGAGGTCTCGCCTGTCGGGGGTTTGGACTACAATCCCCGCCCCTGCTCTTGTCTTGCACCGGGCCCCGTCCATCTGGATGATGAAGGGAGTGTGCGGCTTTCCTTCTTCTTGGTCGAAGTTGGTCTCTGTTATAAAGTCCACTAGGGCCTGTGCTTTGATCACCGTCCGCGGTAGGAAGTGGATTTCATACTGGGTGAGTTCGACTGTCCAGCTTACCATGCGCCCCGACGCGTTTGGATTATTTGTTATCTGCTTTAGCGGCCAGTTGGTTCTTACAAAGATTCGATGCGACTTGAAGTATGGATGCAGCTTCCTGGATGCAGCTTCCTGGATCCCACTACTAGAGCGAAGAGGATTTTTTCGATTTTGATGTGTTGGTGTAGTGTCTTTCTATTGGGGTTAGGATTTTCCCGGTATAGTAGACGGGAACCTCTTTCTTTTCATCTTCCATGATCAGGACTGCTACTACCGCCCATTCTGATGCGGATAGGTAGAGGTATAAGTCTTGGCCGGGTGCTGGGACCCCTAGCTTGGGTAGTTCTCGGAGCATCCCTTTGATTTTCTCGAAGGCTTCTTTGCATTCTTGCCCCCACTAGAACTTATTGTTCTTCCTCAGTATGTTGAAGAAGGGGATTGTCTTTTCTTGTAGCTTCGAACAGAATCTGTTTAGGGCCGTGAGTCTCCCATTGAAGGCTTGGACATCTTTGATGCTTCTCGGAGGACTAAGGTTGAGAACTGCTTGGCTCTTTTCTGGATCCACTTCTATTCCCCGCTGTCCGACGATGAAACCAAGGAACTTCCCCTTGGTTACCCCGAACACGCACTTTTCTGGGTTTAGCTTGATCTGATACTTGTCGAGCGTGGTGAAAGTTTTTCTCCAGGTCTTTCATGTGCTGTTCTTTAGACGGGCTTCTTACGACTATGTCGTCCACATAGGCATCCACGTTTCTCGAGAGTTGTTCCCGGAACACTATATCTATCATCCTTTGGAAGGTTGCACCAGCATTCTTTAACCCGAATGGCATTACCTTGTAGCAGAAGGTTCTCGCTGAAGTGACGAAGGAAGTCTTTTCGGAGTCCTCTTCATTCATCTTTATCTGATTATATCCAGAGAAAGCATCCAGGAAACTTAAAACGGAACTCTGTGCCGTGGAGACGACCAGCCGGTCTATCGATGGCAATGGATAGAAATCTTTGGGGCATGCTTTGTTTAGATCAGTGAAATCTACGCACATTCTCCACTTTCCGTTAGACTTCTTTACCATAACCACATTCGCCAACCATCTGGGATATGATACCTCTCTAATGAAACCTGCCTGTAGCGGTCTCTGAATTTCTTCCCGGGCGGCCTGGTCCCTCTCTGCTCCAATTATCCTCTTCCTTTGGCGAATCGCGGGGTGTGCTGGGTCCACGTGGAGGTTTTGCTGGATAACGCCTGGGTCTATTCCGGGCATTTCCTCTGTGCTCCAAGCAAATGTGACCCTTTTTTTTCCAGGAATCTTGTTAGATGGGTTTGTTCTCCGCTGTCAAAGGCATTTCCAATTTTAAAGAATTTGTTGGGGTCAGTTCGTAGAGGTACCTCTTTTGGGAGATCAGCGGGAGCCTCGTACCGCTTGGCTGTCTCGTCGGGGAGGGGGAGTTTTCCTTTGAACTCCCTCTCGGATCCCACGATCTTGACCGTCTCTTCTCCCGGAAGGTCCTCCATGATCCGCACCTCACATACCCGTGCTACTTTCTGGGTCCCTCTTACTGTGACGAGTTTCCCGAATCTAGTCAGGTACTTCATCTTCAGGTGGTGGGTGCTACATATGGCTCTGAAAGCGTTTATCCCTGGCCGCCCAAGGTACATGTTGTACCCAGAGAGTCCGGGAAGAATGAAGGCCATCAGCTTTTCCGTGCACCTCTCGTCCCCCTGCCCTAGGGTAAGGGTAATGGTGAAGTCGATGCTCCCTGTAGATTTAGCCGAGATTCCTCCCACGAAACCCCCAGCACGGCTGAGTAGGGTTTGATCTTGTCTTCCGGTATTTCAAGCTTTTTCACTGCCTCCACAGAAATGACGTTTGCCCCTGCCCCGCTGTTGACCAGGATTCCCTCCATCATGCGGTCGTTCACTTGAGCCCTTATGACAAGTGGGTCATTATGCGGGTACAGGACCCCGTCCTCATCGTCCTCGGTGAAGTAGATCGAGGGGGGGGGGGGGGGATTTTGATGCTTGTCAACCTCTTTGTCCGGAAGCTCTCGGTGGACCTCGTGGACGTGCCTTTTCCTTTTGTTGGGGGTCAGGGGTCCTACCTCCGAGAATAGCCCTGTGAACGTTCTTAAGGAGAGTTTTGTTAGTTTTCTTATTTTGCTGTACTAGTGTTATTTATTTGTGAGTTCATAATATGAGACATTTTTTATTGAGACGTAAGCGTTTATTATGTATATAGCAACAAAAGAACTTTCACGGGACAGTAATAAGCCACAGCTTCCTGTGGGGTACAAAGGTGACTTTTCCCTTCCGAGGAACATCTTACACTCTTTCCTAGAGAGCTATCCTAAACGATCTACAAACCTGTGATTACTCCAAAGGATTTGCTGTGATCCAACTCGGGGTGGACCTCTTCTTCTGATTTAGGCCGGGAGGACTGGCCACCAGAGTGCTGTCTATGCTGGCTTCCTTTTCCTTTCCTCGATCAACCTTAGCTCCTTGGCGAGGTTCGCATAGTTGACAGTCCTGTGACTGCGATGCCCATGGTACTCGTAGAAGGCTACCGACACCTCTCCTGGATGAGGTTTCCTTGGGGGAGGCAAGAGTCCTTCTCTCACGGCAGCAGCGTATTTCCCTGGATCTATCTGGACCGTCGGAAAGGTCCTGGAGCTCGAGGCCTGCTGCCCCTGGACAGCCGGGGCCTTAGGGTAAGGCTTGTACCGGTTACCTCCCTGGTGCGAGCTTCCAGCCGTAATCGCTCCTCCTGTCCGGCCTCCCTTCTTCTCACTCGTGGCAGGGGCCTTAAAGCTGTTGAGCAGTTCTTTAGCTTTATTTTCTGCAACTTCTGACTTGAGGAAATCGTGGATCATATCGGCTATCTCTCCATGAGACTTAGGTGCCTTGGTCGCTATTTTCCCAGCGAGACGAGGGTGAGCCAAGCCATTACCAAAGGCTTTGATCAGTATCTTCTCATCGATGTCGTCAATTTCTGCCACTTGCTTGTGGAAACGTTCACTGTACTCCTTCACGGTCTCCTCTTTTCTCTGCTTCACATCCATGAGCTCTATCGTCTCTCTCTTCACCCTTTTACTGGCCGTGAAGTACTGTTAGAATTTCCTCGGTCATTTTTTAAGCTGGAGACAGACTGAGGCGGCCTAGACGAGATCCAGCTCAGTGCCCTTTTGGAAAGTGTCCCGGGGAATAAGTTGCACAAGGCGAGAGAGCTAATCCCCTGGGGTTCATGGTGAACATGAACTTCTTAATGTGCTGAGCAGGATCTCCAGTGCCGTTGTACTTTTCCACCGCCGGAGCGACGAAGTGGGGCGGGAGCTTGGCTCTTCGGATCTTCTCGGAGAATGGGTATAGGCTCATATCGATGGAGTCATCTTCTTCCTCTTCCTCGATGGTGATTAAGGCCTCCCCTTGGGTACCCCTTTTTCCGTCGTTACTTCCCACCGTGTCTCGATTCTTCAGGAGATCGATTGCTTCCGACATTTCCTCCCACTTTTGCTGGAATTCCTCGTCTCTCTGCATCAATTCCTGCTACAGGAGCTCGTTTCCTTCCACGATCTTCTCGTCAATGGATCTGGTGAGGCTCGTCAGCATGTCCTCCAAATCCTCTTGGAAATGGAGTCGTGGGTCATCTCGGGTCCAGTGCTCCCGTCGTTTGTTTGCAAATTCATCCTAGTTCTGGGTGCCATCTTTGTACCTAACCTGCAAAAACACAGTTCCGATCTCAGATGTGTGTCGATTTCGTATGTTCTCCAAAATTATTACTTTCATCGGTGGATTCGTGGTTGCGGGATATGAGCTGTTCGTTTCCCACAGACGGCGCCAAAATGAAATGGTAATTTCCTAAGTCCCAATGATCTTCTGCAATACCCTAGTCAGGTCCTTAATCTATCACCAAGTTCCTCAAGTTCCGCTGAATTACCTTGTTACCGAATGAACTTAGCTCAAGAGAGAGAAAGAGAGATAAGCAATGGCGATGTAATAGTGGGAATTCTCAAGTTCAGATCGCGTACCCTTTATTAAGGGGTGAACCCCTATTTATAGCGTTTCTCACAGGCTTTCTGCCTATCCATTCATTGTGCCAGCCTGGCACAATAAATATCTTGATAGACCTACAAATATATCATAAGTATCTTATCATAATTTCCATACTGTGTCGACGCTACTTATACTCGCCCTGTTCTTCTATCGGCCGGTCACACACGACCGGTCGTTACTCACGCTATATTTGGCATATTTGGCGACCGGTCACAGACGACCGGTCGTTACTACACTGCATCTCGCCTTCCTGGCGACCGGTCATAAACGACCGGTCGCAGCGGCGCTTTTGGTGACCGGTCACAGGCGACCGATTACTCTCTATGCTATGTTCTAGGGTTTCTGGCGACCGGTCGAAAACGGCCGGTCACTGCTTGCAGTCCGATTGGGGTCTTCTGTGCCTAGTCAGGAACGCCCGGTCGTTGCCTTGGCCTCCCTTTTTCTTTCCCCTTTGCTCTACTGGGCTATCGCTCTTTCTTTGAGGCTTCTGGACATATTTTCCCCTCTTCAGTTTCCACATCATAAGTACTTCCGTATCCTCACTTTGATTAAGTCAAACCATCTCACAGACTCACACCTTGAGTTGGTTTGAGTCAGCCGTCCGATCCTACATATTTGCTCCTATGGAAAAAATGGAATCCATTCGGATACTCATTGCATTTGCTGCACACAAGGGAATGTAGACACCAAAAATTCTCACCCCATAAAGCAAATTCCGAAATAATAAGAGGGTCTTTGCCTTTCTTTTTTCAAAACATATTAGCGTGCGTGCTAAGACGAAACCATCATTTTATAATCTTTTTCAAAGCATTTCAGAAAAAAAAACGCAATTCTTTGAAAATGAATTTCCATCGACAGTCCAGTTTCAAGGTCATCCCTTTTTGTCTATTCACTTATTTTACTATCTTATCTTGTTTTGTTTATATTCTATTTATTTATTTTTTATTTTTATTTTTTTTATCCATCTATACACCTTTTCTTATATTTTATTTTATTCTACTAGTAACATTGGTATTTTTATTATCATTTCAGTTCACTTCTATTTAGACACTTTTATTTTCATCTTACAAACTCAATCCACACTTAGTTGAACTCTGGCCTAGACCAGGCCCTTAAACCATTCCAGCACCTAGTATTGGACCTACCAAGCCCAAACAACACAAAGCCCACCCATTTCTAAACCCTAAACCCACTACCCAATCGAGATCAACCTCTGCGTATAAAACTACTGAAAACCCTAGAAAGATAGAGGTGACCGCCGCCCGGCCTCACAGGTCCCAATCCAATCCCAAAAAAATATCTTCTCTCGGAAACCACTCGTTCAAAAAACAAAACGAAGCGGAGCTTTCTTCTCCTCTGTTTGGCTCCACTCTCATTTCTCTTCTTTCACGGTGAATCAGAAATATACACATTTGCGCTTCACCATCGGCATCTTGGCAACACCACTGGCGAACCCAGAACACATGCTCTGCATCTACGTCCATCTCTTCACCCACGTTTTACAAATCAACTGGCGGGCGAGTTCACTTCCTCACTCTCCTAACTCAGAGTGATGATCGCAAACCAAACTGGCAAGAAGGAAAACCCCAAGTTCTGCTCCTTCTTTCTTTTTGACTGGTGAACAACTTCATACATCACTGGAGCTGCTACACTGCCCAGATTATCTTCGTTTTCTTCACGCACGAGACAGCTCGCTAGAGCTGCTTCACCACCTCAGTCCATCCGCTTCACTCACAGTAGTTTTGACGAACTTTTTTGGCGAACAAGGAACATGATAGCTCAGCACATCCTTCATCTTCTTCAATCTGGCAAATTAAGGAAATACATGCTTCGAGCCTTTCACTTACGGGGTTTGCAACCAAACTGGCAAGAAGGAGCCCACAAACTCTGCTCCAGCTTCCTTCTTTTAAACTGGCGACAAGGATGCTCTGCACCTTCTTCATGCTCTTCGCGACGGAACAAACGAACTGTGCGCCTCCTTCGTTACTTCTTTTCACTCACAGTGTACCTGCAACCCATACAAGCGAACAAGACAGACGAACAAAGGATATACATGCTCATTCACTTTCATTCTCTTCAAGTCCCTGACGAACAAAGCATATACACACTCCGCTCCTCACTCTCTTCATCGGCTTAACTGACCAGCTAGGAACATACACGCTCTGGGCCTCCTCCATTCTCTTCACCGACAATAGTTCATTCTCTTCACGGTGAAGTTTTTTGCAACGTCGTTGGCGAACTAGGAACAACCTGCCCCCACCTGTCATTTTTCTCACCGACGGTAGTTTTGCTACTCCAACTGGCGAACGAAGGAACTCAGAGCCCTGCCCTCTCTTCTTCTCTTCATCTGTCACTGTACAACTAACCCTCTCATCACTTCCCTCGCCAACTCCACACTGGAACTACACACAGCCTCGGCTCTTCTTCCACTTCCGAGCAAGAAGCCGGCGACAAGGGAAATGAGCCCTGCGTCTTCTTTTCTTCCTCATGTCGGCGAAGAAGGAACACGGGCCCTGCGCTTTCTTTTCTCCCTCACATCGGATGAACAAGGAACCGGGCGAACAAAGACGAAACATGCTCTGCGAATGTCCCTTTCTTCACTATCGATGGTAAACGAGGGAAAATTCTAATTTGTCCTTCATTCGGTATGTGGTCCTAACCTGGTTTTATTCTACTGTCTTCTCTGGTTGTCAATACGATTCAGTACTCTACTCGAATGTCCATATTACTCTCTGTGTAATGGATTTATCATGTTCCTTCCTCTCTTTTCTGCTGAACACCTGTTGTCATGAATGGAATGGTATTAATGTATTATTATCGATCCTCAAATGATGAAATTGTGAGAATAAAGCCCGGGATTAATTTTGCAAGTTACAGAGTATGATTAGGACTTGATATTTGAGAGAGGTTTTGACTTAATGATTTCATATATATATAATTTTAGTTTGCTACCCAAAACTACCAAAAAAAATGATAATCGCTGGATTTTAATCTAAAAAGAATAAAGAAGATGTGAGTGATTAGTATAGGGCTAATAAAAAAAAAGGGGGGGCAGCGAAAAAAAAAGAAAAAGCAAACAAAACATAAATGAGCATGAAAAAAAAGAGGAGCAATTAGTTATTAACTTTGTTTGTTGTTCGTCTTAGTTTTCGTGAATTTTTTTTTAACAACACGGATTTTGGGCCCACCTGTTTAGGCTTTAGCATTGAGTGGTTTCTATTGTGATATCAGTAGTTACTCTAACAGATCATTAATAGGTATCTTAACCCTATTAGTTTTTTTGGAGTTCTGTTCATGTCCATACTCGTTTAGACTTGGTTAATCTGTGATCGAATTATATTTCTTCAATCTTTGTCGTGTGCGAATCATTATTTTAGTTTATTCATTCATTGTCTTATAAGTTGTTGGGTTGGGCCCTTTGGGTTGCTGCAAACCCTCAGCCCAAACTTCAATTTCATCCCGGGCCCAACTCATTGCTAGCCAAACCGAGCTAGAACAGGTGGCCATGGAATAGCCTTTAGACTTACCCATTTGTTTATGGACATTTCAAGTCCAGTTTAGAAAAGCTTCTAGGTCCGAGGATGTTTCTCACTCAAACGGGCCGTAGAGTCTGGTCGGTGGGGAATGCCCTTTCTTTATAAAATTTTCCAAACAATCCATAATTGTCAGAATAAAACTCGCAATCAATGTTTCATTTCAACCAATAAAAATCCAATTCAAAACCCAAAATTCAATTCCAAATTCAGCCCAAAAATTCAATTTCAAATTAATCATTCTCACACTCACTCATCAAACACTCTTCATACACAATTCAAAATTCATTCCAAATTCAATGTCAATCCCAACTGCAAATCATCCAATTCGAGGCTCAACAATCATTTCAGTTTGAGGCCCAATAATCAAATTCAATCTGGCCCACTTCCAAACCTGGCCTGTTTTCCAAAACCGAACCTGGCCCGCTTTCCAAGGCTCAACCCGGCCTATGTTTCGAGCTCCAAACCTGGCCCGCTTTCCAAAGCCAATTCTGGCCCACATTTTAAGGCCTAATTCGGTCCAAATTTCAAAGCCCAATTCGGCCCACTTTTCCAAGGCCCAAACCTGGTTCATTAGTCCGAATTTGGCACACAATTTCAATTCAACCTCAATTCATTTTCAATTAAAAATCAATCTAAAAACCGATTCAAACCCATCTCCAATCAATCCAAATCAGCCTGAAATTCAACTTGGCCCATTTAATCCCAATTGATCCAAAAGGTTAACTCGGTCCACAACCCAATTACCCAAAAGTCCAATTCGGCACACAACCCAATCACCCCAGGGCCCAAATCACAATTGACCCAAAAGTTCAATCTGACCCACTTAGACCATGACCCACTTTGACCAGCCCAAGCTTGACCTTGACCCAACTTTGACCCGATCCCATTTTGACTCGGTCTAACTTTGACCCGACCCGTTTTCCAAACCCCAACCCAAACTCAATTCAAACCAAATTCGATTCGAACCCAATTCATTCAATTCAAATCCAAATTCAATTCAATTTCAAATTCAATTCAAATCCAAATTCAATTCAATTCCAAACTCATTCAAATCCAAATTCAATTCAATTCCAAACCCATTCAAATCCAAATTCAATTCAATTCCAAATTCATTCAAATCCAAATTCAATTCAATTCCAAACCCATTCAAATCCAAATTCATTTCAATTCCAATTCGAATCAATATTCATTCAACCCCGGTTCAACTTCGATTTCAATTCCGTTCCAATTTCTCCTACACTTTAAATGTCTCATAGACCCGAGCGTCTCACAGACTTTGTCATTCCAATGGTTCGAATGTCTCACAGACCTGAGCGTCTCACAGACCCGACGTCTCACAGACCCAAGCGTCTCACAGACTTCGAC
Source organism: Limonium bicolor (assembly GCA_023374045.1). Taxonomy (NCBI): domain Eukaryota; kingdom Viridiplantae; phylum Streptophyta; class Magnoliopsida; order Caryophyllales; family Plumbaginaceae; genus Limonium; species Limonium bicolor. The sequence goes on from CM041781.1 coordinate 208,546,140, forward strand.
ATCTCAAGGTTTCAAACGTCTCACGACCCGAGCGTCTCACAGACTAGCATCCTAAACTTGAAACTTCTCAAAATCGAACCCTTCTGAATCTTAAACATCTCAAAACTCCAAAAACCCAAAACCTGAACTACGTAAGGTCTGATCTCAACAGGGAGTTGAGTACGTAGGCAACCCACAGGGTGCGACCCCATTCCAATCAAAAACCCTTTTCTCCCACTCTAAGGTGTTCTTCATACCTCTCAAAACATTCAAATCCCCTCTACTCCCACAAACCCTCGATTTCTTCAACTCTCAAATCAGACTCCTAATCTTTCATTCTATACTCATTCGAATTCACAATTTCTCTTCTTGCGCAGCTTGGCAGAAAAGCTGGCCTCATCCACTTGTTTCCTCTCCTGTCCTAATCCTATCCTTGGCTTTAAATGAATCTCTAAAGGTTTTGAAAGAAGGCAATCCCGACAATTGGAGACCGAGGTTTCCTCGGGCACCAATCCAAGTCGTGGTCGTTGCCACTTCTAAGGGGTGTAACCCAGTGCGAACCCACACAGAATCTCTAGTATGACCGATAAGTCCTATCCATAGGCAAAATCTCAGAGTCAACCAACGGTTCTTAGAACCCTTCTCCTCCCTTCCTAGTTCCTTAGGTCAAACTAGGTGGCGACTCTAGTCATATCCGCCTTTAGAGGCATAAGTCCGCGTGGGCCCATTGAGAGCGGGTGTAGTGCACACTTGCACTTCCCCATGCTTTCTGGGAAAGACGGACGATTAGTAGGTATTTGAGGGATGCCAGAATAACGGGTTTTCACCCTCCACAGAATGGCATTTTAGGATCTAGGCTTTTCAGTCAAGAACCATATTTAGATAGACCCCCCTCATACCGAAAAATCACCCTCCACAGAATGGCGACTCTGCTGGGGAAAACTTGAGTAAGTTTTTCTCATAAACTTGGTCAAGGAAGACTGAACTCCATTCAAAATTGTCGGATTCCCCAACTTCTTTCAAAACCTTCAGAGATTCATTTCCAAGCCTTTAGGATTACTCTCTCCACACTTAGAGTGCTTTGTGAGGATAGTTAGGACGAGTGTTTAGAGTTCAAAATTGACTTTGATTACATGTGTGCTTTGACCTTTGCATGCTTCGCTTTGTTTACTATTGTGTGTTTACTGCTTATGTTCACTGCTCTTCATTCATGACATAATTGCTTATTTATGGTTTTTGTAAATGGGGCCTTCGTAGAAAGGAGCAACCCATTGTTGCATCGGGTAGTCTAGGAGCATGCATTCCTCTGTGTCACCTTCACTATCTGCGGGCGGGATTAACAATTGGTCCACAATTGATTCCCTCTGAGTATGGGTCCTTCGTAGTTAAGGAGTAAACCCACGAGGTGGTACGGCCGTAGTTGTCTACACCTTGAAACAACTCAGGATCCTTTCAAACACCTTTTCGAGTCAAAGCCAGCATATAGTAAGCTATGAGCCTTCAGTGTCCAGCTGCCTTATCCGGTGTCTAGGATGGGTTTCATGGGTAGTTGCCCCCTTGTATGCCGCCTGTCTGACCACCCTTTTGTCTTACCCTGAAGATTGCATGGGCTCAGTTCTCCAGATGTCCTCTGCACCACGGGTGTCTTTAAAGCCCAATGTCGCGCTACAAATTCATAGAGGATCCCGTATTTACGGATACCCATACATGACATAGCGTAGTCAGCGAATAATTTGGACTTTAGACACACCTCATCGTGCAGACGACGAGAGACCCGTTCCCATGCAGTACTTCCCCGAGTTTCCTGAAAAGTGAGTATGTTGTGATAATCCCCGGCCGTGGCTCGTGTGACTGTATCACTTCGGGTATCCTGACCTTTCGAACTTAAGCACTCCGGACTTTCTTGATGACGTGCCCCACAAGGCATAACAGAGATAAATACCGAGAGATGAACAGTGAAGGGACGACGGTTCCCCCGGTGGTATGGAAGCATTGATTGACCTGGAAGGTGATTATCCCAATCATTCACACTCAGCTCCACATAAAATCAGCCACGATTTTTTTATTTTGCGTTTACATCTGCGTGATCATGTTTCAAAAATTAGCAAAAATCAGAAAATCAATCATGTCGAACACTCCAATGAAATATCTTCAAAGTCGTCCATCTCGAATGTTTTCAAAATTGTTATTTCCAAAACATTTTTTCAAAACCGGTTTCAATCAAAGTCTTCCAGAAAACAACCTTTATCAAACGTTTTGCAAAGAACAGATTTCAAAAATCTATTATTTTCAAATGATTTTCAATCAATATTTCTCACAAATGTTGTTTCAAAAACTATTTCAAAAACAGATTTCAAAAACCTACTTTTTACAAACGAATTTCAAACAACTTTTTTTTCACGAATAGTATCTCAAACTTGTTTTTGAAAACAGTTTTCAAGTTGATTTTCACAAATGTTTTTCAAAATAAATGATTTAGTCCCCATGTTGTGACCCGCTATTTTTGAAGTTCAACCCACCTTCAAGAGCAGCGGTCATTACCGTGAAGCGTACTAGTCATTTCGTGTTTTCACAAAAGTGGTGGATTTTCACATAAGATTTAGTGCTCGATCATTCACCTTTCCTTTCTCAAAAATATCCCTCATTCCCTCGACGGAGCAAGTGAAGCAGCATGAAGATTGACTACGCGGATCAAGCTGAAAGCCAGAAGCGCACCAACCCGTGGAGCTAGCCGCGTGATATGAAGACTGTCACCAACCGTTTAAATATAGAGTCAGAGGTGTACCAACTCGAGTCAAGCAACATGAAGACTAGCAACGACCGTTCGAGTCTGAAGCAGCTGAGGGTCAGAAGAGCACCAACCAGTTTCTCTTGATCACAATGTCACTTTGCTGCAAGAGCCCAAAGAAACGAGCGAGCAAACAAGAGCCCGAACTTGAGCGAATGGCCAGTCAGGAGCCCAAACATGGATGTGCAGTCAATCAGAATCTCGAAGACAAAGCAGAAGAATTCGGAAGAAGTTTTTAACTCAAACTCCCCATTTAATGACTTTGAATTGATGTATAGGTTTTCCCCTAGCATTCTTTTCTCTCTTGTCAATTTCTGAATAGACTTTGTGTATAGGTTGTACATTCCCTTTCAATTTATTTAGATCAATGTGTACAGGGTTCCCCACTCCCTATTTTATTTGCGAATGACCGAGCGTCAAAATTCATATTGAGAAAATCCACCACTTCGAAAACACGTGTTTTCAAAACTGTTTTCTCCCAAAAAACTTTATTTCTTCCAGTATGCACGACTTGCTTCTTCCCATTGTCAGTCGGTTCACATTCGTTAATCACGCATGAATCGTACGCTCACAGAAAAATTGCATAATCACATGTTACATTTCCAACCTCACACACAGCATTCATCCCATTTTTCAAGCATGCTCACATTTGTCAGATTCTTTTTCTGTATGGTCGTGTTTGCAGGTGAATAACTGGCTCTTGCCTATGAGTGGCGACATCGAAGTGATAGCAAGAAATACCGGGCATTCAAGCTTTTTTCCCATTCAGCATACCATGTACATAGAGACCAACAACCACAAAAAAGCATGCACAAAAAAAATTCCAAAAAAATCACACATCCAAAAATCCAAAAAAAGTCATACATCCAAAAATCCTAAAATAAAAAACATACCTTCAAAAATCCCAAAAAATGCAGTCACTGTCATATCATGGGATCACCATGCGGGAGTTTTCACTCCCTAAAATTCCAAAATCCCAGGAGCCAATCATCGACCAAATACCATTTTGAAACAACTTCTCTCACATCACATCCAACAACTTGACCTTCTTCAGGGCTTACAATGACGGGATGAGCTTCATGAACCGCAAGCTGAGTTCGGCTCAAGCGAGACTAGTCATAACCTTACCACTCATGCATTGCATCCATTAAAAAAAACAAGCAAAAAAAAAATCGAATCAAAATCCAAATAAGTAATTTTCATTCTCATCATTTCATGCATCCTATACATAGTAATTCCATATTACCACATCATATTGCATTGTAGATAATTGCATTTGCATACTCCCATATCGAAACGATGTCTTCGGCGAAAAGCTTGATTGATTGTTTGAACATAGTGTTTGAATTACTAAACTCTTGACCCGTCAATGAACTCAAGGGTCCAATCAAAATCAGCACCACAAACCAAAGTGAGTAGTGTGCAAAGGGCGGTATTTTCCTTCGAATTTCAAATGAGTGTTTTGGACAATCCATTGAGTGATGAGGGAAAGTAAAGAGTTCCAATTGAGGTAAAACCACGAGCGACATGTGCATTCCTTCAGCACATGGAGAGGCACAAATCATAGTGAGAGCAATGTCGATAAACATGATACGAACTGTGATTCATGCAAAGATTTGAGAAGAGTAAGAAAACAATCATTGAATAATGAGAATGACGAGGCACTTAGGATCAAAATCCCCACAAAACCAAAAAGCTTTGACTGCCCTGTACATAATCCCTTAGTGAGCCCCGCTGAGCCTTTCACGATAAAACCTTTTTCTGTGAACTCCACAACATGCCAACCCACGTACATATGCTTACTTGCCTTTGCAATAGAGGATCTCAAAGGAGCCGGAACCATGGTCCCTCCCCACCATCTTTCACAAAAGCAACAAACAAAATGCTTGAGGAAAACAGAAATCAGTGAGTCGATGCAACTCCAAAGCCAAACACCAAAAACACCGAAAATGTTCAAGAAGATCGATGAGTCAATGCAACTCCAAAGCTGAAAGCCAAAATACAAAGCAGAGAACGCCTGAGAAAGTTGATGAGCCAAATGCAGTTTCAAAAAACAAAATGAGAAGAAAGTTCAAATCGAACACCAGAAGAGGCAAGAAGGAGAAATCAAAATCAGAAGGACCAATGATGTCCCATAGAAACCAATAAAAGGTTATCAAAACCCGTCCAATCATTCCACCCATGGCAAAGGCGAAACACGTCCTCTATTGCACAAAAGCTCCACAATTCCCAAATAAATCCTCCAGACCCATGTGACATACATCATACCCATTAACCCCGTTATAACCCAATAAAAGACCTCTGACTCGTTAGTTGGTGAGCGTTAACTGAAAGTATCGGATCTAAAACATGAATCATAAGTTTCGTGCTTGTTATCAACATGTCCCACCTCACAATGCAGGGACCATGAGCGAATGAGCGCAACCTTACCTTACAAGGTTTTTCGAGTGCGAGTGACTCTTTGATCGAAGCACCAAATCATAAACAACTAACCCCATTGCAGGTGAGGAATTTGTGAGGATCGGAAAGTCCAGAACCTCGAAAAAATTCTAAGGAAAATACTGCTCCGAGCGTCGAGAGTGTCATTACACCATTAGCACACACAGCTAGACTCACGGAGATTGATCCATATACCTCCATGAGAGGAAAGTGATTCGCGCACTCGAGTTCAACAATCACTCAAGATCGAACCGAAGATGTCTTATATTCGTACACCTCATATTAATAAAGATAGAGCCATACCCTCTCTCCAAAAATTGCATATGCATTTTGTATCGTACCTAGCACGTAATAATTGCATGCATCATAACCAGTTCATCATCGCATCTGACCGGTAAGAACTATGCCTAGTCTCGCTCAAGTCATAGTTGCAGTTGTTGAAGCGTGACTTTCGATCAAAAGATGTCAACTAGAGCCATACCTAGCCATCATTAAGCTATATTGAACCATCTCAGAGCCATCCCGGGCTACCTTGAGCTGCATCGAATCATTTCTGAGCCATCCCAGGCTATATTCGGGCTGCATTAAACCAATTCGGAGCCATCCGGAGCTTTGCGTAGACCATCCCGGAGCCATCTAGTTTCATGCTCGAGCCTCATCGACACCACTCCCAAAGTCAAGTAGAAGCCATGTGGGAGCCATCCTCAAAAATTGAGACTATCCCTAGAGCTACACGAAGCCATTCTCATACTTTGAAACCATTCTTGGAACTACACAGGGGGCATCCTAATAGTCCGAGAACAATACGGGAGCCACCTCAAATCCACATCAGATCTATCTCAGAGTCTTGCCTACAGAAATTCGAACTACGTATGGTCTGATCTCAATATGGAATTGAGTACGTAGGCAGCCCGTCCAGGGTGCGACCACATCAAGGGCGAAAATTTCCCTATTCCCCTCGGTATCATTAAAGTGAACCAACCAAAGCATCGTCATGCTCAATCAGCACAAGGTCATCCCGGAGCCATCCATGGAAATCCTGGAACCATGATGGGAACTCCCAACAAAGTCATGCAACTCTGTTTTCATCATTCACTCGTGAAAAACCATCCTCTCACTACAAAGTCCACCACAAACCCCGTCAAACAATAATAATTCATCGTCAGAGCCATCAAACCACCTTGAAAATCTCAAAGGCATATCAAACCCACCAATTGCCACAAAAATCACAAACCATGTCAAACCCACCAACCACCCCGAGACCATTGGTCACACCGGAGCCATCAGTGCATACCGGAGCCATCAGTGCATACCGGAGTCGTCAACGCATGCTGGAGCCATCTCAGATCCTTGAAGCCATGCCGGAGCCATACCGGAGCCATCCCGAGGTTTTGATGTTACTATAAAGCCATCTGCTCACACAAAAAACCTACCTCCACAAACAGGGAGTTTAATTCAATTAATACATTGGTTAATCACCTCACATCACATATCATCTGCATATACCCACAAAATTTGCTCACTATCTGACGCATCTTCACACCCGCTAGGCAGCTATTGCGCTACTAGTGCGGTCGCATTTCATTTTACACCCGCTAGACAGCTATTGCGCTACTAGTGCGGTCGATTTCATTTTACACCTGCTAGACAGCTATTGCGCTACTAGTGCGGTCGAATTTCATTTTACACCTGCTAGACAGCTATTGCGCTACTAGTACGGTCGCCTTTCGTTTTACACCCGCTAGGCAGCTATTGCGCTACTAGTGCGGTCGCATTTCATTTTACACTGCTAGACAGCTATTGCGCTACTAGTACGGTCGCCTTTCGTTTTACACCCGCTAGGCAGCTATTGCGCTACTAGTGCGGTCGCATTTCATTTTACACCCGCTAGACAGCTATTGCGCTACTAGTGCGGTCGCCTTTCATTTTACACCTCTAGAAGCTATTGCGCTACTAGTACGGTCGCCTTTCATTTTACACCCGCTAGGCAGCTATTACGCTACTAGTACGTCGTCTCGCCTTTTTTCCTCCACTAGGCAGCTATTACGCTACTAGTGCGAGATCGTTCATTTCATAACCCACTAGGCAGCTATTACGCTACTAGTGCGGTCTCGCCTTTTTCCTCCACTAGGCAGCTATTACGCTACTAGTGCGAGATCGTTCACTTCATCACCCCGCTAGGCAGCTATTACGCTACTAGTGCGGTCTCGCCTTTTTCCTCCACTAGGCAGCTATTACGCTACTAGTGCGAATCGTCCAATTCATAACCCACTAGGCAGCTATTACGCTACTAGTACGGTCTCGCCTTTTTCCTCCACTAGGCAGCTATTACGCTACTAGTGCGAGATCGTTCACTTCATCACCCGCTAGGCAGCTATTACGCTACTAGTGCGGTCTCGCCTTTTTTCCTCCACTAGGCAGCTATTACGCTACTAGTGCGAAATCGTCCAATTCATAACCCACTAGGCAGCTATTACGCTACTAGTACGCTACTAGTCGCCTTTTTTACCCACTAGCAGCTATTGCTACTAGTACGGTCGTTCATTTTACACCCCTAGCAGCTATTACGCTACTAGTACGGTCTTGCCTTTTTTCCTCCACTAGGCAGCTATTACGCTACTAGTGCGAGATCGTTCATTCATCACCCGCTAGGCAGCTATTACGCTACTAGTGCGGTCTCGCCTTTTTTCCTCCACTAGGCAGCTATTACGCTACTAGTGCGAATCGTACTTCATACCCACTAGGCAGCTATTACGCTACTAGTGCGGTCTCGCCTTTTTTCCTCCACTAGGCAGCTATTACGCTACTAGTGCGAGATCGTCACTTCATCACCCGCTAGGCAGCTATTACACTACAGTGCGGTCTCGCCTTTTTTCCTCCACTAGGCAGCTATTACGCTACTAGTGCGAAATCGTCCAATTCATAACCCACTAGGCAGCTATTACGCTACTAGTACGGTCTCGCCTTTTTTCCTCCACTAGGCAGCTATTACGCTACTAGTGCGAGATCGTTCACTTCATAACCCACTAGGCAGCTATTACGCTACTAGTGCGGTCCCGCCGTTTTTCCTCCACTAGGAAGCTATTACGCTACTGGTGCGAGATCGTTCATTCTATAACCCACTAGGCAGCTATTACGCTACTAGTGCGGTCCCGTCAGTTTTTCCTTCACTAGGCAGCTATTACGCTACTAGCGCAAGATCGTTTCACATCCACCTGCTAGGCAGCTATTACGCTACTAGTACGGTACTCCATTAAGGTATTATAGGCTCGTCATAAGTCCTATAGCTAGATGTCAAGAGGTCTAGTTGAGGCACTCCTAAGTCCTCGTACTTTCAATTGCATTATAGGCTCGTCATAAGTCCTATAGCTAGATGTCAAGAGGTCTAGTTGAGGCTCGTAAGTCCTCGTGCACCCCAATCAATCTAATTGTTAGTATCATAGGCTCGTCATAAGTCCTATGACTAGATATCAAGAGGTCTAGTTGAGGCTCGTCATAAGTCCTCGTACTTTCAATTGCATTATAGGCTCGTCATAAGTCCTATAGCTAGACGTCAAGAGGTTTAGTTGGGGCCCGTCATAAGTCCCCGTGCACCCGCACCCATAAGAGCAAATCATAAGCCGCGGTGAGAATTTTTGGCGCCCGTCAACCTTGATCCAATTCTGCAAGCCTTCTATTGCAGAATTGAATTAAGGGGAGCCATCTGTAGACACCAAAAATTCTCACCCCATAAAGCAAATTCCAAAATAATAAGAGGGGTCTTTGCCTTTCTTTTTCAAAACATATTAGCGTGCGTGCTAAGACGAAACCATCATTTTATAATCTTTTTCAAAGCATTTTCAGAAAAAAAAAACGCAATTCTTTGAAAATGAATTTCCATCGACAGTCCAGTTTCAAGGTCATCCCTTTTTGTCTATTCACTTATTTTACTATCTTATCTTGTTTTGTTTATATTCTATTTATTTATTTTTTATTTTTATTTTTTTATCCATCTATACACCTTTTCTTATATTTTATTTTATTCTACTAGTAACATTGGTATTTTTATTATCATTTCAGTTCACTTCTATTTAGACACTTTTATTTTCATCTTACAAACTCAATCCACACTTAGTTGAACTCTGGCCTAGACCAGGCCCTTAAACCCATTCCAGCACCTAGTATTGGACCTACCAAGCCACAACAACACAAAGCCCACCCATTTCTAAACCCTAAACCCACTACCCAATCGAGATCAATCTCTGCGTATAAAACTACTGAAAACCCTGAAAAAGAGAGAGGTGACCGCCGCCCGGCCTCACAGGTCCCAATCCCAATCCAAAAAATATCTTCTCTCGGAAACCACTGTTCAAAAAACAAAACGAAGCGGAGCTTTCTTCTACTCTGTTTGGCTCCACTCTCATTTCTCTTCTTTCACGGTGAATCAGAAATATACACATTTGCGCTTCACCATCGGCATCTTGGCAACACCACTGGCGAACCCAGAACACATGCTCTGCATCTACGTCCATCTCTTCACCCACGTTTTACAAATCAACTGGCGGGCGAGTTCACTTCCTCACTCTCCTAACTCAGAGTGATCGCAACCCAAACTGGCAAGAAGGAAACCCCAAGTTCTGCTCCTTCTTTCTTTTTGACTGGTGAACAACTTCATACATCACTGGAGCTGCTACACTGCCCAGATTATCTTCGTTTTCTTCACGCACGAGACAGCTCGCTAGAGCTGCTTCACCACCTCAGTCCATCCGCTTCACTCACAGTAGTTTTGACGACTTTTTTGGCGAACAAGGAACATGATAGCTCAGCACATCCTTCATCTTCTTCAATCTGGCAAATTAAGGAAATACATGCTTCGAGCCTTTCACTTACGGGTTTGCAACCAAACTGGCGAGAAGGAGCCCACAAACTCTGCTCCAGCTTCCTTCTTTTAAACTGGCGACAAGGATGCTCTGCACCTTCTTCATGCTCTTCGCGACGGAACAAACGAACTGTGCGCTCCTTCGTTACTTCTTTTCACTCACAGTGTACCTGCAACCCATACAAGCGAACAAGACAGACGAACAAAGGATATACATGCTCATCCACTTTCATTCTCTTCAAGTCCCTGACGAACAAAGCATATACACACTCCGCTCCTCACTCTCTTCATCGGCTTAACTGACCAGCTAGGAACATACACGCTCGGGCCTCCTCCATTCTCTTCACCGACAATAGTTCATTCTCTTCACCAGCGAAGTTTTTTGCAACGTCGTTGGCGAACTAGGAACAACCTGCCCCCACCTGTCATTCTTCTCACCGACGGTAGTTTTGCTACTCCAACTGGCGAACGAAGGAACTCAGAGCCCTGCCCTCTCTTCTTCTCTTCATCAGGAGTGTACAAGATCTACCCTCTCATCACTTCCCTCGTCAACGCCCACTGGAGAACGAGGACATACAAGCTCGGTGCTCCATTCTCTCCACTTCCGAGCAAGAAGCCGGCGACAAGGGAAATGAGCCCTGCGTCTTCTTTCTTCCTCATGTCGGCGAAGAAGGAACACGGGCCCTGCGCTTTCTTTTCTCCCTCACGTCGGATGAACAAGGAACCGGGCGAACAAAGACGAAACATGCTCTGCGAATGTCCCTTTCTTCACTATCGATGGTAAACGAGGGAAAATTCTAATTTGTCCTTCATTCGGTATGTGGTCCTAACCTGGTTTTATTCTACTGTCTTCTCTGGTTGTCAATACGATTCAGTACTCTACTCGAATGTCCATATTACTCTCTGTGTAATGGATTTATCATGTTCCTTCCTCTCTTTTCTGCTGAACACCTGTTGTCATGAATGGAATGGTATTAATGTATTATTATCGATCCTCAATGATGAAATTGTGAGAATAAAGCCCGGGATTAATTTTGCAAGTTACAGAGTATGATTAGGACTTGATATTTGAGAGAGGTTTTGACTTAATGATTTCCATATATATATAATTTTAGTTTGCTACCCAAAACTACCAAAAAAATGATAATCGCTGGATTTTATCTAAAAGAATAAAGAAGATGTGAGTGATTAGTATAGGGCTTAATAAAAAAAAGGGGGGGGCAGCGAAAAAAAAAAAGAAAAAGCAACAAAAACATAAATGAGCATGAAAAAAAAAGAGAGCAATTAGTTATTAACTTTGTTTGTTGTTCGTCTTAGTTTTCGTGAATTTTTTTTTAACAACACGGATTTTGGGCCCCCTGTTTAGGCTTTAGCATTGAGTGGTTTCTATTTTGATATCAGTAGTTACTCTAACAGATCATTAATAGGTATCTTAACCCTATTAGTTTTTTTGGAGTTCTGTTCATGTCCATACTCGTTTAGACTTGGTTAATCTGTGATCGAATTGTATTTCTTCAATCTTTGTCGTGTGCGAATCATTATTTTAGTTTATTTTATTCATTCATTGTCTTATAAGTTGTTGGGTTGGGCCCTTTGGGTTGCTGCAAACCCTCAGCCCAAACTTCAATTTCATCCCGGGCCCAACTCATTGCTAGCCAAACCGAGCTAGAACAGGTGGCCATAGAATAGCCTTTAGACTTACCCATTTGTTTATGGACATTTCAAGTCCAGTTTAGAAAAGCTTCTAGGTCCGAGGATGTTTCTCACTCAAACGGGCCGTAGAGTCTGGTCGGTGGGGAATGCCCTTTCTTTATAAAATTTTCCAAACAATCCATAATTGTCAGAATAAAACTCACAATCAATGTTTCGTTTCAACCAAAAAAATCCAATTCAAAACCCAAAATTCAATTCCAAATTCAGCCCAAAAATTCAATTTCAAATTAATCATTCTCACACTCACTCATCAAACACTCTTCATACACAATTCAAAATTCATTCCAAATTCAATGTCAATCCCAACTGCAAATCATCCAATTCGAGGCTCAACAATCATTTCAGTTTGAGGCCCAATAATCAAATTCAATCTGGCCCACTTCCAAACCTGGCCCGTTTTCCAAAACCGAACCTGGCCCGCTTTCCAAGGCTCAACCCGGCCTATGTTTCGAGCTCCAAACCTGGCCCGCTTTCCAAAGCCAATTCTGGCCCACATTTTAAGGCCTAATTCGGTCCAAATTTCAAAGCCCAATTCGGCCCACTTTTCCAAGGCCCAAACCTGGTTCATTAGTCCGAATTTGGCACACAATTTCAATTCAACCTCAATTCATTTTCAATTAAAATCAATCTAAAAACCGATTCAAACCCATCCCATCCAATCCAACTTCAATCCAAAATCAATAAGGCCCATTTCAGCCCAACTCAAAAAACTCATCCTAGCCCAAAATCCATAAGGCCCAATTCGCCCAAAAGCTCACAAGGTCCAGCCCATCCCAAAAGCCTAGACAAACCCCTTTGACCAACCCAAACTTTGACTTTGACCCAACCCTAACCTGGTCCACTTTGACCAACCTAACTTTGCCAAGCCCAGCTTGACCTTGACCTAACTTTGACCAGCCCAAGTTTGACCATGACCCACTTTGACTCGATCTCATTTGACTCAGTCTAACTTTGACACGGCCCCTTTTCCACCCCAATCCAAACTCATTCAAATCCAAATTCATTTCAGTTCCAATCAAATCATTCATTCAACCCTGCTTCAACTTCGATTTCAATTCCATTCCAATTTCTTCCACACTCTAAATGTCTCATAGACCCGAGCGTCTCACAGACTTTGGTCATCCCAATGACTTGAATGTCTCACAGACCCGAACATCTCACAGACCCGAGCGTCTCACAGATTCGAGCGTCTCACAGACTTCGACATCTCAAGGTTTCAAACGTCTCATAGACCCGAGCGTCTCACAACTACCCCCTCAAACCGAAACTTCAAACATCAAAATTCCAAAATCCTAAAATCATGAACTACGTAAGGTCTGATCTCAACAGGGAGTTGAGTACGTAGGCAGCCCATCTAGGGTGCGACCCATTCCAAATCAAAAAACCCTTTTCCCACTGTGAGACTTACTCATACCTCTCCTAGCATTCCAATCTCTTCTGACTCACTTTAAACCCTCAAACCTTTAGACTTCGGGTCTTCTTCATTCACTTAATCAATAAGCTTTCCTCAATTTTACTATTTACATTCATCAACTCTCAACCTGTCAACCTTTCATTTGGTCTAGCTTGGCAGAAAACTCGCCTCATCTACTCTCTCTCTCTTCTCATCTCCTAATCCTATCTTTGGCTTTAAATGAATCTCTTTAATAAGGTTTTGAAAGAAGACAATCCCGACAATTGGAGACCGAGGTTTCCTCGGGCACCAATCCGAAGTCGTGGTCGTTGCCACTTCTAAGGGGTGTAACCCAGTGCGAACCCACACAGAATCTCTGTATGATCAGATAAGTCCTATCCATAGGCAACAAATCATCAGAGTCAATTAACGGTTCTTAGAACCCTCTTCCTTCCTTCCTAGTTCCTTAGGTCAAACTAGGTGGCGACTCTAGTCAATTCCGCCTTATAGGGCATAAGTCCGCGTGGAGCCCATTGAGAGCGGGTGTAGTGCTCACTTGCACTTCCCCTTATGCTTTCTGGGAAAGACGGACGATTAGTAGGTATTTGAGGGATGCCATAATAACGGGTTTTCACCCTCCACAGAATGGCATTTTAGGATCTAGGCTTTTTAGTCAGACCATATTTAGATAGACCCCCCTCATACCGAAAATCACCCTCCACAGAATGGCGACTCTGCTGGGGAAAACTTGAGTAAGTTTTTCTCATAAACTTGGTCAAGGAAGACTGAACTCCATTCAAAATTGTCGGGATTCCCCAACTTCTTTCAAAACCTTCAAGAGATTCATTTCCAAGCCTTTAGGATTACTCTACTCCACACTTAGAGTGTGCTTTGTGAGGATAGTTAGGACGAGTGTTTAGAGTTCAAAATTGACTTTGATTACCACATGTGTGCTTTGACCTTTGCATGCTTCGCTTTTGTTTACTATTGTGTGTTTACTGCTTCATGTTCACTGCTCTTCATTCATGACATAATTGCTTATTTACGGTTTTTGTAAATGGGGCCTTCGTAGAAAGGAGCCAACCCATTGTTGCATCGGGTAGTCTAGGAGCATGCATTCCTCTGTGTCACCTTCACTATCTGCGGGCGGGATTAACAATTGGTCCACAATTGATTCCCTCTGAGTATGGGTCCTTCGTAGTTAAGGAGTAAACCCACGAGGTGGTACGGCCGTAGTTGTCTACACCTTGAAACAACTCAGGATCCTTTCAAACACCTTTTCGAGTCAAAGCCAGCATATAGTAAGCTATGAGCCTTCAGTGTCCAGCTGCCTTATCCGGTGTCTAGGATGGGTTTCATGGGTAGTTGCCCCCTTGTATGCCGCCTGTCTGACCACCCTTTTGCCTTACCCTGAAGATTGCATGGGCTCAGTTCTCCAGATGTCCTCTGCACCACGGGTGTCTTTAAAGCCCAATGTCGCGCTACAAATTCATAGAGGATCCCGTATTTACGGATACCCATACATGACATAGCGTAGTCAGCGAATAATTTGGACTTTAGACACACCTCATCGTGCAGACGACGAGAGACCCGTTCCCATGCAGTACTTCCCCGAGTTTCCCGAAAAGTGAGTATGTTGTGATAATCCCCGGCCGTGGCTCGTGTGACTGTATCGCTTCGGGTATCCTGACCTTTCGAACTTAAGCACTTCGGACTTTCTTGATGACGTGCCCTACAAGGCATAACAGAGATAAATCCCGAGAGATGAACAGTGAAGGAACGACGGTTCCCCCGGTGGTATGGAAGCATTGATTGACCTGGAAGGTGATTATCCCAATCATTCACACTCAGCTCCACAAAAATCAGCCACGATTTTATTTGCATTTACATCTATGTGTGATCACGTTTCAAAAATTAACAAAAATCAGAAAATCAATCATGTCAAACACTCCAATGAAATATCTTCAAAGTCGTCCATCTCAAATGATTAAAAAAAGATTTTCAAACTTGTTATTTCCAAAACAGTTTTCAAAATCGGTTTCAATCAAAGTCTTCCAGAAAACAAACTTTGTCAAGCAGTTTGCAAAGAACAGATTTCAAAAATCTACTGTTTACAAATGATTTTCAAACAATGTTTCTCACAAATGTTTTTTTTTCCAAAACTAGTTTCTAAAACAGCTTTCAAAACCCGTTTTTTGCAAACGAGTTTCAAATAGCATTTCTCACAGATGTTGTTTCGAAATAACATTTCTCACAAACGTGTTTCAAAACAAATGATTAGTCCCCATGTTGTGACCCGTTATTTTTGAAGTTCAACCCACCTTCAAGAGCAGCGGTCATTACTGTGGAGCGTACTAGTCATTTCGTGTCTTTCCAAAAGTGGTGGATTTTCACAATGATTTTGTGCTCGATCATTCACCTTTCCTTTCTCAAAAATATCCCTCATTCCTTCGACGGAGCAAGTGAAGCAGCATGAAGATTGACTACGCGGATCAAGCTGAAAGCCAGAAGCGCACCAACCCGTGGAGCTAGCCACGTGATATGAAGACTGTCACCAACCGTTTAAATATAGAGTCAGAGGTGTACCAACTCAGCAACATGAAGACTAGCAACGACCGTTCGAGTCTGAAGCTGCTGAGGGTCAGAAGAGCACCAACCAGTTTCTCTTGATCACAATGTCACTTTGCTGCAAGAGCCCAAAGACGAGCGAGCAAACAAGAGCCCGAACTTGAGCGAATGGCCAGTCAGGAGCCCAAACATGGATGTGCAGTCAATCAGAATCTCGAAGACGAAGCAGAAGAATTCGGAAGAAGTTTTTAACTCAAACTCCCCATTTAATGACTTTGAATTGATGTATAGGTTTTCCCCTAGCATTCTTTTCTCTCTTGTCAATTTCTGAATAGACTTTGTGTATAGGTTGTACATTCCCTTTCAATTTATTTAGATCAATGTGTACAGGGTTCCCCACTCCCTATTTTATTTGCGAATGACCGAGCGTCAAAATTCATATTGAGAAAATCCACCACTTCGAAAACACGTGTTTTCAAAACTGTTTTCTCCCAAAAAACTTTATTTCTTCCAGTATGCACGACTTGCTTCTTCCCATTGTCAGTCGTTCACATTCGTTAATCACGCATGAATCGTACTCATCACAGAAAAATTGCATAATCACATGTTACATTTCCAACACACCTCACACGAGCATTCATCCCATTTTTCAAGCATGCTAACATTTGTCAGATTGTTCTTTCTACAGTGATGGTCGTGTTTGCAGGTGAATAACTGTCTTTGCCTATGAGTGACGACATGATCTTCGAAGTGATAGCAAGAAATACCGGGCATTCAAGCTTTTTTCCCATTCAGCATACCATGTACATAGAGACCAACATAAAAAAAAAGCATACACAAAAAAAAATCCAAAAAAATCATACATCCAAAAATCCAAAAAAACATACATCCAAAAATCCAAAAAATCATACCTTCAAAAATCCAGAAAATGCAGCCATGTCATATCAGTGGGTCACCATGCGGGAGTTGTCACTCCCTAAAAGTCCCAAGATCCAGGAGCCAATCACCAACCTGACCTCACTCGAGAATTACTTCTTCGACAACAATCACCACAACTCGACCACCTTCAGAGCCAACATGACGGGATGAGCTTCATGAACCGCAAGCTGAATTCGGCTCAAGCGAGACTAGTCATAACCATACCACTCATGCATTGCATCCAAAAACAAAAAAACATAAAAAAAACATTCAGTCAACCATCTCAATTCATCATTTTCAGCATTTTATGCATCCTATACATGGTATTCCATATTACCACAATACATCGCATGGTAGATAATTGCATTTTCATGCTCCCATATCGAAACGACATCTTCGGGAAAATCACAGAGATTGATTGAACAGAGTGCATGAACCACTTAACTCTCGACCCGTTAATGAGTACAAGGGTCCAATCAAAATCAGCACCACAAACCAAGTGAGTAGTGTGCGAAGAGCGGTATTTTCCTTTGAATTTCCAAATGAATGTTTTGGACAATCCAATGAGATGAGGAAAGATAGAGCGAGTCCACAGAGGTAAAACCACGAGCGACTTGTGCTTTCCTTCAGCACATGGAGAGGCACAATTCATAGCGAGATCAATGTCGATAAACAGGATACGAACTGTGATTCATGCAAAGATCCGAGAATAGTAAGAAAACAATCATTGACTAATGAGGATGACGAGGCACTTAGGAATAAAATTCCCCACAAAACCAAAAAGCTTTGACTGCCCTTTACATATCCCTTAGTGAGCCCCGCTGAGCCTTTCATGAAAAACTCTTTTTCAGCAACTCCACAACATGCCAACCCACGTACATACACTTACTTGCCCTTGCAATAGAGGATCTCAAAGGAGCCGGAGCCATGGTCCCTCCCCCCATCTTCCACAAAAACAATGAAATGTTTGAAGAAATCAGTGAGTCAATGCAACTCCAAGGCCAAACACCAAAAGGAAAGCCAAAATGTTCAAGAAGATCGATAAGTCAATGCAACTTTGAAGCGAAAGCCAAAATGCAAAGCAAAAATGCTTGAGAAAGTTGATGAGCCAAATGCAATTTCAAAAACACAAAAATGAGAAGAAAGTTCAAATCGTATGCCAGAAGAGGCAAGAAGGAGAAATCCAAACCAAAAGGACCAATGATGTCCCGAAGAAACCGATAAGGGGTTATCAAAACCCGTCTAATCATTCCACCCATGGCAAAGGCGAAACATGTCCTCTATTGCACAAAAGCTCCACAATTCCTGAACAAATCCTCTAGTCCCATGTACATACATACCCCTCACCCCGTTATAACCCAATAAAAGACCTCTGACTCGTTAGTTGGTGAGCGTTAACTGAAAGTATCGGATCTGAAACATGAATCATAAGTTTCGTGCTTGTTATCAACATGTCCCACCTCACAATACAGGGACTATGAGCGAATGAGTGCGACCTTACTTCACAAGGTCTTCCGAGTGCGAGTGACTCTTTAATCAAAGCACCAAATCATAAACAGCTTACCCCATCGCAGGTGAGGAATTTGTAAGGATCGGAAAGTCCAGAACTTCGAAAAAAATTCTAAGGAAAATACTGCTCCGAGCGTCGAGAGTATCATTACACCATTAGCACACACAACTAGACTCACGAGAGATTGACCCATATACCTCCATGAGAGGAAAGTGATTCGTGCACTCGAGTTCAACAATCACTCAAGATCGAACCGAAGATGTCTTATATTCGTAAACCTCATATTAATAGAGATAGGACCGTACCTTCTCTCCAAAAACTGCATATGCATTTTGCATCGTGTCTAGCATTTAATACTTGCATGCACCATAATCATTTCATCTTCAACATCTGACTGGTAAGAATTCTACCTAGTCTCGCTAAAAGTCGACCTCAGTTGCAGTTGTGAAGCGTAACTTTCGATCAAAAGATGTCAACTAGAGCCATCATTGGCCATCATCAAGCTATATCGAACCATCTTGGAGCCATTCTGGGCTATCCTCGAGCTACATCGAACCAAACAGGAGCCACCCGGAGCCATGCGAAGACAATTCGGAGCCATCTAGCGTCATGCTCGAGCCTTGTCGACACCACTCCCAAAGCCAAGCTGGAGCCATACGGAGCCATCCTCAGACATTGAGACCATCCCTAAAGCTACACGGGGCCATCCCATCCGTTCAAGAACAATACCAGAGCCACCTCAAAGCAGGTCAGAGCCATTTCGTCACCAAGACCTTGCTCACAGAGCATCGAACTACGTATGGTCTGATCTCAATATGGAATTGAGTACGTAGGCAGCCCGTCCAGGGTGCGACCACATCAAAGGTGAAAACTTCCCTTTTCCCTCGGTGTCATCAAAGTGAACCAACCAAAGCATCGTCATGCTCAATCAGCACAAGGTCATCCCGGAGCCATCCATGGAAATCCTAACCATGATGGGAACTCCCAACAAAGTCATGCAACTGTGTTTCATCATTCACTCGTGAAAACCATTCACTCACTACAAAGTCCACAACAAATCCCGTCAAACAACAATAAATTCATCATCGGAGCCATCAAACCACCCTGAAAAAAATCTCAAGGCAAATCAAAGCCCACAAACTGCCACAAAATCACCAACCATGTCAAACCCACCAACCACCCGAGACCATTGGTCACACCGGAGCCATCAGTGCATACCGAGCCATCAGTGCATACCGGAGCCATCAACGCATGCTGGAGCCATCTCAGATCCTTGAAGCCATGCCGGAGCCACCGAGCCATCCCGAAGTTTTGATGTAACTATAGAGCCATCTGCTCACACAAAAACCTACCTCCACAAACAGGGAGTTTAATTCAATTAATACATTGGTTAATCACCTCACATCACATATCATCTGCATATACCCACAAAATTTGCTCACTATCTGACGCATCTTCACACCCGCTAGGCAGCTATTGCGCTACTAGTGCGGTCGCATTTCATTTTACACCCGCTAGACAGCTATTGCGCTACTAGTGCGGTCGAATTTTCATTTTTACACCTGCTAGACAGCTATTGCGCTACTAGTACGGTCGCCTTTCGTTTTACACCCGCTAGGCAGCTATTGCGCTACTAGTGCGGTCGCATTTCATTTTACACCTGCTAGACAGCTATTGCGCTACTAGTACGGTCGCCTTTCGTTTTCACCCGCTAGGCAGCTATTGCGCTACTAGTGCGGTCACATTTCATTTTACACCTGCTAGACAGCTATTGCGCTACTAGTACGGTCGCCTTTCATTTTACACCCGCTAGAGCTATTGCGCTACTAGTGCGGTCGCTTTCATTTTACACCCGCTAGACAGCTATTGCGCTACTAGTGCGGTCGATTTTTTTTTACACCGCTAGACAGCTATTGCGCTACTAGTACGGTCGCCTTTCATTTTACACCCGCTAGGCAGCTATTACGCTACTAGTACGGTCTCGCCTTTTTTCCTCCACTAGGCAGCTATTACGCTACTAGTGCGAGATCGTTCATTTCATAACCCACTAGGCAGCTATTACGCTACTAGTGCGGTCTCGCCTTTTTTCCTCCACTAGGCAGCTATTACGCTACTAGTGCGAGATCGTTCACTTCATCACCCGCTAGGCAGCTATTACGCTACTAGTGCGGTCTCGCCTTTTTTCCTCCACTAGGCAGCTATTACGCTACTAGTGCGAATCGTTCCAATTCATAACCCACTAGGCAGCTATTACGCTACTAGTTCGGTCTCGCCTTTTTTCCTCCACTAGGCAGCTATTACGCTACTAGTGCGAGATCGTTCACTTCATCACCCGCTAGGCAGCTATTACGCTACTAGTGCGGTCTCGCCTTTTTTCCTCCACTAGGCAGCTATTACGCTACTAGTGCGAAATCGTCCAATTCATAACCCACTAGGCAGCTATTACGCTACTAGTACGGTCTCGCCTTTTTTCCTCCACTAGGCAGCTATTACGCTACTAGTGCGAGATCGTTCACTTCATAACCCACTAGGCAGCTATTACGCTACTAGTGCGGTCCCGCCGTTTTTCCTCCACTAGGAGCTATTACGCTACTGTGCGAGATCGTTCATTCTATAACCCACTAGGCAGCTATTACGCTACTAGTGCGGTCCCGTCAGTTTTTCCTTCACTAGGCAGCTATTACGCTACTAGCGCAAGATCGTTTCACATCCACCTAGGCAGCTATTACGCTACTAGTACGGTACTCCATTAAGGTATTATAGGCTCGTCATAAGTCCTATAGCTAGATGTCAAGAGGTCTAGTTGAGGCACTCCTAAGTCCTCGTACTTTCAATTGCATTATAGGCTCGTCATAAGTCCTATAGCTAGATGTCAAGAGGTCTAGTTGAGGCTCGTCATAAGTCCTCGTGCACCCCAATCAATCTAATTGTTAGTATCATAGGCTCGTCATAAGTCCTATGACTAGATATCAAGAGGTCTAGTTGAGGCTCGTCATAAGTCCTCGTACTTTCAATTGCATTATAGGCTCGTCATAAGTCCTATAGCTAGACGTCAAGAGGTTTAGTTGGGGCCCGTCATAAGTCCCCGTGCACCCGCACCCATAAGAGCAAATCATAAGCCGCGGTGAGAATTTTTGGCGCCCCGTCAACCTTGATCCAATTCTGCAAGCCTTCTATTGCAGAATTGAATCAAAAGCCATCTGTAGACACCAAAATTCTCACCCCATAAAGCAAATTCCGAAATAATAAGAGGGGTCTTTGCCTTTCTTTTTCAAAACATATTAGCGTGCGTGCTAAGACGAAACCATCATTTTATAATCTTTTTCAAAGCATTTCAGAAAAAAAAACGCAATTCTTTGAAAATGAATTTCCATCGACAGTCCAGTTTCAAGGTCATCCCTTTTGTCTATTCACTTATTTTACTATCTTATCTTGTTTTGTTTATATTCTATTTATTTATTTTTTATTTTTATTTTTTTATCCATCTATACACCTTTTCTTATATTTTATTTTATTCTACTAGTAACATTGGTATTTTTATTATCATTTCAGTTCACTTCTATTTAGACACTTTTATTTTCATCTTACAAACTCAATCCACACTTAGTTGAACTCTGGCCTAGACCAGGCCCTTAAACCCATTCCAGCACCTAGTATTGGACCTACCAAGCCAACACACAAAGCCCACCCATTTCTAAACCCTAAACCCACTACCCAATCGAGATCAATCTCTGCGTATAAAACTACTGAAAACCCTGAAAAAGAGAGAGGTGACCGCGCCCGGCCTCACAGGTCCCAATCCCAATCCCAAAAAATATCTTCTCTCGGAAACCACTCGTTCAAAAAACAAAACGAAGCGGAGCTTTCTTCTCCTCTGTTTGGCTCCACTCTCATTTCTCTTCTTTCACGGTGAATCAGAATATACACATTTGCGCTTCACCATCGGCATCTTGGCAACACCACTGGCGAACCCAGAACACATGCTCTGCATCTACGTCCATCTCTTCACCCACGTTTTACAAATCAACTGGCGGGCGAGTTCACTTCCTCACTCTCCTAACTCAGAGTGATTCGCAACCCAAACTGGCAAGAAGGAAAACCCCAAGTTCTGCTCCTTCTTTCTTTTTGACTGGTGAACAACTTCATACATCACTGGAGCTGCTACACTGCCCAGATTATCTTCGTTTTCTTCACGCACGAGACAGCTCGCTAGAGCTGCTTCACCACCTAAGTCCATCCGCTTCACTCACTCCAGTTTTGACAAACTTTGCTGGCGAACAAGGAATATGCTAGCTCAGCACATCCTTCATCTTCTTCAATCTGGCAAATTAAGGAAATACATGCTTCGAGCCTTTCACTTACGGGGTTTGCAACCAAACTGGCGAGAAGGAGCCCACAAACTCTGCTCCAGCTTCCTTCTTTTAAACTGGCGACAAGGATGCTAGCTCTGCACCTTCTTTATGCTCCTCGCGACGGAACAAACGAACTGTGCGCCTCCTTCGTTACTTCTTTTCACTCACAGTGTACCTGCAACCCATACAAGCGAACAAGACTGACGAACAAAGGATATACATGCTCATCCACTTTCATTCTCTTAAGTCCCTGGCGAACAAAGCATATACACACTCCGCTCCTCACTCTCTTCATCGGCTTAACTGACCAGCTAGGAACATACACGCTCTGGGCCTCCTCCATTCTCTTCACCGACAATAGTTCATTCTCTTCACCGGCGAAGTTTTTTGCAACGTCGTTGGCGAACTAGGAACAACCTGCCCCCACCTGTCATTCTTCTCACCGACGGTAGTTTTGCTACTCCAACTGGCGAACGAAGGAACTCAGAGCCCTGCCCTCTCTTCTTCTCTTCATCAGGAGTGTACAAGATCTACCCTCTCATCACTTCCCTCGTCAACGCCCACTGGAGAACGAGGACATACAAGCTCGGTGCTCCATTCTCTCCACTTCCGAGCAAGAAGCCGGCGACAAGGGAAATGAGCCCTGCGTCTTCTTTTCTTCCTCATGTCGGCGAAGAACACGGGCCCTGCGCTTTCTTTTCTCCCTCACGTCGGATGAACAAGGAACCGGGCGAACAAAGACGAAACATGCTCTGCGAATGTCCCTTTCTTCACTATCGATGGTAAACGAGGGAAAATTCTAATTTGTCCTTCATTCAGTATGTGGTCCTAACCTGGTTTTATTCTACTGTCTTCTCTGGTTGTCAATACGATTCAGTACTCTACTCGAATGTCCATATTACTCTCTGTGTAATGGATTTATCATGTTCCTTCCTCTCTTTTCTGCTGAACACCTGTTGTCATGAATGGAATGGTATTAATGTATTATTATCGATCCTCAAATGATGAAATTGTGAGAATAAAGCCCGGGATTAATTTTGCAAGTTACAGAGTATGATTAGGACTTGATATTTGAGAGAGGTTTTGACTTAATGATTTCCATATATATATATATTTTAGTTTGCTACCCAAAACTACCAAAAAAATGATAATCGCTGGATTTTAATCTAAAAAGAATAAAGAAGATGTGAGTGATTAGTATAGGGCTTAATAAAAAAAAGGGGGGGCAGCGAAAAAAAAAAGAAAAAGCAAACAAAAACATAAATGAGCATGAAAAAAAAAGGAGCAATTAGTTATTAACTTTGTTTGTTGTTCGTCTTAGTTTTCGTGAATTTTTTTTAACAACACGGATTTTGGGCCCACCTGTTTAGGCTTTAGCATTGAGTGGTTTCTATTTTGATATAAGTAGTTACTCTAACAGATCATTAATAGGTATCTTAACCCTATTAGTTTTTTTGGAGTTCTGTTCATGTCCATACTCGTTTAGACTTGGTTAATCTGTGATCGAATTGTATTTCTTCAATCTTTGTCGTGTGCGAATCATTATTTTAGTTTATTTTATTCATT
The DNA here is from genome assembly GCA_023374045.1 of Limonium bicolor. Taxonomy (NCBI): domain Eukaryota; kingdom Viridiplantae; phylum Streptophyta; class Magnoliopsida; order Caryophyllales; family Plumbaginaceae; genus Limonium; species Limonium bicolor. Next base: position 208,570,224 of record CM041781.1, read on the forward strand.
CATTGTCTTATAAGTTGTTGGGTTGGGCCCTTTGGGTTGCTGCAAACCCTCAGCCCAAACTTCAATTTCATCCCGGGCCCAACTCATTGCTAGCCAAACCGAGCTAGAACAGGTGGCCATAAATAGCCTTTAGACTTACCCATTTGTTTATGGACATTTCAAGTCCAGTTTAGAAAAGCTTCTAGGTCCGAGGATGTTTCTCACTCAAACGGGCCGTAGAGTCTGGTCGGTGGGGAATGCCCTTTCTTTATAAAATTTTCCAAACAATCCATAATTGTCAGAATAAAACTCACAATCAATGTTTCGTTTCAACCAATAAAAATCCAATTCAAAACCCAAAATTCAATTCCAAATTCAGCCCAAAAATTCAATTTCAAATTAATCATTCTCACACTCACTCATCAAACACTCTTCATACACAATTCAAAATTCATTCCAAATTCAATGTCAATCCCAACTGCAAATCATCCAATTCGAGGCTCAACAATCATTTCAGTTTGAGGCCCAATAATCAAATTCAATCTGGCCCACTTCCAAACCTGGCCCGTTTTCCAAAACTGAACCTGGCCCGCTTTCCAAGGCTCAACCCGGCCTATGTTTCGAGCTCCAAACCTGGCCCGCTTTCCAAAGCCAATTCTGGCCCACATTTTAAGGCCTAATTCGGTCCAAATTTCAAAGCCCAATTCGGCCCACTTTTCCAAGGCCCAAACCTGGTTCATTAGTCCGAATTTGGCACACAATTTCAATTCAACCTCAATTCATTTTCAATTAAAAATCAATCTAAAAACCGATTCAAACCCATCTCCATCCAATCCACTTCAATCCAAAATCAATAAGGCCCATTTCAGCCCAACTCAAAAAAACTCATCCTAGCCCAAAATCCATAAAGGCCCAATTCGGCCCAAAAGCTCACAAGGTCCAGCCCATCCCAAAAGCCTAGACAAAACCCCTTTGACCAACCCAAACTTTGACTTTGACCCAACCCTAACCTGGGCCAACTTTGACCAACCTAACTTTGACCAGCCCAAGCTTGACCTTGACCTAACTTGACCAGCCCAAGTTGACCATGACCCAACTTTGACTCGATCTCATTTTGACTCAGTCTAACTTTGACACGGCCCGTTTTCCAACCCCAATCCAAACTCATTCAAATCCAAATTCATTTCAGTTCCAATTCAAATCAATATTCATTCAACCCTGCTTCAACTTCGATTTCAATTCCATTCCAATTTCTTCCACACTCTAAATGTCTCATAGACCCGAGCGTCTCACAGACTTTGTCATCCAATGACTTGAATGTCTCACAGACCCGAACTCTACAGACCCGAGCGTCTCACAGATTCGAGCGTCTCACAGACTTCGACATCTCAAGGTTTTCAAACGTCTCATAGACCCGAGCGTCTCACAGACTAACCCCTCCAACCCGAAACTTCCACAAATCAATTCCAAAATCCTAAAATCATGAACTACGTAAGGTGACTCAACAGGGAGTTGAGTACGTAGGCACCCCTAGGGTGCGACCCCATTCCAAATCAAAAAACCCTTTTCCCACTGTGAGACGGTACACTACCCTCAGAAATCAACTCCACTCTTTAAACTCAAAACCTTTAGACTTCGGCTTCATTCACTTAATCAATAAAGCTTCCCTCAATTTTACATTTACATTCAATCAACTCTCAACCTGTCAACCCTTCATTTGGTGCTAGCTGGCAGAAAAGCTTGCCTCATCTACTCCTCTCTCTCTCTCATCCTTCCTATCTTTGGCTTTTAAATGAATCTCTTAAAAAGGTTTTGAAAGAAGAAATCCCGACAATTGGAGACCGAGGTTTCCTCGGGCACCAAGCCGAAGTCGTGGTCATTGCCACTTCTAAGGGGTGTAATCCAGTGCGAACCCATAACAGAATCTCCAGTATGATCAGATAAGTCCTATCCATAGGCAACAAATCATCAGAGTCAATTAACGGTTTGAACCCTTCTCTTCCCTTCCTAGTTCCTTAGGTCAAACTAGGTGGCGACTCTAGTCAATTTCCGCCTTAGGGCATAAGTCCGCGTGGAGCCCATTGAGAGCGGGTGTAGTGCTCATTAGCATTCCCCATAAGCTTTCTGGGAAAGACGGACGATGTAGTAGGTATTTGAGGGATGCCAGAATAACGGGTTTTCACCCTCCAGAATGGCATTTTCTAGGATCTCGGCTTTTCAGTCAGATCATATTCAGATAGACCCCCCTCATACCGAAAAATCACCCTCCACAGAATGGCGACTCTGCTGGGGAAAACTTGAGTAAGTTTTTCTCATAAACTTGGTCAAGGAAGACTGAACTCCATTCAAAATTGTCTGGATTCCCCAACTTCTTTCAAAACCTTCAAGAGATTCATTTCCAAGCCTTTAGGATTACTCTACTCCACACTTAGAGTGTGCTTTGTGAGGATAGTTAGGACGAGTGTTTAGAGTTCGAAATTGACTTTGATTACCACATGTGTGCTTTGACCTTTGCATGCTTCGCTTTGACTATTGTGTGTTTACTGCCCTTCATTCATGATATAAGCTTATTTACGGTTTTGTAAATGGGGCCTTCGTAGAAAGGAGCCAACCCATTGTTGCATCGGGTAGTTTAGGACATGCATTCCTCTGTGTCACCTTACTATCTGCGGGCGGGATTAACAATTGGTCCACAATTGATTCCCTCTGAGTATGGGTCCTTCGTAGTTAAGGAGTAAACCCACGAGGTGGTATGGCCGTAGTTGTCTACACCTTGAAACGACTCAGGATCCTTTCAAACACCTTTTCGAGTCAAAGCCAGCATATAGTAAGCTATGAGCCTTCAGTGTCCAGCTGCCTTATCCAGTGTCTAGATGGGTTTATGGGTAGTTGCCCCCTTGTATGTCGCCTGTCTGACCACCCTTTGCCTTACCCTGAAGATTGCATGGGCTCAGTTCTCCAGTGTCCTCTGCACCACGGGTGTCTTTAAAGCCCAATGTCGCGCTACAAATTCATAGAGGATCCCGTATTTACGGATACCCATACATGACATAGCGTAGTCAGCGAATAATTTGGACTTTAGACACACCTATCGTGCAGACGACGAGAGACCCGTCCCATGCAGTACTTCCCCGAGTTTCCCGAAAAGTGAGTATGTTGTGATAATCCCCGGCCGTGGCTCGTGTGACTGTATCGCTTCGGGTATCCTGACCTTTCGAACTTAAGCACTTCGGACTTTCTTGATGACGTGCCCTACAAGGCATAACAGAGATAAATCCCGAGAGATGAACAGTGAAGGAACGACGGTTCCCCCGGTGGTATGGAAGCATTGATTGACCTGGAAGGTGATTATCCCAATCATTCACACTCAGCTCCACAAAAAATCAGCCACGATTTTATTTACATTTACATCTATGTGTGATCACGTTTCAAAAATTAACAAAAATCAGAAAATCAATCATGTCAAACACTCCAATGAAATATCTTCAAAGTCGTCCATCTCGAATGATTAAAAAAAAAAGATTTTCAAACTTGTTATTTCCAAAACAGTTTTCAAAATCGGTTTCAATCAAAGTCTTCCAGAAAACAAACTTTGTCAAGCAGTTTGCAAAGAACAGATTTCAAAAATCTACTGTTTACAAATGATTTTCAAACAATGTTTCTCACAAATGTTTTTTTTTCCAAAACTAGTTTCTAAAACAACTTTCAAAACCCGTTTTTTGCAAACGAGTTTCAAATAGCATTTCTCACAGATGTTGTTTCGAAATAACATTTCTCACAAACGTGTTTCAAAACAAATGATTTAGTCCCCATGTTGTGACCCGTTATTTTTGAAGTTCAACCCACCTTCAAGAGCAGCGGTCATTACTGTGGAGCGTACTAGTCATTTCGTGTCTTCCAAAAGTGGTGGATTTTCACAATGATTTTGTGCTCGATCATTCACCTTTCCTTTCTCAAAAATATCCCTCATTCCTTCGACGGAGCAAGTGAAGCAGCATGAAGATTGACTACGCGGATCAAGCTGAAAGCTAGAAGCGCACCAACCCGTGGAGCTAGCCGCGTGATATGAAGACTGTCACCAACCGTTTAAATATAGAGTCAGAGGTGTACCAACTCGAGTCAAGCAACATGAAGACTAGCAACGACCGTTCGAGTCTGAAGCAGCTGAGGGTCAGAAGAGCACCAACCAGTTTCTCTTGATCACAATGTCACTTTGCTGGAAGAGCCCAAAGACAAGCGAGCAAACAAGAGCCCGAACTTGAGCGAATGGCCAGTCAGGAGCCCAAACATGGATGTGCAGTCAATCAGAATCTCGAAGACAAAGCAGAATAATTCGGAAGAAGTTTTTAACTCAAACTCCCCATTTAATGACTTTGAATTGATGTATAGGTTTTCCCCTAGCATTCTTTTCTCTCTTGTCAATTTCTGAATAGACTTTGTGTATAGGTTGTACATTCCCTTTCAATTTATTTAGATCAATGTGTACAGGGTTCCCCACTCCCTATTTTATTTGCGAATGACCGAGCGTCAAAATTCATATTGAGAAAATCCACCACTTCGAAAACACGTGTTTTCAAAACTGTTTTCTCCCAAAAACTTTATTTCTTCTTCCAGTATGCACGACTTGCTTCTTCCCATTGTCGACTGTTCACATTCGTTAATCACGCATGAATCGTACTCATCACAGAAAAATTGCATAATCACATGTTACATTTCCAACACACCTCATGCGAGCATTCATCCCATTTTTCAAGCATGCTCACATTTGTCAGATTGTTCTTTCTACAGTGATGGTCGTGTTTGCAGGTGAATACCTGTCTTTGCCTATGATGACGACATGATCTTCGAAGTGATAGCAAGAAATACCGGGCATTCAAGCTTTTTTCCCATTCAGCATACCATGTACATAGAGACCAACAATAAAAAAAAAGCATACACAAAAAAAAATCCAAAAAAAAAGACTCATACATCCAAAAATCCAAAAAAATCATACATCCAAAAATCCAAAAAAATCATACCTTATTCAAAATCCCAGAAAAAAATGCAGCCAATGTCATATCAGTGGGCACCATGCGGGGAGAGTGGACAGATCCAGGAGTCCATCACCAACCTGACCACTCGAGAATTACTTCTTCGACAACAATCACCACAACTCGACCACCTTCAGAGCCAAACATGACGGGATGAGCTTCATGAACCGCAAGCTGAATTCGGCTCAAGCGAGACTAGTCATAACCATACCACTCATGCATTGCATCCAAAAACAAAACAAACATAAAAAAAACTTCAGTCAACCATCTCAATTCATCATTTTCAGCATTTTATGCATCCTATACATGGTATTCCATATTACCACAATACATCGCATGGTAGATAATTGTATTTTCATGCTCCCATATCGAAACGACATCTTCGGGAAAATCACAAGAGATTGAACAGAGTGCATGAACCACTTAACTCTCGACCCGTTAATGAGTACAAGGGTCCAATCAAAATCAGCACCAAAACCAAGTGAGTAGTGTGCGAAGAGCGGGTATTTTCTCTTGAATTCCAAAAGAGGGTATTGGACCATCCATCGAGCGATGAGGGAAGATAGAGCGAGTCCATAGAGGTAAAACCACGAGCGACTTGTGCTTTCCTTCAGCACATGGAGAGGCACAATTCATAGCGAGATCAATGTCGATAAACAGGATACGAACTGTGATTCATGCAAAGATCCGAGAATAGTAAGAAAACAATCATTGACTAATGAGGATGACGAGGCACTTAGGAATAAAATTCCCCACAAAACCAAAAAGCTTTGACTGCCCTTAATATCCCTTAGTGACCCCGCTGTACCTTCTCAAAACTTGTTCACCCTCCATAAATCCAGCCAACTCCATGTCCATACTTACTGCCCTTGCAATAAGGATCTCAAAGGAGCCGAGCCATGGTCCCTCCCCACCATCTTCCACAAAAACAATGAAATGTTTGAAGAAATCAGTGAGTCAATGCAACTCCAAGGCCAAACACCAAAAGGAAAGCCAAAATTTCAAGAAGATCGATCAATGCAACTTTGAAGCTGAAAGCCAAAATGCAAAGAAAAAATGCTTGAGAAAGCTGATGAGCCAAATGTAATTTCAAAAACACAAAAATGAAAAGAACGTTCAAATCGTATGCCAGAAGAAGCAAGAAGGAGAAATCCAAACCAAAAGGACCAATGATGTCCCGAAGTAACCGATAAGGGGTTATCAAACCGTCTATCATTCCACCCATGCGAAGGCGAAACATGTCCTCTATTGCACAAAAGCTCCACGATTCCTGAACAAATCATCCAGTCCTATGCAACGTACATCATACCCCTCAGCCCCATTACAACCCAATAAAGACCTCCGACTCATAAGTCGATGAGCATTAACGGAAAGTATCGGATCTGAAACATGAATCATAAGCTTCGTGCTTGTTATCAACATATCCCATCATACCAAAGGGACCATGAGCGGATGAGTGTGACCTTACTACACAAGGTCTTCCGAGTGCGAGTGGCTCTTTAATCAAAGCACCAAATCATAAACAGCTTACCTCATTACAGGTGAGGAATTTGTAAGGATCGGAAAGTCCAGAACTTCGAAAAAAAAAATTCTAAGGAAAATACTGCTCTGAGCGTCGAGAGTATCATTACACCATTAGCACACACAGCTAGACTCACGAGAGATTGACCCATATACCTCCATGAAAGGAAAGTGATTCGCGCACTCGAGTTCAACAATCGCTCAAGATCGAACCGAAGATGTCTTATATTTGTAAACCTCATATTAATAGAGATAGGACCGTACCTTCTCTCTAAAAACTGCATATGCATTTTGCATCATGTCTAGCATTTAATACTTGCATGCACCATAATCAATTCATCTTCAACATCTGACTGGTAAGAATTCTACCTAGTCTCGCTAAAAGTCGACTTCAGTTGCAGTTGTGAAGTGTAACTTTCGATCAAAAGATGTCAACTGGGGCCTTCCATGGCCATCATCAAGCTATATCGAACCATCTTGGAGCCACTCTTGGCTATCCTCGAGCTACATCGAACCAAACAAGAGCCATTCGGAGCCATGCAAAGACCACCCCGGAGCCATCCAGTGTCATGCACGAGCTTGATCGACACTACTCCCAAAACCGAGCTGAAGCCATGCGGGAGCCATCCTCAAACATTAAGAGCTCCACAGGAGCCATTTCATCATCAAGGCCTTGCCCACAGAGTATCGAACTACGTATGGTCTGATCTCAATATGGAATTGAGTACGTAGGCAGCCCGTCCAGGGTGCGACCGCATCAAAGGCGAAAACTTCCCTTTTCCCCTCGGTGGCATCGAAGTGAACCAACTAAAGCGTTGTCATGCTCAATCGGCACAAGGTCATCTCGGAGGCATCCATGGAAATCCTAGAACCATGATGGGAACTCCCAACAAAGTCATGCAACTGTGTTTCATCATTCACTTGTGAAAAACCATTCACTCACTACAAAGTCCACAACAAATCCCGTCAAACAACAATAAATCCATCATCGGAGCCATCAAGCCACCCTAAAAAAAAAAACTCTCAAGGCACATCAAAGCCCACAAACTGCCACAAAATCATCAACCAGGTCAAACCCACCAACCACCCCGAGACCATTGGTCACACCGGAGCCATCAGTGTCTACCAGAGCCATCAGTGCATACTGGAGCCATCAACGCATGCTGGAGCCATCTCTGATCCTTGAAGCCATGCCGGAGCCATACCGGGGCCATCCCGAGGTTTTGATGTTACTATAGAGCCATCTACTCACACAAAAACCTACATCCACAAACAGGGAGTTTAATTCAATTAATACATTAGTTAATCACCTCACATCACATATCATCTGCATATACCCACAAAATTTGCTCACTATCTGACACATCTTCACACCCGCTAGGCAGCTATTGCGCTACTAGTGCGGTCGCATTTCATTTTACACCCGCTAGACATCTATTGCGCTACTAGTGCGGTTGAATTTTCCGTTTTACACCTGCTAGACAGCTATTGCGCTACTAGTACGGTCGCCTTTCGTTTTACACCTGCTAGACAGCTATTGCGCTACTAGTACGGTCGCCTTTCATTTTACACCCGCTAGACAGCTATTGCGCTACTAGTGCGGTCGAATTTTTTCGTTTTACACCTGCTAGACAGCTATTGCGCTACTAGTACGGTCGTCTTTCGTTTTACACCCGCTAGGCAGCTATTACGCTACTAGTGTGGTCCCGTCGTTTTTCCTCTACTAGGCAGCTATTACGCTACTAGTGCGAGATCGTTCATTTCATAACCCACTAGGCAGCTATTACGCTACTAGTGCGGTCCCGCTTTTTTCCTCCACTAGGCAGCTATTACGCTACTAGTGCGAGTTCGTTCATTTCATAACCTGCTAGGCAGCTATTACGCTACTAGTACGGTCCCGCTTTTTTCCTCCACTAGGCAGCTATTACGCTACTAGTGCGAGTTCGTTCATTTCATAACCTGCTAGGCAGCTATTACGCTACTAGTACGGTCCCGCTTTTTTCCTCCACTAGGCAGCTATTACGCTACTAGTGCGAAATCGTCCAATTCATAACCCGCTAGGCAGCTATTACGCTACTAGTGCGGTCTCGCCTTTTTTCCTCCACTAGGCAGCTATTACGCTACTAGTGCGAGTTCGTTCATTTCATAACCTGCTAGGCAGCTATTATGCTACTAGTACGGTCCCGCTTTTTTCCTCCACTAGGCAGCTATTACGCTACTAGTGCGAAATCGTCCAATTCATAATCTGCTAGGCAGCTATTACGCTTCTAGTACGGTACACATTCAGAAGTATTATAGGCTCGTCATAAGTCCTATAGCTAGATATCAAGAGGTCTAGTTGAGGCACTCCTAAGTCCTCGTACTTTCAATCGCATTCTAGGCCCGTCATAAGCCCTAGGACTGGATATCAAGAGGTCCAGTTGAGGCACTCCTAAGTCCTCATGCACCTTAAATCAAATCGGGTTGTCAGTATTATAGGCTCGTCATAAGTCTTATAGCTAGATATCAAGAGGTCTAGTTGAGGCACTCCTAAGTCCTCGTACTTTCAATCGCATTCTAGGCCCGTCATAAGCCCTAGGACTGGATATCAAGAGGTCCAGTTGAGGCACTCCTAAGTCCTCATGCACCTTAAATCAAATCGGGTTGTCAGTATTATAGGCTCGTCATAAGTCCTATAGCTAGATATCAAGAGGTCTAGTTGAGGCACTCCTAAGTCCTCGTACTTTCAATCGCATTCTAGGCCCGTCATAAGCCCTAGGACTGGATGTCAAGAGGTCCAGTTGAGGCTCGTAATAAGTCCTCGTGCATTCAACTATCATATCATTCCCGTCGCATTCATACATTATCTTCCTCGCGGTCGCATCCCAATGCACCACAAAGCCGTAGTGAGAATTTTTGGCGCCCTCTCAACCTTGATCCAATTCTGCAAGGGCTTGCAAAATTGCATCAAGGGGAGCCATCTGTAGACACCAAAAATTCTCACCCCTTAAAGCATCCGTTTTAAAACCCTTCTCTTTTCGTCACTTACTTATTTTACCATTTTTTTCTCCTTTCTCTTTCGTATTTACATGCTACTCGTACATATGTAATCTAACTTCTATTTTACCGCGTTCGTTTGTATTTTAACCATTTCGTTATGATTATTTCATTATTTTATGATTTTATCACATTTTGTATTTTATCATTGTCATCCCATAATCTCATGACTTCTACGGAGAAAACAATTCATTTACTAGATTTAATTCTTTCGTCTTACTGTACATTTACATTGTAGTCATTAGTGTTTTAAAGGATTATTCAATTTGAAGTAGAACATTAGTATTCTTTCTTACATTCATACAACAAGTTTCGTTGTTGCAATTAGTGTGTGTGCAGGGGAAGCAAAAGGTCCTAGGTTTGAACTCGGGCATAACTGAATCCGTACATTAGCTCTCTTTTCTATTTCGCCTCTGGGTATGATTTTGAAGTTTGAATGATTGCTGTGTGGATATATCAATAAACGACACCAGCTTAGCTGGTACGTGCTTGCTTCAGTGATGTAGAGGTGTTGGGTTCGAATCCCGTCCCCCCACCCCTTGCGTTTTGTTATGATTTTTTTGCAACGTGAATGGTGTAACTCGGTCCAATAAAGTCCATGTCGTTATTGGACTATGCCCAATCGTGACCCACAAAAAAAACAACAAAGAGAAACTTGGCCCCAATCCACCGCCCCTTGCCCATCCCTTATCATTATAAAACATACAGAAACCCTACAGTAAAACAAAAAGAGAGGACGGTAGCCGCCAACCCCAGATCCCAATGTTTTTGTTTTTCGACATTCCCAACACAAGAAGAATGACCGCTTCCTTCTTCCTCATTCCGAAAAAAAAGTGAGAACGTCATTCCTCTGCTCCACTGCTTCTCGATGGCCATGGTGAATTGACTCACGAAAGTCACCACCAACCTTGCGTTATTGCTTGAAAATCGTCCCGATATCTCGCCTTCTCCACCTTCAGAGGAGTTTGTGCGATCGATGTGTGAGTTTCAGCTTTAGATTTTTACTCTACAATCCATCTACGTTAGACTTTATTTCAGTTTGCCAAACCGCTGTGTATTTTTGCTACCACAATGCATCACTCTTTCGTTGGAGTTGAAAGCCAATATCAGACACTGTTGAGATAAGCCCGATTTGGTTCGAACGGAGCACATCCAACTAATGTTATCTTCAGTGTATAATGGCGATTTCCATTTTTTCCCCTTTTTTTGTCGCATAGAGCCAACCCTCATGCACTGTATTAAAAAATTCTATCATCATGTTGGCCTCATTGCCAGTTTGAGCTCTCACCGTTTTATTCAAGTTTTGTTACAGATGAGTGCGCAGATCTGGAGAGTTCATATCACCGCGAGCATGTTCATAGTTTACTCCTCTTATTTATATTTTATTAATGTTTTCATGTATATACGCTCTCTTTGTCTTTTCCTTTTTGCAGAGGAAATTGCTCCACATCCAGGTATCGTATTCTAACTTGATTTAAACCAAACAACCTTTGAATTGGATGCGTACTATTATGTCAAATAAGTGTATATGCTTTGGTCATTGTTTTATTCACTGTTTCCTTAGCTGAATGAACGTCTTCATGCTTATTCACAATCATTTTCCTTGCACACGCCTATGCTTTCACTCGACTTACAGAGTCAAACTAGATTTTTTTTTTTGTGTTTAACCATGCTCCTGTATTAGTCCATGCTCTCCATTCTTTAAGCTCTGAATGTGTATAGGTTTTAGTCCGAGGTTTAACTTTGTGTTTGAGCGACCAAAGGAAAAGAAGGCTGAATAATATAGACTTATCTTTGAAGTGCTAACCGGTGCATGATCATCTCCTCTATTGCCATTTTTTTTCCTCTCGTTTGCTTTCCATCCGAGTTTCAATCTCGATGGAGTATGATATGTGCTTGTTTCTTTAACTTGCATGTATATGGTAATAATAATCTTGTATATGCCAAGTGTTTATGGCTTTCCTGAAATTTATGCTGGGCTCTTTCTTTGACCTCCTATATTATCTCTGTTTGGTATGATTCCCTGAACTCCGTCTTTCAAAAAACACTGTTGTAAATGCTACTGGTTGCTGAATTCAAAGACGTTCATCCATATTATCTCAAACTGTGATGAGATGAGTTTGTTTTAACTGGGGATCGGAGACCCGCACCTCCGTGTGTTTTAGTTTCAGGGTGTTTGAATCTTTTTTTAAATGGTCACGTCTTCTGAAGGTCTTGTTCGGTTCAAGCCCATCTAGCACCTGAAGCACATGATACTATTACTTCTTGTTTGATCCTTTGCTTTTCGATTTGTCTATCCCAATTACATTCATGAACTAACATACATATAATTCTTTGTTTGTGTTTTCCTTTTTTCCTGTTAAGCTTCTTTTTGCAGGACATTACCGGTTGTCTTCAATCCTGTAATCCAATCTCATCCGAGTAGCATCAGAGATGGACCTTGGCTAGGACTACCAGGGCTCTCCCTTCAAACGTAAAAAAAAAACGGTTGGTGTATCTCTTTGGATCCCCTTCAGCTCGAGTGAGGCGGCGTCGATGCGACCCCCCATAGTAGCTCTTTTAATTCAGCATTTTAATTCAACACTAAAATTTTGTTATCATTAGTTGTAATTTGTCTATTAGTGGTGCTACCTTGCATAGTCTTGGATTTCATAATTTTTTGTATTTATCGGCTTGTTCAGTTTTACTCTGTCTATCTTTCGTACATATTTTTGAATGCTTGTTTATACATGTTCGATTCTATTATACATTGGGAGTTTAATTTGTTAGTTTCGTCTTATAAACTGTTAGATTGGTTTAGCACTTGTAGCCATTAGAATAGCCTTTAGGTCTACCCACTTATTTTGGACGCTTCGAGTCCAGTTTAGAAAAGCTTCCAGGTTTGGGGATGTTCCTCACTCAAACGGGCCGTAGAGTCTGGTCGGTGGGGAACACCTTCCTTCATAAAATTTTCCAAACAATCCATAAATGTCATAATAAAACTCACAATCAATGATTCGTTTCAACCAATAAAAATCCGATTCAAAATCCAAAATTCAATTCCAAATTGAGTCCAAAAATTCAATTTCAAATCAATATCTCTCATCATACCCACTTCAAATCAATCTCTTTCATGCTCTCTCATCAAACACCCTTCAGATCAATCTCTCTCATCAAATACTCTATAAAATCAATCTCTTTCATGCTCTCTCATCAAACACCCTTCAGATCAATCTCTCTCATCTAACACTCTTCAAAATCAATCTCTCTCATACTCTCATCAAACACTCTACAAAATCAATCTCTCTCATACTCTAGCACCAAACATACTTCAAAATCAGCTCCCCTACTCACTCATCAAACACTCTTCATACACAATTCAAAATTCATTCCATTCCATTGTCAATCCCAATTGCAAATCATTCAGTTTGAGGCCCAATAATTAAATTCATTCTGGCCCCACTTCCAAACTTGGCCCACATTTCTAGGTCCTAACCTGGCCCATTTCCGGCCCAACATCAACCCGACTTGTCCCATCTCAAATTCAAATCCAAGATCAATTCAATTCAGCCCAAATTCAACCCGACTTGTAAATTCCAATTCTATTCAAAACTTCATTCAATCTTTCATTCATTTCATTCCCAATTCATTCAAAATTCAATTCAATTCAATTCTCATTCAATTCCAAATTCAATTCAATTCCAAATTCCTTCAAATTAATTCCTTCAAATTTAATTCATTCAAGTTTAATTCATTCAATTAAATTCAATTCCAAATCCATTCCAATTCCAAATAAAAATTCATTCAATTTCAATTTCAATTCAATTCCAGCTTCCCCCACACTCAGAATGTCTCACAGACCCGAGCGTCTCACAGACTTTGTTATTCCAATGATTCGAATATCTCACAGACCAGAGCATCTCACAAACCCGAGTGTCTCACAGATCCGAGTGTCTCACAGATTTCGACATCTCAAGATTTCAAACATCTCATAGACCCGAGCGTCTCACAGACTAAAACATCCCATACTTCAAACATCCCAGGTGGACTCAAGCACCTCCTAATAAACCTGAACTACGTAAGGTCTGATCTCAACAGGGAGTTGAGTACGTAGGTAACCCACACAGGGTGCGACCCCACATCAATCAAAATGCCATTTTTCACTCGGCCATCTCACCTCCAAACAACCCCGTATTGTCTCACAAACCCAAGCGTCTCACAGACTTTGTTATTCTAATGATTCGAATATCTCACAGACCAGAGCATCTCACAGACCCGAGTGTCTCACAGATCCGAGTGTCTCATAGATTTCGACATCTTAAAATTTCAAACATCTCATAGACCCGAGCGTCTCACAGACTATAACATCCCACACATCCAACATCAAAATTCCAAAATCCTAAAAACCTGAACCACGTAAGGTCTGATCTCAACAGGGAGTTGAGTACGTAGGCAGCCCATCTAGGGTGCGACCCCATTCCAAAAAAAAACCCTTTTCCCCCTCTAAGGTGTTCTTCATACCTCTCAAAACACTCAAACCTTCTTCGGCTCTCACAAACTTCAAACCATCAGACTCCAAGTCTTGTTTATTCACTCTACCCCAGAATTTCCTAAATCTTCATTCTATACTCCTCCGAATTCCCCAATTCCCTCTTCTAGGCGTTGGCTTGGCAGAAAAGCTCGCCTCATCCACTCTCTCTCTCTTTCCTCTTCCTAATCCTATCCTTGGCTTTTAAATGAATCTCTTTAAATAAGGTTTTGAAAGAAGGCAATCCCGACAATTGGAGACCGAGGTTTCCTCGGGCACCAAGCCGAAGTCGTGGTCATTGCCACTTCTAAGGGGTGTAATCCAGTGCGAACCCATAACAGAATCTCCAGTATGATCAGATAAGTCCTATCCATAGGCAACAAATCATCAGAGTCAATTAACGGTTCTTTGAACCCTTCTCTTCCCTTCCTAGTTCCTTAGGTCAAACTAGGTGGCGACTCTAGTCAATTTCCGCCCTTAGGGCATAAGTCCGCGTGGAGCCCATTGAGAGCGGGTGTAGTGCTCATTAGCATTCCCCATAAGCTTTCTGGGAAAGACGGACGATGTAGTAGGTATTTGAGGGATGCCAGAATAACGGGTTTTCACCCTCCACAGAATGGCATTTTCTAGGATCTCGGCTTTTCAGTCAGATCATATTCAGATAGACCCCCCCTCATACCGAAAAATCACCCTCCACAACCGCCACCACCCAGAGAGAAGGATTGGGTGAAGAGTTTGGCTGATCTTAGGCCAACTGTATTCAAAGGACAGACTGACCCTGTACACTTAGAGGCTTATATCATTGAGATGGAAACAGCATTTGAGACACTCGTCGTCCCACCAAGGGACAAGGTGAGGCTTGCTGCCTTTTACTTGAAAGATGCAGCAAGGGATTGCTGGAATATGGTGAAGGCCAACCACCTGGACGATCCAGCTTTCACTTGGGGAGCCTACACCGCACTACTTAGGGGCAAGTACTACCCGGCCCACACCAGGATGGTGAAGACTAGGGAGTTTGACTCACTGGAACAGACTGGAAAGATGACCGTGGATGAATACTATGCAAAGTTTACTTCACTACTCCGACTACTACCCGGATTAGGATACTCGGACCAGATTTTGGTCGACCGGTTCTATGGGGGACTGAGTCCTCGGCTCCAGTTTGGGATGGGACCAGTCATTCCCACCAGCTTACAGGTAAAACAGGAGAAATATGAACCAGTTGGAATTTTAGTACCTATTATACTCCGTCATGGGAGATTTGGAAACTGATACCTTGAGATTTCAGGAATGTTACCATGCTGCCTCTGTTGTGGAGATCACATGCAAAAGAAGGGATGCTTTGAGCTCCCAAAAGAGAAAGGACGGGCCTGGCGGTGATGATGCCAAACAAGGGAGCTCCAACAGAAGGAATAAACCCTTTCAGAGAGGCCAGGGGTCCTATCAAGGGAAGGGGAACCAGACTGCTGGGAACCCCCAGCCAGTAACCTACGGAGCAGCAAAGTCTCAGAAAACCTACCCATCTAAGGGTAAACACTCTAATCAAGCAGTAAATTTGAAACTTATGTGGTTACTTCGGTACCGTTGGAATTTGTAATTGACCTTGATTGTATTAGGTTTTGGACATGGCTCAAATACGGGCCAGAAGTTTGTCCGCCACTTCAACTGTAGACAATGTGGAAAGGATCACCCCGGCGTGGACTGCCAAGGGGAGAAAGTTCAATGCCGCCACTGTCAGATATATGGACATTGTGCCTTCGAGTGCATCCGATACCCGGAGAGCAAGAACTACCGCCCGGGAGCAAAGGCAAACACCGGCTATAAGAGTGGAGCAAGCGATACTCGCCCTCCACCAACAAACCAAGCTCAGGGAGCTAAGGGCAAAGGCCCAGCATCGGGACCCACCCTGCATGTAATGGACCGCTCAGATGAAGCTGGTACATCTACCAACCCAGGTATTTCTAAACCCATACGAATATGTCATTGAGCAGTGAATGTTGTGAATGAGTGCTTGCATGCCTTAAGTGCCTAATTGAGTAGGAAAGAACTAATAAGACTCACTAGTAGAATTTTAAACCACGTAGGAAGCTATAAGATATGCTTTCCTATTCCCTCACTGCCCTCCCTGGAAGAAACCATTATCAAAGCACAAGAACCAGCGAACGAACAATGTAAGGTTATCCAACCAGGATTAATACTACTCAAAGGATACCTAACGCCGGAAACACAAATTGCAATCATCAGAAGATGTCAAGAACTGGGAGCAGGACCAGGAGGTTTCTACACTCCCGAATTTCCAGGAGGATAAAAAATGAAGCTGAAAATGATGTGCTTAGGAAAGGATTGGAATCCTTACTCAAAGACCTACCAGGATACAAGGACTGGAGATGGAGCGCAAGTACCAAAAATCCCAGAAGAATTTTACAAATTGTGGAACAAGCAGTTAATACAGCTCAACAATTAGAAGAAGATCCAGTTCCCAATCTAAGGGCTCATCTATGTATCATCAACTTCTATGAAGAAGGAGGCCGCTTAGGACTACATCAGGATTAGGATGAAACACAAGGGTCCCTTGATCAGGGGATACCAGTATTGTCCTTGTCAATTGGAGATGACGCAGAGTTCCTATATGGCGAGCAGAAGCGTGTGGATCTTGCGAAGAAAATCATATTGAAGTCAGGAGATGTTTTAATAATGGGTGGAAAGTCAAGGTTGCTATATCATGGAATTAAAAGGATTAAATTAAACACAGCACCTTCGATAGTGATAAACACCACTCACATGAAACCAGGAAGATTAAGTTTGACTTTTAGAAAATACTAGCATTGTAATTGTCTTTAGACAACTGAAAGAAGATCATCTCATCAATGAAGCATTATTGTTATGAAAAGTGAATGTCTTTCGACCTCCATCATATGTCAAAGTACTTACCCAGATTCTGTTGTTAGGTTGTGCTAAGGAGACGGAAGGTGCCTTAAGTATACTTACTGAGGAGGAGGCTAGCAAGGGCGGCGTGATCCTCACTGGTACCTTTCCTGTTAATGGAGTGGCTGCATTAGTACTGTTCGACTCCGAAGCCTCACATACTTTCGTTTCGCCTTCGCTTGCGGGGATGTTGGGGCTAGACGCTGTAGAGTTACCTGATTTTAAGGTGGCACTCCCGTCTAAGGAGAAGGTCAGTTGCACTCGTCTTTATAGAGGAGCCACTATCCGTATTAAGGAGGAGGAATTTCCCATTGACCTAATTGAGTTCAGAGGTCTAGGATTCAACGTTATAGTCGGGATGGATTGGTTGGGGCGGCACAGAGGCCGCATCCTTTGTGCAGAGCGCAGACTGTTACTTAAGAGCCCATCAGGAGTGATAGTATCTTACCGTCAGAGCCCTAGAGCACCATCAATAAAAGTGATATCTGCTATGACCATGTACAAACAAGTCAGGAAGCAGAAGGAAGTATATTTATGCTATGTTCAGGATGTAGAGCACGACCCAGATTTTGATCCAGATATGCCAGTGGTGTCAGAATTTCCGGATATTTTTCCAAAGGAACTTCCAGTCTTACCGCCATCCAGAGAGGTAGAGTTCTCCATTGAATTACTACCAGGTACCTGTCCCATAGCTAAGGCACCGTACCGTATGGCACCAGCAGAGATGGCTGAGTTGAAGGAATAGTTGAAGGATTTATTAGACAAGGGATACATACGACCTAGCGTATCGCCTTGGGGAGCACCAGTTCTTTTTGTGAAGAAGAAGGATGGAAGCCTTCGGTTATGTATCGATTACAGAGAGCATAATGCAGTGTCAGTGAAGAACAAATATCCACTACCACGAATTGACGATTTGTTTGATCAGTTAAGAGGAGCAAAGGTGTTTTCAAAGATCGATTTGAGATCAGGATACCATCAGATACCTATCAGGGAGCAAGACAAAGAAAAGACAGCATTCAGAACACGATATGGCCACTATGAGTTTACAGTTATGCCTTTTGGCTTGTCAAACGCACCGGCAATCTTCATGGACTTAATGAACAGATTATTCAGAGAGCAGCTGGACAAGACTGTGGTCGTATTCATCGATGATATCCTAATTTATTCAAAGTCTAAGGAAGAGCATGAGAGCCACCTCCGACATGTACTCGAGATCTTAAGGGAGAACCAGCTTTATGCTAAGTTCTCCAAGTGTGAGTTTTGGCTAGATCGAGTTTCCTTTCTAGGAAATGTTATCTCAGACGCTGGGATCGCAGTGGATCCAGCAAACATAGAAGCAGTTCGCACCTGGCCCAGACCAAAGAAAGTGACTGATATCAGGAGTTTCCTTGGGTTAGCAGGTTACTACAGGAGGTTCGTCAGAGACTTCTCCAAAATAGCAAAACCTATGACAAGTTTAATGAAGAAGGACGCGCCATTCACATGGACTACACAATGTGAAACCTCATTCCAGTATTTAAAGGATGCTTTGACCTCAACACCAGTTTTGACCTGAAGGCACAGAGGGTTATGAAGTTTACTGTGATGCATCAGGCAGGGGATTAGGGTGTGTACTCATACAGAATGGGAAGGTAGTCGCCTACGCTTCCCGACAGCTGAAGAAACATGAGGAGAACTATCCCACACATGACTTGGAACTTTGAGCAATTGTATTTGCATTGAAGATCTGGCGCCACTACCTATATGGTGTCCAGATGACCGTATACTCGGATCACAAAAGCTTGAAATATGTATTCACCCAGAAGGAGTTAAACATGAGACAACGAAGATGGGTCGAATTTCTCAAGGATTACGACATCGATTTGCAGTACACAGAAGGAAAAGCTAATGTTGTAGCAGACGCATTGAGTCGACGAGCACATTCCTTAAATGCCATTGTGGCTAGCTCGGGTCTTATAGACGACATACGTAGCGCACAGCAGAATGATCAGCGAATGATGGAGATCAGTCAGAAGCTGTCTTACGGTACATTTGAAGGAGGGAAGTATGAGTTCCAGCTACACGATGATGGACTAATCAGATTAAAGGGCAGATTGTGTATTCCCAGAGACAACACAGATATAAAAGACCATATTCTTCGAGAGTCCCACACTTCTTCCACATCTGTCCATCCAGGAGCTTCTAAGATGTACAAAGATCTAAAGAGGTATTTCTGGTGGAGTGGTATGAAGGGCGACGTGACAGAATATGTGATTCGATGCCTCACTTGTCAGAAAGTGAAATTCGAACATAGATGACCAGGAGGCATGGTACAGTCTATACCAGTCCCAGAATGGAAGTTTTATAATATCTCTATGGACTTCGTGGTGGGACTACCACCTACGAGAGGGGGACTAAATATGATTTGGGTTGTTGTTGATCGACTGACCAAAGTGGCAAGATTTATACCGATGAAAGACACTTGGAAGATGCCAAGGTTGGCAGAATTATTCGAAAAAGAAATTATCAGACATCATGGAGTACCAAAGACTATTGTTTCAGATCGCGATACCAGATTTCTTTCACGATACTGGCGAGCTACTCGTGAAGCACTTGGAACTGAATTGAAGCTTAGCACAGCGTTTCATCCTCAGACGGATGGTCAATCAGAGAGGACTATTCAGACCTTAGAGGACATGATACGAGCATGTGCCTTGGATTTCCAGGGCAGCTAGATAGATAGGTTACATCTAATTGAATTTGCATACAACAACAGTTATCACGCCTCTATACAGATGTCACCTTTTCAAGCATTATATGGCAGATCATGCCGTATACCATTGTGCTGGGACGAGTCTAGTGAGACCGTCATCATTGGGCCTGAGTACATAGAGCAAGTTCAGGCAGAAGTACAACAGATCAGAAATAATATGAAAGCAGTACAGGACAGACAGAAATCGTATGCTGATGAGAGACGACGAGTGTAACACCCCTATTCCTAAACCTGTAATAACGTCGCAAGTCGTAGCATAATAAATAACAATTCGCAGCGGAAAATAAAACTATCTACCTTGGTGTTACACGCAGTTACTCACCCTTGTGAGCAACAAGGCATCCTTACCCTTTCCAACAATACAACCTCTCACGCTGTGATGAACTGATACTGAGCACTTCTAATTATTACAAACCCAATCCAACTAAATGAGTAACTAACTGAATACAACAACCTCCTTAATACAACACAAAATAAAACCAATGGTGTTTGCTGAAAACACAACAGCTACCCCCGAGTCCCACACTCCGGCTTGAGTCTTTTTCAATAACCTGGAATGTTTGGCCCAATAAAGGGCTCAGCAATCGAAATGCTAGTATGCTAAATGTAGTCTTAAATCATTTGGATTCCTTAAGTCATTTTAGCCATCTTGATATTAGGTTCATTACATAAAATACCGGTTTACAATGATAATAGTAATGACTGTAAACATTTAACGTTCACATAGCACTCCACCTGCAAACATCAGTGCACAATAGTACACAACACCAACAACCATACAACAATAACTCATAGAAATAACCAATAGTCACGCATTAATAATCAATACAATCACCAAACAAGATACGCGCATTAAATTTTACTTGTTAATTAGCCACCTGACCTTTATCTTTTAAACCAATCACTTAACCTTTTTCCAATTAAATTTCCACCTCAGGCGTCATGTTAAGACAACCCTTAATAACTTATTAATGGACAGTAGTCCCCTGTGTTCCTTTGGAACTGTTACCAGATGACCCTAGGCCCTGGTTAATTGACCGATTCGGTCGAACCTGTGCACCAACGGCAGTGCCCTCCGCCATCCCCGAATGTGGCTGATGGATTTCCTTGAGTGACTCTCCTTTGAAGTCTCTCGTAGTGATCACAATGCGCAACCAGAAAGTCGAAACGATCTGGATTCCTCTCTTTATAAGTTAGCCCTTTTTGTCAGTGACATAATAACCAATCCTTGAGTAAAGACTATAATAGTTGACCACCAGTTAGGTTCAATAATACCTTTAGGTTAGTTAGTCTTGTTCCAGTTTAGATGTATAAACTTCCAGTCATAAGACGTTCGCGTATAAATAAAACGCAACAAAGTTGAGCAATACAGTATACAATATCATTCACATAAAATCACAGATATCGCTCTTAAACAATTAACACATAATGTCTGGACCTTAGGATAATCCTTAGGACATTCAGACCACACAATTAACATACCGTTCACCAAGTAACTGCTAGCTTGACAAATTCCTGTTCAGTAGTCCCTTCCCGTACGCTGTTATTTAAACATGCAATACCGGGTAATATTAATATAACTATTCATTGAATATTACAGTACTGTCACTGTAATGTTTATACTCATTGTACAATAACTTCGTATGTCTTTTATTCCCCCCCCCCCCCCCCCCCCCCTATTATTTTACAGTGACTCTAGGTAGTTTGTCAGTTCATTATTTTATGTGATATTCACATGTGATAATGGATTCCCACTGTACTGTATATCTTTATTTCATTAATCATACTCCCATAATTATTTTCACTTATTCGTTATATTATATCCCCTGGTCATTTTTATTATAACCACTATTATTTTATAAACTTTATATTATACTCCATAATATACCATAATACATTATATTACCTAGTTTTACTTCTTTTCCTTATTAAATTACAAAACCAACCTTACTAATTCGGTATTTATATTATACCCATCAACTTAATAAATTACTAATAACTACATATAGTTTCCGATAATTATAATTTGAACCCATTAACTTTTACAACTTACCAAATAACCTAACACTTTATAATTTGCTAAATACCCATATTAATTTTTGGAAATTGTAAAACAATTATATTAACTTCTATAAATTGCCAAATAACCTTATAACTTTTATAATTCACTAATTATCCACATTAACCTTTATAATTATTAATTAACCACCTTACTTTAACAATTTACCAAACACTCTTACTAATTTTCAGTAATTACAATTTGGTCTCACCAACTTTTATAAATTACTAGCTAAACCCATAAGCTTTTCGGTTTCAACATATAGTTTTTCATATTTACACTTTTAACTCCAAAACTTTATATAAGTTACATATTAACTTATAAACTATAGTTTTAATATTTAATTCACTAAAATAATCAAAACAATCCACAACTTTCTTCAATTTACATTTCCGCCCCATATTAAATTCTATTTTTCATATATACTTCCATAAATTACATATTCACCCCAAAACTTTTATAAACTTAATATTTTATGTCATAAATCATTTTAACCCAAAGTTTTTGGTTAACACTTTGACCAAGACTTAATTTCATAATTAATACTTCAATAAACCCATAAAATCATAAGTAATTCTCGGCCATACACTATATTTTCCAATAATTACAAAATAGCCCCAAAACCTTATAAATTGCTATTTAAACACTTAAACACTTATTTAAATCCACCAAAATTCATAATATTAATTCCTACCTTATATTATAATATAAGTATACCAAACAACTCCTTATGTTCTCGGTTTTCACACTTTGTACACCAAACTTCTCAAAATTTATATTTTTGCCACATAACTTATTTAACTAGCCATTTAAATACTTGTAGCTATTTTTAATGTTCCCAAAATTTATAATATAAGTTAATACACTTATATATTTCGAAAATCACCAATTTAAACATTTCATTCTCGGCCTTAAATAAATATTTACCATATGATTTTAAAACTTGATTTAAACTTTATAATAAATACATATAAATGTATATAAGCCATATAACACTTCTAAAAATTATGCTAATGACTTAGAATGATTATAATCTCAAAATAGAACAATTAAACCTTAGATAATTCGGTTTATATTTATATGCATTCTAATTAATTTTTGTGACACATATTTTACACCTTAAGGTAATAATCTTACCTTATATGTTATAAATTATTCTCTTGACAATATAGCCTATGATTTTCGGCCTTAATTTATTTGAAGGTTATACATAATTTTATACCAAAGTTTGAAGCTTAAATCAAGCTTAAACTTAATAAACCTTACTTATATAAACTTACCCTTTAAATCAAGACAATTCTTGTACTTGATTTTTCCTTGAATTCCAAGCTCTCCAAATGCTATCTTGATGAACAATTTTCGGCTCCTTAAATATATTTAGGAGATCCATTTGTTAGACTTCTAACAAAGATTTATAAATAATATTTGAAGTAATTTTACAAGAGTTTACCTTAGGAATTTTAACAAGGTATTTTTGATACACCTTGGGATGATTGTAGATCCAAGTTTCCTTCATGAAATAATGAAGAGAATATAGATTTAGAAGCTCTTATATTTTCGAAAATGATTTAGGTATTTACTTTGGATTTTTCAACATAATATATACCTTAACTTGATCTTGTTGTTCCTTGTGTTGTTGTTGAATTTAGGAACCTCCTTGTAGCATATATGCTTGGCGATTTCCTTGTAGGTTTGCTAGGATGATTTCTTGCTTCAAGACTTAGTAGATTTAACTAGGAATTTACATAGAAATGGTGTTAGGATTTAATTCACCATTAATGGAGCTTAGAGCTCTAAGGAATTAGCTAACAATGGAAGAAGAAAAGAGAGGGTGAGGACTTACTCATCCGGCCATGGTGTGGGCAAATGAAAGAGTGAAGCTCTCGTAAGTCTTAAGGTAAGGCAAGTGAATGAATCAATTTCTTTTGATAGTTTAATGTCAATAATTGTCTAGTTGTTTTCTTTGTTAATAACTTGATTGATTGGCTGAAAAATAAGCTATCATTATTGTAGACCATCGGCTGGGACAAGAAGAGAATGGAGCTTGTTTGCCACTTGAAACTAGAAGACAACACTAGTTAGGTAGGTGTAATACTTTTACAATTTAAATGTTGATTTTGTTTTTGTCTTCTCCTTTGCTTACTCACGTAAATGGGAATTGAATGGGGCATCTTATTTGATGATTGAGGACAGCATAATATAGCTAGATAGATAGTCACTCTATATTGAATTTTATAAGGCAAATTTAAGCCTTGTTCCTAGCTTAGAAATCGGACATAGTGCTGTTTGGAGACAATTGATTTTGTCAATATTAGGCAAGGGATTAGACATAGTTAGGTAGTGTATTATTTAGACTAAAGTACAGCAATAATTCCCTCTTCTTATGTATAGAAATCGACAGCATTAAGTGAGTATCATGAGTGTTTTGTTTGATTCTTATGCAACTTGCAAAGATAGATTCTAGCTTGTTATTTTTAATTGCTTTGCTTTTCATTTCTTTTTGCTTATACTAATTCTTCTTGTTCTTTGCAGGTTCATACGGTGGATTAGCTTCTCTTGGATGTAATTTATTGCTATATCATCATATAATTCATGCTATGATGACTCACCATCCATAAGACAATGTTTTTTGTCAAAACTAATCAAATACCACCCTTATTAACGCATGGGATGGGAGTCAAATGGAATTAATTTTTCATTTCATTCCTGTCCCATTATATTGTACTAAGACCATACTAATATGTGTAATAGGTTCCAGCATTTAATTGGTACATTTTTATTATGGTAAAAGATGAAAGTTTTAAGGTAAAAATGCTGATTTTAGGTACCTTTTTGTCCCAAAAATCGCCCCCATTTGTACTATGAATTTAGTACTGCCATCAATTGATTTAAATGGTCATTTTATCCACTTTTAAGTTTATCAACTCGTGGCTCCTCAAAAACTTCAAGGCAATTGCGTAAAACGCATTTTTGTGACACCCGAAGGTGCGTTTTTGTGCTTTAAGGATTTTCTGAAAAATAATTAGTCACTATGAGTTCTAAGTGTTTATTGATATTTTTTATAGTCAATAATAATATGTTAAGGTGGTACATTGAGTTATATGGGGTTATAACCACTCAGAACACAACTCCCGGGCTAACTGGGCAAAAAAGAGCGTTAAGAAATTCGTCCGAGCTCTTTGTTTATTTTTGAGGAAGTAGCTCATGAATTCTCTTTAGAATGTTGAGTAATGATGTTAGGAACTCTAAGGATTAATTTTATAGGAGTTCGTGCCACCTCGGCACTCCTCCTAAGCATTCCCGAGGGTTTATGGGACCCTCATAAGGCATCTCCTAGCACTTTGCGTTTAACTGAGATTTTATCTTGAGAGCATCATCTTAAATGTTCATTAAAGTGCTAGTATGCATATAAAATGAAGTCTAATGCTTTACTTTATTTAATAAGGTATTTCCGGGACTTTCGGGCCCTAAGGGGCCTTTAAGAGAATTTTCGCGCATATTGTATTTTCACTCAGTTTTAGATGAAGTCCTGTGTTCTGAAGATCATATAATGATCCTTGGTTAACTTCATGTGAAGTTTATAGCTTATATATCTTGTTTATCTTAAGGTCGGGCTTTAATGCACGTTTTTAACCTTAAGGAGTTTAGGTGTGTTTTTGACGCCCAAGTGTTTATATGCTTTCTTAGGGTTTGATAAACCCCCAAATAATATTTATTTACTTATATTTAATTATTTAAATGTTAGGGGTATTTCAACGAGACCTTGAGTTCGCAGTTGGTGACCAAGTATTTCTACGAGTATCACCAATGAAGGGTGTATTCATATTTGGACAGAAGGGCAAGCTAAGCTTGAAGTTTGTAGGACCCTATGCTATCATAGAGCGGGTGGGCCTTGTGGCATATCGACTTGATTTGCCAGCAGAGTTGGGCAAAGTACACAATGTTTTTCACGTGTCTCAGCTTAAGAAATACATGCCTCATCCTTCTCACGTTCTACAACCAGAGACACTATCATTAGAACCGACAATGCGGTACGTGGAAACACCACAACGAATCTTAGATAGAAAGACACGAGATACTCGAAACAAGACTGTGAGCCTCGTAAAGGTTCTTTGTTCGAACCATGATGTTGAAGAGGCCACATGGGAACTAGAAGCTGATATGCGAGCAAAGTTTCCCTCATTATTTACCGACTAGACACTTTAGTCTAGGGTACGTGGGCGTACCCCTTCTTTTGGGGGGTAGAGCCTTTTTCGTTTGTGAGTTTAGTGTGCATTTTGTGGCACTGTTGTGCTTTTCTGTGATACTTTGTCTTGTATGTGTTCTTGTGTAACACTGTATTTGATTGCACCTTGTACTTTTACTTGCTGATGTGTACTACGTTACACTACAATGGAAAGATTATGTGCACTACGTTGCACTATTTGAAGTGATATGAAATAATGTGTACTACGTTACACTAACTTAAGGATATATGTGATTATATGCACTGCATTGTAGGGATATGTTATTACCTTCCAAAGTATTCATGTTGTGTTTGATGTACACTATGAACTTAGGAATATAGTGACTTGGGACTTGATCCCTAAAAACTAAATTGAGTTGTGGATACTTAACGGAACTTGTTTCCCCCACAACCTTATAAATTTAGATATGAGACTTCGGGGCGAAGTCCTTTTTAAGGGGGGTAGATTGAAATACCCCAAATCTAATTAACATTATAAAACCATTATTTAATGGAAAATAATCCAAATATAAATCATTTCACGTACGCATGCAAACTCATGCATGAAAACGTTACGTAAAAATAGTCGTTCACCATAAACGCTAAAACGCCTTAGAAACATGTGATTAAGCAAGACCTTGTATGACCTTCTAAAACTTAAACCAAATGGTCATACCCTCATTATATGACTATACAAACATATTCCCCAGGCTATATTTAGTCAAAAACGCAAAACGCCCGGGAGTGCTCACGCACGCCCCTTAAAGCACGAAAAGCCCGGAGGAGTGCCGAGGTGGCACGAACTCCTATATAATTCATTCTTAGAGTTCCTAACATCATTATTAATCATTCTAAAGAGAACCCACGAGCTAGTTTCTCAAAATTCAACAAAATCCTCAAGGGGATTTCTTAACGCTCCTTTTTGCCCCGGGAGTGTCCTGATAGCCCAGGAATTATGTCATGAGTTGATGTAACCCCATATAACTCAATGGAACACCTTAATATATCATAATTTACTATAATAAATGTTTATAAACACTTTTAACTCATAGAGACAACTTATTTTACAAAATATCCTTAGAGCACAAAAACGCACCTTCGGGTGTCACTAAAACGTGTTTTACGCAATTACCTTGTAGTTTTTGACATGCCACGAATCATGAATCTTAAATGGGGATGCATTGACCCTCTAAATCAATTAAAGGCAGTGTCAAACAAGGAGCTCTATAGGGGTCGATTTTTTACCTAAAAAGTAGTATAAAATTTGCATTTAAAACTTATAAAAGACATAGAACATGGTGAATCACCTTCCCATGTGCTATAATACTTAATGGAAAAAGAATATAAGTCTCATTTGACCTCCATGCTGTTGAAATCCTGCAAGAAAACAAGGTCATGTTAGCTTGACAAAAGCAAAAATAATTAAAGCAAAAAGTAGATCTAGATTCTCCTTTTTGATTTGTTAAATTCAAGTGACCATCCCATGCTTGTCTATGGCTCTTGGCTGCCGATTGAGAAGCTCCATTTAGGGCTTGAATTCGTCTACATACAAGGAGGGAGAAGAAGACAATTGACATAGAAAAATCAAAAGAACAAACCTTACCTAATTTACCTTGTCATTTAGCTTCCATAATTGTTCCCACCTTGCCTTGTCTTGTAACATGGCCGAAAGCATCCATGTTTGGAGGGCTTATGGAGCCTAATAAACTAAAGAAAGACAATAAACAAAGACATGACCTAACATGCCAATTATGGTCTCAAAAAAATAAACAAATCAAAAATCAAACAAGCTTACCTTAAGTTATACGGTTGCAACCATTCCCTTCACTCCTTGCAACCGGTTGGGTAAGCTTCCTCTCTTCTCCTTTCATCTTCTTCCTTTGAAGCTCTTATGTCCATTAATGGAGATTTAACTTCTATCTTCATCTTTAAGGTAATTTCCTAGCATTTCTTGTCAAGCCTTGAAGTAAAACTCTTCCTAGCACAACCATAAGGATTCGGCATCAACATATACTCCAAGGAGGTTATCTAAATCAACATTAATCCAAGTAGCATCTCAAGGTTACCTTAAGGTATTTTTCATGCTTGAAAATCCTTAAAGCACATTTTTATGTGTAACCGAATTCTACTTCTTCTAAGGCTCTTTTCTTCTTCATTTTCATGAAGGAAAGTTTGTTCTTCATTCATCTTAGGTGTGCCGAAATTCTAAGAAGAAAAGCTTAAGGTAAATCCTTGGAAAACTACTTACATATCTACTTAAGATCTTTGTTAAAGATCTAACTCCTAAACTCCTTCACCTCTTGCATACAAACCGAAGTGGAGCATCAAATTTCTTTGGAGAAAGCTTGGGAATTCAAGAAGAGTGCAAGCACTTAACCATCCTTATTAAGAAGTAAGTTTACTAAGCCAATCTTTATGTTTTAAGCTTGGTTAAGCTTCTAAAAATTATACAAAAATTATGTACACCTCCTAGGGTATCTAAAACTGAAACTACATGGTAACTTATGCCAAAAATATAGCTTATAACATACATGGTAAATTTATTTCCTTAAGACACATTTTGTGTCACAAAATCTACCTAGGATAAATGTTTGTTCATACCGAATTGTCAAGGATAAATATGCTCTATTTTGAGCTAAGAATCAATCTAAGACATTACAATAATTTTTACATGAGTTATATGACTCATATGAATTTATGAATAATTATTTTGACATATAAATCTTGTTTTATATACTATATGGTAACATATAAATTATGGCCGAATGGTCTTGGTGAAGAATAGGTTTGAATGAGCTACTTATGCATATAAACTTATATTATAAAGTTTGATGAGTTAAAAATATTTTATTAGTACTTAAAATGGCTAATTAATTAAGTTATGTGGCTAAATTGTAAATTTAACAAAGTTTGGTGTACATACAATAAAAGCCGAGAGTAAAAGGCTTCCTTGGGATAAATATGATATAATATAAGGTTAGGAATTAAGTTTATGAATTTTAGATAATTCAAACAAGTGTTAAAATAACAATTTATAAAGTTTTGGGCTATTATGTAATTTATAAAAGTTATTATGAAAGTTTGGAGTTTAATAGGGGGTGATCCATAATTAGGAGAATTATGAAGTATACTTCCGAAATTTAGAGGAATTAAATATTTAAACTATAGTTTATAAGTTATTAAGTAACTATTATAAAGTTTTGGGGTGAAAATGTAAATAAAGGAAAGTTTATGTCAAAGCCGAATTGTTTGGGGTTAGATTTGTAATTTAAGAAATATATATATATTCGGCAATTAAAGGGTTTTAAAAATTAAAACTATAGTTTATAAGACATTATGTAAAGGTTATAAGATTTTGTGGTTAAATTGTAATTATAGAAAAGAATTTATTAAGGCCGAAAGTTTGAGGGGACAAATTGTAATTTTCGAAAAGTTATAATGTTCAAATATTATAAACCGAAATATTAATGGTGGTTTTGTAATATAATTAAATAAAGAATTAAAACTATATAATATATTGAGATTAGAATTTAAATGTAAAGTTTATGGATTATTATGGCTATTTTGTAAAGGACTGAAATATAAGGTTAAGTATTTAGATTTAAATAAATATAGGTCCTATATGGATATTTGGAGGAATTAGAAAAAAGAATTTTGATTAAAGGAATTATGGAATTAAAACTATGGCTTATATAGTTATAAGGAATTTAAAGGTAACCAATAAACATTATTTATAGTTAAAAGGGGAATAATAAAAACTATAAGAATATTATGTCCATGTATGGCATATAAATATAGTTGAAAAAAAATTATAAAGTTATTATGTCAACTAGACAATTATAAACAAGTAACATAAATGGCACATGAATAAATATATATACATATATATATATTAAAGGATTTATAATTAAAACAAAAAGGGAATAACAAAATAAGTTATATGTTAAATCATACGGTAATTAAAAGGAATTACCACACAATGTAAGTCATTGATTAAGACTATATGGTTTGGGAAAAATATAAGAACACCTTAATTGTTCATAAGGTTAAGAAGTTAAAAAAACTATCTAAGTATGAAGAAATAAATCTCACAAGAAATAACATCTAAGGAATTGTTGAATAATCCAATAAAATTATTATACAAGGGTAACATAAATTAACCCTCTCAGTTAATCCTATTCTAGGACTATACTTAACCAGACGTTGACCAGGGTATAATCAACTGCAATCTACGGTGAACGGTATGGGATTCTTGCAACCT
This sequence comes from Limonium bicolor, assembly GCA_023374045.1. Classification (NCBI taxonomy): domain Eukaryota; kingdom Viridiplantae; phylum Streptophyta; class Magnoliopsida; order Caryophyllales; family Plumbaginaceae; genus Limonium; species Limonium bicolor. The sequence goes on from CM041781.1 coordinate 208,600,519, forward strand.
GTTTGCTACCGGATTACACCGGCTTGTGTGCTATCTGTTATTTGAAATAACGACCAAGATAATTACTGTAAAATGTTGTATTACTCTTGTGCACTGTTGTGTTACTATTACGTGCTTGATGCTACTAACTATAACGTGTATGTCCCACGCATACAACACTACATTACCAGTGGATTAAATACCTGCGTTTTACCATACCGAGAACTTGTACTCAAGTTTCTCTCTAACTTCACTTTATAACAGACGTCGTTATCCTAAACGTGATAATTGACAACGCACATTGTGTTCTTGATTAACGTCCTTGTGTGACATCTAACAAATTCTATACTACAAGAAGCGAGGAGCCCAGTTGTTCTGGCCATGCATGCTACAGGAGCTGTACCTGTCTCAGGTCGTCTCCTAATCAATTATATGCCGCGACAGAAGTTTTGGGTGCACTCTTTGTCCACTCACCGGGACCGTACCGAAACATTTTAAGTTGGGAGGAAGACTTCATTTCTCTCGAGGGTACGATACCCACCATCTTAAGTATAGGAGTTAACTACGTTATCTTCTGAGGGAATTATTACCCACCTTTCTTTAACAAGGTCACTATACCTTCACTATATTAACATACTCTTATACACCTGTCAGTCCCATTGTGTGGACCCGACAATTATTAAATGATTACAGTTCATCTAACTTGACCTTCTGAAGTCTTGTTCTATGTGACACTGTTGTCCTTGTATGGATGCTTGTTATTATCATGTTATACTTGTTTACAGCTTTACAAAAATGAACTGCATGCACTCGACAAAGTAGTTGGTGTGGCCCAGTAGCCGGTGGGCTGCACATTTCTCATACCGGCAATTATTTGCTGAGCCGTTTCATGGCTAACCATTTCCAGGTACCTGAAGTTGAAGAGTTTACCACACCGAGTGTAGGTGGGGTAGATCAAGCTATGGGAGTTCATTACTAGTTATTTGTTTTACTTAAACATTGTACCTTTGATTTTGATTCCTAGTATCTCGGGTTGTATTCGTATTCAGAATGTGACTTTTGAGATTTGTATTTGGAGTTAGCCTTGTTAGTCACAAGGGTGACTAACGGCATTGTAATACCGCCCGGTTGTTGTATTTTATTCCACTGTAGTTTAAGTTTATTTGGGAGCGATCGTCGTTCAGGTTATTAGATTTCGGGTTGGGGTGTTACAGGTTGGGGTTGGAAAATGAGTCGGGTCAAAGCTAGACCGAGTCAAAGTTGGGATTGGTCAAGGTTGGGTTGGTCAAAGTACGGTCAAGGTCAATGGGTCAAGGTCAAAGTTAAGGTTAATGTTGGGTTGGTCAAACTTTGGATTGGTTAAAGTGGGGTCAAGGTCAAAGTTTGGGTCAATGTTGGGTTGGATGGGCTGAGTGGGCTTAGTGGGCCGGATGGGCTTAGTGGGCCGAATGGGCTAAGTGGGCCGAATGGGCTTAGTGGGCTGAAATGGGCCTTGGTCAAGGTTTGGGCTTGAATTGAGTTTAGGCCCGAAATAGATTTGGGCTATAGTGGGCTTAGGCCATAGTGTTTGGGTCAAACTAGGTTTGGATCGAAATGGGTATGGGCCATTGTGGGTTTGGGCCCTAATTCGGTTTGGGCCTGAATTGGGTTTGGATTGAATTGGGTTGAAAATTGGGCCTTATTTAGAGTTGGGCCGAAGAAATGGGCCTTGCTTGAAGTCGGGCCGAAATTGGGCCTTGTTTGAAATTGGGTTGAAAATTGGGTCTTAGGCTTTTGATTTCGATTTGGGTCTGAATTGGGCCTTATTGATCTTGGAATTGTGCTTTTGATTTTTGGGCATGATTTGGGCCTTATTGTTGGGCTTTTTATTTGGATGGGGTAAGAAATGTTTTTGGGATGAAATGAGCCTTGGGTCTGATTTGGACTTTGGTGCCCAATTTGGGCCTTGGGCCTTGCGCCTTGGTTGGGCTAAGAAATATTTTTAGGCTAAAATGAACCTTGGGTTTGATTTGGACTTTGGTGCCCAATTTGGGCCTTGGGCCTTGGTTGGGCTTTATTGATTTGGGCTGATATGGGCCTTTACTTTGGGCAGAGGTGGGCTTCTTAGAAATGGGCCCAAGATGGGTCTTATCAGTGGGTTGGATTTGGACCTTTGAGATTTGCTTTGGAATTGGATCAAATGTAGGCCTTGTTTTGGATCTTAAGAAAAAAGATGAAATTGAACTTCAAGTTGAATTTGGATTTGAATTATTCTTTGTTATTGGGTGAATTGAAAGCAAAAGAGGATCCTACCCGCACAAAACGAATCAGAAATACGTTAGGCGTGGGGTAGTTTCACATCCTAAGCTTGCCTACAATGGCCTTAAGGGCATTTTTTAAAAGATTTTGTTTTTATATATATAGGGGGGATGGTTTAGATGTTTTGTGAAGCTATAGGAAAATACTATCCCACGAAACGAATCAGAAATACGCTAGATGTGGGACGGTATTTTATCCCAAGCTTTTCTGTCAATGAAAGGGTCCTAAGGTGATAACTAAGGCTTAAATGAATAATCAGAAATACAAGGAAATGGACTGAAATTACAATAAAGCTGAATGAAAATTGTGAATATTTATAGCACAGAGATAGGTCAAGAACGATTAACATAGGTGAAATACAGATCGAATCCAAGAAGAAAGGTAAACTGGTCTGGCAACTAGCAAACGAAGCACGCACAAATGACATGTACACAAAGCAAAATACTAAATCATGCAGAGGAGGTTCACAGCTAATATCAAAATAGGGACGAATACTAGAGGTGGAGATGACGGAGTTTCCCTATAAAAGAGCTAAGACATCAAACACAAACAAGCAGATAACATAAATTAGTTCGAGATGTCCAGCTACTGATCAAATTGGAACAATGACGAAACATAATTTGTAAATGACGAAAATTAAGCAGGAAATGTGGTGGCTCAGCATCGGACACACCCAGTGGAGAAAGGTTTCTTCGAATGAGAGATGTTTCAGTCAAGTCACAACTACTGGTAAGTAAACAGAAGAGATCATTCAACCAGAAGCAACTAAAGCAAAACCGAGAAGCAGAATGGAGAACTCATTCACATTGATTGTGTACAGAACCGGGTCACCTCAAAAGCCTATCTAGGCGTGCAAATCAGTTGTGGTGGTCTGATAGGAGGAGAGTGATCGGAATTTTCCTGTCAAGAATCAAAAGAGAAGATGCATACGAAACAACAAACTCATTAATCTCAAATATATATTTGAACGAACGCAAGGAGGCTATGAACCGTGTAACAATTTCATTTAAAATGCGAAGTTTGCAGTCCTGCTCAGGCGTGAACATAATCTACCAAAAGCAACCTTGATTGAATGCAGAAGCTTCAAATCAAAGACAAATGGGTTACAGATGCACGTCTTACTGCAAAAAAAAAATCATCAGAATCAGACCAGGATGAAGAAGACCAAACTGTACAAGGAAATTACACAACAAATGCCAACTAAACATACGAGGCTTACCAGATTTACACAAATGAAACAAAGAACTTATAAATTATGTATGCAATGAGTCTATAGGAGAAGAGTAAAGAAACATTATTAACGACATCTGGTGAGGGTCTCCTCGAACTAGGATGGACATGTCAACAATGTGCTCGCAATCCTCACAACAGACGCTAGAGAATCGACATTACAAGACATAATTTTACACCTCAAATAGCATATCACAAACATGTATAAACTTAAAGAGATTAGAGATTTCCCAGGTTCAGATTTAGTACCGCACAAGGAGAGCATAGATTTCCTGTGAAAGATCAAAGATAAACCAAACAGGAGAGCACAAATTAAAAATGAGAAGATATAGCAAAACTGATAAAATGTAACAAAGCAATAGTAAATGAAACTGAAATCCTGTTCGTGCATGTTGATGAGGAGAGTCGTCGGCCTCTGACAGGGACGCCGGTGTTTGTGGCTGAAGGAAGAATACGCCCGAAACCTTCTACGGAGGATGCGAGCTTATTTTTCTTGTCCTCCTTTTGTTATTCTTCGAACTTTTTTAAGGACTCATAAGCTTGCCGGCGGCGGGTAGAAAATGAAACTAACGGGGCGGAGCAGTTCCTTATTTCGCCGGTGATTTGGAGCATGAAGAAGGGCGACGTATCTGTGCTCACGGGTCGCCAGGTTAAGTTGCAAAATCACTGGCAATGAAGAGGACGACGGGGGTGGAGTATATGTGCTTCTTGTTCGGCATTGGGTTGTAAAATGACCGACAGAGAAGAGAAAGAAAGGCAGAGCATGGATGTGTTTGTTCGCCAGGTTGGGTGCAAAATTACTGGGAGAGAGACGGAAGAAAGGCGGAGCGTGTATGTTCGTGAGTGTGGAGAAGAAAGAAGGGCAGAGCATGTATCTTCTTGTTTCGCCGGTTCATGAGCAAAATTACCATGAGTGTGGAGATGAAAGAGGGCAAAGCATGTATGAGTTCTTCAGTTGAGTGGCAAAATTTTCGAAAGCGATGAGAATGGAGGACAGAGCACGATGTCCCTTGCTCGCAAGTTGGTTGGCAAAATTACCAAAAAAAATGAAGAGGATGAGAAGCAGAGAATAGATGTTTTCATGGGTGTTTTCGTTGGTCAGTTGGATTGCAATGTTTCGATCGACAGAGAATGAGAAAGGAGAAGAACTGAGTGAGGGGAGTGGCTGGTTGATCAAGAAGGGATGAAGAAGAGAGTGGTGTCGATGAGGAGAATTCTAGTTAGGGTTCTCAGTTTTTTTTTTATGAAGAAGAACGAGGATCACCGGGAGGTTGACGGAGCAGAAGGTATCGACCGAGGGAGGAAAATGTCGGGTGGCTACTCCAGTCCCCTCTTAGGGTTTGTTTGTTGTTCCATTTATAAGCAAACGATGGGGATTAGGGTTTTATTTGTAACGGGTCGTGTTTGACCCGAGATCAAAACGTGAGAGCACACTTCTGCCAAAAAGAAAATAAAACTAACCTGCTCCTGCTAAGATTCGAACTCAGGTTTATATCCTCCTTCACATGTCTACTAACCATTTACACTACAAAAGGAATTGCTATATTAACAGGGGAATTAATAATTAACCCTTAATACAAGCGGAAAGGAAAATAAAATAGGCTAACATCCCTGACAGGATTCGAACCTAAGACCCATAGACTCCCCAACAAGCATACTAACCAACCAAGCTATAAAAGAACTCAACATATAAACATGATGAAATAAAATTAAACTTCTAATTCGAACTGGATGATATTTGTTGAATGGAAGTCTACAGTAAAATGAAAGAGTTTCATCAAACAAAATAAATTGGTTTCTTATTGAGGGTCATGAGATAGTGGAATATGGATAAAAAAACTAAAACATCATAAAGAATTAAATAATTAAAATAAAAGAATAATAAGTACATGTAATAATGAAACAGTAGTAATATGATGATGATGAAAATATAAACAAATGCGGCGAAAATGGAGACTGAATTAGATATGTACAAGTGATGGTAAATATGATGGAATGAACGAGTAATAATAAAATGAAATAAGATGAAGTTTAATCAAATAAACAACAAAACGAAGTATACTAATATGGAAAATAATAGTGAAAAAGTGTATAAAAATGACATACATAACAAGGAAGATGATGATGATAAAAAGTAAATGCTAAAAGACTATAAAGAGTAGCAATAAATACGTAACAAACTGGAAATAAAAGATAACATAATAATTAAACAAATAAGCAATAATAAGATAAGTGAATAAAACAAAAGGGACGGGTGTAGAACCGCATTGTCGTTGGAAATTCATTTTCGCAAAATCATGTTTTTATGAAATGCTACAAAAAAGACTATAAAACGATGGTTTGGTTTTGGCACGCATGTCAATACGTTTTGACAAAGAAAGACGACGACCCCTCTTATTGTGTTTCTTATTCTAGAATTTGCTTTATGAGGTGTGAATTTTTGGTTTCTACAGTTTCCAATGTCATATAAAGCATGTCCTGTGACATTTGGAAGCATGGTGACCGGGTTGTCTGCAAAGATGACAGACTCCTTGCCGATGGGTGCCTGCTAGGTACTCGACCGGTCATCTACTGTTCCACTTGGGTGTTCTAGAATTATTCTCTAGTCCTACACATTTTTTTTAAGAGATGCTAGTTCTTTTTCCATTTTGTCAAGAGCGGAAATCAACTCATCAAATTCATGTTGTTTTCCCAATTTCATCCTTTCATGAACAACAAGTATCTCATAATACTTATTTTGCAATTTCTTTAATGTACCATCGAGTTTTACTACCTTGTTTTTATCTGAGTTTTTCTCTAGATTTTCAATTTCTTTTGAAAACTCCTTATTTTCAATTTCAAATGCTTCTAACCGATCAACCAATATAAGAGAGAATTTTCTAAGCTCTGGAGGTTCAGCTTTCCGAATCTTCCTCCTAAGCTGAGGATAATTTACCTTAGTTTGATTTTCTTCTTCATCGGATCCCGATGTATCATTTTCTTGAGCCATTAAGCATACATCCTAATGCAAAGTTGAGCCTTTTCATCTCCTGATTTATCGTTGTCTGTGATTTGATCATCATCACTAAGCCCTGAATCTTCCCATGCAGCAATGAAGGCTTCTTTCTTTGATTTCCTGTTGAGGAGCTTTCGGACAGGTCTTCTGACTCGACCGTTGTCCTCTCGGGGTCGTCGTGGGCAGTCCTTGATGTGATATTGTCCCCATTTTGAACATCCAAAGAATTTATCACTATTCTCCTTTGGTAATCATCAGATTCCTTTGAATCTTTTCCTCTTCTCATGTTGTTTTTAAATAATTTTTGGAAATACCTTTTGGCATACAGGACCATTTCATCATCTTCTTCTGATTCAGATTTTTCATTTTCAGCTACTTGGAGGGCTATACCTTTGCCTTTTTTCCTATTTTAAGCTTTCTGGATTTCTTTGTTGCAGCTTGAGTTCGAATGCCATCAGCATTCCCAATATGTCTGCCAGGGACATCTTTGAGAGATCATGGAATTCTTGCATAGCATTGACTTTGCTATCGAAAGAGGCATGAAGTGATTTGAGAAATTTTTTAATCTGATCCTCATTTGAAATAGTTCTACCAAGCACAAGCATCTCATTGATTAGCTTGGTAAACCTAGTATGCATTTCATAAATGTTTTATTTTTCTTCTTTCTTAAATAGCTCCCATTGAGTAAGTAAGAGCTCAATGTGGGTTTTCTTGATTTCATCATTCCCTTCATAGGTAACTTATAATGTTTCCCAAATATTTTTGGCAGTCTTAGCAGATGATACCTTGGAATATTGCTCAGGTAGTAATGCACAATGAAGGATTCTTACAACTCGTCCATTGAATACCAACCTTTTGATCTGATCGTCTGTCATGTTGTCAATAGATATGTTTGCTCCTTGAGCATCTTGGAAGGTATATTCTCCTTGTGATATTACCCTTCACATTCTTGGATCGTTAGACTTGTTGTGAAATTCCATTTTGTTCTTCCAGTAGGTGAAGTTTTCTCTGTTGAAGAGTGGTGGTCGGTTTGGAGCAGAACCTTCTTCAGATGCTAGTAGGGTTGAATGAGACATTGATCGTCTTCTAAAGTAGTTAACTTTCTATAAAAGACCTGCTTTGATACCAATTGAAACGAGCTAGTGCTCCGTGTCGTTGACACGTTTAGTATTGATCAAGCGATTTGATAGTTAAGAAGAGGCGTGATAAACACAAACTGGAAACTCTTATTTGATTGAGAATTTACACACTAGAAATTCACTCAATCTCCCTCCGCCCAACCTATAGACTCCGGGACAGTTTAGGACTTATCACCAAAGTCCTCTACCCTTCCTGACAGTAGGCCTATGGTTCCCCAACCATTCCCCGACTAGTCAGTCTACTAAATACCTAAGGTATTAAGTTGATTACCTAGTTCGACTTAGCTCACTAACTCCCTAGTAATCACACACACTTAGGTACACAATGTATGACTCACGCTTTCACTTGTTGCTCTTCTTTTCACGTGTATCTTCTATCTATTCAATGCGGCTTTACATTTATATATATATATATACATATATACATAAGCTTGTTAGCTTATAACAACTATTCTATTGTGAGCTATACTCTTGGAGCCGTCTGCCTCTTGTTCCCAATAGAATAACTCTGCACAATATAGGCTGATCTGCAACTTGATTGTAGGCGCAGCAGCCATGACACGTGCCACTCACTGGTTGGACACGTTGGAGGCAAGAGCTCAAGTGGTCGGTACCACTTGTGATGTCCACTTGCTTGGTCAGATGGCTTCATTAATTCTGGATAATTAATGCCTCTTTATAGCTCAGTTCTTGTCTTGTTATCTTGTTCATAATTGTTCTATCTTCAGCAAGACTTTGTCGCGAACTTTGCCAACTTCTATGTGGATGGGTGTGTTGTTGGTTCACTTGTTCCCGATTGATATATCTGGTCTTTTGATCATGTCTGATGCTGAGAGTCATTGTTGTGTTGTACTAGTGTTCTGTGTGTACTAGGAGCTTTACTGGAGCTCTTGCAGACAGATGCCTGACTGGTTGGGCACTAGTCACGAACAAAGTGTGTTTGCAACCTTGCGTGCTAAGCCACTCTTTTACCTGTTTACCTGAACTTCATACTTAGACAAACATGTCAGATAAACAACAATGATTTGCTATCATCAAAACCTAACGAACTTGACTTAATAGGAGCAACTCGTTGAAGATTGAAATTACCCTCCTTCTCCACCCTTGGTTCCACCTGAGCCTCCGCAACTGCTAATCTTCTTCCTGCAGCTGTCTGCGAGTCAGCAGAGGTATTCGTCGAAGTCGGATTTAGGAAGCCTACACAAATTTTAGCTTCCTCTATAGTTGTTTGTCAGCATAAATTCCTCCTTGAGCCTCACCAAGTCGAACATGATGTTTACATCCTCGAATTCGAGAGGGACGAGCCGTCATCATATTACCACTATAAAATTATCTTTGAGCCTTACCAACTAGACGGGGATTTTTATCCTCAAGTTTAAGGATCCTCCATCACTCTTTCTTCTCTTGGAGGATCATTACCTGCAACACTTTCACCAACACCTAGTATTGTGGAGTTATTCACTCCTACTTTTACTTGTTGGGGTAACATTATGTATTGATCCAAGTGGTTTAATAATTATTTTTATTAATTTTTCTTTTATTTAATTTTGTGCTCATTTAAATTTTTCATTAATTTCTTTTCCTTAGTTTAATTGTAGTTTTCTATACTTTTTAATTTTCTTTCTTACCTTGTGCTTTTTCTTATGCTTACTACAAGACTCTCGGCTCTCTTTTTTGTAGGTTATCTATATCATGAATGTTTCTCTTCGTCACATCGTTGAACTCAAGTGTTGGGGTAGGGGGAGTACTTGCTCCATACTGTGAGTAAACCCTGGGAAGTCTTCTTTTCATTCTCTGCTATGCACTTTTTGGTACTCCCATTTGTTTTGCTTTGTGTGCTATGCTCCTTTCGATTGCATACTCGTCTTGATATAATTCTTTCTACACAATTAGGGCATTGCTCCGGTCTAAGTGTGGGGGAGAATTGGCTTCTTCGTAACTTGTTTTGAGCATTTCTTTTGCACTTGTTTGAGTTTCGTTAAGTGGTGGTAACCAGAAAGGAAGTCACAGAAGAAGTTAAGCAGGTTAACGACTTTTGGGGTGCAAAATTGTTGAACTGTTTGTGGTTTTATTGTTAATTGAAGTTCTTTTTTTCATTGAATTAATAAGTTTAAGAATATGAACCATATGAACTTTATTTTTAGCTTTGAGCCTTGGAATGAATTGGAACGAAAGGTGGAAAAGAACAGAGGCAAGGTACTTCGCGGATCCAAAAAGGTGAATCTAATCCTAAATAGACCTCATCAACCCGGTAATTAATTCACTTGGGGTGCCTTATCACCTAGCTACCTAAGGTTCTTGGAATTTAGGATAGTAAATCCAAAACAAAATGCAAAGGTGGAGATAAAATTCTAGATGCGACGAACTTAATGCACTGCAATCGAATTATATTATGTAGTTTCTAAATCGAATAATAATATCAACTTCTTTCTCATGGATCATGAGTAGTTGCACTAAAAGGTATAATGAAATAGGATTTTACTTTGTGCCTTTTGTCATTTAAATGGTCTGTGAATGAGAAAATGGTGGTTGGCTCGAGGTTAAAGGCTGAGTTCTTATGGTTTTGTTTCTCTTTCTTAAGCTTTTAAATGACTTCATATTTTATGTTGAAATATAACAGTTAGAAGCTTGAGTACGATAAGATCTGAAAGATTTGCAGCATCTTCCTCTGTGCTCTCCTCTTCTAGTTTAACCCTATTTGCTTTGCTTTGAACTGGTACATGGAGGATTTGCTTGAGGACTAGAAAAGACAAGTGTAAGAGGATTTGATAAGATGTAATTTGATATACTTTTTACTATTGAACCTCTAATCTTTCTTGATTTCCCCAGTTTTGTGCTTAATTGAAGTCTGTATTTTTATTAAATAGAAAATGTCTTAACATATCTTGTTTTGATGCCTATATGACTTAGGACGCGATCTACGGGGAATTTGGCATTTTACAGAGGAAAGAGCTTGAGTTGTACAAGTGTCCAGACGTGTGTCCGGACCAACAGACCCAGACAACACCTGTCTGACCCGTCTGTCTGACCTAAGGACCCGGGCGTGGAAGCCTGTCCGACTCTGTAGATCCAGACGCAAGTCTGGACACCACTTGTCCGCCCCTCTATTCGACCTTGTCTCACCCAGACATTTGTAGTTACGACATGAGTGGACTTTAGCTATATATGTTGGTCTATGTTCAGCTGGAGTCTCATCTTGACACCTCACAAGTAGAAACCTCGCCTAGACAACTTCTAAGTCAATGTCCGGACTTACCCCACCTCGACATATTTTCGGACACACCTTAAGCATGTGCAAATTTTTATAAAACACGGTGGAATTGAGGGAAAACTCATCACATCTCAGTCATGACCTATTTCCACATAACACTCAAACATAGAACCTTAGAAGGTCATCGAAGGTGTTCTCCATCATCTTCAACCTCGAAGCCCACCATTCTAGGGATTTGGCAAGCGGAGCATATCCCGGAGTTTTCTTATTCCCTATGATGAATTCTTTTTTGCTATTCATTGTCTCCTTTGTTAGTATGCTAGGATAACAGGATTTACTCCAGGGGATGGAAGTTTATAGCTAGAGATGATTTTACGACTACTTATACAAGTTTGATTTGAGATATTAATTAAGAATTGTTTCTGGTTAGTAAATTCCTTGCGCTTTTCAATAAATTTTACGAGTTTGTTGATTAGCTTCACAAATCATGTTATGATCAAATATGTGATTAATAGGAAGTTCAAATTAATTTGTTAGCCTGTGGAAACTAAATAAGATTGACCAGGTATTCCCTCAGGTGCAATATAATTCGTTGTGCTTAATCCATCTACATGTGTTATGGTTGAATCTAGATTATTTCTTTCATGTTCCAGTAGATGAGCTCTTTTGAGGCTAGGATTTAGTCCTAAAGAGAATTTAAGGAATTTACCAATCCATCTCTCGAATTAACTTGTAGAAGTAACATGATGTACCCAGCAAAAAGTAACCTGAACCCGGGATTCCGCCTCACCCGTATTATCTACTCGCTTTACTTTTGCTTGATAACTTAATAGTTTTACTTCTTGCTCTTTTTAGTTAATATTCAAACGACAAGAACACCCCCCCTCTCCCCCCCCCGATTTCCAGTTTTCTAGGGCTAGGTTTATTTACATTCCAAGTCTCACGGTTCAATTCCAGATTTCTTTGCTTTTTACTAAACTACTACGACCAGGATTTTTTCTACCCATACGAATTTGATTTAATAATTTCTAGATTAACTTATTTAGTTTTTAGTAGACCAATTTTTTTGTTTGTAGTGTTGCACTGTTAGTGGAAAATGTGGGACTAGAAAGATTTGCTTATACAAGGATTGCCTCATCATTTACAATTTCCTTGTCTTAGGGCTCGATACTGTTTTTAACGCAAAACCTGTGCTTGATGATATCCTATTGTTTAGAAACTTCTTTGATGAGATTGTATGGTTTCATATTAGTCAAGATAAAAACACTAGTTCTCATAATCTTGCCAGCTAATGTAGGGATAAATGTTGTGGGTTTTGGGTTGGATTGGACCCCAAAACACCCCAAAACCACCCTAGGATAGCTAAAAACGTCGAAAGCATTTTTAGGGTTTACATTTGTGGGTTTAGGCCCTAAAAACCTATCGAGTTAGTTACTACAATATAAAGTACGAAACAAATTCCAAATAGATTACCCTACCCCCCAAAACACCCCAAAACCCACCCTAGGATAGGTAAAAAACGTCGAAGGCATTTTTAGGGTTTGTAGTGGTGGGTTTAGGGTCTAACGACCCTAAACCCGCTACCACAAACCCTAAAAATCTGTCGAGTTATTATGATGATGTACAAGTTTTTACGTGTGGATGTACATGTTTTAAGCTTTGTATGACCATCCGTACAAGTTTTTTTTACGTTTTATGCACTATACATGTAAAAATAATTTTTTTTAAAGTTGTCAAAACATATCCATGACTGGTCTTGTTTTGAAGAGTTTGAATTTATATGAACACTGGTATACTTTTTTTTCATTTTGGACCTATATATTAAAAGTTACAATAATTTTTAGATTTTATGATAAAGTAAGAAAAATAATCAAAATCTTTAAAAAGCAAAAAAAAAGAAAAAAAAAATGCGCTGAGCGCGCGCGTCCGCACGGACTCCCCTCCATCCTTCTCTTTTTTTTTTGATATGTAGCTATCTACGTACAGTTGGTTGTAGGCAAGATTTTGCCTTTTTATATAGCATAATAATGTTTAATTATTTCAACAACTGAACGGAAGGTAGGTTTTTGGGTCTTACCCTATCTATAATAAAGCACAGCTTTAACAAGAGTGTATAGTGCAGTGTGATAATCATCATAGCATTGTTTCAAGAGGCGGATCTAGGAGGGGGGCCGGGGCACCGGCCCCCCCAAAACTTTTGAAAATTTGTCGAATTCTCTTATAAATTTTTGAAAAAGAAAAAAATGACATAATGTTTTAAAGAAGGATAGTGTCAAAAAAAATTCCCCCCCCCCCCCCCCGAAACAAAACTCCTGGATCTGCCACTCACTTTCAGTCTAAAACCATCTTCAAATAATCGGACTTGGAGCTACTCTTTCATATTTTGTCGGAGGGAGAGTAACCTATGACTCAATGTTTAACTCACTTGTTGTAACCTTGGGTTTTGCTAATAATAGCATCAAAGTAAATCTGGATAATATAAGGAGTCAATCTGTTGAGAAGAAGTCTAGTTGTACAATGAAACGAAGATGAGGCGAGCCAAGAACGAGTCCCACTACAAAGAAAAGTCTGACTAATCAAAGTAGCAGCGAGAAAACACACACTTAAACTGTGTTCTCCGGGGGGCAGGGCTAATTACAAGTTAGAACGTGGAGAAATCAGAAAAAATAACCGCCCATCACTCTCAAGGTCGACCAACAAAGTAGATTGCAGTTAAGGTGCATCAGAGTGAGTCAGTCATGTGGCAGTTGAGTCAAAATGAGTCATCCACACAGTAGTTGAAGATATTCCAGCCTAAGCATTAGAAGGACGTGGAAACATCAGTTTAAACGTCATTGAAGCAGTTACTTCGGCTTTTTATCAATATTTAACCAGTTAGAAGTCATTTGTAATATTTATGGCTTATCACTTACACATTTCTAGAGAGAGTTACACATACGGAGAGATTTCACTTAGACGGATTAACTTTGTAGTTCTAGCTCGAGCTGTCAAAATTTGACTCAACCCGAAAACCCATCCGTTTTATCCGAACCCGAAACCCGATTGGGCAAAACCCGAAATGACCTGAAAAATTTATAACCCGAAACCGACCCGAACCCGAAATGACCCAAAATAATAGTAATTAAAAATTAGCCAAACTCGAATAACATGAAATAATAGTGACCATAAGTTGTCCCAAACCTGAATGACCTAAATAAATATGACAAAAAACTTGATTCAAAGTTAGTATATTCGAATGAAATTCAGAATAGGCATTGTACTGAAAGTTCTGTAATCTATAAGTTGTATATTCTTATAGAAATTAGGTATATATTTATATTATAATTTTTCAAAAAATATTAACTATGACCTAAAATAACCGAACCCCGATTCTATCTGACACTATTATAACCCGAACCCGAAATGACCCGAACCCGAATGACCCGAATCCGAAATGACCCGAAAGTTTAATGACCCGAACGGATATTGACCCGAAAAGATATGACCCAAAACCTGAACGGATAACCCGTTTGACAGGCCTAGTTCTAGCTAGTTCATTTATGCTTAGATATTTATCCTGCTTATAGAGCATTTTGCACACAAATACTCTACACTCACTATTGATCAATCATTAATGATTTGTGTGTAGGAGTTAAATGGAGTCCTTCTGTCTAACCCCAAGTGCAGGAAACTAGATTGTGAATTCATCTTTGAGTTTTCTACGCTTGTAAATTTCATCAAAGCTTCCGCATTCTACAAGTTATTTCAGAGTGAGTCCACTTGAGTCTAACAACTCAGACAGACTCAGACAGCACCCCCAGTCCTCCCAACACGTGGTATCAGAGTCTGTGTTGGCTGACTAATCTCTCAAGTTGGCAGAAATCACCACCTCTAACAAAAACAACAAAATGCAGATCGAGAATCCCAAGTTAACCTCCATGAACTACTACATGTGGAAAAATGAGATGAAGTCTCATTTTAAATCCTTGAGTCAACAACTATGGACAGTGGTTATTGAGGGGAGCTTCAAGTTTCCTGAAGATAAAGATGAAGCAAACTACTCCAATGAAAAATGATGGTGTGTAGAACTCAATGCACAGGCAGTCCGTGTAATCTACACTAGTCTTTCACCACTAGAAAGAAGAAAAGTGTATCACATGAAGGTTGCCAAGGACATTCGGAACCATCTCCGTGCAGTCCATGAAGGTAATACTGGGTTAAGAAAAACTGAAGTCCAAGAGCTTAAGATGGATTACGAGAACTTCGTGGGCAAATCGGGTGAGTCTCTAGATGACATGCTCTTAAGGTTTAACGAACTCACATCGACTATGGAAGAACTTCGAATTGGTGAATCTTATGAAAACATCAATAACAAGTTTTTTGACAGTCTTGGTGAGGCATGGGCAGTACACGTCATTTCCACTAGAGCTTCCAAAAGTTTGGACAAGTGGACTCTGATTGAACAAGGGTCTTACTTGCAATCTATTCACAAATACAAACATTGTCATAATGACAGGTAACAGTTCCACTGCTGGGCAGATACTTCCCTACCCCAATACCAATCAAGCACTACAAGTTCGGTATCATAATCAGTATTAGATGAGTCATCACGAGTCCCAACACCTTAATCCACCTCCTACTGCAAGTGATCACATCCAAATCTTACGTGACTCGCTACTTGATGGAAATATCGAGGAAGGATATGTTTCACTTTTGAAGACATGGAAATGATTGTCAAAATTTTCAAAAGATTCATGCGAGATTGGCTTGACCAAAATGATCAAAATTAAAAAAAATTAGTCAAGGGCAAATTTGTCCATACTCATCTTCTAACTGCAACTATCAAGGAAATTCGGGGTTGAATGAGTGAGTCTGATGTAAGTGTTTGAAGCTAGGCCACAACACCAACAACTTCCCACTAAAGAGGAAAGACGAACGTGGTCAAGCTTCCCAACCGTTGTTATTTGCTAATGCAGCCTGTGGAACTTTGACTTAGAGGAGCCCGACTCAGGCACTACGAGTCTTATTTGTTTAATGGCGCACAAAGACCAGATAAGTAAGACTCCCTTTTCATCTTCTTTATCTGATCTTGTTGCTAGTGCAAATTTTATGCCCTCCTTAGATCTGACCACATACTTTATAGACCCAAATCATCCTGAATTTGTTCAAACTAAAGAACATGAAAGACTTGCTCTTCTTTATGAAGAAACTTATATTCTGAAAGGGCACATCACCAGAGACCAACTCAAAATCCATGTGTCTGATAGTACTATTAAAAAACTATAGAGAGAGTTGAGTGATGCTAGAACTCTCATTAATATCTTAGACACTGAGGGAGTTACTCTACATCAAAGACTTAGAAAGAAAAAGACCAAGCCACTTACAAAGACTTCCTTTAAACCAGACACTTTTGTTGGTGAGATTTATGTCATTAAAAAACTAAAATGGCTTGAAGAAAATCTCATTGAGGCCAAATCTACTCAAACAAGAATTAAAAGGGAGGTCGAAACCCTCACCTTTTCCCTAAAAAGGAACACATGAACTCCCTGAATACTTCATCTCCTCCCTTATGGCTCCGAGGAAAAGACAGTGTCAATTTGGATAACATGGAATCCCAATGATCTTTACCATCATAGAGCCCAAAGAGTGAAATTTGCTAATAAATTCAAAGAGCAAAAGAAGTATGTGAGACTGCCTCCAATGAAAATTTGTGGATATTGTGGTTATGACGGTTACATAGACTCTTCCTGCAATAAACTTGGGTGTGACTTGTCATTCAACATGTCTCGCGTATCTGCAATCCTTAACACTTTTTATTTGCATTATTCATCATCCAAGAAGGGACCCAAGTTTGTCTGGGTTCCCAAGTCTAGCTAGCACATTTTTTACAGGCAGAGGGTGAAATACCCCAAACCTAAGTATGATAAGTAAACATCAACTTATGATGTAATAAGGCTAAAATATGCCTTAGGAACATTGGTAGACAATTTAAACCAAGGAAAACACAAGAAAACGCCATAAGGGCAATTTAAGCAAAAATGTGCTCTAAGCTTGGAGTAACTTTGATTAGCACTAAAATATCATTCTAAGACCTTATTAACATGCTAATGGACATGTTAAATCAATTACCAAAGAAAACCAAGCTCAAAAACAAGCTTAAACACAAATTGTGCTTTAAGGACTCTTAAAGCACATTTTTGAGAAATTGTCTTAGAAATGGGTTTTGAGTGGCTAAATGCCCATGATTACACCTTAATCAACATGTGTACTAATTATTATCACATTAGGAAGCCTAAATCAATGAGAAACCAAAAATTTCACAAATTTGTGCACTAATTGTGAATAGTAACCAAATAGTGCCCAAATTAGCCTTTAGTCGACTCTACTTAATTAATTGGTCAACAAAGACCCAAAGTCTCTTATTAATGAAGAGGGGGACGTTTTGTTAGATGGTGAGTCACCATGGGGGCCAGCAAAGTAAGGAAAGAGGTGGGAAAGTGAGTAAATTCACTATTTGCTTTAAAATGACAAATATCTTAAACCAGCCTTCTCTCTCTCCTCTCTTCTTCATTTCTTCTTCTTCCACTGAATACTTCTTCTTCTTCCTCTCAAGAAAACCGTGAGTACAGCCCCATTCTTGCTCCACCTTCATTTGCTCACAAAATCTTCATTTTAGCTCCAAATCCAAAAATAAGCTTAGATAACTCTTAGTTAGACCATGGCCTTGCTTCCTACCTTTTCAAAATTGGAAAATATTCATTTTGGAGCCATGGGAAATCACCATTAGAGGAGGGAAAATTAGCTTGAAGGGTTCATTAGCTTCTCCATTCATTCAAGGTAAGGAAAATGTAAGAAAAATCATGTTTCCATCATTTTTCCTCCATTGCCGAAAATTTTCTTCTCATGGGATCTTTTTTATCCCTTTAACTAGCTTATTTTCATTCTCCAAGGACTAGTGGAGGTCGTTCTTGATTCATACCCAAGTCTATCTTGAGACTTCAAAGGTAATCATCCACTTTTAAGCTTTAAAACACACATTTTAACCTAAGAATGAGTTCTATGAGTTTAGGCATATTGCTTAGTGCTCATTAGATTATTTGAATGTGGATTAGAACATTGGCAAGAGGATTGAAGTCCTTGCCGAAATTCAACCAAGAAAACTAAAGGAGTGAAGTAAGAGAAGCTTGAGGAAAATAAGGTAAATTGCTTACCTAATGGTGGTTTAAGGTTTTAAGGGATGAGATTTAGAAAAATACTAAATGGAGCTTAAAGCTTATATTACGTAATGGGTTGTATAACCTAGGAAAAGAATATGAACAAGCTTGTGAACTCGTGATTAAGGAGCCAATGGGAAATGAGTTAGTAAGATAAGTATAAGGTGAATTATGAGGACACTTGTATTGCTATGGGAGCATTGTTGTGTGTATTTGCAGGTTGAAAGCTTTTATATGTGGGAAATTCAGTGTTTAAGTTTAAGTCATTTAAGGGCCTAAGAGCCATGTCATATAAGAGCCTTAGTGCTATGCAATATAAGATTATTGCACTATATGGAGTTTGTTAAGAATGGTTTGATTTGGGAGAGAAATATCTTGAGAAAAGGGCTTGATGTGTGAGTAATGATTGAATGAGAAAAAGATTTAATAGGTGCGTGTTGATTAGTGGGGAAAAACTATGCATTTGGGCATGATAATATACTAGAGGAGCTATGGCGAAATTTGAGTAGAAAACAAAGTGTTTAAGTGGTTGTTGTGAATTAAAGTGACCAAAGGTTTACTAGGAATCATTAGAAGGAATTTGAGTGGAAATGAGTTAACAAAGGTGTTCTTGAGGATTAGAATGACCTAGAGTTGTCTAGGAGGAATTAGAGGTTAGGTGGGCGTATTAAACACACCAAAATCATGGTATGAGGAATGTTAAGACTTGTGCAAAATCTGGAGGAAATGGTGTGTAATGTCTTATGGTGATTTAGGTATGAACTAGAGAATATAACATTGAGAATTTTGGGAAGCTTGTGTAAGGAGATGGAGATGCTAGTAGTGAATCAATAAGTGTATAGCTTGGAGGGTAATGAGTGGACTTGGGTGATGGAGGTGAAAACTACAAGAGAATGTAGTAGCTTGTCAAGGAAATGACTAGGAATGGTTAAGAGTGTTTAACCATGTTAATGGTGAGTAAATTGAGTAAAGGATATGGAAATGTTTATGAGGAGTTTAGAATGGTCAAGTTGAAGGGGAAAGGATGAGCACTAGGCTAAGTAATTGAGTAGTTGGGTGAGGAACGATGTTAAGGTGTTAAGAGGGTGGCTAGAAATGCATTAGTATGTACAAGTTTAGGAATGATGAGTAGTAAATGTAAAGGAGAGTAAGTGGTGTATGGAGATGCAATGAAACCATGAGAACTTTGAGAAGTTTGAGTTAAGGAGATGAGGATGATTGATAATTCTTGAGGAGTAGTCAAAATGGTTAAGAAGAAACACTTTGGTTAGTTGAAGTACTAGGCAAATTTATATGTTAGAAGTGTAAGGAATTATGTGCTAAGTATTAAGGATTTAGTGAGATTTTGAATAAATGGTTAAGGAGTTTAATTGAGAGTGGATCAAGAGGTTTGGTGGATGTTTTAAGGTGGGTTTAATGTGCCAAAATGATGTTAAAACATACTAGGACACTTGTGGAAAAGATTGGAGAGAAATAAGCATTTTAGAAGAGGGTTCTGCAGCCGACCCACCCAGGCGACCTACCCCAGAGTGGGTCGGTCGAGCTAAAACTGTGAAAATCGGATGCTTCTGCAGCCGACCCACCCAGGCGACCTACCCAGAGTGGGTCGGTCGCCCTTTGTAAAAAAAATTTAAGAAAGAGTGGCATTAGTAGTATGCCATTATGAGGGTAATGATAATTAGAAAGATAAGCATATAAGGACTTAAGAAATAAGGAGAAGTTAAATGAATTAAGTGTTAAAGGTTAAGTTTATAAGAACTTAGTGGTTATTAGTTGGGGATTGTTAGTGGCTAAGTAAGTTAGGTTGATTGAAAGTAATTAACAACCTAAATTGAATGAATGTTTTAGGACTTGAGTATTTGGACTCCGGAAGAGAGTAAGCAACCGAACAACCGACGGTGTACGGTATGGTTTTCTTGTGACCTGCTTGCTAACGAGGTGTCCCTCGGCTTGTGTGCTATTTCTTTATGTGTGCCGACTAAACAAGATAAAGCATGCAACTGGAATATTATGTTTGTTGTGTGATTGTGATGCACTAACACAACTTACCTTGAGAACTTACTAACAATGCTTAGTAAAGAATTGTGTGAGAATAAGGGAACACTCCCTAATATTGTTTTATTAGTAACTGAAAGAGGTTAACTAACAAACTCTGACCTTGAGACTCCTACTAACTTTAACTTTGGGGGAGTGAGGAATCCGGTATAGTACCGGCACATGTGTATAAGGGGAGGTCGGTATCCTTATCAGATTCCGACTTCCAAATATGACTTGTCTTTGGACTCGTCGCCTAGAGTCGACATATAGACTCGACCTCCTCGGACTTCTTGTCTTAGGAGGGAGGCATACTGAGATGGTGTGGTGGGATCTACCTAAATCCCAACTAATTCTAACAAATATTGTTTATGTAAACCAATGGATCTGATAACTCATTGGCTAGGGTTACTTGACCCGACAAGATAAACAATGAACTAAGGAACAACCATTCTAATTAAAGAACGGATGACTTAGTTGAGATGAGAGCTGAGATAAGATTTGAGATAAGGTTTGAGATAAAGTACAACCAATTCTAATTAAAGAACGGTTGGTACATTGAGACTGAGATAAGGATTAAGATTGAGTAAGATAAGAATTGACTGAGATTAAGTGGTATCATAACTTAAGGAGTTAGAAGACTAACTCATTTACTAAGGGAACGCTTTTAAGTCGTTCGTTGTGTGTGACCTATATTTGTTCATTTGTGGATTGTTGTTTTATTGCACTTCTCATTTATGTTGTGTATCTAATCAATATCCATGCTATCGACAATTAGTCGTCGTAGCCCCGTTAGCTTGGGGGCCATAAGAGAATCGTACCAGCAAAGGTGCTGACCCCCTCGGGGGCTGCTTTTTATATTTTGCAGGTGAACGACAGAAGACGACCGTCCTGAGAGTAGGATCGGGTAGCATTACTTGGGGTTGCTTTCCTTTAGTTATACGAGTTGTGTATGTACACTCGTTTAGTAAATGGTATGAGATGTTAGTAAGGGTTAGTAGCATATGAAGAATTTGTACTGATGATATGTATTGGTTAAGATTTTGGTATACTAATGTTCGGTATATTCTGTTAGTCAGACCGTGGCAAGGTCCTGGAGTGTATTAAATTCCGCTGCGACATTTATATATATGTTATTAAGTTTCCGATAACCACGATTGGATTGAGATGGGGTGTTACAAGAGACAAAAGGAAAATGACTCTTGGTTCCCGGACAGTGGCTGTTTAGGACATATCACTGGGAACCAGACAAGTTCACGACTCTCTTTACACATAGGGGGTAAAGTCACCTTTTGAGACAAATGCCCATGGTGAAATCATAGGCATCGGATCTGTCGGTGTCCCCTCTTTGTTTAAAGTTGATAATGTCAATTTGGTTGCTGGTTTAGGTCATAGTTTACTTAGTGTCTCTCGAATTTGTCATTTTTCCAATCTTGTGTTATTCTTTCCGATTAACTGTATAATATTTGATGCTACTATTGGTGACTTAAAGGTAATTAGGAATGAGTAGGAAACCTGTATTTGATTAAAACATCAATTCTTTAAGTGATACAGACTAACTCTGCCTAAGTGTGCAACACAAAATTCAAGTCTTTGGCACGACAGTTAGAGCCATGCTCATTGTTGGTTTTGTTGATGCGGGACCTCCATTGTAATTATCCAAGAAAACTTCGTATGCGGATCCTATTGCCAAAATCAAGTAGACTCCGTTCTCTAATCATATAGACTTGAGTTCTCATTTTACAAGGCTATGTGAAGTAGATATTAATCTAATTAAACTATGTTTCCACAGACTCCAGCTTGTTGATATCATCACCAAGGCATCACCCATGGTTGCATTTGAGCTGTTTCACAATCACCTTGGCATGAATGGTTCTGGCTGAGGGTGATTATATCTCTTCACCCTCTTGGAGGCAGAGTCTAGGTACTCAGGTATAGTCTCTCTGGCACCAAAATTTCTTGGTTAACTAGTTCAACTAAACTTTGTCTACAAATGTTTATTGAAAACCCGCCAATTTTTCCTTACTAATTGGACCAAAGCACCCACAACAACCATCCCACAATTCCAAAGCCCAACTCTTACAAACCTTAAATCCATATAATGAACCATCTAGCTCCAAAATCCAACTCCACCGTCTTTGAAGCCGACGCTACTTTGCCTTCACAATCACCCACAAAATCTCCCAACCCTGAAATCACTTCTGCTCACTCACCAACTCAAAGCCAAAAATCCTCCCATTAAGGCACTTTTGCTATCCCTACTCCTGAAACCATCACTAAGTCTCTCACGACCATCTCACTACACAAAACTCCCATCCAATTTTTGTCCATCATTGACTTGGATAAAATTGAAAGGTTCTAGCTCTAAAGCCACCAAAATACCAAACCCATTTGAAAGCTATACCCTAAACCTTTAAATGAAACCATCTAGCCCCTATCACATTTTCTCACTAGTTGCTCTGTGTTATGGTGAAATACCCCAAACCTTGATGTATTAATAAATTATATAATTATGGTTTCCTAAGGATAATTAATTCCTTAAGAACATTGGTGAAGAAAAAGAAACCAAAAGAAAAAGGAAAACGTGTAAAAGTCACAAAACGTAAAAACACACGTTATATAACCATAGGAGGTATATAACCTCAACTAGGGTCCTAAATGTATTCCTAGGACTTAGTTACACACTAAGAAAGTGTGGGAAAAATTCCCGAAGAAAACGGATCCATATAGTGGATTAAAAACGCAAACGAAGCCTTAAAGCACGTTTTTCGAGAAACCCGAAAAATGTGACTTTAAGTAGTCTAATGGACTTGTATAAATTAATTTAATCATATAACTATAATTAAACACTAATGAGGGTCTAAGAACCATTAAAATTAAATAAAAGAAAAAAATCCAGAAATTTGCCTGGATTGATGAATAGTGCCAAACGGGGACTTATGGGGTGTTAGTTGCTAAAAGACCAAAATTCTCTTTATAAATTTTGTAAAAATATGGCCCTTTCCAGTATAAGGCCACGTTTTTACCCCCCTCTCTCTTATTTTTATTAAGTCTTTATGAGTTAGAAAAGACAAAACCAAAAAGCAAAAAGTAAAAGTACAAATTTTACTTTCTATTCTCTCTCTCCCATTCCCATCTTCCTCACTTACGAGTTTTCCTCCTCCCCACTGATTCTCTCTGCTTGTTCACCCCTTCAATGGTGATTCTATAGCTCTCCCACCAGCTTGAACTCTTCTTCCATTTTCAAGCCTTAAACAAGGTCAAAACAACAAAATAAATACACCATCTTACTCCCCTCATCTTGGAGCTTCTTCTCCTTCTCTCAAAATCTCCAAACTCCAAACTTGACTTCCATGGCTGTAGCTCTTTTTGAAGGGAAGAACACCATTTGTTGACCCAGACAACTCCTTGGTTGTCCTAAGGTAAGAAAAACTTCGAAATACCTTCTTTTTCCTAGTTTTCTCTCATGCTGTTTTTCCAGATTTTTGAGCTTCATTTCCCTCCTTGTTTATCCTTGTTTTATATTCAAGAAGGATCTAGAGCTTGCTCATTTTGATTTCCCAACACTTTATTTTGAAGTTAGAAGGTAATTGTCCCTTTTAAGTGCTTTAAGCTCTCTTTTAAATACTAGAAATTCTACAAGGGCTTAAGTGTTATCTAGTCCTTATTGTGTTCTTGGGCATGGTCTTTAGTCTAGCAAGGAACCCCATTTAGCCGGTTTGTAAAACAAGAGCAAAGAAGAAAGAAATAGCAAGAAAGAAAAGAGGAAAAGGAAACTAGAAAGCCTAAGGTAAATTGACTTACCTTTGGAACTGATTTTGAATGCCTTGTGAGATTAAACTTACATTTTTTTAGTGTTGTTTATCTTGGGGTAATTGTGACCAAGAAAGTTTTGATAAGGATTGGAGTTATTGTGATGTATGTAAATGATGTTGAACCTTGTGTGCTGGAATTAAGGTTGTGGCTAGTATCTATGATGGATGTGGTTATTGAAATTGATTAGGTGAGCTGAATAATGCATGTGGGGAACGCTAGAATTGTAGGGAAACCATGGTGAATTTTCTGTAGCAAACCAAGTGTCTTAGGTATGGTTTGTTGGTGGAAATGACCTATAGAAGACTAGGTGTTGGAAGAGTTCAAATTTGGGTAACTAATCACATGGAGCTATGTTTGAAGGAAATTATGTAGTTTGGTAAAACTTGGAGTGGTAATAATGTAGGTTGTATACTAGAAGTGTATTGGTGGTGAAACCTTGAAAAGAATAAGTGAAAAAGATGTAGAGTGTGATAAGAATGTCTAGTAATTCATTAGTGGGGATAATGTGGAGAATGTGGAGTTTAGTGTGTATAAGAAGAGGAATAAGTTATAAGGGATTAGTATGACCAAAGTGCGTGAGAGTAATGGAGTATAACTAGTTGTAAGGGAATCAATTGAGTTAGTAATGATGGTGAGCAAAATCTGCAAGTGCTAGGAAACTAAGTATAATGTGTTAGGAATTATGAGCGGGAAATAGTGAATGATGAACCAAATTAAGTGACAAGGTTGTTCAATGGTTTAGGATGGTTTAGAGCATAATTATGGTGTTAGAACATGCTTAAATGTTTGGGGAAATATTAGGAAAGAGTTGGATAAAAATTTAGGATGGAATTGAAATTGGAAATGTTAAAATGTTGCAAAGCATAGCAGGGTCCGGGACTTAGGTCTAGGAAGAAGTCCCGGACCAAGCCTTAAAATCTACTGAAAATTGCCTGTAACATTGATCCGGGACTTAGGTCTAGTATAAAGTCCCGGACCAACACTAAAATGTAGCTGAAATTGAGTTTCAGGACTGGCCCGGGACCTTGTCCCTGGTAGAAGTCCCGGACCAAAGCTAAAAACACCCCGAGAGTTGCAATCTGTACTGGTCCAGGAGTACAGGTCTGGACCTAGTCCTGGACCACTCCCAAAATGCCTCCAAAAGTGTTTTAAAGCAGCTAAATGAATGGGGATTGATGGGTATTGGTATTAGATGATGATTAGGACTTGTTTGGTGACTTATAATGGTCATTAGGAGTGTGATCAAGTGTAAGAAATAATGAGAAGTAAGTAACTTATGTGAAAGTGTTTGAATTAGAAGGAGTTAGTAGTTGTTAATCGGGAATCATTAGAGATGAAATGAACTAGGTTAATTAAAGATAATTAACCACCCGATTCCATGAATGTTATAGGATTTGAATAACTGGACTTCGGAGGAGGGTCGACGACGAACAACGACGGTGAACGGTATGGTTTTCTTGCAACCTGTGTTCTACCGGGTTACACCGGCTTGTATGCCTACTTGATTTTCTGGATGTTTTGCTACCTTATAAGATAAGGCATGTAATGAGTTTACAGTAATTCATTTATGTGGCGCGTCTTGTTCTGAAACCGTTTAACCTCGAGTATGTGTTAACCCGTAGCTAACCGACTCTGGGATCACATAAGGGATCGGCATGCGGATTTAACGACCCAAACTACGGGAACGTTCTAATTACGGCTATGATTGTGTTAATTGTGTATGTTGTGTGTGGATGTATCTTACCTCCCTTGTGTGTCTAACTGGACCTGAATAACTATAATGCAACATGACGTGATAAGTTCCAAAGGGGGAGCTTCTAACCAATGTATAGCTTGGGGAGTGAGAAATTCGGGTGTCCGGTCGTGCGCGTATGTACGGGAGTTGATATCTATATCAGATCTGACTCTCTCCATGTGTGGTTGTTTTCCTTCTTGGAATTCAATCTCCCACGAGCCTATAGATGGCTCTCCTGCCTTGACTTATGTTTGGGGTTAGGGGGAAATTATGTACGGTGTGTTTGGATCCACTAGATCCGACACACCTTGAGTAAGTTATTCGTTCGATAAACAGAACGACAATGTGTTATGTATCGAGCTCGTCATGAGGACCAATACGTTCTCTAGGCTCTATAAAAATTGGCTAACCCTAATTCGGTTTGATTCCTCACGAAACTCGTTCCGGAGTTATGTTGTATGAATGTGGTTGCGTGACAAATGTTGTATGCACACGTGTGTTGAGTATTGAAATCAATTTCATGTTTATTATGAGAAGTAGTTGTGTGTAGCCCGACTTAAACGGGATAAGTGTTGACCCATAAAAATGAGGCTTTTGAAGTAAAAACTCCCATGGCATAAAAGCAAGGTAATGTGATCTAATAGACATTAATGTGTTATACTTGTTGATTGTAGTTCATTGTTTGAATACTTGTTGTATGTGAACGTAATGTATGTTTATAGTATTTCATGCATGATTTAAATAAAATCAACCGCATGCTCAGAACGACAATTAGTTGTGTGTGGCTCGGTAGCATGCGGGTTGCACGATTACCATGTCAGCAAAGGTGCTGAGCCCCTTTGGGGCCATCCATTACATTTCAGGTACATTGGAACTGGTAGCTGTTTGAGAGTACGACGGGGATAGCTGCTTGGCATGGGTAGTTATTTTAATTAGCTTATGTATTTGTAAGTGGTGTAAGACCGATCTTGTTAACGACAATAGTTGTAGTACACTCGGTACAGTTTGGAATGTAAGTGTATTTGACTCTGTTTAAAAGCTGAATGGAATTTGTAATGTATAAGTGCTCGGGAATCTTGTCCATCAGACCGGTACATTGTGTAAGTATTAGCCTGGTTAGCCACGTGGGTGGCTAACGGCGTGTAACACCCATCGATTAAGTTAAGTGTTGTGTTGTATTTCCGCTGCGAGCAGTTGTTAAGTACGGTGTTTATGGTTGGGTTGTTACATATGGTCTCTCTTACCGCCTGAGTCCATCACAGCCCCTTGCCTTCAGTCGACCCAAGAATACTGTCAGAGTCAATCTGCCCAAGAATATTGCCAGAGTCAGTCCAACCAAAAATACCCATGAAGTTGAAGTGGATTTAAAAAAAAAGAGGAAGGAAAGGAAAATAAAGAAAGACAAAAATCCCATAGGAAGGCTAAAACCAAGAAAAATAGCATCGTCGCTTCAACTTATAATCAATCAGAAGAAGACTCTTGCTCCGACCATCACTTCCAAGAGTGGAAGTCGCGTGACTCTAGTTTGTGCTTCACGACAAGGCTATCTTGTACAAATGGGTATGAGCACTTTGGTCAATAAGCTTCACTACCACAGTTAGGCACATCTAGCACTCTTTAGAGATTCAAAATGAATGGGTCAATACCAATATGCATACCAAGTCCCGAACCCCATTTCCTAGCCTTCATCCCTGACCATACTTTTAACCTATTTCAGACTTATTTTATCTTGGCGATGTTTTTATCAAACTTTGGCAAACTCTTTCGGTTGACTATTTGGCCATGTGATTGCTTCTTGATGGCATGCATACTTACCCTATTTTCCAAGATGATGTCAAAAAGGGGGAAAGCGGCGAATCCCATTCTCAATAAGACAAATCAATATTTTTTGTGGTAGAAAGACATAAATTACGCTTAAAGATTTTCGCCTACTTGATGGGCAAGGAGGCTGTATCTGCTTAAGCTTAGTTTAATTTTATTATGTTTTCTCTTACTGGCCTTGCCTTAAATGATGTGCTCAAACTTAGGGGGAATATTTGATTAAGGGGGAACGAGGTTGGTTTTGCCAAGATTGTTTTGCTTGTATATTTGTCCTGCTAGCTGGTTTGCTTGCCCAACTATCAATAAAGAATAATTATCTTCAGATTTATGATGATAATTATGTGACTTTTGCATTTGTCTGGAATCTAATAGAAGCCTAAACCTAAGAAAACAAGCCATACAAAAGTTGTACATAGATTTAAAAAAGCAACTGAAAACCATTGTCTAACTGAAAACCATTGTTAAGTCTCATCCATCTTTAATGCAAGTGCTATAGGTCACATTGAAATATTAGGCCGGCTATAAGCCTCGATTCCCATAACAAAAATCATGGGCTACCTTATACCTTCACACCGTTTTTGCACATGTATACTCTATTCTTTCTATACTATATTTTACTATTAAATTTGATTCCTTTTTTCTCATCTCAATGTCGTAACCTTAAGTTTTAAGAGTATTTACTCTAATAATGACTTTTGCGACAATAAAATAAATTTTCGGACTTGTGATTGTCAACATATCAAAGTAAACAACAAGGGTTGATTCCAACATTTACCTTAATTTTAGCTCGTCCTTATCTTAATGAATAAATATTGTGTCGTGCTTTATGGAATGAATTGAGAAGCGTTCCAATTAAAGTTGCTAGTTATAATTGCTACGGATAAATCTATAGCTTTTACTTTATAGATTTGCGGACATAATGTTTAAAAATAGTCTATTGCTTAATTAATCTAAAACGTGATTAGATAATTGTAGAGAAAAACTAGTAATTGTATGTTGGTTATGGGCATATCAGAAAGAGCCAAGAATAAATAAGTCCTTCCCTACAGTCGTCTCTTTGAGCTGTACCGCCCAAACCCCATAAATTAGTAAACTCATCCGCTGACTTTTTCCTCCACATCGATCGCGGATAACCACAAGTAGCTAGCAAGCAGCCATCCAGCCTTAAACTGTCGCAATTCTCGGTGAACATTATACAATCGTTCATTTTAAATTCAAGTGTTGTTCAAGTTTTGTATTGATCGTTCATACTGGTAAAAGTTAAATGTATTATTGTGAAAGTTGTTCAACTTTATATGATGATTATTCAAATTAATTGTAAAAATTGTTCGAGAGTGTACATAAGTATCGTACAACCGGTTGTATGATAGTCGGATGGTTAAACTCTGCCTTCCAGAGTTCCGGTTATCCGCCGGCCACCTTCCCATGAAAGTCGCAAAGGTGTGACCTACGTGAGGGTGTTTTACAGGCTGGCTTGGACCCCAATTCACACCCACCCCAATGACTCATCATCCTCCGGCGCCACTTTGGACTCACTCAAAATCTTTTTTTTTTTTTTTTGCAATTATTATCTTTATTATTACTCCCTCCGTCTGAATTGACCGTCCTTTTTACTATTGGACATGTCGTTTGACTTCAATTTTTAACATATAAGATAAATTAATTTTAAAATTTTAAATTTGCATATGATTCCTTACATGAAACTATATGTTTACAAAATTTAGTTCTATAAAATTATTTATCTTATATACTTAATATTGAAGGTGGAAAAACGTGCCATTAAAGCAAACAGGACGGTCAATTCAGGACGGAGGGAGTATGATTATCTTTATTAAATGGTCCATGTATGTCGATTTGAATTCAGTTAGTTCAATTCTCTATAAAGAGGGGATTTTCGAAGTAATGAAAAGAATTTTTTAACGGAAACGGGTTTAAAAAGAGTACTAAATCATACTATTATTGTTGTTTGTCAAAACTAAGCATTAAATGATTATCAGTTTCTATCAAAATCAAACTTGGGAAGCAAGCAGCTGGTTTTTGGTTGTTTTGAGACACCTACCCAAGTAGTATGAATAATCTCATGAGACCCAATCCCACCACAATACAAAAGATTGACGCCAAATAATGCATGCTTGCTTTGTTCCACCAATTCATACAACCACCAATCCAAGTTCATCTCTATTGAATATTAAGCACAATACGCACTTAGGGCATCCACATTGTGTGGATTCCACCATAATGTTAAAAGAGAAAAAAGAAAATGATGAGGTGGAGGGAGAGGATGTGAGAGGGGTTCTAACTAAGACACCCTCTTTTTAGAGAACCTAGGTAAGTAAGAGAGAGATTGTGAGAGGAGATAATAAAATAATATTTGTTGGTGGGTGGAATCCACTTTTACCATTGTGGATGCCCTTAGTACTCGTAATGATTAATAATTCCCGTACGATACATTTATATATATTTACTACTAGTATTGTTACTTACACAACATGCTACTTCCCCTAGTCCTCCACTTACATTACATATAAATACTACCAATCCCACCTCTCCGTTTTCCCCACGACGACACACCCAACCAACAAACAAACACTCATATATGATTCAAACCCCAGGTCAGCCAAACACATTCTTCTAAACAATATCCCACTTCGAAGTTGGAAATACAAAACCACAATACAAATGGCGCCCTCTTCTTCTTCTTCTTCAACAAACATAACCATAACAGCTATTCTCCTCCTCTGTACCCTCCTCTCATCTTCTTCTGCCAATCACGCTCCAACCCGTAAACTCGCCTTGGTTCAGACCCCACCCATAATCCTCAACAATCACAACGGCCCCCTCCTCAACGGCCACCTCGCCATAAACCTCATCTGGTACGGCAAATTCACCACAACCCAACGCTCCATAATCGCCGACTTCATTCAATCCCTCACCCCACCACACCACCGTATCACAAAATCTCCATCCGTTGCGTCTTGGTGGAACATCACTTCCGGATATAAGGGCGGCCCCTGCTCCCTCTCCCTCGGCAAGCAATACATAGACAACCATTACACTCTCGGCAAAATCCTAAAACCATCCCAACTCCTCACCCTCAGCTCCAAACTTCCCCACCGAAACTCAATCAACATCGTCCTCACCGCACCCGACGTCTCCACCGCTCGATTCTGTGTCAGCACCTGTGGAAATCACGCCTCCGGTTTAGCAGGGAAGCATCACAAGAGCAAGTTCGTTTACGGGTGGGTAGGGAATCCAGCAACTCAATGTCCGGGACAGTGTGCCTGGCCATTCCACCAGCCAATGTTCGGTCCACAGACTCCACCTCTGGTTGCGCCCAACGGTGACATTGGTGTTGACGGGATGATAATCAATCTCGCCACTATATTGGCTGGTGCGGTTACGAACCCGTACAATAACGGGTACTTCCAGGGTCCGGCAACTGCTCCATTGGAAGCTGTATCGGCTTGTGCTGGGATTTATGGGTCGGGTGCTTTTCCTGGTGATCCTGGGAAGGTTTTGCTAGACCAGGTGTCTGGTGCTAGCTTTAACGCGTATGGTGTGGCTGGAAGGAAGTTCCTACTTCCTGCTATGTGGGATCCTTACACCAAATCGTGCAAGACTTTGGTTTGAAATTTCATCTCATGGTCGTGGTTTATCTTTAATTCCCTCGACCTTTCTTCGATTTAGTTTATAGACGTGTGGAATTTTTTTTCTCTTTTAAGCTACATTCATTCTGGGTGCAAAATTGTACAAAATAAATGAATCAAATTTATAAAAGTCTCTTTTTCTACGGGAAGTCTCTTACGTGTCAGTTAATTGTCTCTATTTCTCATGTGTGTTTGCTTCCTGGTCAGTTAATTCTTCACCTAGTTGGCATGACTAAGCCCATTCTTCTCTTGTGTCATATCAAGATGTGTACTAACGTGATCCACAATGGTGATTCCACCATTAAAAAAAAAAAGAAAATGATGAGATGGAAGAGAGAGGATGTGTGAGGGGTTCTTAACTAAGACACTTTCTTTTTAGAGTACCTAGGTAAACAAGAGAGATCGTGAGAGGAGATAATAAAATAATATTTGTTGATGGGTGTAATCCACTTTTGTTATTGTGGATGCCCTAACTGACTAGTTGTAATTGCTACGAGCATCCACAGCAGCAAAATGCTAAGATTTTTCTTATATATTACTCCCTCCGTCCCAATACCAGAGTCCTCTTTCCATTTTTTCTTTGTCCCAAGTCAGTGTCTATTTTCCAAATGAAATTCTATTAATACCCTCTCACATACGTAGAAACGAGACTTTACTTTTCTCTATCTCTATCTTGTCTTTGTGTATGTTGGTGGGGTAATATGGGAAAGGGATGTAACACCCCTACCATTAATACTATCATTACCGTCCAATCTCCTCGTACTTCCAGATTCACGCAGCGGATACATACTTACTTACAATGGGTGATACAATGCCGTTAGCCACCCACGTGACTAACAAGGCTACTACTATTACATACAGCATCGGTCTGATGGACCGGAATATCCGAGTACTACTTAATACATACTCTCATTACATACTGATTACTACAATACTCCATTCGATACAATACTTCACAACTCCGTACAAGATAATACACTACGCATACCGAGTTTACTAGGTTCCAAAATCAATACAGTACTTCTCCCAAATTCATACACACTTACTAGGAATCAATCTGCTACCCATTCCTCACAAACTAGATACTTCTAATTACGAGGCGCGCCACCGGTCTCTTACCTTGACCGTATTCGCTCCGGGTACCTGCACACTAAAAACGTTCCCCCGAGGGGGTCAGCTTTCGCTGAATATGATAACTGCATACCCCGCGTACTAGCGAGGGTACGCCGACCATTTGGTCAAATACATGCAATTCATTTTGCAATACATACGTTCATACATACATACATACATGCTTCATTCACGATACTACAATACTACACAAGTATACATACATACGCACAGAACAGTACATGCTTGGAAGACAATACGAGCCAACCAATACTTACTTACCATCTCCCAGAGTATACATACACAGTACTTCCTCATTGCATACACAATACGCAATACGGAGATACAATTCTCCAATACATGCAAGGTCCAGTTAGCTTCATTACACACCCGGGTTAGTCGGGTGTTCGGTACTCTTTTACTTCCGGTCAATGACTTACAATAGTCAAGACCAATACACATACAATACTTGCTTCTTACATACTTTACTTCCAGTTAAGTCGGTATGACCTCCGGGCAGGGATTACTACATCCCACCACCGGGCTTTAGGGTGGCTCACTAATCCAGGATGCTACCCATTCAAGGGAATTGGTCCAAGGAAAAGATTATAGCCAGGATTCGGATCCAACCTCTTGTGTTTCCTTATCCTCACGCGTGGCCGAAACTATATCGGGCTTCTACTCATTCCATTATACTCATTACTCATGTTAGGAGTTAGATCGTTAGGAATTAGTAGAAGTCCATACTTACTTTCCATACATACATACAGTACACAAGTACTCATACTTACACATACACTTCATTTCCATTCATACATTTCATGAATTATACAAACTAAATGTTCAAGAAGATTCAACAAGAACGAAAATAGTTCAAACACAGTTAAGTGCAATATAAGTCCGATTCGTGCATTTATCTTATTGGTGATCACATAAGCACACAAATCGGGGTAACCAAGTTAGGATACAGGACATGAAGAAATCATACCGTTCACCGTTGTATCCGCACTACCGGCTCCTTCGAGGATCAACTATTGGATTCCTGTACATACATGAAGTAGTATGATCAATGATCTATTATTGATCTAACTTACTCCTTCATTGATATTCTCAATGTTTACTTACTACTCCTTTACATTCATACTTGGTTATAAAACCATTCCCTTCCTTATTACTTCTTAAGCTTGCTTCCTTACTCATTTACTTACTTTCTTACCATTACTACTTCGTTAATGATGTATTACTACATATATATACATATGTGTATATAGGCATATATATACATGTATATATGATTACTATAATCATATAACTAAAACAATTTTTTTTTTGACTCGACCGGACTTGCGACCGACCTTGCAAGTCCGGTCCATTCCAGTAGGTTACATCGTGTGAAAATTCCAGGGCCGACCGACCTTGCAAGTCCGGTCAC
This sequence comes from Limonium bicolor, assembly GCA_023374045.1. NCBI lineage: Eukaryota > Viridiplantae > Streptophyta > Magnoliopsida > Caryophyllales > Plumbaginaceae > Limonium > Limonium bicolor. Next base: position 208,634,159 of record CM041781.1, read on the forward strand.
AAGGTCGGTCCATTCCAGTAAGTTTCGTATTTGAAAATTTTAGCCCGACCGACCTTGCAAGTCCGGTCGCAAGGTCGGTCCATTCCAGTAGCTTGCATTATGGAAATTTTTCTGGCCGACCGAACTTGCAAGTCCGGTCGCAAGTTCGGTCCATTCCAGAAGGTTTCTGACGGAGAAATTTCTGGTCCGACCGAACTTGCAAGTCCGGTCGCAAGGTCGGTCGACTCCAGAAGGTTTCCCGTCTTGTAAATCTGGGCTCGACCGACCTTGCAAGTTCGGTCCTAAGGTCGGTCCGGCCCAGTACTTCAGTTTTAAAATCTGTTTTTGGATGTTTTCTTTACCCATTGTTTCCCCAATCTTTACCAATACTTTCCTACATGTTTACCACTCATTTAGATGTTCTAATTCACCTTAATTCATCCACCAACTTACTACTCAATTCTCACTCTCACTTACATATTTTTCCTCACTTCTTCTCAACACTTGTACTAGTTCCCATTTCACTAATACTACAGATTTTTGCTCTTTCCTCAAATGCTACCGATTTTCAATCTAACCTTTATCCTTCAATACTCTTACTACCAATACTACTACTAATATCCTCATTACATTACCTTCCACTCAATCCTTCCCATTATCTAGCTCCTTTCAAAATCTGTTACAAGGTGGTTTACTTCACACTTTAGGCTCTCCAAGCACACCTAGTTTCTCCTAGTTCCTTCAATGTGTTTTAACACTTCCTGTTACAGCTTTTACACTCTTTTATTCACATGCTACTACTACCGTTCCTTAGTTACTAATCATCTCTACTAACTCCAATACACCACTTGGTTTTTCCCATTACCTAACTCTCTTTCCACATCTGTTTCCAACATGATTGATCACTCATAACTACTACCAAAACACACCTAGTTTTTGTCTAGGTTATTCCCTCTCCTTATACATCTAAGTCCTCTAATTTCCATACAAATTTGGGTAGAGGTTCCCCTATATTTTTAACATTGCCCACACATTGTTTCGGCTCACAAATGCCCATTTATACAACCTGTTTATTCAAGGCATCAATGCTCACATTTCAGCTCCATCACAACACAATAAATTTCCTGCACATACACGTTTACTTCCCAATGTTCTACCCAAGCTTTTAAACATCTTTCAAAGGCCTCAAAACTGTTACATTCTATTCCTCATTATACTACAACATACCAATTACTCATTACCACATACATTACTCATTAATACTACACAAAATCTGTTACACTACAATACATAAACCAACTCAAGGTAAGAGCATTTACCTTGTGATTCTAGTTTCTCTTTCTTCCTTTCCCTTCCCTTCTTTTCTTCTTTCTTTTCCTTTCTTTCCTTTTTGTTCTCGGTTTCAAATGGAGTTCACACTCCAATGCTACAGCCCATATCAATACACAAATTCTAACTTAGAATTTCCTCCTTAAACTAGCCTAGGGTTTATACATGTTTAAGGTTTGAAAGAGTATTACCTTCACTACTACAAATTCTATCTATTACTACTAACTAAAAACAACTGTTATAAAACAAAGTAGTTATTGATATGGATTTCATTTTATAGGTTGGGTAAGACAACTGTTACTCATATATAGTTGTCTTAGCTACCACTCACTAAAATTGGCACGGAGGATTAAAAAAAAGGAGAAATGGCATCCTGAGTTCGATTCCTGTATCATGTAAAAAAAAAAAGGAGACTTACCTCCTAAAGTAATCTCGCCAGTTCTGAATCACAAAAATTTCTCGCCCCCCTGCTCTCGCGTTCGCTCTTCCACCCTAACTTCTGTTCTTAGGTATTCTCACGATGTTTGGTGTGAAATCCCTATGTGTTCGCGCTCAACTTCCCGATCGAGAAACAGAGTAACGAAAACCAGAATTGGTCACCTCAGGGTTCCGTTTCCAAGGATTGCGAGCCCACTAATGAAGAGGCGAGAGAGGACGGTGAGACTTCCCCTTTTGCTCGTGTTTGTAATCGGTGAGATTTATTTCATATCCTCCTTAATTAAATTGAAGGATTAACTGAAGATTTAGGGTTTTTGCTAAAAGTGAAGGGAGTTCAAAAACCAAGACAGCCGAGCAAGGGTCCATCAAGGTTTGTGGGGAGTTCAACAGCCGAGCAAGTAACCAAAGGAAAAGATGGGAGTGGTCTCAACGCTATTGTCACAGGTATCCCGAGCCTGCTCTATCTACCCATTCTTGTCATTTGGTAATTTTTTGTAATTTACATTCCAAACAAACTCGTATCTGGTACTTGGTCACGACTAACTCCATGTAGAAACTAGAATGGTAGTATGCATGCTTAATGTTCGATGAAATGTCTCTGATGCACATGATATCTTGATTATTCTATTTGTTTAGTGGATGTTGCTTTTTTATTGACAGTTCCGTTGATCCTCACTGCAATGGAAAATTCATTATTATATGTAGTAATTGTTTTTGAGTTTTGGGATTCTACAACATGCGCTTCAAATGCGGAAACTAGAATGGTAGTATGCATGTCTAAACCTCAAGATCTATAATCGTTAACTCTCAAATTGAGAGTTCCTCCTAAAATTTGAACCTAGGTTTTCATGGGAGTGTTTCACTCAATTTTTTTATCCTAACCCTAATTCATGTTCTTGGGTGCTTCGGTGATAGCTTGCAATTCAAATGGTTGCTGCTGACTTGTACAAATTAAGTTCCATCTTGCTTTCCTGTTAGTTACTACAAGTGAGTATTATTTTGTATTTCCTTTCTAGTTGAAGTGATGGCCTGTGTGAATATCTTTGAAATCAATCTGGCTTTTGTGAACCAGGTCTCCTTATTTTCTCATTCCAGTAGCAATCGATGATACCTCTTTTCATTTTCTTGCTAGTTGAAGCTTAGGACCACCATGGAACTTAGGATTTTCTTTTGTTGTTTAAGCCAAATTTAGGTTCTGGTGATCGTTTGCTTTCTTTTTTGAATATTTTGATAACTAGTGACTCCAAACAACTCATCGAGAAAGGTCAGAATTCATTCCTCTAGCTTCTTTTATACGTTGATGTTTTGATGTATCTTAGTCGTTAGATCACAAATAGAAAATAATTATGTGTATATATTGGGAGAAACAGAATCTACCCAGAGTATCAATCATCACAACAACAGCCGTAGTCTAAACAACTTATGTCATTTCCTCAAGCCTATAGGAAACGTGATAGAAATGTGTAATGTGGTAAACATATTGTATACGATAATTGTACTGCAAGCAAGGTAAACACATTGTATACGATAAGTGAAGTAGAAGATGAAAGTCGAAGGGCATCCAAAATTGCGCATAATTTTTTCTGTTTTGGAGTCGTCTTCAGATACTAACACTTCTTTTATTTGTTTTTTAGAGACTGGAACTCTGCTGATAATTCTATGGCCCCCTTTTCTTTATCACATACCTTTGTTGTAAAGATTCTTTGGCCTTCTTGCTCCTGTACAGTTAACTTCCTAGTGATGGTTATTGCTTGAGAGTGATGTTATATGTAAATTTGAAGTAAATTTATATGTTTCTTCTTTTTTAAAGCATAACTGTCTTATACAGATAACATTTTGCAATTTTGTTCTTACTGTTAAGCTGTTACACATGTCCCATTGAAGTTTTTTTTATAGTAGCCGAACTTGTAATATTCTTTGTGTGAATCTAGGCAGCCATTGAAGTGGAGTGAGAAGAGGATGAAGGAGGCTTAGTAGGAGAGACATTTACAGATTATGTAAGTATTACATATCTTCCTTTGATGATGGATAGCCTTATTGTTCATGATCTCTTCTTTAGATTGTGTTGTGTCGGCTTTTGTTCGAGCTGCTGAATTTGTCTATGTGGTTAATTTGAGCTTGTTCATTGCACAGTGCTCTCCTTAATTGTCTATAGGTCCTCTACATCCTGTTGTGATGAAGACAACATAAGGAAAAAATTGTTTCTAGTTGTAGAATTTATATTTATGGTGTATTTGAAACTGATAAGGACTTTGTAGTTTGGACTGCTGCTCTCATTTTATGTTGAATTTATTTTCAACAGGTGGATATTTGTTGGTTCTGACTTAAAGTTTGACGCAAGAAGAGACTTAGATGATGTTGGTGGTCATGTATTGAAGGTAATATGTACATTTATTATACGCAAAACTATACTTTCAATAGAAGTTCATGTTACAAATTTTCCTGATTCAATACGCATATTTTCTTTATTAAGTGTTACAGTTAATGTAGCCATCTCTAGATTTATTTGGGTGTAGCCAAGAATTTTCCATAGTCAGAAACACTACATCTTAGCAGTGCTGTTGGCTGCATGATTTTGATAGTAGTAAATGTTCAGATTGGGGTCATGAGATTCCGTGCATTCAAGCTATTGGTGCTGTTTTACATAATTTCTTTTGTTTCATGACCTCACTGTTGTGCACCAATTTGTGTACTTTTCTATGCATAGACGGTAAGTGGTCCACTTGAACCACTTAAAGCTGCTCTGGGTTCGGTGGACTTCATTGCCTCGGTTTGCAAGTGTAACACCCCATCCAAAGCCTATCGTGGTTATCGCAGTCTGAACACTTAATCGAATACGTCGCAGCAGAAATAAACAACACTTGGACCTTGCCACGGTCTGATCGTTAGAATATACCGGCTTAACATTTACAATACTTAACCAAAATACTTATCCAACTCAAAACATCAACGTTCACAATCCCACAACCAACCGAGTACTAGTATCTCAAACGTAATCTCAAACTTACAACAGTTTAATATAAGCAGTCGGGTGCACAGGCGCAACCCGAACTCAAAATAATGTCCCAATCTAAGTCTAACCGCTCCTACTCTCGTAGTGCGTCCTCATGGGCCTCTTACCTGCAAGTGTAAAAATAGCCCCCGAGGGGGTCAGCACGAATGCTGGTACACCCTCTCATGGCCCCCAAGCTAACGGGGCTACGACGACTAATTGTCGATAGCATGGAAATTGATTACATACACAAGCATAATATGAAGTGCAATAACAATAACCACAGATGAACATATATAGTTCACAAACAATGAACGACTCAAGCGTTCCCTTATCAAGTGGGTTAGTAACCCCCTCCTTAGTCCTCATTTCCTTAATCTCAGTTCCTTACCTTACCTTAATCTCAATCTCAATCTTAATCTCAGTATACAAACCTTTCCTGGAAGGGATTGGTTGTAGCTTAATTCGAACCTGGGATTTAGGTGATCCCACCGCACCATCTTAATGCCACCTACTCTGGACGGGAGTCCAGCGTAGCTGAGCCGGCAACCGGCCCTAGGCAACAAGTCCGAAGACAAGTCCTTAAGCGGAGGGCGGATCTGATTCAGATACCGCCCCCCTTTTTCCTTAGCATGCATGACCGGAGATCGGTCCCGGGTTTCCTCACTCAAGTTCCAGTTAGTAGACATCTTAAACACCATGTGCTAGCTAAGCCTTAACGGGCATTAACCAACAATCACCAAACTTAACTCTTATTCTTAACTCAGTAAGTACTAAACTTGGTTAGTAACAATCTCAGGTCTCGCGGGTTAGTGTAAATATAACACAATCACAACGAGAACAATATAATCCGGTTGCATGCTTTATCTTGTTTTAGTCATAGCAATTAAACAGATAGCACACAAGCCGAGGGACACCTCGTTAGCAAGCAGGTCACAAGAAGGATTGTACCGTTCACCGTCGATCGTTGTTTGTTTAACCTTCTTCGGGGTCCCAATTCACAAACCTAAAACATTCATTCATTTTTAGGTTATTAGTTATTTGCACCTTACTTAACTCACTTAGTTCCTAAGTACTTCCATTCAATAACCTCTCAAGTCCTTATCACTTAGCTTACAAACTTAACTCTTAAACATTAAAGCTTAAACTTAATCTTAACTTAATTCCTTAAGTTCTTAGGGCTCCAATCATTACTACCCTACTAATGGCATACCCTAATACCAATTAACACCCTCAGAAATTAAAATTTCTTTTTTTTTTGTTTTTAGGCTCGACCGGACTTACCGACCGGACTTGCCAAGTCCGGTCCATTCCAGTAACCTTTACCGTTTGAAAATTCTACCCCGACCGGACTTACAAGTCCGGTCCTATGTCCGGTCGATTCCAGAGACTTATTACCGTACAAAATTTTAAGCCCGACCGGACTTGACAAGTCCGGTCCCATGTCCGGTCTATTCCAGAAACTAATTCCCTCACAAAACACAAGCCCGACCGGACTTGTAAGTCCGGTCCCCAAGTCCGGTCGATTCCAGAAACATTTCCCGGTAGTGTAACAGAGCCCGACCGACCTTGCAAGTCCGGTCCTAAGGTCGGTCGGCTCCAGAAACTTGTTTCTAAATTCTTTTTCAACTCCAAACTTCTCCTCATATATTCTAATATGTTATAACCTCATTTGGGCACCTCAAATACACCTTAGGCCCTCCTTAAATACCTTAAATTATCCACCAAGATTCACCTTAGTCATTATGCATTTTTCCTTGTAATAATGCTAACACTTGTAATATTTTCCTCTAGGTTTCTAGGTGGTGGTTCATACCTAATGTAACCACTATGCCAAATGTTTTCTTCACCACTATAACATCATCTCCCAAGCATCTTTCACTATCTAAAACTCTTTCAAGCATTTACTTAAAGTTCCTTAACGAGTTTAAACTTCCATCATCATTACATTATTTCCTTCCTAGTTGTGCACCAACATTTGCCTAAGTCCTAAACACTCGAATACATTCTCTTGATTCCTAAATCTTCCATGGTGATACCTAAGTCATCATAAGTCATTAAAACACCTTAACTTCACCCTTTTTCATCAAGACAACCTATAGAACATTCCCAGTACTTCCTTAGTCATTAAATTCCCTTAGAATATCTTAAACACTTAAACTCTCCTTTAAATTTTGCCATGGGTTCTCTAGTATATAGTACCTCCTAACACATGGTTTTTCTCCAACAAACAACCAACATCACCCAATTCTCACCACAACAACTTAACACCCAATTTACACCAAAACCACACCACATCATCATATAGTGCTTAAACTTAAAATGCTTGGCACTTAGGCCCTTAAATGACAATAATCTTAATCACTGAATTTCCACATATATTTGCCTCCAACCTGCGAATACACTCAACAAGGCTCCCATTGAAATAAAATGCTTCTTGTACTTCACCTTTATATTCTTAAACTATCTCTTTTCTCATTTGCTCCTTAGTCACAAGTTCACAAGTATAGTCATTGTTTCTCCTAGGTTTTTATAGCACCTTCCCAATATACACTCTACACTAAACTCATCATATACCTACATCTCATTCCCTTAAACAACAAAACACCTTAAGGTAAGTAATTTACCTTGTTTTCTCACAAGCTTAAAGCTTTTCTTCTTAGGTTTTCTTTGTTCAATCTCGGTCACCAATGTGATTCTCCTTGCCAATGTTCTAACCAATATCCAATGACTCCAATGAGTACTAGATAACACATTAACCCTAAGGAACAAACCCTAGGTTTAAAATATGTTTTAAGGTATTAATGTGATTGTTTTACCTTGGTTTCTCAAGACAAACTTGGATGTGAAGCAAGAAGGACCTCCTCTCTCCTTTGAAGAGTAGAAACAAGCTAGAACAAGGCATAAACATGGAGTCCCATGAGATATTTTTCGGACATGTGAAGAAAATGGTGAAAACCTAGATTTTCTTACACTTTCTTTACCTTAAGAGAATGGAGATGCCAATGGAGTCTCCAAACTTGAATTTCCTCCTCTAATGGTGGTTTGACTTGGCACCAAAATGAAGCTCTTGAAGTTTTGAAAAGATAGAAAGGAGGAGCTTGAGCTAACTAAGAAGAATATGTATTTTGTTTTGGATTTGGAGCTTAAATGAGCAAGATGTGGCCAAGGGAAGATGGAGCTTTCATGGAGGTGAGCTCTACGTGAATGGAGAAGAGAAAGAGAGCAAGAAACCGTGTGAACAAGGGAGAATGAAGAAGTGAGGAGAGAGGTAAGTAAATGTGATATTTATCTTAAAAGGTGAATAGTATTTTTACTTTATAACTTACTTGTTTTTGCTTTCTCTTACTTAGCTAGATAAGTGTGGTGAGTCACACTTAAAAAACCGGCCCCCTTTAATGAATGAGGGTAGTTTAGTCTTTGTTGACCAAATGTCTCACTTATATATACTTATGTTATAAACTAGCTTAATTAATTCACTATTCATCAAAAACAAGGCACATTGTTGTGAAATTTTTGATTTCCCATTGATATAGACCTCCAAATGTGATACTATATAGTACACATATTAAGTAAAGAGTAATGATGGACATTTAGCCATTCAAAACTCATTTACAAGACAATTTTTCAAAAACGTGCTTTAAGACTCCTTAAAGCACATTTTGTGTTTTAACTTGTTTTCAAGCTTGGTTTTCTTTGGTAATTGACTTAAAATGACCATTAGGATATTACTAAGGTCTTAGGACAATATTTGGGTACTCTCCCATGTCTCTCCAAGCTTAGAGCACGTTTTTGCTTAAACTGCTCTTTTTGGTGTTTCCTTATATTTTCTTTGATTAGAAATGTTTCTAAGGCATTATTTAGCCTCCTTATATCTTAGTTTATCCTTTGAACACCATATCTAAGTTTGGGGTATTTCAGCAAGACTGCAGAGGACTCAAACAAGATCAGGGAGGTTGTAAACGCTTCTGTCCATGGAAAAAGGTCAGAGAAGCAGGGAGTAAATATTGTTGCTTTACTGGTTTTCTAGGAAGACCTCTACAAAACATGACAATTTGAGAGTCATTTCAACTATACAAGTTTCAATGTGTTAGTGTGTTTGAATATATCTATTTCACGCTTGACTAGTGAACTCGCTAACATATTGTAAATTGTTTTGCATTATTAGCATTTCCATGGATACAAGAGGCAAGAAGTGAAGCAAGTGGCGGCCGATGAACTCCAAGAGGATTAGAGAATTTACACATTGAATCATTTAGGTATAGACAGAGATTAGTTATATATGGTCATATTTCTTTGTACTGAACCATCAGAATGGTGCTGATCAACCAGAACGTAGATCATGAATATGAATGTTGTGTCGTTGATTTGGAACTATAAGTGTTGTGACGTGGGTTTGTGAATGTTATTGTGAACATATGAATGCATTTATTAACAAGTGATAAATAGATGAATATCATATCAGTTGTTTAAGACAATTGTTAAAATAACAGTTGTGTATGGTAATTTTTTTTCCTTCCAAAAGGACCAAAGACAACTGTTAAAAACAGTTGTGATATGTGTCGAAGTGGGAAATTAATAAGACCTATTACAACTGTTATTAACAGTCCTCTTATGTATATCTACTACAACCGTTAATAACAGTTGTAATAGGTCCATTTACAGTAGTTGTTTGGTGCCATAAGACAACTGTTAAATAACAGTTGTCTAATGTAATATCTACCTAAGACAACTGGTTCTGTTACAACTGTTAATAACAGTTGTCTTTGGATTTTTTAACAGTTGTCGATAGCAATTTTTGTAGTAGTGCTTCAACCACTAAGTGGAGTACTTGGCTAGCAAGAGAGCAAGATTCCAGCACAAATGAAGAGACCAAAATCGGCTGGAACAACAAGACACCAACAAGGGCTCATTTGGAATTTTCGTTTTGCAAGTAGGGGCTGGAAAAAGATGGAGTTTCAAGATTATTTTTACCTCAAAATGATAAGGAGATGGAGGTGCTTCCAATGGTGGTCTCAAACCTTCAAATTGAGAATACCCATGGAGATGAAAGTAGTGGTTTTCGATTTTTGAAAGGAGAAAGGTGTTCTCCTTGGCAAGGGGATTTCAATGGTGTTAATTTTTATAAGATTTGGAGAAGTTTAAAGCCTTCAACATGAGGAGAGAAGAGAGAGTTGGAGAGGGCTCTACAAAATCGCCATTAATGGCTGTGGGGAGGAAGAAGAAAAATGAGAGAGAGGAGGGAAAACGTGAGAGAGAGGGGGAGTAGGAGAGAGAGGACTCACTTTTCCCTTTTTACTTATTTTGCTTGTCTTTTAGCAAATGAGAGGAGAATTAATAAAGTGAGAGGGAGGGGCAAATCGGTTACCCACACTCACACTCACAGATTTTTTTGCTTTTTATTTGCAAAAGTGGACACATAAGTTTTGCTTTATTACAGTTTACACCCCATAACTTCTCGTTTTTACAGTTTCCACTAACCGGAACCCGTTTTCCGGAATTTTCTCGTTTATTTATTTTATTGACTATTAAGCTTCCATAAATGCTTAATAATTGTTATTTAATGATTTATAATTTTTACGGGTCCGTTTGACCACTTAAAGTCACGTTTTCGGGTTTTCTCGAAAAACGTGCTCTAAAGCTCTATTAGCGTTTTAATTCATTATTTGGATCCGTTTTCTTCGGGAGTTGTTCCCGTATATTATTTAGGTCTTATTAAACCTCTAGAATCCATATAATACGCTAACCGAGGTCTCATACCTCCTATGGTTATTTAACGCTTATTTAGTGTTTTCCGCTTTTTAAGCGTTTATTTATTTCTTTTGGATTTATTTTTCCTTACTGGTACTACTTAAGCATTATTAGGCTCCTAAATACGGATTAGAATGATCTTAATCACTATATTTAAGTTTGGGGTATTTCAAGGGAAGTTGTTAAATTTGTTTTCTTAATTTGCGTGCAAATGTGTAAGTGAACTCTGTCACTGGGACGGAGGGAGTATATTTTATTACTTCTCTTACACTCTCTCTTTCAATGAAGATGTGTCAGTAAGGAAGGGTTTCTTAACTAAGAACCCTACACTATCCCTCTCTCCTCCACTTCCTTTCTCCACTTCACCTTTCTGGATGGCCTTAGAGCAACTACATCAACAATGTGGAATCTACCCATTAATTTATTACTATTTTATTTATCTCTCACAGCTCTCTCTTCTTACATAAATTTCTCACACTCATCTCTCTTTCCTCTACCTAGCAATTATCTTTTCTTTTTAATGTTTGAGTGTGGATTCCAATAGAAGCCCTAACTGACTAGTTGGATTTGGATAAGTGATGCTGCATTGAACAGTACCATTCATTGTCAGTTCTTGCTACGAATCTGTTTCAATCTTTTTTTTCTAGGGAAATTTCATGATATACCCCCGAGGTTTGAGCGAATTTTACAAGATACCCCCGAGGTTTCATTTTCATTACGAGATACCCCTGAGGTTTCATTTTCTTTACGATATACCCCTGAGGTTTTATTTTCATTACGATATACCCCTAAGGTTTCAATTTTATTACGAGATGCCCCTCAGTTCAGTATCTAATATATTATATTTTTCATATCCTCATTTTACCCTCACCCCATATGCCCCGCAACATGGATTTATGGTCAAATTTTTAAAAATTTAAAATATGAACAAAATGCACAGAAAAATTAAAGATCAATCTAAATTTTAATTCAATTTTAAAAACAAAAATAAATTAAAAAAATTAAACTCTTAAAAAGTTTAAAATTAATAGAAATGACCAAACAACAAAAAATAATAATCTATTTAAAAACTTATATTGTTACATAAATTAAAAACTATTATAGCAATTATATTTAAAGAACAAAAAAATAATTTTTATACTTTATTTTTCTAATTTAAAATAATGATTTTTCTATGTACTATATGAAATTATTGCTTTTAATATTCTTCATATTATTGTTATACTTTTTACAATATTAATACATATCTAACTCCTTAATAAGTTATGTTATTTTCAAAATAATTTACTTTTTATTTTTAGTCATTCTATCTATTATTTTTTTGTTTTATGTTTATTTAATTATATTCATTTTTAATATTGGTTTCAAATTTTTATGAAATTTAATTTATATGAGCATTTTATTTAAGTTTCAAATTCAAAAAAAACTTTGACCATATATCCCTTATTATTGCGGGGCATATGATTTTGAGCCACCGCTATAATAGTTTTTAAATTATGTACAATATAAGTTTTTTAAATAGATTATTTTTGTTGGTTAGTCATTTCTATTTATTTTAAACCTTTTATGATTCTAATTTTTTAATTTGTTTTTATACTTTATTTATGTTTTTAAATTGAAATAAAATTTTAATTGATCGTTAATTTTTCTGTGCATTTTGTTCATATTTTAAATTTTTTTAAAATTTGACCATAAATCCATGTTGCGGGGCATATGGGGTGAGGGTAAAATGAGAATATGAAAATATAATATATTAGAATCTGAACTGATGGGCATCTCGTAATAAAATTGAAACCTCAGGGGTATATCGTAATGAAAATGAAACCTCAGGGGTATTTGTAAAAAAAATGAAACCTCGGGGGTATCTCGTAATGAAAATGAAACCTATGGGGTATCTCGTAAAATTCGCTCAAACCTCGGGGGTATATCGTGAAATTTCCTTTTTTCTATTTGACCTCCTTTGTACACACCAATTTTTATACTAGCCTCTTCTTTGTAGTTTCTTCTGAGCATTTTTTGTACCAGTCCAGCTTAAAAACGCTTTGTTTCTCTACAACAGGATAACTACAACAGACATCAAATAATTACTCCATACAAACCCAAAGATACCAAGATAAATAGGGTACGTTATCATTCATTAAGAAGACACCAACTTGTAGTGTACTGGATAAGGACTAGTCTCCCACTAGATCCTTTTGAATTTTGTATAATCAGAATTATGGTTGAGATCATTTAGTTACGGTACGTGCATCTAAGGGATAGAAATTGTCGCAGGTCAGGATGAGACGAGAGAGGAAGGAACGCTATTATTGTAGTTAGGTGGTTAAAGATGTTGATCGGCGTCCTGTATTGCCTCTATATTACAGAAAATGAAATATATTACAAACGCCTCTACGTTTTGATTTAGTTACACATACTCATAAAATTTAACATAGAAATCAACATACGAAGCAGTCGTGAGCTTTTAGGAGGTCTTGTAATATATACTCTCTCCGTCCCAAGCTGACTGTCTACTCTACTATTTGGATGGGTCGTTTGACTTCAATATTTAACCTGTAAGATAATATTTTTTATAATTTATATTTTACAATAGAATCCTTATGTGAAAAACTATATATTATACAACTTAATTTTTAAAAATTATTTTATCTTATATGTTTAATATTGAAGTGGAAAAACGTGTCAAAAAGCAAACAAGACACTTATGACGGGACGGAGGTAGTATATTCCACTACTGTACCAGCAGCAGAACGGTTGGCTGGCTAACTTGGGTAATTTCATTCCTGCTAGCAAAATTGGTTGGTATTTTTCATTAACACCATTTAGTGCAGTCTGTGTATAAATGTAGAGGGTGAGGAAGCCTTTGATGTTCTGTGTTGTGTAGCATTTACATTCTGGGATGCTCATTGACTTGCCATGCGTGCTTCTTAAATGGAGTTCAATGTATGTTCGTACGTATCATACTTAGCCCCTTCTCCTCTAATTTACATTGAGATTTGTCACTTTTTAAAAGCATCTTCCAAACAAGCATACAAACATGCTTTTTTTAAGTAATTCTGAACATGTAATCTTAATCCTACATAAGTTCAATTGTGGAATTATCTTATATACGTTAATGTCATGAAATAGCTTCTTATGAAGATGTGAGTATTACATTCGTTGATTAATGCTTGTAATTTATATTTTGTTGAGCATCCTATATTAAGATTGTAAATAGTGCTAAGTTGTCTATTGTTGTGGAGAGCTGGATGGCTATTTTCTCTCTGTATATATTTACCTGCTATGCTATTTTGACTCATTATTCAGCTCTACAGCTTTCAAAAAGAAATATTTTCCCGCTTCTAAATTTTCTATCTTCTTCCTAATGTCACTTTAATCTTGTTCCACAGATATTTAATTTCTTTAATTCAACATGCATGGTACGTATTAGAGCTTAGGCACTAAGATTAGTGGTTTCTATTCTTCCTTTTTCCAATGGCGAAACGGTCAAGATCTATTGAAGATATGCTGGAGTCGATAGCTTTTGGAAAGAGTTGTGAGGAAGTGGTCGAAATGTCGGATCCCCTATATGTTGCAAGTTCCAGTCATCCAAGGATGACGATTGCGTAGAAGTTCAACGGTGTAGGCCTTCAAATGTGGAAAAGGACAGTCTTGATCTGTCTCATGACGAAGACGTCGCAATCATAGATGACACTCTTACAAAAGACATAGAGGACGAGAAGAAAGCGATCGGCTGGAATCGCTGTGATAGTTTGGTGAAATCGAGACCCCTGAATGCGGTGGATAAACATATTGGTGAAAGTGTGGTTTATCTCTCTACTTTTAAAGAGATGTGGAAGAGCTTATTTTCAAGATATGTTAAGATTGATTGAACTATAAGGTTCACTCTAAAACAAGATTTGGCTACGTGAAACAAGGCAGAGATAGTGTGAGTGTTTATTTCTTTAAGTGGAAGAAAATTTTGGATGAACATGGATCTACTATTTGCTACTCTCCTTGAAAATGTTGTGATTGTGAAGAATCACAAAAACTGAAGAAGATGTTCGGAGAGGACAAATTGTTGGGTTTTCTCATGAGACTCAATGAGGATTTTGTGAACATCAGGAAACAAATTAATGATCAATCCTTTGCCATCTTGTGGAGAGTGGTTATGCTTTAATCCTTTCAAAGGAAAGGTAATGAGACAACAACAAGAACAAAAGAGGAGATAACAATGAGACAGCTTTTACCAAATCTATGAGAGTCAATTATAAACCACAACAGAAACTCAAATGGCAGATGAGTATACCACATCCAGATTTCCATGTTCATTTTATGGAAAATGGGAGATAACAGTGATCCTTGCTACAAGAAGAATGGTTTCCAAAAGGATGGAAATTCGGAAAGAACAAGAAAGCTTTCTCTAACAATGTGACAGCCAAGAACACAAGCTCTCTTCTTACTGCAACTTTGCTGGTAAGAATGTTATATGCCTTGTTCATTATTGGTTAGAGAAGTGAACAAGATTAGTTCCACACATGACGAGAATGGTTTGATTTTAGATAATAAAAGAAACTAATTATCTCACTAGAGGTAGAAGTTACTTTACTAGTTTCGAAGACATTAATAATCTTCACAGTTAGTCTACCTAATAGCAGAATTCAGGAGGTAGTTACAGTAGAAGATTCCAACTGATAAGTGCGAAATACATCTATTTTTAGGGTTTTAATTCTTCCTATTTTCATAACAATTCACGTCGTATTTCTCACTTATCATATGTTTTTCCTTAGATTTATATTTTAATGTGAACTGATATATTTTATGTGTCTTATGCAGTTAAAAGTCTAGGAAATGCACAAAACTTTTCATAAGGATTCCAACGCAACAAACAGGGACCAAAATAGAGCTAAAACGAAGAATCTAGGCCTCGTTGAAGTTGTGTTTGACAGTCCAGAGGTGCTGTCCGGACTTGTGTCCGGACTTGAATGTCTGGACACAAGTTGAAAGTTGAAAAAAATAAGAAATAACGCGGAAAATAGGTGTCCAGATATACAAGTCTGAACACATGTCCGGACGTGACGAAATTCCATCCCAACGCCGCGTTTTAATAAAAAAGAAAAGATAAACAATCTATAAACGATCGATTCGATTGTTCGCTGCTATATAATTGAAGACGGTTTCACGCCAATGGAGGACAAATCATCCATCCATATACCATAATTCTTCATCAATCCTTCACGCATCATTCAATAATCTTCATCACCATCATACAACACTACCCCCGTCACTTTCATATTCAGCACTACCACTCCAACTGAGAAGCGAAGGTCTGGCACATCATAAATCAGTCAGGAATGACAACATAGAGACGAAGTGCAGAGCGGGGATCCGGATCGGAGTCTCCTCTAAACTGGAGTTTCTTCTTTCCTTACCTTTAATTTATTTAATGTCTTCTTGTGTTGTTAATTATGTTTCTGAATCCGTGAGTGAGTTTATTTTTTTGTTCCCTGGGTTGGGGAAGTAAACCTATTTCGTAGAATTTTATAATGTAATTATTTCACTACTTTTTATTAATGCAATTGTTTGATTCCTGTTCTTCATGCGCTTTGATTCTCTAGCTAATTATCAAAGTAACGTTTGTAGTTTTCTAATCAAAATGCGGTGCTGAGATTAGTTAACAAGGCATAGAAAGTTAAACCGGATTAACAACTAGAAGCATGACCCCGCCTACAGGTTAATCTGTCTCCAATAGGAACTGTTCTTAAAGCGATTGATCTGTTTCCGGATTAGAGCATTAGTCTGCTGCTAGTTCTTCCAGTCAATTAGAATTCATTGTACATGACCCGGTCGGTGAGTTATTTGAAGTTCATGAGTTTATTGCAATGTTAGTGAAATTGTTATTTAATATGATTTGAAGAAATAGGTTAGCAGAACAACCCGGGGAGCGCTTTTTATTTATCACATTAATCACCTTTAATTCTCGCTCTGTTTCAGTTTATTGTTTGTTAATTATTTTATTTCTTTTTATTAATTTAGTTACAATTAGATTAATTAAGTAAAACCTGAAAGAGTGACGTTTCCTGTTCTCTTAGCTAAGTTTAGGTTTCTCAGTTAGTTAATAAAGTGTCAATTAATTGAACGAGGTCCTTGAGATCGATAACCCCACTTCATTCACTATACCCGCAAAACAAACGGTACACTGCCTAGGTAGAGATAGTAACATATTTCTGCTAACATTAACATGGTTGAGGAAGTTACTCTAGTTTTATACCCAAAATTTTGACCCGCAAAAGATTCTCTTAGAACACTAGAGCTATAAAGGGTAAAATGGTCAAAGGGCACAAAATCCCGAGTTGATTAGAAAGTTTTCAGAATTTCCCTATCCTAGCGTGATTAATTCACACATCTCAGGACAATGGTGACAGCTTAATCATCACGTGGGGCATTTTTATAATTTTCAGGGTTTCTAAGCCATCTCGTAAACTTTCTTTCTCTTCTGAAAATGACTCAAATCACCTTGAACTTTAACACATGATAAAGGATGACATTTAGAGCATAATGGCTTTGAAACTTTGAACTTTCAAATTTCCAATCATTTCCTATTAATTTCTGAACATGATGAGGGTGGTCCGTACCCATGGACACCGCCGAAAACTGCCTGAACGCTGTCGTCCGAGGGTGGTCCGTACCCATGGACACCCCCAGATGGTGGCGGGACTTTTATTTTTCAAAAACTCAGGTTTTCTTAATATATGTTCAGGCCCACGGACGCCCTGTCCGTGGCCCTGGACTCTTCAAAATTTCATTTTCTGCACATTCAATCTTTCTGCATAACTAGTGTAATTATGGTTCGTAGCTTCGGACATTAGGTCCGTGGCCATGAGTGTATTTAAAATTTGACCTAATTCGGCTCCTGAAACCCTAGTTTAGGTATTTTTCGTTTTTACTTTAGTTTTCAGTCAAAAAATGTTAAAAAATAAAAAAAAATTAGAAACCCACACACTTGGGTTAAACCGACCTCGTAATTAACCGTAAAAGGCATAAGTAATGGAAAACGACTTATAAGGGTAGTGAAAGTAATTTGAACCCGGAAAAGACGTATACCAAGCCCCCGAACCTGAACTCTTACCTTTCCAACTTTACTTAGGTTAAAACTTAGGTGGCAACTAGTAATAGGTTCTAGTGATCTTGTAATAACCCGGTTTTCATTTCAGAATTTGCTAACATTTGTTTCATTTGCCAGCTTATCTTTATGTGGTTCTTTTAGAGTTTGGGATGTCCGAGGCATTCAAATGAAAGACGAGGGGCAATGAGGTCTTTGCCCCTCTCTTTTTAATTTGGTAAGTCATTAATAAGAGAAGGAATTTCTTGATTCTTATTCTCGTACAGTTTTCATTCCCAACTCTCGTTTTGTCGTGACAGTTTGAGTGTTCTTTCCCCTCCTCCTTTCTCTCTGGAATTCAATCAATTCTTCCATTCTGTTGCGGTTCTGCTGGTGTTTTGGTCCCTTCTTCGTTGTTGTTGGAGTAGTGCTTCACTGTAATTCAGGTTCGGTGGTGATTCGGTAGTATTTCGGAATATATTTGGAAGGTTCCGTCTCTGATTTTTGGTGTTATGTTGTCTGAATTCAATGGTGTTCTGCCCAATCTCTGTCTGCATTCTAATCGGTTCCTCACTGCTACCGCTTGGGATTGTTTTTGCGGTTAATCAAGTTTGATTCGTTGTATTTCGGTGGTAATTGCTCTTAGTTTTGGGAGGGATTGATTTTCTGATTTTGCTGGTTGTGTGTTGCTGAATTCAGTGTGGTTTGTCCCCTCTTCTACTTGTGGTTTGTGCATCTCGTTGTTGGCATCGCCTGAACAGAATCTGCTCTTCGAATTCATGTATGTGGGGGATGGATTCGGGGTTGTTTGCTCACCCTCGGGTGCAGATTTTGGGTGCATTTTCTGGATTGATTTTGTGATACGATGTGTGATTTCACTCTTGAGTTATGTTATAATCGGTATGGCTATACCCCCAAGGGTACTGTTTTGTCAAATTCTGAAGTTTTGCTGATTTGGTGTTGGATTTTCTAAGTTCTCGGTCTCTTTTGCGTTCTAAATTTTCTGCAGTTTGCGACATCCGAACTTCTGCCCGAACATGTATGTTCAGACAGGCTTCTGGCGCGATAGTTTTCTTCTGTTTTCAAATGTGTCCGAACATCTGTTCGAACTTGTATGTTCGGACAGAGTGGGGGGACGATTTATGCTTTTGGCTCTCGACTTGTGTCCAAACTTGCAAGGTCGGACGTAAGTTCGGACACTATGAATTTCTGGTTTGCAAACTCTCGATATGTGTCTGAACGTTGATGTTCGGACATATGTTCGGACATTGTGGCCTCTGCATCTTTTAACTCTCGGCCTCTGTCCGAACATGCATGTTCAAACGCATGTTCGAACAGGCCTCTGTTTTCGCACAACTTCTTCGTTTCAGCACCGTTTTGAATTCCGTTTGTGGGGTTGGATTCCCCTACCTATGTACAAGCTTCCTATGCTGTTTATATGCATTGTTATGCACTTAAGATTTGTATTTATGAACTTATGTTTTGGGACCTACTTGCTTTACTTCAGAGCTGGATAGTCGGGTGGGGCTGTCCCGTAGCATGCTGTGTAGGAATTCCTTCTGTTTAAGTTCCTAAGGGTATCCCTTAGGACATTAGTGACCGACGGCTCCGTTAGTCATCTCAACGACTTCTCATGAGGGATCTTCGGATCCATAGGACAATGTGTGAGTCCTTCTTATGTGTTAGTGAGTTTCTAGCGTCCCACCTTATGTTTTTGTTTTTGAAAGTCCGACTGGCGTTTGATACGACATTCTGTTCTGATTTGTGATCCGTTCTGATTCTGTTTCATCTATTTACTAAATGACATGAGTTCCCTCTTATTTGTGCAATTTTCTACTTCTGTTTTGAGTGGGCTTCCCTGAGGAAATCCTCTGCTTACTGGGCTGTTGAGCTCACCCCTTTATTCATTGTGCAGATTGAGCTTGAAGGCTTTCTCTCCTTTGGGATTTGATTTCGGATTTAGTTACGTTTAGTTGATGTTATGACTTTACGCATTAGACGCTATGGACCTATGTAGCCTTCAGGCCCTTACTTTGTATTTGGTTTGTATATTGTAAACTCCTTTTAACGTTAATGCAAGTGTTACATTTTCTGTTTGAGTACGTGTATGTTAGAGCCTTGCAATGTTAGGTAATAGACTCGCGGCGTGTAACGGCCCTAACTCCTAGGCCGGTTTTGGGGTCGTTATAGATCTGTCTTAGGTTTTGTAATAATTAATGTTTTATAACATAGTTTGTAAGCTTAGGTTAAGTGGATCTAGAACCAGATCAAATCCTAATCAACCCGAATCAACATAGGATAGAGGTTGAAAAATTGAGGCTCACAGACTGGCGACTCTACTGGGGACTTTAATCTTAATTTTAACTTATTAAATTTAAGATAGGAGGACTGAACTTGAAATTATTGTTCACGGCTTTTATTATGTTGTTTGTTTACTTTCGTGCGCACTTTTATTTTATGCACTTATTTGTCATGTGAGAGCGAGGGTCCACGTAAACTGATTTCACTCCGGGATCCGCACTAGGTGACCCTAGTCAGAGAATCACACCTTTTCAGGTGATGTGAATAAGTGGGGGAAAAGAGGAGGATGTCATCTAACCACAGCCCCTAAATACCTGGGCTTAGGCTCCTAGCATTTCTCTGTCAGTATCCTTACTGAGCCCAACGTTTGGTCAGTCAAATACCCGACTGTAGACGCACACCTTACGATGATGTGAAAAAAGTGGGGAAGCCCAAAGAGGATAACATGCAAACCCTATCCCTTTACGACGACCTGGGCTCGAGCCCTAAACACCTCTTTAGATCGTTCGTTACCCAACTAATGGAACCGTCTTATGAGGACATGCATACTAACACTAATGTGATTCTCCTCTATGATTAATCTTTGTCATTATTACCCGTTCGATTACTTTTTTTTCATTGGATTAGTCCTTCGGCCCAAAGGCCCATTCTAGTCTAGGTAAACTTTTGTTCGGGATTTGGCCCAAAATCCTAGATCTAGGAGATATATTGTAACACCCCAACTATAACCGTACACTTAACATCAAACTGCAGCGGAAAACTTAACTCAACACATTACTTAATTCAATGGTGTTACACGCCGTTAGCCACCCACGTGGCTAACAAGGCTAATACATATACATTGTATCGGTCTGATGGACTAGATTCCCGAGCAGCTACACGCGACTATCCCTTTCCATTAACAACAACCATTATACATATACATTCCAACTGTACCGAGTTTTTACCAACTAATGCCGATAACAATTTCGGTCTTACTACACCTACTGTACATACGCAACTTAAATGACTACCCATGTACAAATGACTACCCCGTCCTACTCTCGAACGGCTTCTAGCTCCTTGTACCTGAAATAGGAAAAAAATAAAGGGTGGCCCCTCAGGGGCTCAACACCTTTGCTGGTATGGTAATCCCGCAACCCGCATGCTACTGGGCCACGCATAACTAATTGTCGTCTTAGCATGCGGTTGATTATATTTGAATCATGCATGTAAACTATAAACACACAACACATAACATTACCACCACAATGGGCTCACAGCAAACAATAACACATCCTACTTGATAAGTCACTCATTATGTTCATTAACCCTAAGAGGGTTCTCCTCTAGTGCGCTACTTCCTTAATAGACGACACTTACCCAATAATCGGGTTATCCATAACGTCTCTTTATAAACTGGGATTCATATCCATGATCCACATACCACATAACAACACTTTCATGTTTCAGCGTGCACATAACATAACATCGCAATGGGAATTGCAGTACAACAATAACACATAACATAACGGGAACGGTTCTCTTAGGAACCGACCCAAACATAGTTAATTCACTTGTGAGCCTAGAGAATGATGTCACCCTCATGATAAACTCGTTATACAACATCATTACCGTCCTAATAGTCAGACGAGTAACTTAAGTTAAGATGGTTCGGATATAGTGCCCCGAACACACCACACAAACACATGTTCCCCCTAAACCGATCATAAGTCAGAATAGCTAAGCTTTGGAGTAAGCTAATGGGAGATCGTAAACCCGTGGAGGAAACAACCATAACAGAGAGGAGGGTAAAGCTAAGAAGATGCCCACTCCCAAACAACGCGCGACCGGAACGACCGGATTCCTCACCCCCCTATAATATATATATATAAACATAGTTAAGGGTCCACTGTGGAACCTATCACATCCATACACCATACAGTATTACAACTGGATTAAACAACAAGGGAGGTCCATACATTCACACACAAAATCACACAATTAACTCACGCATAGCCGTGGTTAGAACTTTCCCATGGTTTGGGTCGTTAAATCCGGATACCGTTCTCTTATGTGATCCTAGATTTGGTTAGCTAAGGTAAACACTTTCGAGGTTAAACGGTATCGGAATTGAACACGCCACATAAATGAATTACTATAAACTCATTACATGTTTTATCTACAACGTGGCAAACATACAGAAAAACACATTGGCATACAAGCCGTCCGGTGTCCGGTAGGACACAGGTTGCAAGAAAACCATACCTTGGTCCCTGCTGCGTTTGAGTCCCGCCAAACGTAGTTCCTAAACATGATAATAACGTCGGTTAAATATCTTATTTAGCTTTCGGTTTACTAAGCATTTTTCATGATTATATGACATGTTTTATGCGTAAACTTACCCTTGATTACCTTCATTATACCCCCCCTAGGGTTAACTACCTAGGCCTCACTTTGTTTGTTTTTTTTACAAGTTTTAGGTCGACCGACCTTACGACCGACCTTACCCAAGGTCATTCCAGTGACATCCAGGTTTGAAAATTTACACCTCGACCGACCTTGCCAAGTCCGGTCCCAAGGTCGGTCCATTCCAGACACTTTTATCGTTTAAAAATTCTACCCCGACCGACCTTGCAAGTCCGGTCCACAAGGTCGGTCTATTCCAGAGACATATTCCGTATACAAAATTCAAGCCCGACCGACCTTGCAAGTCCGGTCCCCAAGGTCGGTCTGCTCCAGACCCTTGTTTAAAACGCTTATTTGACTCCAAACTTCACCTTACATATCCTAGTATGCTTTAACATCATTTAGCACACTTAAACCTTCACATAACATCCTCCAAATGCATGTACAAGCTTATTTCTAAAGTCCTTAAACACTCACTCATTCACTCGCCAAACCTCCTGACACTTGTTTACACATTTTAAGGCCTTTACATGTCACCAACCAAGGCCTAAACATCATCTAAAACCATCACCATCCATCCCCCATCATTAGAAGCCTTAAAACATTTTTTTTCTTCCTGGTCTGGACCGCCCCTCTGGGGAGGTCCCAGGGGCGGTCCACAAAGAAACTACTCTCCTGCGCTGGACCTCCCCACAGGGGCGGTCCCTAGGGGCGGTCCACAGCAGACCCCATTTTAAAAAGTGTTTTTCTCCTCATTTTGAACTCCAAATTCCCCAATCTTTCCCACTTATTTCCACACTCTTTCAACATGTTTCCCACATGTTTAAACACCTTAAAAACATGCACCAACTTCCTTAATCATCACCAAACTGTTACTCAATTCTTACAAAATTCCTAACACTTACAACATTTTTCCTTTGAATTTCTAGGTGGTAATGCATACCTACAACTTAGACTAACCAAGGTGTTTCTTCTTAATATGATAACCACTCCTAAGCATTTTGCATCCTCAACACTTCCTTTAAACAAACCCCTCAAGTCTTTCCCAAGTTCATACTTAATCCTTCACAAGGTATTATACTACCTTTGTTATCAACTAAAATTTTTCCATAGCTTCTCTTGTATCACCTTACACCAAAACACATAGTTTTTTCCACCATTATAAACCAAGAACACTAAATCTCTTAATACACATTCCTTACACACAAACATATTGTTTTTCATCCTTTAACCACCAAAGATATCCATCTCACAAGAGATGTTCTTTTCACAACCTAAACCTTTAGACAACACTACATCACAAATAGTGCACAAACTAAATTGCTTGGCACTTAGGCCCTTAAACTGCATAAACCTTAAACAGAATTTCCACATTTAAATGCCTTCAACTGCGAATACACACAACAATGCTCCCACGTCCTTTAGTCCACCTTGTGGATAGTTTTCTATCTCATTTCCCAATTGGCTCTTTAGGTTAATTATTAAGCAAAATAAGCTCAATTTCCTAGTACAAAACCACATTAAGAGAGGTCATTTACCTCTTTGTTTTCCAAGCTTTCTCACTTGTTCTCTTGTTTTTCTTGATTGAAAATCGGCAAGGCGCTTTTATCACTTGTCAACCTTCTAACCAATACACATATAATGGTAATGAGTATTAAGTTTAATACTCAAACTCATAATTAAACCCTAGGTTTACATAAGTGTCTTAAAACACTAAAATTTGATGATTACCTTTAGAATTTGAAAGAGAGCTTGGTTAAGTGGCAAGATAGGACTCCTCCTAGCCTTTGATGTTTGAATAAGTGAAGAAGAGAGCAAGGTAATGCACCATTGTAAGGTGAATTTTCGGTTATACAAGAAAATGAAAGGAAACTTGGTTCTTCTTTGATTTTCCTTACCTTGAAGCATAAGAGAATGACAATGCATGAAAATATGGGCTCAAGATCCTTCAATGGTGAATCTCCATGGCACAAAATTGAGTTCTTGAAGATTTGAAAAGAGGGAAATGAAGAGCTTGGCCTAACTAAGACAAAGGTAGTCTTGAAATTGATTTTGGAGCATGGAATCATAAGTTACAAGTGAAGGAAGATGAAGAATGAGTGTGGACTGTAGCAAAACGAATTTGATTGGGAGGATGAAGATAGGTGACGGTGGGAACCAAGGAGAAAGAAGAGAATGAGGTGAGAGAGTATACTTTGAAGATATTTATGTTAAAAGCAAAAGTAACCTTTTACTTACTTTTCTTTCTTTCTTTTAATTGGCTAGCCAAGTGTGATGACTCACACCCATAAAACCGTGCCCCCTTACACATTAGAGATATTTATGGTCTTTGTTGACCAAATATTTGACTTATGTTGACTTATAACTTAAACTAGCACTATTTAAGTACTATTCACAAACTAAGGCACATATTTGTGAAAATTTTGATTTCCCATTGATTTAGACTTCCTAATGTGATACTAAGTAGTACACATGTTTATTAAAGAGTAATTATGGACATTTAGCCACTCAAAACTCATTTACAATACAATTTTTCAGAAATGTGCTTTAAGGCTCCTTAAAGCACATTTTGTGTTTTAGCTTGTTTTCAAGCTTGGTTTTCTTTAGTAATTGATTTAATATGTTCATTAACATATAAATAAGGTCTTGGTAAGCTTATTAGGTCTTAACCAAACTTATCCCAAGCTTAGAGCACATTTTCGCCCATATTGGCTTTAAGGTATTTATTTGTGTTTTGTTTGGTTTAATTGTCTACCAAAGTTTCCTAAGGACTTAATTAGCCTTATTAAGTCATAATTGAATGTTATAAAGTCTTGGTAGGCTCTTTGGATCCTAACCAAGTTCAGTCCAAGCTTAGAGCATGTTTTTGCTCAAACTGTGTCTTAGTGCTTTATTGTATTTTTACTATGGTTTAAATTGTACACTAGCATTTATAAGGTATATCTTAGCCTTATTTTACCATAGTTTAACATTTAGATAACATATTAAGGTTTGGGGTATTTCAATCTACCCCCCTTAAAAGAACTTCGTCCTCGAAGTTCACATTTCCCATGCATCATTAGACTAGAATACAGGAATTACTTGCAAAATAAAACTTCCATAACTAACATACTTTACATCACAACCTCGGACTTGACAGTTCGGGCAACATATCCACATCCATACATAACATAACATAACATAACATACTTACATGATAACCTCGGACTCAACGGTCCGGGTATCTTAACAACATTTACACTTACATAACAACCCTCAGACTCTTAGGTCTGGGTACCATAACAACATTTAGACTCATAGGTCTAGGTAACATTGCAGACTGGATTTATCGTGAGTGGTTAAACTGGTGTAAAATTAAAAGAAAAGAAATTAAAAACTCAAAATAAACGTCGGGCTGCAAACAAATCCCGGTCGCAGTAGTATAGTGAAAATGTAAGCAACCGGATGTCGAACCGTGGGACTAATGTACATATAATAGTACCTAAGCGTGTCACAAGAGGGGGGATTAATTGACTTGTAAAATAAATAAAAAGAAAAGATAAAATAAACTAAGTTAATAGATAAATAAAATGGAACTCTGGGTCAGGTTAATATAATCTGCATAATTAAGCTATCTCTACTGGTTTAATAATTTGGCAAGGTTCCTGTAATTATCTTAAGGACTAAGTCATAGCCTCATAAGAACTCGTTCACCTGTAATGCAAGGTTCTAATCAAGGTTCAAGCAAAAGCCTGCGAACGGCAGAGGAGTATTGAGGAATTACATTTGCAACTGAATACTAACTTATTAAATCATAAAAAGTTTCCTCCAGTTTTACGTCTTAATTAACCTATCTATTTATCACCGGTTGATCAAAATAGACTTAGGAAAGCAATTTAATAAACTCATGACATTTATTAAAAAGGTGCGAGATAACCTTTAAAACGTAACAAACTATATATAATTAAAACCAGTAAAAATAATGCATAATTAATACAAACACATAATAACCATTCCCAGATTATACGTAAACTAGCCTAACATATTAAATAGATAGACAGAGACAAGAGTAATAGAAATCATCCGTAATCACTCCGGCTCACTCTGCTATTTTGTATACGTAGGGCTAGAGGTGGATTTTGTGGAATGTGGAAATAAATAAAAATGGAGAAGGCGGGAGAAGAGAAATGAGATGGCGTGAGGTGTGGTGAAGTGGTCGTGGATTGTATGGGTGGTGGATGTATTCTGGATGGTCCCTGTTAACACAGGTTACGTGCGTTTATATAGGAGGAGAGGAAGGAAGGAAGGAGAAGGAAGAATGATTGCAGACAGAGGTGAATCACGCGTGAAGGGATTATTATTGCAGGGGACAGAACGCGAAGAGTAGATAGATAAGTTGCAGGTCGACGGGCGAAGTCGACGAGCGAAGTCGACGAAGAAAAACTGTGATGTGTGCGATTTTAGTCGCGTCCGCCTGAGCGTCCGCTTCACGGTCTCCACGCGGACGTCTCTGTCTTTTTTTCCTGTTCGCCCGGCCTTCTCCATCTGTCCGCATGACCGTCCGCCTAATAATGAAGCGGACGTCTCTGTGAGTTCCGCCTCCCTGTCCGCCTCCATACCATGCGGTTGCATGTGTGGACGTTGACTTATTTCCTTCAAACTTTGACCGGCTCTAGATTCTTCGTTTGGACTCCGTTTTCTGAGCCGTTTGCGTCTATGCGTTCGTCTCTTCGTCTACTTTACTCCCAGCTTGGTTTTCCTCATGTTAAACCAATAAATTTGTGAGATAAACAATAAAACATAAACTAGAGGAAAACTAACCGAAGTGGAGAAATGAGCAAGAAAAGTGCTAATATTATATATGAAATACACCTATAAATCATGCTCATTTGGACACTTATCACACCCCCACACTTATCTTTTTGCTTGTCCTCAAGCAAAACCACGTACCCAAGTAAGTAGGGAATGCTCAACACTAACAAATATTATTATGAAGGGTAGGATAAACATGATCTTTAAACTTTTTGAGGAGTGTGAAAAATTAACTGCTGGTGGCATAGGTGTGCTCAGGGTAAAAATAAAATATAGAGTTTCGGGGTATGATCTAAGGTACTTCAATGTTTCTTTTAGGTGACTGAGAACTTTAACCATGGCCAACTTCTCTCAAGAATGGGCATTGAGGAGAAAACAAAAGGAAAAATAGATTCATGCATTTGTTTCGCTTTTGCATAAGAGATGAGAAAATGTAGGTATACGTCTTTGTATTTAAGAACACTCAACTCTCTTTGTTGGTTACCAATGGTGTCTCGCAAGTCCCTTATTATTATTTTTTTCTTTCTCTTTCTTTTTTTTTTAACAGAAAAGCACCCCTTAGCAATCCCTAAGAGAGAAGACAGAAAGAAACCCTGAGCAATAAAAATCCAACCATTTGCAGATTATTTGGTCACACCGCATATAAAATGCTCCTCGAAAGTAATCAAAATTTTAAAATTTGTACCATTTATCCTACAATTCATAACAATATTTATTCTTAAAGAGAACAACCCACATATAAAGGGTCCATAATATTTGAATTGGACAAACGCATGATAAGGAGGGAGATTAAACATTTAAGCACAAAATGTTACCGAAAAGGCCACACTCCCCCACACTTAAATTGAACAATGTCCTCATTGTTCACCAGAAAAACAAGGGAAGGTTTCAGAAGACCTTTTCGGTAAGTAGATAAAATAGAGACAACACAAAGATCACAAATAAACATTTAAGCACATAAACACTCCTCTGCAGTTTTTATTTAAATAAAAGCATAAATTAAAGAAACTGGTACTCCCCTGATTTTATTTTCGCTTGTCGTTAAAGGAGTTCCCCCACACTTGAGCTTCAGCCTCAAGTAGCGTAGCTTGGTTGCAGTGTAGAAATGAATTGCACCTGTATAAGACACTAGAAGCAACCATACTATAAACGGGGTTAAAAGTTAGCAAAAATAAAATTTAAAGAGAACCTGAAAATTAAAAGAGCATAAAAGCAAATAAAATAAAAGTACACCCGGGTTGCCTCCCAGGAAGCTGCCCTTCTTTAACGTCTTTGGCTAGACGCCTGCTTCGTTATCCTGGATCAAAACAAAACGTTACCTCGGCATATAAAATAAGAAAATTAATACTCCACAAAATCTGATGTTTGAGGAGGTAATGCCGGGAACGTAGTTCTAACAGAAGACCCGGTGGAGATGGTTTTTCTTCCTCAAATTGGAGGATGTAAACATCATCCTTTTGTAGGTGAGGCTTGTAGAAAGAACGCTGATTGATATCATCTTCAGAGAAAGTTAATTCTTTGAAGGTGATAGTGGCGTTTTGTTTGGATCTATTGGCGGGAGGTGATGGTAATTCCTTCTCTTCATTTTCGAGGATGAAAGTATCCTCATCTTCTGGATAGAGCACAGAGAAGGATGGAAACTGGCGGTAGGCGATTGTAGAGGGAAGAGAATAACTTACATCCGTAGTGGGGTGTTGTACCTCATGAATTATTTCGCTCTTCGGTTACTGTTCTGGTTGAGCGAGTCTCTCCAGGTAATCTGGTTGATCTTCTAACCAGAGTTGTTCTTGGAATATGAGACAATCCTGATAATCATGGGCTCCCCCACATACGGAGCAGTATAAATCCTGCCAATATTCAAACGCTTCTTCCATTTGCCGTGTACAGTTTTTTTTTTGAATTTTCATAAATAAAACGAAACTACTGAAACAGGTTAGAAAATAAAATGATTGAAAATAAACACAATAATAATATAAGTGGTTTGGTGAAGAAGCTGGAGCAATTTTGAAGTCGGGAAGAACAGAAATCAAACGCGCGCTTCTGATTTAGTTTTGTCCGCTTCGGACGTCCGCTTCGAATCAAGGCGGACAAGGCTGCGCGTGAATTGGAGATGTCCGCCTGGACGTCCGCGTGGTAGTGGGGCGGACGTGGCTCTGTTCTCTTTTTTTTTTCTTCTTCTTCACGTACTCACTGAAACAAACGTTACTTACGGAAACAACATTAGAAAACTAACATACTATCAATATAAACAAAATATAAAAGATAATTAATATAAACAACAAACAAAGATAATATAAACAAAAATATTTTAATATAACAAGTGAATAATCCGGGGCTTAGGGACTAGAATAAACTAGTCCCCGGCAACGGCGCCATTTTGCAGACTGGATTTATCGTGAGTGGTTAAACTGGTGTAAAATTAAAAGAAAAGAAATTAAAAACTCAAAATAAACGTCGGGCTGCAAACAAATCCCGTCGCAGTAGTATAGTGAAAATGTAAGCAACCGGATGTCGAACCGTGGGACTAATGTACATATAATAGTACCTAAGCGTGTCACAAGAGGGGGGATTAATTGACTTGTAAAATAATAAAAAGAAAAGATAAAATAAACTAAGTTAATAGATAAATAAAATGGAACTCTGGGTCAGGTTAATATAATCTGCATAATTAAGCTATCTCTACTGGTTTAATAATTTGGCAAGGTTCCTGTAATTATCTTAAGGACTAAGTCATAGCCTCATAAGAACTCGTTCACCTGTAATGCAAGGTTCTAATCAAGGTTCAAGCAAAAGCCTGCGAACGGCAGAGGAGTATTGAGGAATTACATTTGCAACTGAATACTAACTTATTAAATCATAACAAGTTTCCTCCAGTTTTACGTCTTAATTAACCTATCTATTTATCACCGGTTTGATCAAAATAGACTTAGGAAAGCAATTTAATAAACTCATGACATTTATTAAAAAGGTGCGAGATAACCTTTAAAACGTAACAAACTATATATATTAAAACCAGTAAAAATAATGCATAATTAATACAAACACATAATAACCATTCCCAGAGTATACGTAAACTAGCCTAACATATTAAATAGATAGACAGAGACAAGAGTAATAGAAATCATCCGTAATCACTCCGGCTCACTCTGCTATTTTGTATACGTAGGGCTAGAGGTAGATTTTGTGGAATGTGGAAATAAATAAAAATGGAGAAGGCGGGAGAAGAGAAATGAGATGGCGTGAGGTGTGGTGAAGTGGTCGTGGATTGTATGGGTGGTGGATGTATTCTGGATGGTCCCTGTTAACACAGGTTACGTGCGTTTATATAGGAGGAGAGGAAGGAAGGAAGGAGAAGGAAGAATGATTGCAGACAGAGGTGAATCACGCGTGAAGGGATTATTATTGCAGGGGACAGAACGCGAAGAGTAGATAGATAAGTTGCAGGTCGACGGGCGAAGTCGACGAGCGAAGTCGACGAAGAAAAACTGTGATGCGTGCGATTTTAGTCGCGTCCGCCTGAGCGTCCGCTTCACGGTCTCCACGCGGACGTCTCTGTCTTTTTTTCCTGTTCGCCCGGCCTTCTCCATCTGTCCGTATGACCGTCCGCCTAATAATGAAGCGGACGTCTCTGTGAGTTCCGCCTCCCTGTCCGCCTCTATACCATGCGGTTGCATGTGTGGACGTTGACTTATTTCCTTCAAACTTTGACCGGCTCTAGATTCTTCGTTTGGACTCCGTTTTCTGAGCCGTTTGCGTCTATGCGTTCGTCTCTTCTCCTCTTTACTCCCAGCTTGGTTTTCCTCATGTTAAACCAATAAATTTGTGAGATAAACAATAAAACATAAACTAGAGGAAAACTAACCAAAGTGGAGAAATGAGCAAGAAAAGTGCTAATATTATATATGAAATACACCTATAAATCATGCTCATTTGGACACTTATCAAACATAACAATTTTCGTAACTCAACCACATTAGGACTCAAGGTCAAAAATAGTATTTGTTACACATACCCCACAACATGTCTTAGCATGTATATCAACCAAAAATACTTTTTTATATAAACTGTGATCCCGCAGAACCCGGTCGCAATGGACACCTTCTGGTCCCCGTTCCTTTGGGAGATCAAAACAATCACTTAATTTTAAACATATATACTTCTCATGTCACCGGTCCGAAGACAAAGGCTCATACGTCCTCGGCTCGTGAGCAAGTACTACAAAATATTCTTTACTAGGTTAAGTATAAGAGAATCCTTTATTCAAAATATTAATCGACTGTTTTGGAAATACCAATTGAAAATCCTTTTGAAAATGCAACACAACTCCAAGTCCAATTTATACTCTTTGCATCTTTCTTAGAGTGGTTATTTGTGACCACTTACAGGGAGCTTCAAGAATCATCCAACCCTGATGTGATCAACACCAGTGTTGAACTATCCTTCCACCGCAATTTGTGTTCGGCTTCCCTTGATCTCATGATAATCAAGTTCCACCTCCCACTTCAATTTTAAGCATCAAGTAAATCACTCATTTCCAATTTTCTATCTTTTTAATCATTCTAATCATGATCATAACATCTCCATGGGATAGAACTTCGTCTATCAGTTATTTCCATTCAGTTTTAATCAAGTTACCTAGGGAATCTAATTCTCACTAGGTTCTATGTCGGTTTCATACCCTTTCATGAATCACTATATTACATATATACATATATTTTATCAAAATACAACACACAGTTTTACCTTTATATACTGTAGGGGTTTTAGTTCCCCGGGAGTTTCTTTACTCCCTTACACTTGTACTCTCACACACAACTGTTAACAAAATAAACACACTTATCACAATGGTATTCGCAACTCCTGTGCGCAATTACCACAATTAAACCATGAATGAATGCGTATGTTTATATAACACACGCACCATCATCCAAACAAATTATTTTGTGCTATGCACAACATAGTTCACGTACACTTGTACGGTAAAACACACTAAGCGGTTTTACGCTCTACCCCCCTTAAAAGGGATTACGCCCACGTAATCAATCACTGAACATCGGTTTAAAATGTTCTGCCACCGTGAAGTGTTTTAACTTCCACGCGGTCTGTTATACAATGTGTTCTGGTTAGAGGATCTTAACCATGTTAGCGGTTTAGTCCCTAAACCGAGAATTCTCACTAGAGTTTGTTTAAACTCTTAACTGGTTTCGGTTCTGGCCTGTGAGGCTTCTAGGCATTAATAATTAGCCATTCACTCATGTTCACTATGCACATTTAACACTTGAATCACTGGCTCACTAGTTTCTACTGCGCAACCCTAATAACTTTAGAGCTTAGTTTGCCCCACTCGTTATTCTTACTGTATTGTACATCTCCTATTTATCACCTTTATCTTGGTAACAATGGTTTCTCAACCGACGCGTGGTATCTCTTACCGTGAGTGAACTCGGTGAGTTACAAAACTTTCCATCCATTTCTCTAATAACTTTGCGTAAACTGCTACGTATTTCACAATGATTGACTTGTTTCCTTCCGACTTACTGTCGGTTGAGATTGAGCTACCACCTAATGTGTAGTGCTCTCTCGGTTCTTTCCCACACTTGAGGTATATTCCATACTGATATTTGGTATCCCGTGTTACTACAGTCACTTATTGCTAATCACACCTCCATATTTGATTTTGTACAAGTATCATTTCATTGGCACGAGCTTGCATTTCCTATGCATCGGTCATTATAGCGTTATAAGTCTCTTTCTACTTCCACCAGCATTAACATTTCCCAAGTCCTAGCTATCCCACTCGATCATTACTGGGCAAATGCAATGCCAAA
Source organism: Limonium bicolor (assembly GCA_023374045.1). NCBI lineage: Eukaryota > Viridiplantae > Streptophyta > Magnoliopsida > Caryophyllales > Plumbaginaceae > Limonium > Limonium bicolor. The sequence goes on from CM041781.1 coordinate 208,667,037, forward strand.
ACACTCAGTCATACAGAGTGCAGAGGCGTAAACTCTTGACAGTAAATCTCTTATGCGATTGCAATAGGAATTTACACTGTGTTTCACTGAGACTCTTATCTTATAGTACTAGCTACCGGCTTACTGCCCGGTTTGTTTGGTATCACTTACTGTTGTATCTCTAATGAGTTTAACTCATAACTGGTCTTTCTCATTGTATAACATCAACTTATATGGTATTCACGGTCATATTAGCTTCCACACATATACTTACATCATTCGTATTATGGTTCGTCATTCATTTGGATGACTACAGAATGCTCATTGAGCGTTGATCACTCGAGTCACAAGCCGGCGTTATTCAGCTCGGTGCTTCACTTATACACACATGCTACCAAACTATCTGTTCTCTCGCAATGACAACATGGTCAATCCTTAACATGTTTCTTGAACTTGGTTCACATAACTACCGCTGTTGCGGTCTCACAATATTAAGAGGTATCCCCACTCTCTTAGCAGTGGTTCGTTATCCGCTTTACTCACTTATATAACATAAACTTTTACAATCGATTAAATTTATATAACATATCTCGTTTGTGGCATATAAGCCTTATTGTCTTGAGCTCCGCTCATTGTAGGCTGTCCACACACATGTACTTCTCTGTACCACATTACATGGTTTGGATATCATATTGGGCTCCATGACAAGGTCGTTGCATTCCGTTTCCTTTCATGGGATGCCCCTTAGGATTGTCAGTCCGTCTCCTGACAACTTATGTCTAAACTGGGTGTTAGTTTCAACCCTTGTGTTTCTGTCACGTTATTTCGTTCAACTATCGTTGATGTGAACACCCTTCAAGGATTGCTCCTGGGTGTTGCTAAGTTATGCCATTACATCTGGTTCGCACTTATTGGTATATTCAGTTAGCCACGCCGTTTGCGTTCTTAACTGGCTTATTATCCTCTTCTGTGAAGATCAACATTTCCTGGTAGTGTAGGTACTCATTCTGGGAGTTTCATCCCGTTCATTGCACATTAATGTGTCCACATTAGGCATCTGCTTGCCATGCACAGGCTGGGTCACCATTCCAGCTATCATGTTTATCCCTGGGATCCTTAAGACATATGCGATGTCTTTACGTAACAGTCAGTGCACTTTGTATTCCCTGACTCTTAAACATTTCCTTGAAACAAATTCACTAATTCATTTAGCCATGTTGACTTAACTGAGTTCTTTTATTCCAACCATTTTTTTGGTAATCCTTTGCTCTTGCTTGACTTTCACTGCTGACCGTAGTATGGAGTCGACTACTTCCCGTGTTCCGGACTTTACTCATATACATATGTGGGGTACCATACTGATACATTGCTACTTACCCAACTAACCCATAAATAGGTCTGTCAGGCCCACAAGCTCCTATCGGAGTGCGGTCGTCCCACATTACAGTTGGTACACTCGTAGTGTGCGTCACACGCCTAGGTGAAGTATTCTGTTGTCAACTCCCTTATATTGTCCTGTGACAATATGCATTCCCTGCTTCCCGAACTTAATCAAGGGAAGGTTTATCCACTGTTTTATCACTATGAACTTCATCCATTCCCTCGGGTCGCTACCTTTGGGTTTACCGGTTTGGTTTAAAAGAAGGTTAGAAATAAATATTGGTTTGAAAGAAAGTTCGGTTTGAAAGAAAAGAGTTTGAAATAAATCTGAGTTGAAAGAAAAATTCTCATGGTTTTACAATGCCTTCTTCCCTTAACCAAATCTAGCTTCTTGCTGACTGGTGTACTTCTAATTACAAAGGTTAGGCTGTTAAGCCCTTCCACAGTTATGATGATCACAGTTAACTTCGTGGTACTTTACTAAGTACTTCGTATTTGTTAAAACTTTCCTGAACAGCCCTGTTATAGCAGCACTTGCCATGGCAAGTGCGCCATGCTAACTGGCTATCGGTTCAACACATACCGGTTGTGGTATTGTTTTTACCTGCACTGTCATCAGTGGCCTTGTTGGCCCTCACTTGATCTTAGAGTCTTAACAATTAACCCTCTGGGCGACTTCTCACTGTATTCACATGATAATCATTAACTGGGGTGTTTCCCATTCTTGGAGTCCCCTTTTACCTAATATTGTATCCTCTTCGTAGCCTGTTCCACGCATTTGTCGTGGTTACTGAGGCTTGTCCCTTGTTTGGGTACTACGTTGTAGTTCTGAAATACCCCAAACCTTGATATGTTGTTTAAATGTTAAAATATGGTATTTAAAGGCTAAAAAGTGCCTTAGAAACATCAGTGGACAATTTAAACCGTAGTAAAACACAATAAAGCACTAAGACACAGCTTGAGCAAAAACAAGCTCTAAGCTTGGAGTGAACTTGGTTGGGACCCAAAGGACCTACCAAGACTTGTTAATATTCAATTATTATTTAATAAGGCTAATTAAGTCCTTAGGAAACTTTGGTAGACAGTTAAACCAAACAAAACACAAGAAAATACCTTAAAGTCAATAAGAGCAAAAATGTGCTCTAAGCTTGGGATAAATTTGTATAAGACCTAAAGGTCATACCTATACCTTATAAATATGTTAATGAACATATTAAACCAATTACCAAAGAAAACCAAGCTTGAAAACAAGTTAAAACACAAAATGTGCTTTAAGGAGTCTTAAAGCACATTTTTGAAAAATTGTCTTGTAAATGAGTTTTGAATGGCTAAATGTCCATCATTACTCTTTAATTAACATGTGTACTACATAGTATCACATTTGGAGGTCTAAATCAATGGGAAATCAAAAATTTCACAAGAATGTGCCTTGTTTTTGTGAATAGTAACAAAAAAAATGCTAGTTTATGACATAAGTCAATATAAGTAAGTTAATTGGTCAACAAAGACCAAAACACCCTTCTTATTAAATGGGGGCCGGTTTTATCAAGGTAAGTCACCACCTTGTTAGTTGATATGTAAATAAGTAATGAAAAAGTAATTAAATTCACTATTTACTTTATAACATAAATATCTTAACAAAGTGTACTCTCTCACCTCATTCTCTTCTTCCCTTTTCATTTCCCACGGTTAGCCATCTTCTTCCTCCTCTCTCCATCGGTTTGCTACAGCCATATACCATTCTCCATCTTGGAATGCTTGTAACTCATGACTCCATGCTCCAAATTCAATTTCAAGACCACCTTTGTCTTAGTTGAGTCAAGCTCTTCAATTCTATCTTTTCAAATCTTCAAAAGCCTCATTCTGGTGCCATGGAGATTCACCATTGATGGAGCTTGAGCTCACCTTTTCATGCCTTGTCATCCTCCTTTGCTTCAAGGTGAGGAAAATCAAAGAAAAACAACATTCCCTCTTGTTTTTGTGTATAACCGAGAATCACCTTTGATGGTGTCTTCTCTTGTTCTTTCATAGCTCCATTTCAATCTTCAAGGGACAAGGAGGAGTCCTCTCTTGTTACATATTCAAGTTCTCTTCAAATTCAAAGGTAAATATCATTTTAGTGTATTAAAACACTTATGTTAAACTAGGGTTTGTATATGAGTTTAAGTGTGAATTCTTAAGCTCATTACCCTTATATGTATATTGATTAGAAAGTTGACAAGTGATCAAACTCCTTGCTGATTTTCGGTTCAAGGAAACAAGAAAGAAGTTTGAGAGGAAAAGAGGTAAACAAACTATCTCAATGTAGTTTAAATGCCTTAGGAAAAATGAGCTTGATTTGCTTAATAAAATACCTAAGGAGCCAATGGTGAATGACCTAGTAAAATGCTCTCAAGGAAACTATTAAAGGGCATATGTGTTGGTGTATGTATTTGCAGGTTAAAGGCAATATATATGTGGGAAATTCAGTGTTTAAGGTTTATGCAATTTAAGGGCCTAAGAGCCATGTTATTTAAGGGCCTAAGTGCCAAGCAATTTAAGTTTCTGCACTATATTGTGATGTAGTGTAAATTGGTGAAGTGTTGTGTGTGAGAATACTCTTGATGGATTTTAGGTGTTCTTGAATGAAATGAGGTAAAAACCTAAGTGTTTGGATGTGAGAATATACAAGAGAAGCTATGGCAAAATTTGGAAAATGTATAAGAAGTTCTAAGTGTTTTAAATAAGTTTTTGGTGAACTAGGAAGTGTTAAAGGTGAACAAGTGTTTTACTAGGGAAGAAAGCATGTATTAAGGTGATTTAGAGTGATACAAGGATTTAGGTATTATCTGGGAAGTTCTAGGAATTCAATGAGTGTTTTTGAGGAATGTATTAAAGTCTTGGAGAAGTTTGTTTAAGGTTTAGGAATGTTGATGTAAAAGGAGGAAATGATGTTTAGGTAAGATGTGAAAAATGAGATTTAGTTAGTAAGAAAAGATGTTTGAGAGATGATGTTATGATGGTAATGAAACACTTTTGGCATAGTGGTTATCATAATTATGAAATACCACTTGGAGAAACTAAGGAGAAAACATTATAAGTGTTAGGAACTTTGGTAAGAAAAGAGTAAGTGTTTAAGGAGTTATAAAATGAGTTTTATGGATGTTATATGAAGGGTTAAATGTGCCAAATGATGTTAGAACACATTAGGAGGCTTGAGGAAAATTTGGAGAAAGTTTGACAAGTTTTGGACAAGTTCTGATGTTGTCCGACCCAGTGGTCCGACCCAGGGTGGGTCGGACAGCCCTGTTAATTCACCCGTTGATGTTTCTGGAATGGTCCGACCCAGAGGTCTTGGGTCGGACATGGGTCGGACAGGTGAATTTGAAAGACGGAAAAGTTTCTGGAACGGTCCGACCCAGTTGTGGGTCGGACGGTGGGTCGGACGGCCCAAAACAAAAAAAAAAACAAACTAAGTGTGGTATAAGTAGTAAACCCTAGTGAGTTATAATGACAATTTAGTGGGGGAAAAGTTGTATTAAAGTGTAAAAGTAAAACAAGTTAAAATGTGAAGTTATTTAACTAAGTTAACGGGGGATAAGTTATGAGCATTAGACTTTAAACAATCATGTTACCCTAGTGTTAATAAAAATACATGTAATGTTACCAGTTGTTCGAGAATTGTTCGAGGAACATAAGTGGACATGATAGAGTGGACTCCGGTGACAGGTATGGTTTTCTTGCAACCTGTGTCCTACCGGATTACACCGGCTTGTATGCCAATGTGTTTTTCTGTATGTTTGCCACGTTGTGAGATAAAACATGTAATGAGTTTACAGTAATTCATTTATGTGGCGTGTTCAACTCCGATACCATTTAACCTCGGAAGTGTTAAACCTTAGTTAACTGAGTCTAGGAGCACATGAGAGTTCGGTATTCGGATTAAACGACCCGAACCATGGGACGTTCTAACCACGGCTATGCGTGTGTTAATTGTGTGATATTTGTGTGTGTATGTAAGTAGAGGTGGCAAAACTGACCCGAACCCGAAAAACCGAGTCGAATCGAACCTAATCGAAATCCATTCTCAACCGTATGGACAAATGAAAAAATGACCCGAAACCCACAATGAACCAAATCGAACCAAATCGAACCGAGATTTGATAGAACCAAAAATCAACCACTATCCAATATCATCCGAACCAAAAATATTCAAACCGAAACTATCCGAACCATAGTCACCCGAAACCCGATAATCACCCAAAACCCAAAGCAACCCGAATCGAAAATAAACCGATAATAATCCGAACTAAACCAAACCTTAAAATAATGTTATTAGTTTTAATTTCTTATTATCTTTAAATATAATTTAATTCTTCGACAATACATTTGTCACCCGCACTAACAAGAATATTATGTTAACTACTTTATTATAAAAATAAAATAATACCACTACATAACAGTCACTAACATTACTCTAACAAAGTATGGGCCATAAACCTTCATTAATTAATGACATGATGAGAGTAATGTCTAACCTGCGCCCTAAATGTAAAGCATTCATGTACTGAAGTATGTAAATGCTAAAGAGTATGTAAAAATTATTCCTACATATATAATCTATAGTAAATAAATAATTGTGTTGTGTTTTCAAGTTTTGAAAATATTAATAGATACACATCTGAAAAATAACGGGTAAACATGTGCATGTCTCATAGATTTGCATCACAATACATCATGAACCTTTAATTTATGCTTTTTTGAACAATGTTTGTGCCTTTTTTAACTTATGGTTGGATGTGGGTGTCAACTTTCATGTTGTATTTTTTGCTAATAGTTATAATACTAGTTGATGGAGGAAGGATTTTCTTATAATGGGAATAGATTTACAAAATTAGATTTGAATTGGTGGATACAATTTTAGATTGTATAACCACCCTACATACAAAATGTTCCTTCAATTTGACCAATGTCTACATCATGAGTAGTCAACTTAGCATAATTTTATTGAGATATATGTAGTCGGAAATGAAAAAAATGATTATTTTAATGACATTTACAAATTTGTATCGATTTAGCCCAACTCAAATAATTCACCCGAATTAGACCCATAACCCGAAAAAACCAAATGCACCATTGACTAACCCGAACCATAGGAAACCAAACCAAAACCACCCTAGCCGAAAATCACCCAAACCAAAATACAATCGAATCGATCCAAACCAACCCGTAACTTCATAAACCCGAACTAAACCCAAAAAACCAAATTCACCCGACCCAGTCCGATCTGAGCCGAATATTATATAGTTCAAAACGGGCCCGAACCAAACCTAACCAAACCGAACCCGAAAGATTGACCCGAATTGCCACCTCTATATGTAAGGACCTCCCTCGTATGTTTAACCCAGTTGTAATATTGTATGGTGTGTGGATGTGATAGGCTCCATAGTAGGGCTCTAACTATTTATCTACAAGTAAATGTGTACTAACGGGGGTGAGGAATCCGGTTGTTCCGGTCGCGCGTTGTTTGGGAGTGGGTATCCTTTTTAGCCTTACCCTCCTCTCTGTTATGTTATGGTTGTTTCCCTCACGGGTTATGATCTCCCATTAGCTTACTCCAAAGCTTAGCTATTCTGACTTATGATCGGTTTAGGGGGAACATGTGTTTGTGTGGTGTGTTCGGGTCACAAAACCTGAACCATCTTAACTTAAGTTACTCGTCCGACTATTAGAACGGTAATGAGTTTTGTATAACGAGCTTATCATGAGGGTGACATCATTCTCTAGGCTCACCAGTGAATTAACAATGTTTGGGTCGGTTCCTAAGAGAACCGTTCCCGTTATGTTATGTGTTGTTGTAATGCAATTCCCATTGCGATGTTGTTATGTGCACGTTGAAACGTGAAAAGTGTTGTTATGTGTTGTATGTTATATATTGTAAAATGTGGAGTATATGGATCATGGATATGAATCCCAGTTTGTGATAAGAGGCGTTTAAGGATAACCCGAATAACGGGTAAGTGTCGTCTATTAAGGAAGTAGCTCCATTAGAAGAGAAACACTCTAGGGGTAATGATCACAATGAGTGACCTATCAAGTAAGGATGTGTTATCTGTTGTTGAGCCCATTGAGGTGGAATGTTATGTGTTGTGTGTTTAAGTTACATGCATGATTCAAATAAAATCAACCGCATGCTAAGACGACAATTAGTTGTGCGTGGCCCGGTAGCATGCGGGCTGCGGGATTACCATACCAGCAAAGGTGCTGAGCCCCTTGGGGGCCACCCTTTCTCTTCTTTTCCTATTTCAGGTACAAAGAGCTGGAAGCCGTTCGAGAGTAGGACGGGGTAGTCGTTGTACATGGGTAATCATTTAAGTTGTATATATACAGTAGGTGTAGTAAGACCGAAATTGTTATCGGAATTAGTTTGTGAATACTCGGTACAGTTGGACGGTGTATGTTGTTTCTGTTGTTAATGGAAGGGTCAGTAATGTGTAGTCGCTCGGGAATCTAGTCCATCAGACCGATACATTGTATATGTAATAGTCTTGTTAGCCACGTGGGTGGTTAACGGCGTGTAACACCAACGAGTTGAGTAATGTGATGAAGCCTTTTTTCCGCTGCAGTTTGTCATTAAATGCGTAAGTGTTGGATGGGGTGTTACAAAATGTGGTATCAGAGCGAAGTATCGCTTCGCTCTGATGACTGAATTACCGAGCTTAGGAAGTACCGAGTTAGGATTTTAGTACTTTGGTTAAGGGTTGAGTGATAGCGTGAGAGATACGCTAGTTAGGAGTAACCAGTGTGTACTGGAAACCTACTATATCCTTCCCGCCCTCCACAATCCCTGTTTTATAACTTGGGAAACAACGCCAGTTAGATGGAAGTCCTCTCTTACTCGGGAATACCCGATCTGGCTGTTATTAAATACCACTGTGGGTACGGAGAACCTGTCTTACGGTAGATCCCGAAAACTGGGAATCCCGTAGACGGTTCCCATCTAAACAATGTTAACCGCATTAATAGCGTAGGATGAAGAATTTTGTGTATAAGAGAATAGAATTTCCGGCAACCTGGGTCGACATGCTGAGCAGTCGAGAACAACCAGCTTGCAACGCACCAACCGTGCAACAGGCAAGAAGTGGATTAATGAAACCCGAGACAAGTGTCTACGGAACCACAGTTGTTAAGTGATACACCAACGGTATACCAACCGATAAGGAACCACAACGAAGTGCCCAAATAGAGACAAGTCTCAGTAACCACGACAATGCGTGGAACGGGCTACAAAGAGGAAACAATACAAAAAAGGGGACTCCAAGAATAGGAGACACCCCAGTTAATAATTATCATATGAATATAGTGAGAAGTCGCCCAGAGGGTTAATTGTCAAGAATGTAGGATCAAGTGAGGGCCAACAAGGCCACTGATGACAGTATGGGTGAAAACAATACCACAACCGGTATGTGTTGAACCGATAGCCAGTTAGCATGGTGCACTTGCCATGGCAAGTGCTGCTATAACAGGGCTGTTCGGGGAAGTTTTAACAACTACAAAGTACTTGGTAAAGTACCACGAAGTTAAGTGTGATCATTATAACTATGGAAGGGCTTAACAACCTAACCTTTGTAATTGTAAGTACACCAGTCAGCAAGAAGCTAGACTTGGTTAAGGCAAGAAGACGTTGTGAAACCACGAAGATTTTTCTTTCAAACTCAGATTTATTCCAAACTTTTTTCTTTCAAAACCAAATTTTCTTTCCAACCCATACTCATTTTCTACCTTCTTTTAAAAACCAAACCAGAGGACCTACACCGGCCTCAGTGCCACACGGTAGGTAAGTTATACCCAGTTTACTTTTGAATAACCGGAAAGGGAACCGGTAAACCCAAGGGTAACAACCCGAGGGAATGGATTAAGTTCATAGTAATACAACAGTGGATGGACTTTCCCTTGATTAAGTTCGGGAAGTACGGGACGCGTGTTGTCACGGGACAATATAAGGGAGTTGACAACAGAATACTTCACCTAGGCGTGTGACAGACACTACGAGTGTACCAACTGTAATGTGGGACGACCACACTCCGTGAGGAGCTTGTGGGCCTGACAGACCTATTTATGGGTTAGTTGGGTAAGTAGCAATGTATCAGTATGGTACCTCACATATGTATACGAGTAGAGTTCAAAACACGGGAAGTAGTCGACTCCGTACTACGGTCAGCAGTATAAGTCAATCAAGAGCTAAGGATTACCAAGAATGGTTAAAGTAAAGGAACTCAGTTAAGTTGACGAGACTAAAGGAATTAGTGAATTCATTTCAAGGAAATGTTTAAGAGTCAGGAGGTGCAAAGTGCACTAACTGTTATGTAAAGACATCACATATGTCTTAAGAATCCCGAGGGGTAAACATGATAGCTGGAACGGTGACCCAGCCTGTACATAACGAGGCAAATGCTTAATGTGGACACATTAATGTGCAATGAACGGGATGAAACTCCCAGAATGAGTACATACACTACCAGGAAATGTTGATCTTCACAGAAGAGGATAATAAGCCAGTCAAGAACGCAAACGGCGTGGCTAACTGAGTATACCAATAAGTGCGAACCTGATGTAATGGCATAACTTAGCAACACCCAGGAGCAATCCTTGAAGGGTGTTCGCATCAACAAGTGTTGCACGAGATGACATGATAGAAGCACAAGGGTTAAAACTAACACCCAGTTTAGACATAAGTTGTCAGGAGACGGATTGACAATCCTAAGGGGCATCCCATGAAAGGAAACGGAATGCAACGACCTTGGCATGGAGCTCAATATGATATCCAAACTATGTAATGTTGTACAGAGAAATAAATGTGTGTGAACCGTCCACAGTGGACAGAGCTCGAAGCAGTAAGGCTCATAAGCCACAAATAAAATGTGTTACGTAAATTAGATTGATTGTAGAAGTTTATGTTGTATAAGTGAATAGAGTGGTAAACGAACCACTGCATTAAGAGTGGGGATACCTCTCGATACTGTGAAACCGCTGGAGCGGTGGTTATGTGAACCAAGCTCAAGAAATATGTTAAGGATGGACAATATTATTATTATTTGAGAGCAGTTAGTTTAGTAGTATGTGTGTATAAAGTGAAGCACCGATCTGAATAATGCCGGCTTGTGACTCGAATGATCAATGCTCAAGGAGCATACAGTAGTCATCCAAATGAAGGACGAACCAAAATACGAGTGATGTAAGTATATGTGTGGAAGTTAATATGACAGTAAATACCATATAAGTTGATGTTATACAAGAAGTAAGAGCACGGTACGCGGCAAGCGACCGTTGTATAAGTGTTGTTAAATAATGATATGGCAGATAAGAGCAGTTATGAATTAAATTCAGTGGTGATGCAAGGTAAGTGATGATAAACAGACTGGGCAATAAGCTAATAGTTGGTACTATGTGATAAGGAACTCAGTGTGAATTCCATGGTGAATCACATAAGAGATTTACTGTCAAGAGTTTACGCCTCTGCACTCTGTATGACTGAGTGTTTTGGTATTGCACTTGTGCAGTAATGATCGAGTGGGATAGCTAGGATTCGGGGAATGTTAATTGTGGAGGAAATAGAAAGCGGCTTATAACGACATAGTGACCGATGCATAGGAAATGCAAGGTCGTACCAGTGAAAGAATACTTGTACAAAACCAAATGTGGAGGCATGATTAAGAATAAGTGACTACAGTAGCACTAAATACCAAATATCGGTATGGAATATACCTCAAGTGTGGGAAATAACCGAGAGAGCACTACACATTAGGTGGTAGCTCAATCCCAACCGACAGTAAGTCGGAAGAAACAAGTCAATCATTGTGAGACACATAGCAGTTTACGCAGTAAGTTATTAGAGAAGTGGATGGAAAGTTTTGGAAACTCACCGAATTTGCTCACGGTAAGAGATACCACGCGTCGGTTGAGAAATCATTATTACCAAGATAAAGGCGATAATTGGAGATGTACAATACAGTAAGAATAATGAATGGGGCAAACTACGCCCTACAGTTGTCAGAGTTGCGCAGCAGACACTAGTGAACCAGTGATTCAAGTGTACAACGTGAATAGCGAATATGAGTAAATGGCTAATTATTAACACCCAGAAGCCTCACAGGCCAGAACCGAAACCAGTTAAGAGTTAAAACAAACTCCAAAGAGAATTCTCAGTTTAGGAACTAAATCGTCAGTATGGTCAAGATCCTCTAACCAGAACACATTGTATAACAGACCGCGTGGAAGTCAAAACACTTCACGACGGCAGAACATTTTAAGCCAATGTTCAGTGATGGATTACGTGGGCGTAATCCCTTTTAAGGGGGGGTAGAGCGCAAAACCACTTAGTGTGTATTACCGTACAAGTGTACGTGACTTATGGTGTGCATAGCACAAATAATTTGTTGTGATGATTGGTGTGTGTGTTACGTAAACATACACATTCATTCATGGTTTAATTGTGGTAATTGCGCACAGAAGATGTGAATACCATTGTGATAAGTGTGTTGATTTATTTACAGTTGTGTGTGATAGTACAAGTGTGGGGAGTAGAGAAACTCCCGGGGGAACAAAAACCCCGACAATGTATAAATGTGAAACTGTGTGTTGTATTTTGATAAAATATATGTGTATATATATACTATATAGTGATTCATGAAAGGGTATGGAACCGACATAGAACCTAGTGAGAATAAGATTCCCTAGGTAACAACATTAAAGTGAATGGAAATAACTGATAGACGGAGTTCTATCCCTTGGAGATGTTATGATCATGATTAGAATGATTAAAAAAGATAGAAAATTGGAAATGAGTGATTTATTTGATGCTTGAAAATGAAGTGGGAGGTGGAACTTGATTTGCATGCGATCAAGGGAAGCCGAACACAAATTGGGGTGGAAGGATAGTTCGACACTGATGCTGATCACATCAGGGTTGGATGATTCTTGAAGCTCCCTATAAGTGGTCACAAATAACCACGCTAAGAAAAGAAGCAAAGAGAAGAAGTTGGACCTGGAGTTGTATGTGTTTTCAAAAGGATTTTCAATAGGTGTTTTCAAAACAGTCGGTTAACATTTGAAATAAAGGATTCTCTTATACTTAACCTAGTAAAGAATATTTTTGTAGTACTTGCTCACGAGCTGAGGACGTATGAGCCCTTGTCTTCGGACCGGCGACATGAGAAGTACATATGTTAAAAATTAAGTGATTGTTTTGATCTCCCAAAGGAACGGGGACCAGAAGGTGTCCATCGCGACCGGGTTCTGCGGGATCACAGTGTATGTAAAAGATATTTTTGGTTGCCATACATGCTAAGACATGTTGTGTGGTATGTGTAATAAATATTATTTTGACCTTGAGTTCCAAAAGTGTATGTTATCAAGACCTATGAGTCTAAATGTTGTTGTGTTACATAGACCTATGTGTCTAAAGGCTGTTATGTTATCAAGACCTATGTGTCTAAATGTTGTTATGTTACCCAAGACCAGAGAGTCTAAGGGTTGTTATGTATGTGCAAATATTGATTAAGGTACCCGGACCACTAAGTCCGAGGTTATCATGTAAGTATGTTATGTTATGTTATGTTATGTATGGATGTGAATATGTTACCCAGACCATTAAGTCCGAGGTTGTGATGTAAGGTATGTTTGGTTATGGAATTGTATTTTCAAGTGATTCCTGCGTTCTAAACTAAAAGATGTGTGGGAAGTGTGAACTTCGAGGACGAAGTTTTTTTTAAGGGGGGTAGATTGAAATACCCCAAACCTTGATATGTTGTTTAAATGTTAAAATATGGTATTTAAAGGCTAAAAAGTGCCTTAGAAACATCAGTGGACAATTTAAACCGTAGTAAAACACAATAAAGCACTAAGACACAGCTTGAGCAAAAACATGCTCTAAGCTTGGAGTGAACTTGGTTGGGACCCAAAGGACCTACCAAGACTTAGTAATACTCAATTATGATTTAATAATGCTAATTAAGTCCTTAGGAAACTTTGGTAGACAGTTAAACCAAACAAAACACAAGAAAATACCTTAAAGTCAATAAGAGCAAAAATGTGCTCTAAGCTTGGGATAAATTTGTATAAGACCTAAAGGTCATACCTATACCTTATAAATATGTTAATGAACATATTAAACCAATTACCAAAGAAAACCAAGCTTGAAAACAAGTTAAAACACAAAATGTGCTTTAAGGAGTCTTAAAGCACATTTTTGAAAAATTGTCTTGTAAATGAGTTTTGAATGGCTAAATGTCCATAATTACTCTTTAATTAACATGTGTACTACTTAGTATCACATTTGGAGGTCTAAATCAATGGGAAATCAAAAATTTCACAAGAATGTGCCTTGTTTTTGTGAATAGTAACAAAAAAAATGCTAGTTTATGACATAAGTCAATATAAGTAAGTTAATTGGTCAACAAAGACCAAAACACCCTTCTTATTAAATGGGGGCCAGTTTTATCAAGGTGAGTCACCACCTTGTTAGTTGATAAGTAAATAAGTAATGAAAAAGCAAGTAAATTCACTATTTACTTTATAACATAAATATCTTAACAAAGTGTACTCTCTCACCTCATTCTTCTTCCCTTTTCATTCCCACGGTTAGCCATCTTCTTCCTCCTCTCCCATCGGTTTGCTACAGCCATATACCATTCTCCATCTTGGAATGCTTGTAACTCATGACTCCATGCTCCAAATTCAATTTCAAGACCACCTTTGTCTTAGTTGAGTCAAGCTCTTCAATTCTATCTTTTAAAATCTTCAAAAGCCTCATTCCGGTGCCATGGAGATTCACCATTGATGGAGCTTGAGCTCACCTTTTCATGCCTTGTCATCCTCCTTTGCTTCAAGGTGAGGAAAATCAAAGAAAAACAACATTCCCTCTTGTTTTTGTGTATAACCGAGAATCACCTTTGATGGTGTCTTCTCTTGTTCTTTCATAGCTCCATTTCAATCTTAAAGGGACAAGGAGGAGTCCTCTCTTGTTACATATTCAAGTTCTCCTTCAAATTCAAAGGTAAATATCATTTTAGTGTATTAAAACACTTATGTTAAACTAGGGTTTGTATATGAGTTTAAGTGTGAATTCTTAAGCTCATTACCCTTATATGTATATTGATTAGAAAGTTGACAAGTGATCAAACTCCTTGCTGATTTTCGGTTCAAGGAAACAAGAAAGAAGTTTGAGAGGAAAAGAGGTAAACAAACTATCTCAATGTAGTTTAAATGCCTTAGGAAAAATGAGCTTGATTTGCTTAATAAAATACCTAAGGAGCCAATGGTGAATGACCTAGTAAAATGCTCTCAAGGAAACTATTAAAGGGCATATGTGTTGTTGTATGTATTTGCAGGTTAAAGGCAATATATATGTGGGAAATTCAGTGTTTAAGGTTTATGCAATTTAAGGGCCTAAGAGCCATGTTATTTAAGGGCCTAAGTGCCAATCAATTTAAGTTTCTGCACTATATTGTGATGTAGTGTAAATTGGTGAAGTGTTGTGTGTGAGAATACTCTTGATGGATTTTAGGTGTTCTTGAATGAAATGAGGTAAAAACCTAAGTGTTTGGATGTGAGAATATACAAGAGAAGCTATGGCAAAATTTGGAAAATGTATAAGAAGTTCTAAGTGTTTTAAATAAGTTTTTGGTGAACTAGGAAGTGTTAAAGGTGAACAGTGTTTTACTAGGGAAGAAAGCATGTATTAAGGTGATTTAGAGTGATACAAGAATTTAGGTATTATCTTGGAAGTTCTAGGAATTCAATGAGTGTTTTTGAGGAATGTATTAAAGTCTTGGAGAAGTTGTTTAAGGTTTAGGAATGTTGATGTAAAAGGAGGAAATGATGTTTAGGTAAGATGTGAAAAAGGAGATTTAGTTAGTAAGAAAAGATGTTTGAGAGATGATGTTATGATGGTAATGAAACACTTTTGGCATAGTGGTTATCATAATTATGAAATACCACTTGGAGAAACTAAGGAGAAAACATTATAAGTGTTAGGAACTTTGGTAAGAAAAGAGTAAGTGTTTAAGGAGTTATAAAATGAGTTTTATGGATGTTATATGAAGGGTTAAATGTGCCAAATGATGTTAGAACACATTAGGAGGCTTGAGGAAAAGTTTGGAGAAAGTTTGACAAGTTTTGGACAAGTTCTGATGTTGTCCAACCCAGTGGTCCGACCCAGGGTGGGTCGGACAGCCCTGTTAATTCACCCGTTGATGTTTCTGGAATGGTCCGACCCAGAGGTCTTGGGTCGGACATGGGTCGGACAGGTGAATTTGAAAGACGGAAAAGTTTCTGGAACGGTTCGACCCAGTTGTGGGTCGGACGGTGGGTCGGACGGCCCAAAAAAAAACAAACAAACTAAGTGTGGTATAAGTAGTAAACCCTAGTGAGTTATAATGACATTTTAGTGGGGGAAAAGTTGTATTAAAGTGTAAAAGTAAACCAAGTTAAAATGTGAAGTTATTTAAATAAGTTAACGGGGGATAAGTTATGAGCACTAGACTTTAAACAATCATGTTACCCCAGTGTTAATAAAAATACATGTAATGTTACCAGTTGTTTGAGAATTGTTCGAGGAACATAAGTGGACATGATAGAGTGGACTCCGGTGACAGGTATGGTTTTCTTGCAACCTGTGTCCTACCGGATTACACCGGCTTGTATGCCAATGTGTTTTCCTGTATGTTTGCCACGTTGTAAGATAAAACATGTAATGAGTTTACAGTAATTCATTTATGTGGCGTGTTCAACTCCGATACCATTTAACCTCGGAAGTGTTAAACCTTAGTTAACTGAGTCTAGGAGCACATGAGAGTTCAGTATTCGGATTAAACGACCCGAACCATGGGACGTTCTAACCACGGCTATGCGTGTGTTAATTGTGTGTGTATGTAAGGACCTCCCTCGTATGTTTAACCTAGTTGTAATATTGTATGGTGTGTGGATGTGATAGGCTCCATAGTAGGGCTCTAACTATTTATCTACAAGTAAATGTGTACTAACGGGGGTGAGGAATCCGGTTGTTCCGGTCGCGCGTTGTTTGGGAGTGGGTATCCTATTTAGCCTTACCCTCCTCCCTATTATGTTATGGTTGTTTCCCTCACGGGTTATGATCTCCTATTAGCTTACTCCAAACCTTAGCTAATCTGACTTATGATCGGTTTAGGGGGAACATGTGTTTGTGTGGTGTGTTCGGGTCACAAAACCCGAACCATCATAACTTAAGTTACTCGTCCGACTATTAGGACGGTAATGAGTGTTGTATAACGAGCTTATCATGAGGGTGACATCATTCTCTAGGCTCACCAGTGAATTAACAATGTTTGGGTTGGTTCCTAAGAGAACCGTTCCCGTTATGTTATGTGTTGTTGTTGTGATGCAATTCCCATTGCGATGTTGTTATGTGCACGTTGAAACGTGAAAAGTGTTGTTATGTGTTGTATGTTATATATTGTAAAATGTGGAGTATGTGGATCATGGATATGAATCCCAGTTTCTGATAAGAGGCGTTTAAGGATAACCCGAATAACGGGTAAGTGTCGTCTATTAAGGAAGTAGCTCCATTAGAAGAGAAACACTCTAGGGGTAATGATCACAATGAGTGACCTATCAAGTAAGGATGTGTTATCTGTTGTTGAGCCCATTGAGGTGGAATGTTATGTGTTGTGTGTTTAAGTTACATGCATGATTCAAATAAAATCAACCGAATGCTGAGACGACAATTAGTTGTGCGTGGCCCGGTAGCATGCGGGCTGCGGGATTACCATACCAGCAAAGGTGCTGAGCCCCTTGGGGGCCACCCTTTCTCTTCTTTTCCTATTTCAGGTACAAAGAGCTGGAAGCCGTTCGAGAGTAGGACGGGGTAGTCGTTGTACATGGGTAATCATTTAAGTTGTATATATACAGTAGGTGTAGTAAGACCAAAATTGTTATCGGCATTAGTTTGTGAATACTCGGTACAGTTGGAAGGTGTATGTTGTTTCTGTTGTTAATGGAAGGGTCAGTAATGTGTAGTCTCTCGGGAATCTAGTCCATCATACCGATACATCGTATATGTAATAGCCTTGTTAGCCACGTGGGTGGTTAACGGCGTATAACACCAACGAGTTGAGTAATGTGATGAAGCCTTTTTTCCGCTGCAGTTTGTCATTAAATGCGTAAGTGTTGGATGGGGTGTTACAAGTTCCTTAGTCGGTTGGTATACCGTTGGTGTATCATTTAACAACTGTTGTCCCGTAGACACTCGTCTCGGGTTTCATTAATCCACTTCTTGCCTGTTGCACGGTCGGTGCGCTGCAAGCTGGTTATTCTCGACTGCTCGGCATGTCGACCCAGGTTGTCGGAAATTCTATTCTTCTATACACAAGATTCTTCATTCTTCGCTATTAAATGTGGTTAACATTGTTCAGATGGAAACCGTCTCCGGGATTCCCAGTTTTCGGGATCTACCGTATGACAGGTTCTCCGTACCTTTAGAGGTATTTAATAACAGCCAGATCGGGTATCCTGAGTATGAGAGGACTTCCATCTCTCTGGCGTTGTTTCCCAAGTTATAAAACAGGGATTGTGGAGGGCGGAAAGGATATAGTAGGTTTTCAGTATTCACTGGTAATTCCTAACTAGCGTATCTCTCACGCTATCACTCAACCCATAACCCAAAGTACTAAAATCCTAACTCGGTACTTCCTAAGCTTGGTAATTCAGTCATCAGAGCGATACTTCGCTCTGATACCACTTTTTGTAACACCCCTACTATAACCGTACACTTAACATCAAACTGCAGCGGAAAACTTAACTCAACACATTACTTAATTCAATGGTGTTACACACCGTTAGCCACCCACGTGGCTAACAAGGCTAATACATATACATTGTATCAGTCTGATGGACTAGATTCCCGAGCAGCTACATGCGACTATCCCTTTCCATTAACAACAACCATTATACATATACATTCCAACTGTACCGAGTTTTTACCAACTAATGCCGATAACAATTTCGGTCTTACTACACCTACTGTACATACACAACTTAAATGACTACCCATGTACAAATGACTACCCCGTCCTACTCTCGAACGGCTTCCAGCTCCTTGTGCCTGAAATAGGAAAAGAAGAAAGGGTGGCCCCTCAGGGGCTCAACACCTTTGCTGGTATGGTAATCCCGCAGCCCGCATGCTACCGGGCCACGCACAACTAATTGTCGTCTTAGCATGCGGTTGATTATATTTGAATCATGCATGTAAACTATAAACACAAAACACATAAAATCCCACCACAATGGGCTCAGCAAACAGATAACACATCCTTACTTGATAAGTCACTCATTGTGTTCATTAACCCTAGACGGTTCTCCTCTAGTGGAGCTACTTCCTTAATAGACGACACTTACCCAATAATCGGGTTACCCATAAACGTCTCTTTTATAAACTGGGATTCATATCCATGATCCACATACACCACATAACAACACTTTTCACGTTTCAACGTGCACATAACATAACATCGCAATGGGAATTGCAGTACAACAATAGCACATAACATAACGGGAACGGTTCTCTTAGGAACCGACCCAAACATAGTTAATTCACTTGTTAGCCTAGAGAATGATGTCACCCTCATGATAAACTCGTTATACAACACTCATTACCGTCCTAATAGTCGGACGAGTAACTTAAGTTAAGATGGTTCGGATATAGTGCCCCGAACACACCACACAAACACATGTTCCCCCTAAACCGATCATAAGTCAGAATAGCTAAGCTTTGGAGTAATCTAATGGGAGATCGTAACCCGTGGAGGAAACAACCATAACAGAGAGGAGGGTAAAGCTAAGAAGGATACCCACTCCCAAACAACGCGCGACCGGAACGACCGGATTCCTCACCCCCCATAATATATATATAAACATAGTTAAGGGCTCCACTGTGGAACCTATCACATCCATACACCATACAGTATTACAACTGGATTAAACACACAAGGGAGGTCCATACATTCACACACAAACATCACACAATTAACTCACGCATAGCCGTGGTTAGAACGTTCCCATGGTTTGGGTCGTTAAATCCGGATACCGTTCTCTTATGTGATCCTAGATTTGGTTAGCTAAGGTATACCACTTTTGAGGTTAAACGGTATCGGAATTGAACACGCTACATAAATGAATTACTATAAACTCATTACATGTATTATCTTACAACGTGGCAAACATACAGAAAAACACATTGGCATACAAGCCGTTGTAATCCGGTAGGACACAGGTTGTAAGAAAACCATACCTTGGTCCCTGCTGCGTTCGAGTCCCGCCAAACGTATTTCCTAAACATGATTAATAACGTCGGTTAATTACCTTATTTAGCTTCCGGTTGACTAAGCATTTTTCATGATTATATGACATGTTTTATGCGTAAACTTACCCTTGATTACGTTCATTATACCCCGCTAGGGTTAACTACCTAGGCCTCA
Source organism: Limonium bicolor (assembly GCA_023374045.1). NCBI lineage: Eukaryota > Viridiplantae > Streptophyta > Magnoliopsida > Caryophyllales > Plumbaginaceae > Limonium > Limonium bicolor. The sequence goes on from CM041781.1 coordinate 208,686,884, forward strand.
CTTTGTTTGTTTTTTTTTACAAGTTTTAGGTCGACCGACCTTACCGACCGACCTTACCCAAGGTCGGTCCATTCCAGTGACAACCAGGTTTGAAAATTTACACCTCGACCGACCTTGCCAAGTCCGGTCCCAAGGTCGGTCCATTCCAGACACTTTTACCGTTTAAAAATTCTACCCCGACCGACCTTGCAAGTCCGATACACAAGGTCGGTCTATTCCAGAGACATATTCCGTATACAAAATTCAAGCCCGACCGACCTTGCAAGTCCGGTCCCCAAGGTCGGTCTGCTCCAGACCCTTGTTTAAAAATGCTTATTTGACTCCAAACTTCACCTTACATATCCTAGTATGCTTTAACATCATTTAGCACACTTAAACCTTCACATAACATCCTCCAAGCATGTACAAGCTTACTTCTAAAGTCCTTAAACACTCACTCATTTACTCGCCAAACCTCCTAACACTTGTTTACACATTTTAAGGCCTTTACATGTCACCAAACAAGGCCTAAACATCATCTAAAACCATCACCATCCAATCCCCCATCATTAGAAGCCTTAAACACATTTTTTTTCTTCTTGGTCTGGACCGCCCCTCTGGGGAGGTCCCAGGGGCGGTCCACAACAGAAACTACTTCTCCTGCGCTGGACCTCCCCACAGGGGCGGTCCCTAGGGGCGGTCCACAGCAGACCCCATTTTAAAAAGTGTTTTTCTCCTCATTTTGAACTCCAAATTCACCCCAATCTTTTCCCACTTATTCCACACTCTTTCCACATGTTTCCCACATGTTTAAACACCTTAAAACATGCACCAAACCTTCTTAATCATCACCAAACTTGTTACTCAATTTCTTACAAAAATTCCTAACACTTACAACATTTTTCCTTTGGATTTCTAGGTGGTAATGCATACCTACAACTTAGACTAACCAAGGTGATTCTTCTTAATATGATAACCACTCCTAAGCATCATTTTGCATCCTCATCACTTCCTTTACACAAACTCCTCAAGTCTTTCCCACAAGTTCATACTTAATCCTTCACAAGGTATTATACTTCCTTTGTTTATCAACTAAATTTTCGCCATAGCTTCTCTTGTATCACCTTACACCAAAACACATAGTTTTTTCCACCATTATACAACCAAGAACACTAAATCTCTTAATACACATTCCTTACACACAAACATATTGTTTTTCATCCTTTAACCACCAAAGATATCCATCTTCACAAGAGATGTTCTTTACACACACCTAAACCTTTAGACAACACTACATCACAATATAGTGCACAAACTTAAATTGCTTGGCACTTAGGCCCTTAAACTGCATAAACCTTAAACACTGAATTTCCACATTTAAATGCCTTCAACCTGCGAATACACACAACAATGCTCCCACGTCCTTTTAGTCCACCTTTTGGATAGTTTTCTATCTCATTTCCCATTGGCTCTTTAGGTTAATTATTAAGCAAATATAGCTCAATTTCCTAGTACACAAAACCACATTAAGAGAGGTCATTTACCTCTTTGTTTTCCAAGCTTTCTCACTTGTTTTCTCTTGTTTTTCTTGATTGACAATCGGCAAGGAGCTTTTATCACTTGTCAGCCTTCTAACCAATACACATATAAGGGTAATGAGTATTATGTTTAATACGCAAACTCATAATTAAACCCTAGGTTTACATAAGTGTCTTAAAACATTAAAATTTGATGATTACCTTTGGAATTTGAAAGAGAGCTTGGTTAAGTGGCAAGATAGGACTCCTCCTAGCCCTTTGAAGTTTGAATTAAGCTAAGAAGAGAGCAAGGTAATGCACCATTGTAAGGTGAATTTTCGGTTATACAAGAAAATGAAAGGAAACTTGGTTCTTCTTTGATTTTCCTTACCTTGAAGCATAAGAGAATGACAAGGCATGAAAATATGGGCTCAAGATCCTTCAATGGTGAATCTCCATGGAACAAAAATTGAGTTCTTGAAGATTTGAAAAGAGGGAAATGAAGAGCTTGGCCTAACTAAGACAAAGGTAGTCTTGAAATTGATTTTGGAGCATGGAATCATAAGTTACACGTGAAGGAAGATGAAGAATGAGTGTGGACTGTAGCAAAACGAATTTGCTTGGGAGGATGAAGATAGGTGACGGTGGGAACCAAGGAGAAAGAAGAGAATGAGGTGAGAGAGTATACTTTGAAGATATTTATGTTAAAAGCAAAAGTAACCTTTTACTTACTTTTCTTTCTTTCTTTTAATTGGCTAGCCAAGTGTGATGACTCAAACCCATAAAACCGTGCCCCCCTTACACATTAGAGATATTTATGTTCTTTGTTGACCAAATATTTGACTTATGTTGACTTATAACTTAAACTAGCACTATTTGAGTACTATTCACAAACTAAGGCACATATTTGTGAAATTTTTGATTTCCCATTGATTTAGACTTCCTAATGTGATACTAAGTAGTAAACATGTTGATTAAAGAGTAATTATGGACATTTAGTGTAACACCCCTAAAATAATAAAACAACGGCGGAAAATAAACTAAAGGTGCTACAGACCATCGGGCTCCAAACACCCGGTACCAACCTCACCAATTACAACCCTTACAATTAACTAAGTTACGGTCTGAACTTCGAGAAAACTTAACAAAACATAACAATAAAACACATTCGCTCTCCACAAAACCTAGTCCCATCCCAAACGCTCATTCTCTTCGTGGCCACCTGTAAATCAATTCGTACCTGCAAGATGAAACCAAGCAGCCCACCCCAAAAGGGGCGGGTCAGTTCCCTGGAATGGAACTGGTACAATTCTCCAAAAACAAACTTATAAAACATAACTCTTCAAAATAAATATTAACATGAAAACAAACTCTTAAAAGTAAAACAGAGATAAAGCACTTCAAAACAATCAAGTTTAAAGAGAAAGGAAAACAAGACAAAGATAAAGAACTTCCAAAACAAGTCATCCACTTAAGTAGTCACACCACATAGTTAGTAAGCATCCATTGTTGATGTTAGAACCAATTCCCGTTTGGAGTATAAAGACTCAGATAGCCACAAAGGACTAGGAATAATAAGATAGATCCAAGAACCAATAACTCAAGAATGGAATGAAACCAACTGGGAGAGATGGCCCCCACCGCCAAGAACGTCCATTAAGGACAGGGGATATACAGCCCCTTACTGTTAACTACGTCCTCTCGGGACAAGGGATATACAGCCCTTTACTGTTTAATATCAATGCCCCTATGGGCGAGGGATATACAGCCCCCTACTGTTCACATTAAAGACGCGCGCACGTCGAAAGAAAGATTTCCAAGATTGACCTTTTCCAAAAATCCCGCTAGATCACCAACTACCCAGAGCAATACCAAAACACTCAGTCCTACAGAGTGCAGAAGCGTAAACCCTAAGCAGCCAATGTCTAACGGGAAACAAGTAGAAGAAAACCAATACCCAAGTGAGTTCCACATCCAAGGCTCAGTTAGTCACACAAGCTGAGTCAGTCACACAACCATTTCTTATTTTTAGAAGTTCCTCTTAAAGTCAGTTAGCGTTTCCAAAACATTCCACAAGTCAACCAGCAAAAATATCGTAGTACGAGAAATCGTACAAAACATTCCATAAAGTCCAAAACACGTCAAGCTGAGTACGAGAAATCGTACAAAACATTCCATAAAGGCCAAAACACAACAAGCTGAGTACGAGAAATCGTACCTGGATAACGCTGTAGCAGTTCTAATCAACTTGCGCAAACAATCAACAGTACTCTGAAGAATATTAAAGATAATCTACCATCAATCACTTGTAGCCTATGTTACGCTTAAATAAACTCCTTACTCTCATTTCAAAGTCTCAATAGTCTTTTAAGCCCTCACTTAAATGCTATGAATAACCTTTGACTTGTCTTAGAATGTTGTATAACTCAAGGTTGTAAGACCAAGGAATGTATTTTATTAACACTTGTTAATTGTTCCACCCTTATCCACTTTACCCATACCTAACCATAATTCCTACATAAAAGACCCTTTCTAACATAAGTGCATTATATGTTATTCAACCAATCTTAGAATTTCAATAACAATTCTTAAGCTCAATACTTTTATTCTTACTTTAGAATAAACATCGTCTCATGACCTATAATAGGTTTATCTTAGAATACTATACTATTAATTCACAATGTAATGATTATGTACTTTATCAATAATACCAAATAAACCATCATGATTAGGTTCCCCCTTAATTTTTTTTTAAGATCTACATCGTGTATATTGGAATCATAGTGTTGTAGATACTTTTTATTATAACTTAATTGAGCCACTAAACTCAATTATCATATCCTTAGCTCAGAATGACTTCCTATTATAACCGTCTAATAATCTTGCCATAAGATGTTGAATTACCTCTCGTATTGAAATAACTATATTATTATTAACTTAGACTTATCGAAATCTTACATTTAGTATCCACAAGGTATATTATTTACTTAACCATATCTTTATAATAAGGTGTTTTAAGATAACCTTTTATGTATCCTTACTTACATTTAATTCCCTAACTGTTTTACTTTTACACACATTCTCTCTATAGACCATGTATAATCCTTTTATACTAAATTTTAATAAACTTATGTCTTAAATACATTTTATATCACTTACAAGACCAAAGGTTTCAAAGGAATAACTTAATAAATTAATTTCCTTTATTGTATTTTAGGATAAACATTATATCTCGACATAAGGTAAAATTTATCTAAGAGCTAAATTCTGATTCACAATTGAAATTGTTAATTATGTAATAAGATAATCTATTCTGAAAATTCTCATATCTTATATTCAAATAACCTATCATTATGTCCCATTACCGTAAAGTATATCCATATAATATCTTATGTAACTTAGTTTTATCTGACAAAAGGTTCAAAGGTTTTAAGTATCAAATTCCTATTTAAAAACCTTCCTTTAAATCTTTAACTATTATGTATATCACTTATTTATAAACTCACATCCTGAATATTGATAATGAATGTATTTTATATGGCTTAACTAATTCCAAGAAACTTAAGGATTATTATTTAGATTAATCTCCTAATCATAGTTTAATATAGTTTTATATCATAATCCTTTTAATGATTTTATCTTAAAATATTAAGTTATTACTCAATACTATAAATATTAAGAAATAATTAAATCTAGACTTATCTATCCTCTTCACATGAAGATGTAAAAGTAACTCATTTATTTTACTATTGTTTATATAATAAGAACATTTAAATGTAAAAGTATTTCATTTATTTTATTATTAATTATATAATAAGATCTATTTGTGTAACACTTTATGTACTCTAATTACAAATACTCCTAAATTATAACTTATTAATTTCTTAACCCAATTATAGGTTTACATTGGGGTCATTGACTAAATATATACATGTATTTTAACACTGTTTATATGAATCTTAGAAATTTAAAGGTAACTCTTTAAGCCTAATACATTACTATAATTTAATACCACCTCATATAATATTCTTCTATTTGTATTATGTAGAGGTTTAGTTTAACTTATTAATTCCTTCGTATTATATTTCCTATAAGGTATTTAATTTTATTATGTTTACTGTGTATATATTCATATATATACTAGGATTTATACAAAACATTATTTATGTAGTTTTATTGTATTTAATTATTTATATTAACTTTTACACACACCTACATCCAAAATATGGTTAATAAAATAAAGTATTTTCCCTTAGTTTCGGTTAAGTCTATTAACTACCATATTATATAATTAATATGAATGTAGATTAATTTAGTTCCTTAATTTAACCCAAGTTACTATTTTATCCCTTAGTTTAATTAAAAATATCAACTCCCATAATATAGTAAAATGTAGGATAACTAAATTCCTTAATTTATACAAGTTCCTACTTAAATAAGTAAATATACATATACGTAAATAATTTCTTTCTCTTAAAAAAAAAATCTAATACAAAAACATTTATAAACTTACTGTTGTAAAATGTTAATTTAGTTCCCTTTATTTTCCCCAGCTTAAAAGTCCATTAACCAACCTTACTTAAATTTTTGGATTACATTAAAAACTTTATATTATAGGTTATTCTTATGAAAAACTCATAAACACAATTTTTAAAACCCTTTACCATTGCCCAAAAATTCCCAAATTTAATATACAGTAACTATAACATTTTAGACATATTATAAAATTTTTATTTCATAAATATCTTTTTAATTTAGCCAGATAATTCCAAAACGCCGTAACTTGTAAAAATCATAACTTATGTTTAAAAACTCCAAATCCATAATAATTTACATCAAAATAAACTACACAAAATAAGGAATCTATGTTTAAAATTTCAAGTCAAAATACATTCGGGAAGGCACTTAAATTAATTAAACAAGTTAGGGTTTATTCCTGGAAACAATATAAAAACTTATACATTTAAAATCGTGTGTTTTAATCGTGGCCGTCCATCTCTATTAACTGAGATCGAACGGCTCCTGCTGCGCGAGTTCTTCAGAGAACCCAAATCGAAACCGAGTACTAATCTGCCTATATCTCCTAATCTACAGAACGAAATCGAATGGTTTTTGTTTCTATGGATTCGTAATCAAATTTCGGTTCTATTGGTACCAATTTCCCCAATTTTAATACAGTATTCATCAAGATTCGAGGTTGATACGAGAGTTAGGGTTCTTACTAATTTCCGAGTACGATTCGAACACAAATCCATCAAATTCTCTTAATATAGTACGTAATTGACACAATTTAAACATGGGTTAGGTCGGAATTGTAAAACCGGTTAGCATAATCGGAGGAATTGAAGAAAGCTCACCGGAATTGCTCGAATCAAAGTGATTTCGAGATCGGGTTTCTGGAAAAATTCGGACTTCCGACCAGTTCGTGAAGCAACCTTCGAGGATCTATAAGTTATAGCACAGATCGAGTTAGGCTTTGTTTTTGGGCTCATTAGAAAGATGAAACTTAGATCTACACATTGATAACTAGAACTAATCCTAACTCGCATCATACAGAAAGAAAATTGACCCGAAAGTTACTAGTTTACCTCTCTGTTTCCGGTATGATTTTATGTGCTGAAAAATCCGGAACTTTGAGCGACTATAACTTCCAAACGGTTATGAATCAGGCTTGGGAATAAACATGAAAGTTGTAGATGGATTAGTGATCTACACAACGAGCTAAAGAAATCGAAATTTGGTTGAAAGACGAGGAAGTTATGGCAAGACGAATTTACCTGAATTCGAAGGGAATTGGCAATCTGGGTTGCGACTGAGAAAGGTGCCAACTTGAGAACGACTTTCCCGTTGATGTGGATGGATTTAGGGCTTGTATGAGTTGTGAATGTAAAGAGGGAATTAAGGAGAAGAGAGTGGTGAAGACGGCACTGGAAAATTCGAAGTAATGAGAGAGATATAGCCGTCACAAGTTAGGTCAAAAACGGTTGTTTGCTGGAGAAAATCAAGGAGGTAAAAATCTGCTAAGTGTTGGGACGCACGAGAGGCTGACACGTGGCACTTTATGAAATTTTGGCTCAAAACTTCAAACTAGCATAACTTTGGCTAGGATGATCCGTTTTTGACGTTCTTTTTATCGATCTTCATGGTTTTTCATAACCTATTTATTGGTATAGGTTTCATGACCTGGTTTGACCATTCTCAAAAAGTCAACTCTAGCAAGGCTTAATAAGCTTTAAGGTTTCTAGAATTTTATATTGACTTTCATATCTCAAAACAATGTTCCAACACTTCCAAAATCTTTATAATATATTGGAGTGTTTAATAATTTTCCCAAGATTTATTGACTTATAAATCTTATTAAAATTCATAATACTATATAATAATATATAATAATTAGGAGAAAACCCCTAAATAAATTTCACAACCCCATATAACAATTTAATATTCATAATTCCATATAATAATTTAATATTCATAATTCCATATAATAATTTAATACTTAATAGTATTATTAAAGGTTTAATAAAAGAAATCCCCTAAATTAATTTAAATTAATTTAGGGGTATTTCAGCATCCCCCTTAAAAGAAACTTCGCCTCGAAGTTTAAAAATCAACTAATAAGCACTCACACCGCTTCGGGTGTGCTGAGACAATAAAAATTCCAATGAAATTCCATACCCAACCAATCCTTTATTTCCATCCACTTCCGTAACAACATTCCACTCAAGATTACTCAAAATCGAACTGAATCAGGATATACCAAGATATAGCATGGAAAACAAAAGTCACATACTGAGTCATAATGCAAAAACCAAGCACATACAAACACCTCTCATTCTGCTAATACTGTTCTCCCTTTGCTAATAATGCAACGAGGCATAATCCGGATGAGATAACGAAGGAGGAGTATGCCAGCATATCCCCCTTAAAAGAGCTAAGGTACGCCCTCGTACCGCTACTAATGGCACATCCAAAGAATTCAACACCTTATTAACCAGCTTTGTTGTAAATTTTACTGCACCGTTGATTTTATCTACGATCGTTACATATATCTGTATCTCTTGATTGTTATGTATTTGTATTTCCTTGGTGGTTATAAAATTTTATCTTCTGATTATTATCCATTCATTTAATGACTGGTACGAATTACACGTCAATATATGCTCATTTATCATTCAATTATATTACCAAGCTATAACCAGGTGTAACATATTGAGTAGTTTAACTAATATTCAGATCATTTAATAATCCAATAATCTTCCAAAATTCTTCAAGGTTTATTAGTCAACCATATGTTAAAATTCTAGAAAATAAATATTTTCTGTGACTTTTCAAGTTTCAATTGTTTTATAATTAACTATAGTATTTTAGACGAACCATTAAGATTTATTTACTTCATAAAATTTACTTATATATTTACAATTTCACACAAGGCAGAGTTTTAGAAAGTTCTTAATTATAATGTAGCTCCAAAATCTGATTTCTTTATCTTAAAATTTATTTTCATAGGTAGGGACTCTATATAAAACTTTAAGTCAAATGAATTAGTCTAGTGAAAGTTCACTCACTCTTGATAATTATTTTTCTTAAGGTTTATTCTATGTAAGTATTTCTGAATTAAATCTAGTACTCCCTTAGATAATGGTGGCTTTTGGCAAATATCACTGTTAGTGTGACTTTTAAAAATTTATACCTGTATAATGTTAAACTTCCAAGTAAACATGAGGATTTCCAAATCTTTAAGTAACTCCCAATTACTCACTAGATGCTCGATATTCCGAGTATTTAAGGATCAATGATATTTAGTTTAGTGTTACTCTTCTCTTCACTTAATCTTTAAGTAACTTCCTTTAATGGTTTTTATATTCAACAAGGGGTAGACGTTCTACCTTGAAGTACCCAAATTTTAAATTCCCTTCCTCCATATATAGGTATTTTTCACCAAAAATTTAACTCAATAAATCCTTTCCTTGTTTGAATTTAATACTGGATATTAAGATATAAATATAAGATTGTTCATTGTGGCTAGTAATGAAATATGCCAACTTAAGACTTCATGATGGTAACGTCTTACCACCAATACTCCTCAAGTTCAACACAATCCATCACCTGCGTAGAAGATTATTTACAGTTAGATGACAAGGCTTGTCTAGCCCCTAAACTTCTAGAAGTGGGTGTGCACCCCCACTACTTTCAGCCTAGGAGTTCGTCGCACCAGGCACTTCCCGTAGGGTGTTAGGTTTATGTGTTTTCTTTCTAAAGTTAACATAGAGTTTTAATGTGTTTTACAAGTTCAGATGTTGATCTTCTCTAATATGCTACTAGTTCTTGTTAGCTTAATAATTTTCTAGACTTAAGATTTATCTTAAACATTATCTTTAGGTAATAAATTGATACCAAGTAGTTCATGAGATTCAAACTTTAACGGAGTTGAAGTACTTTCACATAATATCAATACTAATTTAGTTATGTAAAGTTCTATTTGTATACTGTTTTCAACCAAAAGTATTCTTTAAAATTCCAGGAATTTGTGTACTAGCTTTTTAAGGATTGCATTTTTTTTTTTTTTGCAATGTATTCTCCATGAGCATGCTTTTGAAAAATAGCTTAATATTTGGTTTATCCACCAAAATCTTATCGTACTTAATATAGGATGTTCCAAACTTATATATATATGTATTATATTTTCTGTAGTTTATTGTTGGGACGGTATAACAACACATCACACTCAACAGACATTCACAAAGAAAAGTGTGTAAAGGAATCGTTCACAATTCCAAAAAGGGTTAGGAGTCGTGCCTTACTGGAGTCCTCACTTCCCAATTCTACCCCAGTTCCCCATTTTAAGTGCACCTATAATCTAAGGATTTCACTCGGCTTGTTTTCTCGGGTTCAGAGCGTAACTACGCTCTGATACCACTTTCTGTAACACCCCTAAAATAATAAAACAACGGCGGAAAATAAACTAAAGGTGCTACAGACCATCGGGCTCCAAACACCCGGTACCAACCTCACCAATTACAACCCTTACAATTAACTAAGTTACGGTCTGAACTTCGAGAAAACTTAACAAAACATAACAATAAAACACATTCGCTCTCCACAAAACCTAGTCCCATCCCAAACGCTCATTCTCTTCGTGGCCACCTGTAAATCAATTCGTACCTGCAAGATGAAACCAAGCAGCCCACCCCAAAAGGGGCGGGTCAGTTCCCTGGAATGGAACTGGTACAATTCTCCAAAAACAAACTTATAAAACATAACTCTTCAAAAATATTAACATGAAAACAAACTCTTAAAAGTAAAACAGAGATAAAGCACTTCAAAACAATCAAGTTTAAAGAGAAAGGAAAACAAGACAAAGATAAAGAACTTCCAAAACAAGTCATCCACTTAAGTAGTCACACCACATAGTTAGTAAGCATCCATTGTTGATGTTAGAACCAATTCCCGTTTGGAGTATAAAGACTCAGATAGCCACAAAGGACTAGGAATAATAAGATAGATCCAAGAACCAATAACTCAAGAATGGAATGAAACCAACTGGGAGAGATGGCCCCCACCGCCAAGAACGTCCATTAAGGACAGGGGATATACAGCCCCTTACTGTTAACTACGTCCTCTCGGGACAAGGGATATACAGCCCTTTACTGTTTAATATCAATGCCCCTATGGGCGAGGGATATACAGCCCCCTACTGTTCACATTAAAGACGCGCGCACGTCGAAAGAAAGATTTCCAAGATTGACCTTTTCCAAAAATCCCGCTAGATCACCAACTACCCAGAGCAATACCAAAACACTCAGTCCTACAGAGTGCAGAAGCGTAAACCCTAAGCAGCCAATGTCTAACGGGAAACCAAGTAGAAGAAACCAATACCCAAGTGAGTTCCACATCCAAGGCTCAGTTAGTCACACAAGCTGAGTCAGTCACACAACCATTTCTTATTTTTAGAAGTTCCTCTTAAAGTCAGTTAGCGTTTCCAAAACATTCCACAAGTCAACCAGCAAAAATATCGTAGTACGAGAAATCGTACAAAACATTCCATAAAGTCCAAAACACGTCAAGCTGAGTACGAGAAATCGTACAAAACATTCCATAAAGGCCAAAACACAACAAGCTGAGTATCGTAGAAACATGGTTGTAGCAGTTCTAATCAACTGCGCAAACATCAACACAGTCTCTGAGAATATTAAAGATAACTACATCAACAACGTACCTATGTACTTAAATAAACTCCTTACTCTCATTTCAAACCTCAATAGTCTTTAAGCCCTCGCTTAAATGTTATGTACTTTGACTTTTTAGAAGGTTGTATACCAAGGTTGTAAGACCAAGGAATGTATTTATTAACACTTGTTAATTGTTCCACCCTTATCCACTTTACCCATACTTAACCATAATTCCTACATAAAAGACCCTTTCTAACATAAGTGCATTATATGTTATTCAACCAATCTTAGAATTTCAATAACAATTCTTAAGCTCAATACTTTTATTCTTACTTTAGAATAAACATCGTCTCATGACCTATAATAGGTTTATCTTAGAATACTATACTATTAATTCACAATGTAATGATTATGTACTTTATCAATAATACCAAATAAACCATCATGATTAGGTTCCCCCTTAATTTTTTTTAAGATCTACATCGTGTATATTGGAATCATAGTGTTGTAGATACTTTTTATTATAACTTAATTGAGCCACTAAACTCAATTATCATATCCTTAGCTCAGAATGACTTCCTATTATAACCGTCTAATAATCTTGCCATAAGATGTTGAATTACCTCTCGTATTGAAATAACTATATTATTATTAACTTAGACTTATCGAACTCTTACATTTAGTATCCACAAGGTATATTATTTACTTAACCATATCTTTATAATAAGGTGTTTTAAGATAACCTTTTATGTATCCTTACTTACATTTAATTCCCTAACTGTTTTACTTTTACACACATTCTCTCTATAGACCATGTATAATCCTTTTATACTAAATTTTAATAAACTTATGTCTTAAATACATTTTATATCACTTACAAGACCAAAGGTTTCAAAGGAATAACTTAATAAATTAATTTCCTTTATTGTATTTTAGGATAAACATTATATCTCGACATAAGGTAAAATTTATCTAAGAGCTAAATTCTGATTCACAATTGAAATTGTTAATTATGTAATAAGATAATCTATTCTGAAAATTCTCATATCTTATATTCAAATAACCTATCATTATGTCCCATTACCGTAAAGTATATCCATATAATATCTTATGTAACTTAGTTTTATCTGACAAAAGGTTCAAAGGTTTTAAGTATCAAATTCCTATTTAAAAACCTTCCTGTAAATCTTTAACTATTATGTACATCACTTATTTATAAACTCACATCCTGAATATTGATAATGAATGTATTTTATATGGCTTAACTAATTCCAAGAAACTTAAGGATTATTATTTAGATTAATCTCCTAATCATAGTTTAATATAGTTTTATATCATAATCCTTTTAATGATTTTATCTTAAAATATTAAGTTATTACTCAATACTATAAATATTAAGAAATAATTAAATCTAGACTTATCTATCCTCTTCACATGAAGATGTAAAAGTAACTCATTTATTTTACTATTGTTTATATAATAAGAACATTTAAATGTAAAAGTATTTCATTTATTTATTATTAATTATATAATAAGATCTATTTGTGTAACACTTTATGTACTCTAATTACAAATACTCCTAAATTATAACTTATTAATTTCTTAACCCAATTATAGGTTTACATTGGGGTCATTGACTAAATATATACATGTATTTTAACACTGTTTATATGAATCTTAGAAATTTAAAGGTAACTCTTTAAGCCTAATACATTACTATAATTTAATACCACCTCATATAATATTCTTCTATTTGTATTATGTAGAGGTTTAGTTTAACTTATTAATTCCTTCGTATTATATTTCCTATAAGGTATTTAATTTTATTATGTTTACTGTGTATATATTCATATATATACTAGGATTTATACAAAACATTATTTATGTAGTTTTATTGTATTTAATTATTTATATTAACTTTTACACACACCTACATCCAAAATATGGTTAATAAAATAAAGTATTTTCCCTTAGTTTCGGTTAAGTCTATTAACTACCATATTATATAATTAATATGAATGTAGATTAATTTAGTTCCTTAATTTAACCCAAGTTACTATTTTATCCCTTAGTTTAATTAAAAATATCAACTCCCATAATATAGTAAATAAAATGTAGGATAACTAAATTCCTTAATTTATACAAGTTCCTACTTAAATAAGTAAATATACATATACGTAAATAATTTCTTTCTCTTAAAAGCTAATACAAAAACATTTATAAACTTACTGTTATAAAATGTTAATTTAGTTCCTTTATTTTCCCCAGCTTAAAAGTCCATTAACCAACCTTACTTTAATTTTTGATTACATTAAAAACTTTATATTATAGGTTATTCTTATGAAAAACTCATAAACACAATTTTTAAAACCCTTTACCATTGCCCAAAAATTCCAAATTTAATATACAGTAACTATAACATTTTAGACATATTATAAAATTTTTATTTCATAAAATATCTTTTTAATTTAGCCAATAATTCCAGAAAGCCGTAACTTGTAAAAATCATAACTATGTTTAAAAACTCCAAATCCATAATAATTTACATCAAAATAAACTACACAAAATAAGGAATCTATTTAAAATTTCAAGTCAAAATACATTCGGGAAGGCACTTAAATTAATTAAACAAGTTAGGGTTTATTCCTGGAAACAATATAAAAACTTATACATTTAAATCGTGTTTAATCGTGGCCGTCCATCTCTATTAACTGAGATCGACGGCCCTGCTGCGCGAGTTCTTCAGAGATTCAAATCGAAACCGAGTACTAATCTGCCTATCTCTAATCTACAGAACGAAATCGAACGTTTTGTTTCTATGGATTCGAAATCGAATTCGGTTAATGGTACCGTTTTCCCCAATTTTCATCAGTATTCATCAAGATTCGAGGTTGATACGAGAGTTAGGGTTCTTACTAATTTCCGAGTACGATTCGAACACAAATCCATCAAATTCTCTTAATATAGTACGTAATTGACACAATTGAAACATGGGTTAGGTCGGAATTGTAAAACCGGTTAGCATAATCGGAGGAATTGAAGAAAGCTCACCGGAATTGCCGAATCGAAGTGATTCGAGATCGGTTTCTGGAAAAATTCGGACTTCCGACCAGTTCGTGAAGCAACCTTCGAGGATCTATAAGTTATAGCACAGATCGAGTTAGGCTTTGTTTTTGGGCTCATTAGAAAGATGAAACTTAGATCTACACATTGATAACTAGAACTAATCCTAACTCGCATCATACAGAAAGAAAATTGACCCGAAAGTTACTAGTTTACCTCTCTGTTTCCGGTATGATTTTATGTGCTGAAAAATCCGGAACTTTGAGCGACTATAACTTCCAAACGGTTATGATTCAGGCTTGGGCATAAACATGAAAGTTGTAGATGGATTAGATGATCTACACAACGAGCTAAAGAAATCGAAATTTGGTTGAAAGACGAGGAAGTTATGGCAAGACGAATATACCTGAATTCGAAGGGAATTGCAAATCTGGGTTGCGAATGAGAAAGGTGCCAACTTGAGAACGACTTTCCCGTTGATGTGGATGGAGTTAGGGCTTGTATGAGTTATGAATGTAAAGAGGGAATTAAGGAGAAGAGAGTGGTGAAGACGGCACTGGAAAATTCGAAGTAATGAGAGTATAGCCGTCACAAGTTAGGTCAAAAACGGTTGTTTGCTGGAGAAAATCAAGGAGGTAAAAATCTGCTAAGTGTTGGGACGCACGAGAGGCTGACACGTGGCACTTATGAAATTTTGGCTCTAAACTTCAAACTAGCATAACTTTGGCTAGGATGATCCGTTTTTGACGTTCTTTTTATCGATCTTCATGGTTTTCATAACCTATTTATTGGTATAGGTTTCATGGCCTGGTTTGACCATTCTCAAAAAGTCAACTCTAGCAAGGCTTAATAAGCTTTAAGGTTTCTAGAATTTTATATTGACTTTTATTCAAAACAATGTTCCAACACTTCCTAAAATCTTTATAATATATATGGAGTGTTTAATAATTTTCCCAAGATTTATTGACTTATAAATCTTATTATTAAATTCATATACTATATAAATAATATAAAATTAGGAGAAAACCCCTAAATAAATTTCACAACCCATATAACAATTAAATTCATAATTCCATATAATAATTTAATATTCATAATTCCATAAATAATTTACTAATATAATATTATTAAAGGTTTAATAAAAGAAATCCCCTAAATTAATTTAAATTAATTTAGGGGTATTTCAGCATATCCCCCTTAAAAGAAACTTCGCCTCGAAGTTTAAAAATCAACTAATAAGCACTCACACCGCTTCGGGTGTGCTGAGAAAAAAAGTTCCAATGAATTCCATACCAACCAATCCTTTATTTCCATCCACTTCCTAACAACATTCCACTCAAGATTACTCAAAATCAAACTGAATCAGGATATACCAAGATATAGCATGAAAAATCAAAAGTCACATACTGAGTCATAATGCAAAAACCAAGCACATACAAACACCTCTCATTCTGCTAATACTGTTCTCCCTTTGCTAATAATGCAACGAGGCATAATCCGGATGAGATAACGAAGGAGGAGTATGCCAGCATATCCCCCTTAAAAGAGCTAAGGTACGCCCTCGTACCGCTACTAATGGCACATTCAAAGAATTCAACACCTTATTAACCAGCTTTGTTGTAATTTTACTGCACCGTTGATTTTATCTATGATCGTTACATATATCTGTATCTCTTGATTGTTATGTATTTGTATTTCCTTGGTGGTTATAAAATTTTATCTTATGATTATTATCCATTCATTTAATGACTGGTACGAATTAACGTCATATATGATCATTTATCATATCAATTATATTACCAAGCTAAACCAGGTGTAGTGTAACATACTTGAGTAGTTTAATAATATTCAGATCATTTTAATCCTAATAATCTTCCAAAATTTCTTCAAGGGTTTATTAGTCAACCATATGTTAAAATTCTAAAATAAATATTTTCTGTGACTTTTCAAGTTTCAATTGTTTTTATAATTAACTATAGTATTTTAGATGACCATTCAGTTTACTTATAAAATTTACTTTATATATTTACAATTTCACAAGGCAGAGAATTTAGAAAGTTCTTATTAATTATAATGTAGCTCCAAAATCTGATTTCTTTATCTTAAAATTTATTTTCAAGGTAGGGACTCTATATAAATTTTAAGTCAAATGAATTAGTCTAAGTGAAAAGTTCACTCACTCTTGATAATTATTTTTCTTAAGGTTTGTTCTATGTAAGTATTCTGATATTAAATCTTAGTACTCTCTTAGACAATGGTGGCTTTTGGTAAATATCACTTTAGTGTGTTTTAAAAATTTATACCTGTATAATGTTAAACTTCCAAGTAAACATGAGGATTTCAATCTTTAAGTAACTCCAATTTCACTAGATGCTCAATACTCAAGTATTTAAGGATCAATGATATTTAGTTTAGTGTTACTCTTCTCTTCACTAATCTTTAAGTAACTTCTTTTATGGTTTTTATATTCAACAAGGGGTAGATGTTATCTTGAAGTACCCAAATTTAATCCCTTCCTCCATATATAGGTATTTTCACCAAAGATTTAACTCAATAAATCCTTTCCTTGTTTGATTTAATACGGATATTAAGATATAAATATGATTGTTCATTGTGGCTAGTAATGAAATATGCCTACTAAGATTTCATGATGGTAACGTCTTACCACCACTCCTCAAGTTCAACACAATCCATCACCTGCGTAGAAGATTATTTACAGTTAGATGACAAGGCTTGTCTAGCCCCTAAACTTCTAGAAGTGGGTGTGCACCCCCACTACTTTCAGCCTAGGAGTTCGTCGCACCAGGCACTTCCCGTAGGGTGTTAGGTTTATGTGTTTTCTTTCTAAAGTTAACATAGAGTTTTAATGTGTTTTACAAGTTCAGATGTTGATCTTTCTAATATGCTACTAGTTCTTGTTAGCTTAATAATTTTCTAGACTTAAGATTTATCTTAAACATTATCTTAGGTAATAAATTGATACCAAGTAGTTCATGAGATTTCAAACTTTAAAGGAGTTGAAGTACTTCACATAATATCAATACTAATTTAGTTATGTAAAGTTCTATTTGTATACTGTTTTCAACCAAAAGTATTCTTTAAAATTCCAGGAATTTGTGTACTAGCTTTTAAAGGATTGCATTTTTTTTTTAGCAATATATTCTCCATGAGCATGCTTTTGAAAAATAGCTTAATATTTGGTTTATCTCAACCAAAATCTTATCGTACTTAATATAGGATGTTCCAAACTTAATATATATGTATATATATATTTCTGTAGTTTATTGTTGGACGGTATAACAACACATCACACTCAACAGACATTCACAAAGAAAAGTGTGTAAAGGAATCGTTCACAATTCCAAAAAGGGTTAGGAGTCGTGCCTTACTGGAGTCCTCACTTCCCAATTCTACCCCAGTTCCCCATTTTAAGTGCACCTATAATCTAAGTATTTCACTCGGCTTGTTTTCTCGGGTTCAGAGCGTAACTACGCTCTGATACCACTTTCTGTAACACCCCTATTAAAACAACAGCGGAAAAAAACTAAAGGTGTACAGACCATCGGGCTCCAAACACCCGGTACCAACCTCACCAATTACAACCTTACAATAACTAAGTACGGTCTGAACTTCGAGAAAACTTAACAAAACATAACAATAAAACACATTCGCTCTCCACAAAACCTAGTCCCATCCCAAACGCTCATTCTCTTCGTGGCCACCTGTAAATCAATTCGTACCTGCAAGATGAAACCAAGCAGCCCACCCCAAAAGGGCGGGTCAGTTCCCTGGAATGGAACTGGTACAATTCTCCAAAACAAACTTATAAAACATAACTCTTCAAAATAAATTAACATGAAAACAAACTCTTAAAAGTAAAACAGAGATAAAGCACTTCAAAACAATCAAGTTTAAAGAGAAAGGAAAACAAGACAAAGATAAGAACTTCCAAAACAAGTCATCCACTTAAGTAGTCACACCATAGTTAGTAAGCATCCATTGTTGATGTTAGAACCAATTCCCGTTTGGAGTAAAACTCAGATAGCCACAAAGGACTAGGAATAATAAGATAGATCCAAGAACCAATAACTCAAGATGGAATAACCAACTGGGAGAGATGGCCCCCACCGCCAAGAACGTCCATTAAGGACGGGGATATACAGCCCCTTACTGTTAACTACGTCCTCTCGGGAAAGGGATATACAGCCCCTTTACTGTTTAATATCAATGCCCCTATGGGCGAGGGATATACAGCCCCCTACTGTTCACATTAAAGACGCGCGCACGTCGAAAGAAAGATTTCCAAGATTGACCTTTTCCAAAAATCCCGCTAGATCACCAACTACCCAGAGCAATACCAAAACACTCAGTCCTACAGAGTGCAGAAGCGTAAACCCTAAGCAGCCAATGTCTAACGGGAAACCAAGTAGAAGAAACCAATACCCAAGTGAGTTCCACATCCAAGGCTCAGTTAGTCACACAAGCTGAGTCAGTCACACAACCATTTCTTATTTTTAGAAGTTCCTCTTAAAGTCAGTTAGCGTTTCCAAAACATTCCACAAGTCAACCAGCAAAAATATCGTAGTACGAGAAATCGTACAAAACATTCCATAAAGTCCAAAACACGTCAAGCTGAGTACGAGAAATCGTACAAAACATTCCATAAAGGCCAAAACACAACAAGCTGAGTACGAAATCGTACCTGGATAACGTTGTTGTAGCAGTTCTAATCAACTTGCGCAAACAATCAACAGTACTCTGAAGAATATTAAAGATAATCTACCATCAATCACTTGTAGCCTATGTTACGCTTAAATAAACTCCTTACTCTCATTTCAAAGTCTCAATAGTCTTTTAAGCCCTCACTTAAATGCTATGAATAACCTTGACTGTCTTAGAATGTTGTATAACTCAAGGTTGTAAGACCAAGGAATGTATTTTATTAACACTTGTTAATTGTTCCACCCTTATCCACTTTACCCATACCTAACCATAATTCCTACATAAAAGACCCTTTCTAACATAAGTGCATTATATGTTATTCAACCAATCTTAGAATTTCAATAACAATTCTTAAGCTCAATACTTTTATTCTTACTTTAGAATAAACATCGTCTCATGACCTATAATAGGTTTATCTTAGAATACTATACTATTAATTCACAATGTAATGATTATGTACTTTATCAATAATCAAATAAACCATCATGATTAGGTCCCCCTTAATTTTTTTTTAAGATCTACATCGTGGTATATTGGAATCATGTGTGTGTTGTAGATACTTTTTATTATAACTTAATTGAGCCACTAAACTCAATATCATATCTTAGCTCAGAATGACTTCCTATTATAACCGTCTAATAATCTTGCCATAAGATGTTGAATTACCTCTCGTATTGAAATAACTATTATTATTAACTTAGACTTATCGAAATCTTACATTTAGTATCCACAAGGTATATTATTTACTTAACCATATCTTTATAAAAGGTGTTTTAAGATAACCTTTATGTATCCTTACTTACATTTAATTCCTAACTGTTACTTTACACACATTCTCTCTATAGACCATGTATAATCCTTTTATACTAAATTTTAATAAACTTATGTCTTAATACATTTTATATCACTTACAAGACCAAAGGTTTCAAAGGAATAACTTAATAAATTAATTTCCTTATTGTATTTTAGGATAAACATTATATCTGACATAAGGTAAATTTAATCTAAGAGCTAAATTCTGATTCACAATTGAAATTGTTAATTATGTAATAAGATAATCTATTCTGAAAATTCTCATATCTTATATTCAAATAACTATTATTATGTCCCATACCGTAAAGTATATCATATAATATCTTATGTAACTTAGTTTTATCTGACAAAAGGTTCAAAGGTTTTAAGTATCAAATTCCTATTTAAAAACCTTCCAATCGTTAACTATTAGTACATCACTTATTTATAAACTCACATCCTGAATATTGATAATGAATGTATTTTATATGGCTTAACTAATTCCAAGAAACTTAAGGATTATTATTTAGATTAATCTCCTAATCATAGTTTAATATAGTTTTATATCATAATCCTTTTAATGATTTTATCTTAAAATATTAAGTTATTACTCAATACTATAAATATTAAGAAATAATTAAATCTAGACTTATCTATCCTCTTCACATGAAGATGTAAAAGTAACTCATTTATTTTACTATTGTTTATATAATAAGAACATTTAAATGTAAAAGTATTTCATTTATTTTATTATTAATTATATAATAAGATCTATTTGTGTAACACTTTATGTACTCTAATTACAAATACTCCTAAATTATAACTTATTAATTTCTTAACCCAATTATAGGTTTACATTGGGGTCATTGACTAAATATATACATGTATTTTAACACTGTTTATATGAATCTTAGAAATTTAAAGGTAACTCTTTAAGCCTAATACATTACTATAATTTAATACCACCTCATATAATATTCTTCTATTTGTATTATGTAGAGGTTTAGTTTAACTTATTAATTCCTTCGTATTATATTTCCTATAAGGTATTTAATTTTATTATGTTTACTGTGTATATATTCATATATATACTAGGATTTATACAAAACATTATTTATGTAGTTTTATTGTATTTAATTATTTATATTAACTTTTACACACACCTACATCCAAAATATGGTTAATAAAATAAAGTATTTTCCCTTAGTTTCGGTTAAGTCTATTAACTACCATATTATAATTAATATGAATGTAGATTAATTTAGTTCCTTAATTTAACCCAAGTTACTATTTTATCCCTTAGTTTAATTAAAAATATCAACTCCCATAATATAGTAAATAAAATGTAGGATAACTAAATTCCTTAATTTATACAAGTTCCTACTTAAATAAGTAAATATACATATACGTAAATAATTTCTTTCTCTTAAAAAAACTAACAAAACATTTATAAACTTACTGTTATAAAATGTTAATTTAGTTCCTTTATTTTCCCCAGCTTAAAAGTCCATTAACCAACCTTACTTTAATTTTTGATTACATTAAAAACTTTATATTATAGGTTATTCTTATGAAAAACTCATAAACACAATTTTTAAAACCCTTTACCATTGCCCAAAAATTCCCAAATTTAATATACAGTAACTATAACATTTTAGACATATTATAAAATTTTTATTTCATAAAATATCTTTTTAATTTAGCCAATAATTCCAGAAACGCCGTAACTTGTAAAAATCATAACTATGTTTAAAAACTCCAAATCCATAATAATTTACATCAAAATAAACTACAAAAAGGAATCTATGGTTAAAATTTCAAGTCAAAATACATTCGGGAAGGCACTTAAATTAATTAAACAAGTTAGGGTTTATTCCTGGAAACAATATAAAAACTTATACATTTAAAATCGTATGTTTTAATCGTGGCCGTCCATCTCTATTAACTGAGATCGACGGCTCCTGCTGCGCGAGTTCTTCAGAGAACAAATCGAAACCGAGTACTAATCTGCCTATATCTCCTAATCTACAGAACGAAATCGAATGGTTTTGTTTCTATGGATTCGAATCAATTCGGTTCTATTGGTACCGTTTTCCCCAATTTTAATGCAGTATTCATCAAGATTCGAGGTTGATACGAGAGTTAGGGTTCTTACTAATTTCCGAGTACGATTCGAACACAAATCCATCAAATTCTCTTAATATAGTACGTAATTGACACAATTGAAACATGGGTTAGGTCGGAATTGTAAAACCGGTTAGCATAATCGGAGGAATTGAAGAAAGCTCACCGGAATTGCTCGAATCGAAGTGATTTCGAGATCGGGTTTCTGGAAAAATTCGGACTTCCGACCAGTTCGTGAAGCAACCTTCGAGGATCTATAAGTTATAGCACAGATCGAGTTAGGCTTTGTTTTTGGGCTCATTAGAAAGATGAAACTTAGATCTACACATTGATAACTAGAACTAATCCTAACTCGCATCATACAGAAAGAAAATTGACCCGAAAGTTACTAGTTTACCTCTCTGTTTCCGGTATGATTTTATGTGCTGAAAAATCCGGAACTTTGAGCGACTATAACTTCCAAACGGTTATGATTCAGGCTTGGGCATAAACATGAAAGTTGTAGATGGATTAGTGATCTACACAACGAGCTAAAGAAATCGAAATTTGGTTGAAAGACGAGGAAGTTATGGCAACGAATTTACCTGAATTCGAAGGGAATTGGCAATCTGGGTTGCGACTGAGAAAGGTGCCAACTTGAGAACGACTTTCCCGTTGATGTGGATGGAGTTGGGGCTTGTATGAGTTATGAATGTAAAGAGGGAATTAAGGAGAAGAGAGTGGTGAAGACGGCACTGAAAAATTCGAAGTAATGAGAAAGATATAGTCGTCACAAGTTAGGTCAAAAACGGTTGTTTGCTGGAGAAAATCAAGGAGGTAAAAATCTGCTAAGTGTTGGGACGCACGAGAGGCTGACACGTGGCACTTTATGAAATTTTGGCTCTAAACTTCAAACTAGCATAACTTTGGCTAGGATGATCCGTTTTTGACGTTCTTTTTATCGATCTTCATGGTTTTTCATAACCTATTTATTGGTATAGGTTTCATGGCCTGGTTTGACCATTCTCAAAAAGTCAACTCTAGCAAGGCTTAATAAGCTTTAAGGTTTCTAGAATTTTATATTGACTTTATATTCAAAACAATGTTCCAACACTTCCTAAAATCTTTATAATATATGGAGTGTTTAATAATTTTCCCAAGATTTATTGACTTATAAATCTTATTATTAAATTCATAATACTATATAATAATATATAATAATTAGGAGAAAACCCCTAAATAAATTTCACAACCCCATATAACAATTTAATATTCATAATTCCATATAATAATTTAATATTCATAATTCCATATAATAATTTAATACTTAATAGTATTATTAAAGGTTTAATAAAAGAAATCCCCTAAATTAATTTAAATTAATTTAGGGGTATTTCATTTAGCCACTCAAAACTCATTTACAAGACAATTTTTCAGAAATGTGCTTTAAGGCTCCTTAAAGCACATTTTGTGTTTTAGCTTGTTTTCAAGCTTGGTTTTCTTTAGTAATTGATTTAATATGTTCATTAACATATAAATAAGGTCTTGGTAAGCTTATTAGGTCTTAACCAAACTTATCCCAAGCTTAGAGCACATTTTCGCCCATATTGGCTTTAAGGTATTTATTTGTGTTTTGTTTGGTTTAATTGTCTACCAAAACTAAGGACTTAATTAGCCTTATTAAGTCATAATTGAATGTTATAAAGTCTTGGTAGGCTCTTTGGATCTTAACCAAGTTCAGTCCAAGCTTAGAGCATGTTTTTGCTCAAACTGTGTCTTAGTGCTTTATTGTATTTTTACTATGGTTTAAATTGTACACTAGCATTTATAAGGCATATCTTAGCCTTATTTTACCATAGTTTAACATTTATATAACATATTAAGGTTTGGGGTATTTCATATATTTTAGTCCCAATCAGAACCATTCTTTTGGGTTTCTGCCCATACAATAATACATTTGAATAAAAGATAATTTACGAAAATTCAAAAACAATTGATTTCGATCATGTCTAATTTCTAGCCCAAAGGCCTAACAAGAATTCAAACTTATCTTGACTTTAAAGTTTCTCTCTCGGCCTAGTGGCCCATTCATATTCCATATAGTTTCATTTGGCCCTTGTGCCTTGCTTCTAGATTAAAGGTATCCAAGCCCATACATCTAATTGCGGTTTAGAAATCATTCTGGTCCATGTGCCTCATTTCCAGCCCAAACACATTTTAGCCCAAGTGTCACATTCTTAAAACATTCTGGCCCAAATGCCAGACACAACTCAAAGCATTTTGGCCTAGTGCCATTCCACAGTTCAGAGATCATTTCAGCCTAATACCCCTTCCTCGAATCATTCCGGCCCATGTGCCTCACTCCCATCTCAAAACATTCAGGCTCAAGTGTATATCCACAAACATTCTGGTCCAAAGGCCTCATCCTTAAAATATCTAGGCCCAAGTGCCTATCCACATTCATGAAATCATCTCGGCCCATGCGCTTCACTTTCAGTTCACAGAGATTCATGCCCAAGTGCCCCATTCACGGTCTAGTGATATTTCAAGTTCAGACTTTTCAAGAGCCTACCCGGAATTCATGGATGTGATGAAAAAGAAAATGATCAAAGTCATCACAGTGATGTTCTGATGATCAAGAGCTCGATCTTCAGCAAGTCGGCGTCAAACGGTTCGGCAGCGTTCAAATTCAATAAAAAGTCTAGAGTTCATATGCATATCCTGCCATAACATTCATCTTTCAAATGCATCTCTCAAAGTTTTCAAAGAATGACTGTTCTAAAATCACTAATAGAAAGTAATGGTTTTACTAAATCATCTTCTTCACAAGCAAATGACTTTTTCACGTTCGAAACTTTCAAATGTCTTTTAAGATGAGATTTCATTTCCTAACAATGGAACACAAAAACTTGCTTTTGTTTCTAAAAAGTTGTTCATGCTTCGCCAAGCACCGTAGCTCAACCCAAAATTTCCAAACAACCCACAAAATGGTTCCAAGCACACACTTGTGTTGTTAAAAAACCCAAATCAATACTGGGGCAATTTGAATTTAGGATCATTAATTTTAAACTCTCGTTTAAATGTGTGATAAAATCTCTGAGTGAAAAATTCACGAGAGTATCTCAAGCGGAAAAACCATGAGCAAACGAGTGTCTCAGTTTTACACAACTTCCGTGAGGCCACACATAAAAGGTGAGGTAAACGGCATAACTATGACCGAAGGAGATAATTTGTAAATTTACTCTTAGACATACAAAAAGTAACAAAGAGCGGATAAAAAACTATCAGGAATGACAAAGCACTTAGGTACAACACCACATAGCCAAAAGCTTGTGAAATCTGACATTAAACCCTAGGCACCCCCGCTAAGATTTTCATATATCTCTCCTTTTTGATACATTAAGCTCCACAAAATGAGCCAACCCGTGATGAACAACCGACCCGGTGACCAAAGAAAGCAAGGAGCCCGACTCTCAGATGATGACACCACAAATGCCAATAAATGTTGAATTTTTAGGCGATAATTTTTGTGAATGTTTAGAAAACCAGGCCTGATGACAACCTCAAGAATCTTTTTGCTTAAAGTTTTCCGGTTGTATCATTTTGTTCAAATAAATTCTAATCTCACTTGGTGGTTTAGCTAATTGTGGAAACTAACCGGTTTAGCTTGTCAACCTTAGGAATGATATGAATGTTTGAAATGAATGGATAAGGCAAGGTACTCCCCTGATCATGAATTTTCTGAAACAAAACAGGCCTCGTTTATCCGGTTATTAAGTCCTTAGGGTGCTTTATCATCTATCTACCTAAGGTCATGGGAACTGAGATAGTTGGCCCAAAACCGCTACAAGGATAAAAAGAGAAGTATGAGTGATAGAACAATCATGCAATTAACCATAAAAGTGTTTGTTATGGAAATCCTATAGGAAGAAAAGTTTTTGCATGTGGAAACGGTTTATTTCAGTTTTTTGTATATGATTATGAGTACGTGGTGTTCAAAGGTATTGCGGAATATGACATTACTTCACTCCCCTTGTCATCCAAAGAAAAAAAAGAATGAAACTAGTGGAAGGTCCCGAGCTATACCGTGTTTAATTAGTTTCTACAATTCAACTTCTTTATGCCTTTAATAAAACAATTCTTTTTCATTGTTTACAAAAACTGGCAGCTAAGAGTAATTTGATTCTTTTAATTGTCATTTTGCTTGGTTTTTATGCACTTGTTTAATCCTAAAAGTTCAATACTACGGCTTCAGAGGAAAAGCTAATCCGAGAGAAGGCGCAAGTTGAAGCTTTGGTCACCCCTAAGCTCTACATATCCCAAAGATGTCCCTCTATAGTTCTGTTGTCTTTCATCACACCCCATGGCCTTGATATAAGCTTCAAAGACTTTTGACTTGATAGTTGTGTGTTTAATCATGTGAAAGCAATAGATTGAATGTGTAAATCCATCAAAAGTCGAATTCAATGGTCTAAAAGTTGTGAACATAAGTAAGAAGTGAGTGCAAACACCAAACACGTCGAATGTTGGTTAGAAAGCACCACATTGAAAATACAAACCTTGACCTTGCGGGGATGAGATTTGCTCAAACGTTTAATCAAACATAATACTGGGGGCAATCGGTCGTTCCAATCGATTGCTATGAACTATAGTTCATATTATCCTAGAAAAATACTGGGGGCAATTGCTGTTCCAACCATTTCCATGACAACACCAACTGAAACTTTAAGCTTAAGCTCGTCAAAAGTCTTAAGAACCATCACTACACAAACACCACTTTACCGCATGCCCGTCATAAGCCCTAACCTCCACACAAACACCTTCACGCTCGTAATAAGTACTAAACATCACCCACAAACCACCTAAACTTCACAAAAAGACCCAGGCCCATAATAAGCCCTGACCATTGCCATTTTCCCCAGGCACCTAATAACTTCTGATCTCCACAAAAATATACGCTCATCATAACTAATGACCACCACTCAAAAGCCTCAAACACCCACAACAGTCACCACACACTTCCATCGACGACACGTTTGTCTTCTAGGAAACAAATTACAAGTGTGAAATCTTTAGACAGGAAATGATTATTTCAGTGTCCATTTCAGTAGATTGAATTTTCCTCAAACCTTACCATGTTTGGCACCTTTTCCGGCAATTTCTTACTTTTGACAAGTTTTGGTTCCTACTAGCACTCTAATTGCATTTTACAATTTATGCATGCACGTGATCATTGCCACGTTTGGCACTTTTACAATTAGTTTTTATCACAATCATTTGCACGAGACCATTATCATTGCGTCATATCCTGTGCGAGAACCCAGTCTATTTCCTTTGCGAGAATCCAATCCACCTCTTGTACGAGAGTCCATTTCAACTTTAGTGCAAGACTCAACATTTTCATCTTCATTCAGTGTGAGACCTAGTATCCTTTTCAGTGTGAGACCCAGAATCAGTGCAAGACCTAGGGTAACACTCCAGATTTTACCTCTTTACAAAGTATGAATCGACACGAGTACAACACCATAAACAGGGACTAAAACGGATGTCAAACGAGTCTTAAAACTAAGATTTAAGATTGGCCTGACCTTATGTCTGAACTTAGATGTTTGGACAAGGTCCGAGAGATCAAAGAAATATGTCCAAACTTGTGTCTCGACTTTGAAGTACGGACACAGGTCGAGAGTTGAAAACCAAGGAGTCCTAAATGTCCGAACTTGTGTCCGGACGTTGAAGTTCGGACACAAGTCTTCGAGAGTTGGAAATCATGAAGTCCGAACATGTGTCCAAACGTCTAAGTTCGGACATAAGTTCTGATAAAACTTGAAATACCCCAAACCTAATTAGGGTGATTAAATTACTCTAATATGATATTTAAGGGCCTATTAGTGCCTAAAGATTTCGGTAAAAAGAATAAATCCAAAAGAAACGAGAAAAACGCCTAAAAAGTGAAAAACGCTAAATTGAGCGTTATGTGACCGTAAGAGGAATATGACCTCGACAAGGGTCTTAGATGAATTTAAAAGGCTTAGTTATGCCTAAATAATATATGGGAACAATCCCTGAAGAAAACGGACCCAAATAATGTATTAAAAAACTAATAAAGCTTTAACGCACGTTTTTCGAGAAAACCCGAAAACGTGACTTTAAGTGGTCAAATGAACCCGTAAAAATTATAGTTCATCCAATAACTATAAATAAACATTAGTGGGAGATTAATAGCCATTAAAATTAAAGGAACGAGAAAATTCCGGAAAATGGGCCCGGTTAGTGAATAGTGCTAAACCGGGAAATTAGACGAGCGTTTTCTGTAAAAAAGGAAAAACGCTCCCAGCTTGTATACTGTGAGGGGCCGGTTTTTATCTAGTCAACAGCCCCCTCACAGACATTAATAAAGTAGAAAGAAAGAAAGGAAAGAAAAGAGAAAGGAAAAAAAATAGAAAAGTGACCCCCCCTCTTCTCTCTCCTCCATTTCTCTCTTTTCCTTTTCTTTTTCCTCTCTTTCTTCTTCTTCTACCGTTTTGTCTCCTCCCCACTGGTTCTAGCCGATTTTGAGCTCCTCCCATGGCTACTCCCTCTTTCTCTCCATCCTCTAGCTACATACATGCTCCAATCACAAAAATAATCACATATTCTTCTTCCTCTCATCACCCTCTATCATTCTCTCTTTTCAAAATTCGAAAAGGATGAACTTCATCCATATGGGTTTTCCCCATTTGAAGAGAAAATAGCATCAATGGGTAGCTTGGAGTCCCCTCTTTCCATTAAGATAAAAATTTCATTGAAAAACTCATTTTGGTTCTCCCTCCTTTGGTGACCGATTTTTCACCCTTGTAATGCCTTGTTTTTCTCCCTCTTTTGAGCTTCAATTCAACCCTCCAATGGTGGTGTAATTTCCCTTTTGATTCAAGGGTGAGAACCCCTCTTAAAAGGCTCCAAAAGGTAAACCCTAACCTTGTGTTTTAAGCCCTTAAATTGAATTAGAATTTCTTAAGGGTTTAGATGATTAATTGAATGCATCTTTGGGTTTCTTGAATGTTGGGATGGAGTTTGGCAACTCCATCCCCACTTGACCGAATTTGAGAAGAGGAGGAGCAAGAGGAGAATTAAGGGGAGAAGTGTAAATTAAGGTAAGAAATCTACCTTAAACTTTGTTTTGATTGCTTTGGAAATTGGGATGGGTTAAATTGAATAATGAACCCAAAATATAGAAAATGAGGTGTTTAGTTGATGTTGAGAGAGCTTGTGAATTGTTGGTTTGAATTGAGGGCCTTTGAGCCAAATGAATTGAGTTTGTGGTTATATTGTGGTTAATTAAGATTTCAGAGCTATATTATGATTTGGTGAATTTTGGATTGATATTGACTGCAGGTAAGACCCTTGTAAGGGTGTGGTTAGATTAGGATTGTAAATGGTGAAAAAGATGAGTTTGGACATGTAAGGGTTATGGGGAGGTTATGGCAAAATTTTGGTAGAAAAACAAGTGTTTAAAGATGACTTAGTGAATTGGGGAAACCTAGGTGTTGTAGTGTTGTTTAGAGTTGAGTGATAGCCTTGAAATGGCATGAGGAGAACTAGAGAGAAGGAGGTAAAAATCTGTAGCAAATAGGTATTGAAATGCTTTGGAAAAACTAGAAAAGAGCAAGTGTGCAAAACTTAGGAAATGAGAGTTGGACTTGGGTTTAGAAGTGCAATTGTGTAGGAATGATTTGTAATGGTCATTGATGGATTTGGTAAGGTTGGTAGGAGGTAAAAACAAGAAAAAAGAAGTTAGAAATGCATAAGAGTGCAAAATGCAAAATGCAAGAATGTGGAAAATTGAATTTGATGAATTTGAGCAAGAATTGGGTGGTGGATTAAACCAAATATTTGGAGTGGTTTAAGAGTGTTTTGAGGTGTTTAATTATGTAGGAAACTTGTGTAAAGTTTATGGAGAGATTAGGGGTGGATTAAGGGCTGATTTGGGGTTGAAAATGACCTCAATAGCAGTTTTTAGCAGGGTCCGGGACTTAGGATATGTACCAAGTCCCGGACCGCATAAAAATACAAGCCGAAACTGAAAACAGGGGGAGGTCCGGGGCTATAGTCCAGGACCAAGTCCCGGACCAGGTATGAAAAAGCAGCCGAGAGTACGTTAATGCATTTGTCCGGGACTAGGGACCCGGACCATGTCCCGGACCATGCCTGAAATGCACCCGTATGTGTTTTTAAGGGGCTAAAACATGGGGGATTGAATGGTATTGGTTTTAGATGATGTTTTGGAGTTGTTTGGTGACCTTTAAAGGTCCTAAGAAGTATAAACAAAGGTTGGAAGTGATTGAGAAAGTTTTGAGATTAAGTACACAAAGTTAAACCAAAATAACAGGATAACGGGGAAAGTACGGGAGTAAAAATTATGTACCTACCGTAGCACCTTAATATTAATTGAACCATTTGACATGTAATTAGTGGTTCAAGAGTAAGACACGAGGAACAAGTGTGAGCCAAGGAACGTGAGAACACCCGGTAAAGTTAATCACGGTGAAATGTATGATTTCTTCATGCTCTGTATCCTAACTTGGTTACCCCGATTTGTATGCTTGTGTGATCACCTAACAAGATAAATGTGTGAATCAGATTGTGTGCACTTAATAGTGCTTGTATTGTATTGCTGTTTGCTGGATTGAATTTAAACCAAGTTTGTATAATTCATGAAATGGATGAATGATGAATGAGTCGCTTGTACGTGATTGTGTATTGTAGTTCGACTCATAGTTGAGTCTTGTTTGATTAGAGACCCGAAGGAAGAGTTAAGTTGTGAAATAATGAAAAAGAGGTAACACATGATAACCACCGACTAGTGGTCAACGATAAATCAAACTTATAAATTTACTCGAAACGAGAACAAGCGACACACGAGACTAGAGAACGTCCTTAATATCAATAGTCGACCTCCTATGCAAGGATGTGACTCAATGTTAGAAAACGAACATAGTTCCTAAGTAATGGAAGTGTAGGGGCGACCCTTAAATCGGTGGATACAACGAAATGGGAAAACCTTCTAGGTTGTAAGATAGCATCGAGAGAGATGCGCCTGACTGATATCTATATATGTATTTATATATGAGTATTTATTGTTACTAACCCGAGAGTTGGGTTAGGGGGATTATGAGCCACGCGTGCAAGAAAGAGGAAACAACAGAGCGTCTGTTTTTGAATCCGTGGTCGAACTCCCTTGTTACCGGGCCGTGTGCCACATAGTGGTGCCCTGCGGGGCCGTGTGCCACATAGTGGTGCCCGACTGGAGTAAGACCGGTAGAGCTTACCCGTCTAAAGAGGAAAGCTGGGTATTAAGGGATAGGAAAGAGGGAACATGAGAGAATGTTTCTAATCCCGTATTGAGATTATAAAAGCCCGGTGGTGAGATCTATATATGTCTCTTCCCGGAGGCCTTTGAGGATTAACTTAAAATTATTCAAGAGTAGAACAATTAAGAAAACTAGATCGGGACCGAGAGTGTCTAAGGATCTAGGAGACAAGTAAACTACCCGGTCGGGGTGGAAAGTTGGTGATAAACAAGAATGAAACATCACCTGAGATACGGTCTCTCAAGGTTAAGAATAAGGTAGTTGAATTTATCGAGCTGGATGTGATATCTGTGTGAATTGTATTCCTGGATTGAATGTGGAGTGTTGTGTGAATGTACGTATGTAATGTGTTGTTGTACTGCATGCTGTTTGAACTAAAATGAACCGCATGCTCTCGACCAAATAGTCGGCGTGCCCTCGCTAGTACGCGGGGTATGCAGAAGTCATATGCAGCAATTTTGCTGAGCCCCTTGGGGCGATGTTTTTATTTTTCCAAGTACAACGAAGCCGTCAACCGTTCGAGAGTAGGACGGGGTTGTGACTAAGCATGGGTAGTTGTTTAATAATTGTATTCGTTAGTATTATGGAATTGTAAGACCGAAAGGTCATCACCAGACTTGGGATTTGTAGATACTTGGTATAGAGCTGCATGGAGATTGTATTTGTATAATGTGGAATGGAAGTTTGTATTTGGTTTGGGAATTGATTAAGTAATGGAAGTATCTTTTGTATAGTGTACTCGGTATAATGACCTATCAGACTGATACTGTAATTGTTGTTGTATTTAAGTTTGGATTGGCCTTGTTAGTCACGTGGGTGACTAACGGCAATGTTTCACCCCCGGTTGTATTACAATTTCCGCTGCTTGTGTATTGATAATGGAGACGGGTTAGGAGCTAACCGCGTGATTGCCGGTAGGGGTGTTACAAAAAGTGGTATCAGAGCGAAGTATCGCTCTGATGGTCTGAATACCGAGTTTAGGAAGATTCCGAGTTAGGAATTAGAGACTTAGGGCTAAAGGTTGAGTGTTAGCGTGTGGGGTACGCTAGATAGGAACTTCCAATATGATCTGGATACCTACATAACCAATCCCGCCCTCCGCAACCCCGTTATAAGTTGGGGGAAAGAACGCCAGAGAGATGGAAAGACCTCTCATACTCAGGAAAACCCGATCTGGCAGTTGTAAAATAAATCTTATAAGAGGAAGAACCGGTCATACGGTAGAAACCAAGAACTGGAAATCCCGAAGACGGTTCCCGTTTCAACGACAATAACCATACTGAACGGCAGTAGATTGAAGATCCTAACCAGAGGATAACTAAATTTGCGGCACCATGGGGCGACGTGCTTCGCAGTCGCGAGAACCATGCGCTGCCAACAAGAGGGAAGCATAGCTACACAATAAGCAGAAAAGCAAAGTAACTAAACCCGAGACAAGGGAGTCTGCGGATGACAAACCTTTGACCATACCGTCAACAACATACAACCAACTAAGGAATTGGTCAAGGTTGGGTTAACTCCAAACCTACAATGCCAAAAGGGCAGTAATACCCGAACAACATAGTTCAGACAATTATTGAAATATTCAGAGAACATACACCGATAGGACTACGATGTAATTCCTAAGGATTGGTCAAACCTCAGTAACCACCATAAGGTGTAGGAACGAGCAACTAAGCAAGGTACATGGAGCACCACAAGGATCGGGAAGGCACCCGAATTAATGACAATCATGTCAAGAACACTGAGAGCCACTCAGGAGTTGATCACTAAGATCAAAAATGGATGGAAGATCCAATAAGGTCATCAAATTTGGGAGGAAACAACACCGTAACCGGTGTTTGTTAACCTGAAAATCGACGTACCCGCGCACTCGCCAAGGCAAGTACAGCAACAACAAGAAAATTGGAAGACCTTTGGATGACTAAAAAGCACTTACTAAAGTACCACCATATTAATGGAGCAGACATAGGGCTGCAATCCTAAGAACTTGAAGAATGAAAGCCTTGGAAAGGCCTAACGGAATGACCACCGCATTAACGAACATACCAGTCAGCAGGAAGCTGAACTTGGTCAAGATTTCAAACATGGCAACGCCACAAAGATTTCCTTTCAAGCTCAAAATTTCTATTTCAAACCCAGAATTTTTCTGTCAAAACCACAACTTTTCTTTTTAAACCTCAATTTTTTAAAACAAAGCCAAAAGAATTACGGTAAGTATCATAGAATGATACAAGAGGAGCCGACAACAGAATACTTCACCTAGGCTTGTGACGAGCACTACGAGTGTACCCAATTACGGGATGTGGGACGACCGCACTCCGAAGGAGCTTGTGGGCCTGACAGACCCTTTTGTGAGTTAGTCAGGTAGGTGGTAACGTACCAATAAGGTGCCCCACGTATGTATACATGTAGTGTATGAAACATGGGAAGTAGTCAGCTTCGTTCTACGGACCATAAGTGAATTCAAACCGGAACAGTTGGACGCCTTGAATAATCAAAGGAACTCAGATAAGCTTACAAACTAAAGGAGTTAAGAACTTACTCCAGAAGGACGACGTAAGTTAAGAAGTGCGAGAAGCACTAGTAATTGACTAAAGACATTGAAGATGTCTCAAAATTTGAAACAAAAGCATGAAATAGCCAGAATGGATACCCAGTCTAAACATAGTAAGGCAACGCCTAACCTGAACACACCAATGTTCAAGGAACAAAGTGAAATACCCAAAGTGATCATCTAAGGTACCAGAGGATACCGATCACCACCGAAGGAAATACCAAACCGGTTAAAACCTTAAGGGAAGCACACATGGTCTACCCTAAGAATGGGAGATATTGTAACCCTAAATGGGACAATTGGAATCCAGAACCGCAATGCATAGTAAATTAAACATTCTCATGAATGTTAGCCAAAGGTAAGGGCATAACTGAGCAACACCCAGGAGCGATCCTTGAAGGGTGTATAACAATGTCATGATAAAGACACAAGAATTATAACGAACACTTGGTTAGAACACCGAAGGGATCCCACTTACCAGGGGATACCCTAAATTTGTAAATGCTACCGATCAATACCAAGATACTTAAAGAGCACCCAACGGATGGAAGTGTGATGCTATGATCCTTATCATGGAGCCCAGTGTTACCTCCAAACCAATTTACGGTTATGGAGAAGCAATGCTTGTAAACAGCCTAAGATGAGCAGAGCTCTAGGCAATGAGGCTAGTATGCCGAGTAACTATTATAATACATAATTCAATGGGTGGAAAACCATTGTGAACTATGTGGAGAGTTGCCAAGAACAAAACCAGTAAGATTGTTTACTAACCAACGAGCAGGGATACCCCTCGTTAATGTGAGACCGCGAGAGCGGTGAACACATAGATCCCAAGAAGGGAATACCATCAGTGAAGATCTGATAATACACCTCTTTCAGAACTACTAACGTAGTGGAGCTTGAGCATCAAGTCATTGCCAAGCGAAAATTGTAACAAATGAAGCCAAAGAAAGCTTTGATAGCAATTGGCAGAAACTGAGGAGTAATCGGTTAAGAAGAAATACGTGAAGTATGAACTTGAAGCGTAAAACCAATAACGCTCAAGGAGCTCAGAGATATAAAGAATATCATATTCTATAACCAGCCAAATGATTGGTGAACCATTGCCTAAATGGTAGTAGAGCAGGAGCAGAAGCTAATGAAAAAGCGGATGCCATGGAAACCAATGTTGTAAACAGATACGAGTTGGGTGCGCAGCAAGCGACCAATACATGTAAAGAAATCACACAATGAGATGGAGTTGATGAATAAAGATGGTAGACAGACCGAGAAGCAAGGAAACAATATTCATTCCTATTGCAATCTCACCAAAGATTTACTGCCCAGGGGTTTACGCCTCTGCACTCTGTAGGACTGAGTGTTTTGGTATTGCACTTGTGCAGTAATGATCGAGTGGGATAGCTAGGAAGTTGGGAAGATGACAATTGTGGTAAAAGGTAGAAAGAAACATACGAAGTCATAAGGACCGAAGCATAGAAAATGCAAGGTCATACAAGTAAAGAACACTTGTATAAAATAAAATAAGTGGCATAATTCAGAAGCTACTAACAATAGAGGAAGCCCTACAACTAAGTAGTGGCTTGGCCTCAACCGACAATAAGTCGGAGGAACCCAATAAATAATCATGGGAGTACGAACAGTACGTGCGAAAGACTTCCAAGAGTTGGATAGTAAATCTAAAACTTATTGAGTGCGCGTACGGTAAAAGAATACCACGCCTGATTAATAAACCTTGTTCCCAAGATAAAAAGGGATAAAAAGGATATTGTATAACACATTAAGGATAACAAGAAGGGCAAATAGACCCTAGGTTATCAGGGTCGCGCAACAGAAGCTAGTGGGCCCAAATTCTAAGGTTTAATACACCTAGTGCATGAATGGATAATTATCAACACCTTGAAGCCTCTAAGGCTAGAACCGAACCCGATTAAGAGTTAAACAAACTCCGATGAGAATTCTTGGTGCAGGGACTAACCAACCCGGTTAAGACACTTTGACCAGAATACATGGTGTAATAGACCGCATGGAAGTTGAACCACTCCATGACGGCTGAATGCCTTCGACCTATGTCCAATGTTGACACATGGTAGATTACGTGGGCGTAATCCCTTTTTAAGGGGGGTAGAGCGAAAATCGCGAAGTGTATGTTTTACGTGATAAGGGCGTAAACTACTATGCACACAGTGCAAAAGAATTTGTTTTGATGATGAGTACTTATGTTACATAAACATTTGTACTCACTCATTGTGAAAATTATGATTATTTGTGAGATTTGAAGTGGAAAGGAGTACAGAAACTCCAGGGGAATGAGAACCCCGATGGTATATGTCTATTCGAGATTAGACATAGTATTTGTTTTGGGATTAGACATGGGGTGGATGAGTATACTTGGGCGATTTGTTGAGAATAAATCGGTATGAAACCGATGTTGAACCTAGTGGGAATTGAGTACCCTCGGTGAATTGGGTTGATTTGATTTGTGAACGATTGGAGGATAGAAAACTAATTGGCATTATGTGTTCGAATGCCTTAGGTAAAGTAGCTGCAGATAAGTAAGCAAAAATTTATGAGTAGGTGTGAAACTGACGTAGAACCTAGTAGGAATTGAATTCCTAGGTGGTTGATTGAAGGTAATTGAGGATGATTGATGGACCGAGTTCCATCGCTTGGAGATGTTTTGCCTTGCTTTCAAGACTAGAATGACTAAAAGATCGAAAATGGTAAATGATTGAAATACCTGATTGTTTGAAATGGAAGTGCGAAGTCGAACTTGATTTACTAGTGATCAAGGGAGATGAAACACAAATTGGGGTGGAGAGATAGTTCATCACTGATGCTGATCACATCGGGGTTGAATGATTCTTGAGGCTCCCTGTAAGTGGTCATAAGTAATCCAGCTAGGATAAATGTAGTGAGCATGGATTGGGTTTAGTGTGGGATTGTATTGTTATGTATGCTTGTGTTGTACGAGCATGTACACAAGGTAAATTGCTCTATGATAATTATTTTGTGTTGCACCGGTATGTGCATGGTTGACAATTGTTTTGCGTTGCACTGGTATGTGCACGGGGTAAATTGTTTTGTGACGTACTGATGTGTATGCACGTTGCATGGTACTGGATGTATGTTGTGTGGTGTTGGTAGGTACCCATGGTTGCTAAATTGCTTGTTAACTGATTTGGTGTGTACCGGTATGTACACACTGGCTGGACCGACTTTGAGCCTGTAGGGTTATAGAGATAATGACCTCGACACACGATATGTCTAAATGACTAACGATATTAGACTCACCAACTTTGTGGGCAAAGTTCTTTAAGGGGGTAGATTGAAATACCCCGAACCATATTAGGGTGATTAAATTACTCTAATATAATATTTAAGGGCCTATTAGTGCCTAAAGATTTTGGTAAAAAGAATAAATCCAAAAGAAACAAGAAAAACGCCTAAAAAGTGAAAAACCCTAAATTGAGCGTTATGTGACCGTAGGAGAAATACGATCTCAACAAGGGTCTTAGATGAATTTAAAAGGCTTAGTTATGCCTAAATAATATATGGGAACAATCCCTGAAGAAAACGGACCCAAATAATGTATTAAAACCCTAATAAAGCTTTAGCGCACGTTTTTCGAGAAAACCCGAAAACGTGACATTAAGTGGTCAAATGAACCCGTAAAAATTATAGTTCATCCAATAACTATAAATAAACATTAGTGGGAGCTTAATAGCCATTAAAATTAAAGGAACAAGAAAATTCCGGAAAACGGGCCCGGTTAGTGAATAGTGCTAAACCGGGTAATTAGACGAGCGTTTTCTGTAAAAAACGAAAAACGCTCCCAGCTTGTATACTGTGAGGGGCCGGTTTTTATCTAGTCAACAGCCCCCTCACATACATTAATAAAGTAGAAAGAAAGAAAGGAAAGAAAAGAAAAGAAAGGAAAAAAAATAGAAAAGTGACCCCCCTCTTCTCTCTCCTCCATTTCTCTCTTTTCCTTTTCTCTTTCCTCTCTTTCTGCTTCTTCTACCGTTTTTTCTCCTCCCCTCTGGTTCTAGCCGATTTTGAGCTCCTCCCATGGCTACTGCCTCTTTATCTCCATGCTCTAGCTACATACAAGCTCCAATCACAAAAATAATCACATATTCTTCTTCCTCTCATCACCCTCTATCATTCTCTCTTTTCAAAATTCGAAAAGGATGAACTTCATCCATATGGGTTTTCCCCATTTGAAGAGAAAATAGCATCAATGGGTAGCTTGGAGTCCCCTCTTTCCATTAAGGTAAAAATTTCATTGAAAAACTCATTTTGGTTCTCCCTCCTTTGGTGACCAATTTTTCACCCTTGTAAAGCCTTGTTTTTCTCCCTCTTTTGAGCTTCAATTCAACCCTCCAATGGTGGTGGAATTTCCCTTTTGATTCAAGGGTGAAAACCCCTCTTAAAAGGCTCCAAAATGTAAACCCTAACCTTGTGTTTTAAGCCCTTAAATTGAATTAGAATTTCTTAAGGGTTTAGATGATTAATTGAATGCATCTTTTTGTTTCTTGAA
This sequence comes from Limonium bicolor, assembly GCA_023374045.1. NCBI lineage: Eukaryota > Viridiplantae > Streptophyta > Magnoliopsida > Caryophyllales > Plumbaginaceae > Limonium > Limonium bicolor. Next base: position 208,725,676 of record CM041781.1, read on the forward strand.
TGTTGGGATGGAGTTTGGCTACTCCATCCCCACTTGACCGAATTTGAGGAGAGGAGGAGCAAGAGGAGAATTAAGGGGAGAAGTGTAAATTAAGGTAAGAAATCTACCTTAAACTTTGTTTTGATTGCTTTGGAAATTGGGATGGGTTAAATTAAATAATGAACCCAAAATATGGAAAATGAGGTGTTTAGTTGATGTTGAGAGAGCTTGTGAATTGTTGGTTTGAATTGAGGGCCTTGGACCCAAATGAATTGAGTTTGTGGTTTATTAAGATTTCAGAGCTATATTGTGATTTAGTGAATTTTGGATTGATATTGAGTGCTGGTAGGACCCTTGTAAAGGTGTGGTTAGATTAGGATTGTAAATGGTGAAAAAATGAGTTTGGACATGTAAGGGTTATGGGGAGGTTATGGCAAAATCTTGGTAGAAAAACAAGTGTTTAAAGATGACTTAGTGAATTGGGGAAACCTAGGTGTTGTAGTGTTGTTTAGAGTTGAGTGATAGCCTTGAAATGGCATGTGGAGAACTTGAGAGAAGGAGGTAAAAATCTGTAGCAAATAGGTATTGAAATGCTTTGGAAAAACTAGAAAAGAGCAAGTGTGCAAAACTTAGGAAATGAGAGTTGGACTTGGGTTTAGAAGTGCAATTGTGTAGGAATGATTTGTAATGGTCATTGATGGATTTGGTGAGGTTGGTAGGAGGTAAAAACAAGAAAAAAGAAGTTACAAATGCATAAGAGTGCAAAATGCAAAATGTAAGAATGTGGAAAATTGAATTTGATGAATTTGAGCAAGAATTGGGTGGTGGATTAAACCAAAGATTTGGAGTGGTTTAAGGAGTGTTTCGAGGTGTTTAATTATGTAGGAAACTTGTGGAAAGTTTATGGAGAGATTAGGGGTGGATTATGGGTTGATTTGGGGTTGAAAAATGACCTTAATAGCAGTTTTTAGCAGGGCCCGGGACTTAGGATATGTACCAAGTCCCGGACCACATAAAAAAACAAGCCGAAACTGAAAACAGGGGGTGGTCCGGGGCTATAGTCCAGGACCAAGTCCCGGACCAGGTATGAAAAAGCAGCCGAGAGTACGTTAATGCATTGGTCCGGGACTAGGGACCCGGACCATGCCTGAAATGCACCCGTATGTGTTTTTAAGGGGCTAAAACATGGGGGATTGAATGGTATTGGTTTTAGATGATGTTTCAGAGTTTTTTGGTGACCTTTAAGGTCCTAAGAAGTATAAACAAAGGTTGGAAGTGATTGAGAAAGTTTTGAATTTAAGTACACAAAGTTAAACCGAAATAACGGGATAATGGGGAAAGTACGGGAGTAACAATTATGTACCAACCGTAACACCTTAATATTAATTGAACCATTTGACATGTAATAAGTGTTCAAGAGTAAGACACGAGGAACAAGTGTGAGCCAAGGAACGTGAGAACACCCAGTAAAGTTAATCCCGGTGAAATGTATGATTTCCTCATGCTCTGTATCCTAACTTGGTTACCCCGATTTGTGTGCTTGTTTGATTGTGTGATCACCTAACAAGATAAATGCATGAATCGGATTGTGTGCACTTAATAGTGCTTGTATTGTATTGCTGTTTGCTGGATTGAATTTAAACCAAGTTTGTATAATTCATGAAATGGATGAATGATGAATGAGTCGCTTGTAAGTGATTGTGTATTGTAGTTCGACTCATAGTTGAGTCTTGTTTGATTATAGACTCGAAGGAAGAGTTAAGTTGTGAAATAATGAAAACGAGGTAACACACGATAACCACCGACTAGTGGTCAACGAAAAATCAGACTTATAAATTTACTCGAAACGAGAACAAATGACACATGAGACTAGAGAACGTCCTTAATATCAATAGTCGACCTCCTATGCAAGGATGTGACTCAATGTTAGAAAACGAACATAGTTCCTAAGTAATGGAAGTGTAGGGGCGACCCTTAAATCGGTGGATACAACGAAATGGGAAAACCTTCTAGGTTGTAAGATAGCATCGAGAGAGACGCGGCTGACTGATATCTATATATGTATTTATATATGAGTATTTATTGTTACTAACCCGAGAGTTGGGTTAGGGGGATTGTGAGTCACGCGTGCAAGGAAGAGGAAACAACAGAGTGTCTGTTTCTGAATCCGTGGTCGAACTCCCTTGATACCGGGCCGTGTGCCACATATTGGTGCCCTGCGGGGCCGTGGGCCACATAGTGGTGCCCGACTGGAGTAAGACCGGCAGAGCTTACCCGTCTAAAGAGGTAAGCTGGGTATTATGGGATAGGAAAGAGGGAACATGAGAGAATGTTTCTAATCCTGTATTGAGATTATAAATGCCCAGTGGTGAGATCTATATATGTCTCTGCCCGGAGGCCTATGAGGCTTAACTTAAAATTATTCAAGAGTAGAACAATTAAGAAAACTAGATCGGGACCGAGAGTGTCTAAGGATCTAGGAGACAAGTAAACTACCCGGTCGGGGTGGAAAGTTGGTGATTAACAAGAATGAAACATCACCTGAGATACGGTCTCTCAAGGTTAAGAATAAGGTAGTTGAATTTATCGAGCTGGATGTGATATCTGTGTGGATTGTATTCCTGGATTGAATGTGGAGTGTTGTGTGAATGTACATATGTAATGTGTTGTTGTACTTCATGCTGTTTGAACTAAAATGAACCGCATGCTCTTGGCCAAATAGTCGGCGTGCCCTCGCTAGTACGCGGGGTATGCGGAAGTCATATGCAGCAATTTTGCTAAGCCCCTTGGGGCGATGTTTTTATTTTTCCAGGTACAACGAAGCCATCAACCATTCAAGAGTAGGACGGGGTTGTGACTAAGCATGGGTAGTTGTTTAATAATTGTATTCATTAGTATTATGGAATTGTAAGACCGAAAGGTCATCACCAGACTTGGGATTTGTAGATACTCGGTATGAACTGCATGGAGATTGTATATGTATAATGTGGAATGGAAGTTTGTATTTGGTTTGGGAATTGATTAAGTAATGGAAGTATCTTTTGTATAGTGTACTCGGTATAATGACCTATCAGACCGATACTGTAATTGTTATTGTATTTAAGTTTGGATTGGCCTTGTTAGTCACGTGGGTGACTAATGGCATTGTTTCACCCCCGGTTGTATTACAATTTCCGCTACTTGTGTATTGATAATGGAGATAGGAGCAAACCGCGTGATTGCCGGTAGGGGTGTTACAAAAACTAGTCGTACATGGTTTGAACATTGGTCTAGACATGTAAGTTCGGACCAATGCCAAGACTTACAAGCCAGACCCATCCTCGCATGTTGTCCGAACATGCAAGTTCGGACAAATGTTCAGACACCACTAAACAGTGAAATTTAGTAAACTCTCGGGGCCTATCCAAACATGTACGTTTGGGCATATGTTCAGACAGAGCCAAAACCTTAAAAACACAATTAATTCTTCCTTCATTGCAAAACCAAGAGCTTAAGTTTCCATAAACGCATCTTATCAGTACTCATATATCCATACCTTCAACATAACCAAGAATGTAGTAATTTAAATGACAGCGGAATATAAATCAAATCTAACGCATTATCGCCACACCCAACCACTTGAGTGCTAAGGCTAATCCTCCTTTTCCAACATAAAACATTCTGAAATAAGAATCCAAGATAATGTATGTTAAAAACAATGTCATTCAATAGAATACAACTATTCCTATCAACTATGTGGCGATGAGATCCCAACCGTCTTAGCCATCAATACCTGCGATCGGAAAACATATATACACACAATAAGGGACCGCACAAAACAGTGAAACTAGGTAAGCTCTACCTCATAGTGTAAAATACATTTTGAAAACCTTTGAACATTTACAGGCAAACATAATATAACGCAAACCAACGATCCAAATCCATTTTCCAGTATCCAACACCCATCAAAAAATCAGGGGAGCTTTCACAAGGAACCAATCACTTTTATACACGGACAGACACCCAATAACGGGGCCGTAATAATTATACCACCTCACTCTAAGCCCTTAAGTGTGCTCACCCCCACTAACCTCTAACTAAATGGAGTAGATCATAGAGCTTAACTGCAGTTCAATGTTTGCAGCACAAATAAATATACACGGGGTACGATATGTACCAATAATTTACACGGAGTACCAAAAGGTACCAATAATACATTCGTTCTAGTTAAAGTCTCCCAAATCAATAATAAAATCCTTTAGATTGCAAAATCATAAACCTCTAGTTCACAATAGTTCAAGGGAACAAATTCCCAAATTGCAAATCCCTAATTAGGGTTTTGAAATCACCAACAACTCTCCACAATCACACAGGCAAACAATTATGAGTATAGTAATTTACCTGCTCACTTGCTCCACCACAAGAATGGCTTACCCAGATTCACAGATACATTCCGTCAACGAATTCAGAATCTAGAATCACAAAGAGTCACCATTCAGAATTCACCAATTCGCAACTAAAATAGAAACATCTTACCCATAGCTACGGTAGTAGCCCTTAGCCTTTCAAAAACTCTAATTTGGCACCAGTGAAGAAAAACCACGAAGAAGACAGAGGAAGAAGATGAAGTATGGCGTTGAGAGAGGAAGAGCGTAAAACTTCGTGACAGCCGATGAGGAAGAAGGAAGAGGGGAGTGGGTATAAATAGAATAATCTACTTAAAAGAAAGAAGGAATATATTAAAATAATAAGTTTAGAAGAAGGGAAAAATTTATTATAGGATAATTAATTTAGAAGGAGAGAAGTAAATACAATAAGATAATTAATTTAGAAGGAAGAAGTGAATGTAATAGATTAATTTAGGAAAGGGAAAGGATATAATAAAATGATTAATTTAGAAGAGGATAGTAGAATGATTAATTTAGCTTCCTTGGGCCTGTTGATTACTTATCTATCATCGGGTTAATGTAATTACCTAGTATTATTCCAATGTCCCCCGACAGTAAAACTATACCCAATTGTACAAAATAATTGTAACGATTATTTAATATAATATTCCTAGCTAAAAAGTACGGGTATTTCACATAGTATCTTTTTTGGTGCGAGACCCAGAATCAGTGCGAGACCTAGTATCTTTTTCAGTGCGAGAGTAGTACGAGATCAGTACGAGACCTGGTATCTTTTTCAGTGCGAGACCAGTACGAGATGAGTGCAAGACAAGTACGAGACCAGTGTGTGATTCATGTTTTCGGGGTAGTAGAAATAAGTCCCCTTCATTATGTCAACTTCTAGTAGGGAGTAACAACTAATGCGCAATGGCAATAAGTCTCTTTGGTAGACTGGAAGTTATCTCGGCACCCCAGTTGGTGGGCAGAAACAATAAGTCCCCGTAGTATACCAACCAGGAGCGTTAGGTTCCTGACACCTTAAATGCCCTGACGCCTTAGATGCTCGGATTAGTTTAGTCATTTCATGTTCTTGACACCTTAGATGCTCGACATAGTTTAGTCATTTCAGGTTCGCGACACCTTAGATGCGTGGCATAGTTTAGTCATTTTAGGTTCCTGACACCTTAGATGCTTGGCGTAGTTTAGTCATTTCAGGTTCCCGACACCTTAGATGCTCGACGTTGTTTAGTCATTTCAGGTTCCCAACACCTTAGATGCTCAGCGTAGTTTAGTCATTTCAGCTTCCCGACACCTTAGATGCTCGGAGGATTTAGTCATTTCAGGTTCCCGACACCTTAGATGCACGATGTAGTTTAGTCATTTAAAGGTTTTGGACACCTTAGATGCTCGACGTAGTTTAGTCACTCGTTTGCAGGTTCCTACCACCTTAGATGCTCGGTGTACTGTTTTCTCTTTTATTTAAACTTGCTTTCTACATTTTAGGTAGTTGGCTTCAGAATAGCCTAACAATTTTAGAATTCTCTATTAGGTAGCCACCGCCTCAGAATAGCTCGGCACAACCAACGGATTTTCGGTAGAAACTAGAGATAGGGAGCAAATTCTCTAAGGCCAGGCAAAATTTTTGGGTATCACTCAAGCATGAACTAGTCTTTTCATCTTCACTAAAAAGTCTAATTGATGGGGGGCAATCTGTTATACCCAAAATTTTGACCCCCGAAAAAGGTTCTCTTAGGACACAAGTTCTACAAAGGGTAAAATGGTCAAAGGGAACAAAATCCTGAGTTGATTAGAATGTTTTCAGAATTTCCCTATCCTATCATGATTAATTCACACATCTTAGGACAATGGAGATAGCATAATCATCATGAGGGGTGTTTTCATAATTTTCAGGGCTATTGAGTCATCTCGTAAACTTTCTCTCTCTTCCAAAAATGACTCATATAAAATCAAAATGACTTGAAAATTTAACACATTTTAAAAGATAACATTTAGAGCATAATTCTTTTGGAATATCAAATTTTCCAAATTCCAATAATTTCCTATTAAATTCTGAACAGATCTAATGAGAAATTGATTTTAAAAATATTCCCTTATCGAAAAATTCCAATTCTTAATTAGAACAATCATAAATATCTTCCTTTACATACTGGTAAAATTTCAAGGTCAGATTTTTTCCGGAAGTTACCTGACCAAATCTCGGTAAACTTCTGTCTTTTACCGAGTTCACTCAATTTTTAGTGATATTTATATAAGGGATCTTTTCTCTTGGCCTAGATAGATCATTAAGAACCCTAAGAAGTCATAACACCCCAGTCATCTATCAAATCTCACGTTTTTGCACTCCTGAGCCTCAAATCAATACCGAAATTCCACTGAAATCCACTCAAAAACTAGTTTTGAACTCTCGTTGCCACACAAATAATCAAACATCCATAAAACCAACTCCAAAATGTAAAGAAAATAGTCAATAATCAAGGGTCAGAAGATCAGGTTGAATTCAATCCAGGACTACCACCAAGGAAGCTTCCAAGGATTCTCGACGTGAAGGAACTCCCAAATCTTGAAGGCAAAATAGGTTAGAAATTATATTCCCTATTTCCTTTAGTTTCAATTTACTCTCTATCAAAATTTGGGCTCAAACCAACTTATTCCAGCTCCGAATTAAGCTTTGTTAGTGTTTCTGCCCTTTAACTTGTTTGTTAAGTTTCATCCATAATTCGAACTCAAATTGAAATCTTCTAATTACTAACACACTTATAATATTTCAGGCTACACTTCCATAAAATCAGGAATCAGTTTTCATATTTCTATAATTCTGGTGGTTAGTAGCAGCAGGTTGTTAGGATGTATTTTTCCCTATTTATATCTTGAGATAATAAACTCAGAAGTTAACTCTTTGCCCACAATATATAGCAGAACATTCTTTTTAACAGAGAATAACTAACAGTTTAAATGTGTTTATGTATTTTGATCGACAAAGCATTTATTAACTGTACGCGTACGTCGTTCGGACAAGTAATTCCGAATATCACCTAACTATGTATCAACTATTGGGAGAGACTCTGACTATTATCTTGTGAGAGTGAAAAACTCCTAAATCACTAAGTGGGGAACTTAGTTTAGAGACTTGGTATTAACCGTCTCTAGAGTGATGACTCGACCTGTACACATATCACCTAGTAGACTTCTAGGTATACATGTGTAAGACCCTATGGGCTTCCAATAAAATGTGTTCTCCATTAACGAGATTAAATCTCCAGGAGATTTATTAAAATACACTAACAAATAAGAGTGTGATGATTTAATGATACATTGTTTAGTAAATCCTGGGCTGCATACGTTCCAGCAGGTTGCGCATAGTGATCACTAGAGTTTAACATGCATTTAGGGTCCACTCTTGTTTATCTAATGAGCCGGATATGATCGTTAGTCGGAGTGTGCTACCGTTGGCACCATGGCTTCAGCCGAATGGACATCTACCACTGTAGATAAGTGAGTCCATCTACCCACTAGTAGCATGACATAGGACTACGGTCCTAATTGTAAATGTGTGAGGCTAAACGGGAAATTGTCCTTAGTATGACACCCGTATGATTATGTGAGGTTGCTGTAAGCGGGGCTTCGTATGATGAAATTAAATGAGTGAGACTAACTTGGTTTCAGCTAACTCGTACCCTATTGCTGACTCGAAATCATTTGTTCAATTATAATTGTCGTAATAGCATGTCTTGTTGTGTGAATAGTTGAATGTCTGTTGTATGTTTAAATTCCGCATTTATAGTTGTGTTATAAGCATGTAAACAGAATAGCATGAAACGAACCCCATGTTAATCAAGATGGCTAAAACGACCTAAGTGATCTAAGGAGTCTAGGATCACATTTAGCATACCAGCAGTTGACTGAGCCTTTATGGCATCACATTACAGGACTTGATCGAGCTATGAAGCCGGAGTGCGGGACTATTGGGTAGTCTACGTCGTCTTTTAATTTTTGCACTCGTTAAATCTTAGTATTTATTATATCCTCCGATGTAAGTGTCGGGAATGATTTAGATGCTCACTGTTCTGCGTTTTCAATTTATGGATTTAGTATGTGTAGGTTAGTAGTAGAATATCTCGGTTCATCATAGCGGCTATCGATTCTAGTATTGTGATAAGTATTTTCTTCATTACTCACATGGGTGAGTAATGGCGTGTGACACCTAGATTAGTAGATAGATTTAATTTCCATAAGCTACATGATGCTGATTATTATGTGATTACGAGTAGGGTGTTACGATTAACTATGTCCTTTGATCTATCCCCTTATTTGTCATGAGTATCATCAGACTCCCAATGTCCCTTGTTCATGATATGCATTCTACACCCTTGCTTCGTTTTGGTGGAAGGGGTCTATTGTTAAGGGTGTATTAAATTAGCGGAGGTGGAGTAGTTTGTGTGTAAGTGTTGTAGAGTGAAGGTTAGCTTTTCGAGATCTAGCATGTTTTAACAATGCTTTGCTCGCCAAGCCATGATGATGGTTGCTTCAGTCTCCTCACATGTTGGCTGCACAATAACTTCGAGTGTGGTACTTTCCGGATGGGGATTTGTTTAGAGCCCGATAAGGGTCTCACCAAGTCCTGTTTAGCACTCTTTTTATGGAGTCCTGGGCTTTGTGCGGGAGAGAGAAAGATGGTGTATAGGATACGGGGAAACTACTAAGGTCGTTGACCGATGGATTGTTGGGAAAGAAAGTGGTGTTCCTTTTATTTGGGCATTGCTTGATCATGTAAGTGAGCATGCTCGAGTTTCTTGACTGCTTCATAGTGGGGAAAGAATGTGGAATGAGCAGTTATTTAGGCTGTGGTTTCATGTCGATGATGCAAAGTTGATATTGGCCATGCAACTTGGGGAGTTTTCTAGAGTGGATGGATGGAGATGGGGTTATACGAGGTCGGGTTCTGTCATTGTTTGGTATGTTTATTACCAGTTTCTTACATCTCAACGGTGGCAGTTGGCTTGTTTGTCCAGGGCTTAGGGGTAGTCTGGTGGGAAGGGCAATGAAGCGGGTGCAAAAGTGTGTTTATCGCCCTGTGTTTCCTTGTTTTCTTTGAGGTTATTGCATGGAATAGTGCCATGCAGAGGTTTGGTTGCCACACGTTGTGAAAGTTCGTTTGGTCCTCATTGCCCGTTATGTGGTGGTTATGAAAGTTCTGAAAATGTGTTCATAAGCTGTGATTTTATCATTTCGTTGTAGGAGAGGGCTGGTGTAGTTATACCGCATGGTTTATGTACTGATGGAGCTGTTGGTGATTGATTTTTGGAAAGGTGTTTACAGGAAGATTCGATGGTGCTTAAATGTTTAATTGTGCAGTTACAAAAACTATGGTTCGCTAGAAATCAAGTTCGTTTTGAAAGGGAGGCATCTTTACTTATTGGCTTTGAGTAGGCTGAGAGCTTTCTGGAGGTGGTTGATGTCGCTGCAAGGCTTGTTGCTACATACCTTGCTGTTCACCAGTCAGTGGCTGCGGATGATGGCTGTGTGGGAGTGTCGGTAGATGGCAGTTTTAAGGAAGGATCTGGGTGTAGTATGACTGCAGTTTGCAAGCCAAGGGGTCTTTAGGAGAATCATTAGCAATGGCCATTAAGGGTGGATCACAAGAGTATGGTTCAAATGAAGTTGAAGCTAAGGGTAGTTTTGTGTGGGTTGCTCGGCGACTGGGTGTTCGTAATGTTAGAATAATATATGATAGTTTATCAACAGTAAACTTTGTAAAGGGATAGGACACCGCCTTATAGTGTAGTAGTAGGGGTAGTTTTAAACGATGTAAAGTGCTTGGCTTCTTTTTTTGATCATGTATCTTGGTGTTTAACGAGACGAGATGTAAACGTAATAGTAGATATATTACCTAATCAGGTTAGGCGTTGTCATGGGGATCGTTTGTGGATCGGTTTGGTTCCTTCATGTATATCTAATATTTGTTTTGATATGTAAATAGAAGTTGGTGCTTTAGTTTAAAAAAAACTACACATCATCAAGAGATCAACAAAATATAAGATATACCTTTTTTTATCAGGGGAGCTACCGAAAATAGCAAAGTTAACCTTAGACGGTTACAACAGCACAGGAAAGAATCCAAGCCAACAAAGAATTACATGAAACAACTTAAAAGTAAATCACACCAGGGGCACACAACACTCCAGCTTGACAGGCGATATCAGAGCAAGTAGAAGCTTGCACATGCCCAGCTACAGCAGGTCTTTGATATTGGACGTATTTGCAAGCAGTCCCACAGACCCATTCACCAGCCTATCCTTTTAACCCATTCGAGCACTTGGATTTTTGTAGACAGAGCTACCGATCTCCAATTCAATTCTGCCGCATCAAACACCACTTTATTCCTAGTGTTCCAAATGTTTTACACGTAAAAACTATAGGTGGCTCTCCAGGCTTTCCTTGTTCTCTGCTGCTGTAAGAGGTTACTCCACGATGATAGGCTAGTGTCTGTTTCAAAATCCACCGAACCTACCACTCCCCACCAGTCCAACAGTTCACTCCATAGCTTGCGGGTTTCAATGCATCTGAAAAATAAATGATTCACCGATTCAGAAGCCCGCTTACAGAGGGGACACAACAGATCTGCTAGTGTTGCCAGATTTAGGCCAAAAGTCTGTCCTTTATAGCCAGGCGATTTGTAGTAGAAACCAGACAAAGAGTTCCACCCTGAGGGGGGCACAGCTGGACTAGAAGAATCGGTGCCAAGGTATGGGATTCGGAGTGCTAGAACACATTACTTTTTCATACAAATCATTGGTAGCTTACTTTCCTTCCTTTCCTACTACCCAGTTTAACTTATCTTCTTCATTCAAGTTCAGGTTACAGCAGTTCAATAACTCCACAAGCCTTTCTACCGCTTCAACTTCATAAACAAAAAGATTTCTTCACCACCTGAGGCTCCATTGCCATTCATTGTCTACCTAAAATCCCATTTCTTTAACTGTAGTAGTTTTACCATCACTGATTAGATATAGGCAAGGGAACTTGCTTCTGAGTGGAGCCGAATCCAGCCAAGGGTCTGTCCAAAATCTCACTCTTTCTCCATTATTAACAGTCCACCGGAGATTACTAATCAGGACTTCCTGGATCTCATTCTTCCATGTGGTCAAAGATACGATTGAATTCAAAGTGCCCCTTCTCTTGACATTCTTCCAGAGTGTATCATCCAGGGGGGTGGAGATATCCTGATTATAGGCAGCAGCAAGCACATTTTTCCATAGACATCTCCCAGGTTTGTGGTACAGCCCCCACCACTTCAACATGAGTGCTGCGTTTTTTGCCTCTAGATTACATATACCTAGGCCACCCAGGTGTTTAGGCCGTGACAGCCTGCTCCACTTCATTAGAGATAGGCCTTTATTTGATCCATTAGACCACACAAACTTTCTCTGTAATTCCTAGATCTTTCTTGTCACTCCCTTTGGCATCCGAAATAAACTCATATAATACAGAGGGATGCTGTTAAGGACGGATTTATTCAGCAGCAACCGACCTGTCCTAGATAAAGTACTAGCCTTCCAGCTGCTTAGCCGTGACTCAATTCTCTAATTACCAGTTTCCAAGTTGATACCCTTCTAGGATTAGCTCCTAAAGGTAACCCCAGGTAGGTGATGGGTAGATCACCCACATTACAGCCCAAAATACTCTGGATGCAGTGTCTATCCCCATTCTCCAAATTAATCCCGAAGGCTACAGATTTATCCCAGTTTATTTCAAGCCCCGACATATCCGCGCACCAAGTAACAGCCCACCTAATTACTCTCAACTCCTACGTCTTCATGTGGCTGAAAATGATAGTATCGTCGACAAACTGAAGGTGTGATAATCTCACCCTCCTGGCCAATGGTTATTCCTGTATGATCCCCCATCTGGATTGTGGAGTCAAGTAGCCAGTTCAACGCCTCCGCTACCAAAATAAATAACTGGGGCGACAGTGGGTCCCTTGCTGGAGCCCCTTTCTAGGAGTGAGAGATCCATTTACTAACACCGTAATTCTCGAGGTTGTTATGCACGGTTCTATACACTTTCTCCATATTGCAGATGTAACACCCCAACCCGAAACTCCACAACCTGAACGATGATAACTCCCAACTTCAACTGGATATGCAGCAGAATAAATACATAAAAATGGGTGGTGCTACAACGCCGTTAGTCACCCATGTGACTAACAAGGCTAACTCTAACACAACTTACAAATGATACGGTCTGAGTGCTGAATACATACCGCTTAAATAACGAGAACTAAAAAATTAAGATACAATAGTGTAACATGATACAAATAATAATAATCCCATGTCTTAATTCTACCCCACCTACACTCGGTCGGGTAATCTCTTCTTTCTCCAGGTACCTGAAAAATATAGCCATCAAAATGGCTCAGCAAATAATGCTGGTATGAAAGCGTGCAGCCCATAAGCTAGCTCTCCACACACAACTACTTGGTCGTAAGCATGCAATTCATTTTTATCAAACACTGAAAACATGCATCATATATAATTCACACAAGAAGCCATACAAGGTCAATAACATCACAATGAGAAACATGACAACAGAGGTCAAGTTAGTAATTTAATTTTGGATCGGGTATGAAAAACCCTTTAGACGAGATAAGACTCTTGCGTTAATGGTTGGGTAATAAATCCCGTAGGAGAAAACGTAGTCTACTCTCGTACTTAAATATAGGTGTGGGTATCATACCCTAGAGAGAATGAAATCTTTCTCTCAACTTCAGAATTATATGTGGGTATCGTACCCTCAAGAGAATGCAGTCCTTCTCCCCGCTTAAAATTTTCCGGTACTAACCCGGTGAGTGGACAAAGTCTACACCCAAAACCACCGTCATGACGTATACTGTATTGAGGACGACCTGCGACAGGTACAGCCTCCATAATTGCATGCATGGCCAGAAACATCTGGGCTCCTCGCTTCTCGTAGCATTGAATATGTTAGACGTTACACAAGGACGTTAAACAAGCACACTATTGTGTATTGTCAGTTGTCATGTTTTAGGACAACAACGCTGTTTATAAAGGAAGTTAGTGAGAAACTTGAGAGTACAAGTTCTCGGTATAATAATACGTAGGTATTTAATCCATTGGTAATGTAGAGTTGCATGCATGACACATACACGTTATAGTTAGTATCGTTCATGCACATAAAATAACACAACAGTGCATAGAATAATCACAACGATACACAAACGCAAGTGCAACATATTACATGCAATTATCTTGGTCGTTATTTCACACAACAGATAACACACAAGCCGGTGTAACCATTTAGCAAACAGGTTGCAAGAATCCATACCATTCACCAAAGATTGTACTCGATTAATTCCCGGTCAACGTCAAGCCAATAAAAGTCCTAAAATAGGATTAACTAAGAGTGTTAATTTATGTTACTCTCGTATAATAATTTTATCGTATCATGAAATGTCCTCGTATTCATTATTTCATGTGAGGTTTATTTTTAACGCTTAGATAATTTCCTTTAACCTCTTACCCTTATTTATGTTTAAGGTTTATTTATATATTAAAAACTGTAGTCTTTTCTTTATAAGACTTTTATTGTATGGTAATTTTTTTTAATCACCTCTATGATTTCATGTATAACTCCTTTATTCATTTTCTTTTTAATTTATTTAAACCTTAAATGTACATAATTATACACATGTAATATTTATGATACATGTTTATATTTGTCTAAGTAATATTACAACTTAATAAATTCCTTACGTTTTCAAATAGTCACTCAAGGACTTAGGAATTTCCAAACTTTATAATTACAAACTAACTCCAAATTGTATTATTCCTTTACAAATAAATTACTTGTACTTATATAACATATAGTTTTAATTTCATAAATCCTTAAATCATAATTTTCTTTTCTATTTCCACCAAATATCCATATAAGACCTAATAACATTTTTATTTCCAATGAACACCCTTATACTTTCGGTTATTACAATATAACCCTGTGAGCCTCGATTTTTAAACCCTACCCTATGTTGATTAAGATTGATTAGGATCTAGTCGGGTTTTAGGTCCACTTATAACCTAAGATTAATAACTATGTCGTACAACATTAATTATTAAAACATAAGCTAGCTCACTTGAACCTTATGAGTCGCCACCTAATTTTAACCTAGATCAAATTAGGAAAGGAGAGTTTGGGTTTGGAGCTTGATATTCGACTTAATTAGGGTTCAATTACTTTCATTACCCCTAGAAGTCGTTTTTCCTCTACTTAGTTTAATTACGGCTTATTACGAGTTGTTTTAACCTAAGTGCGCGAGCTTCTGTTTTTTTTATGTTTTTTAGCATTTTTTGACTGAAAATAAAAGTGAAAGTTGAAATTACCTAAACTAGGGTTTCGGAGGCAGAATTAGGTAAAATTTTGTTTCCGTCCGTGACTACGGACCTAATGTCCGTACCCATGGACCCTAGTTAATCTATGTGGACGTAAAAGTCGAATTAAATGGAAAACGAAAATTTGATAGAAAAACCTAAAATTTGAAAAATTTAAAATCCCACCACCGTCTGTGGGTGTCCGTGACCACGGACAACCCATTCGTGGTCCCGGACCATGCGTCTGAGGTCATAGACCACCCACGGATAGGGGCTTTCTGGTGGTTCCCGACGGTGTTTTCGGCTCAAAATTTATGGGCGTGTTCCTTGAAAGATTTACAAGATGTTAGTAATCAAAATATTTCAATTTGAAGTTAGAATAATGACGAAACTTAGCAAACAAGTTAAAGGGCAGAAGCAATGAAAAACACTAACTCAGGAGCCAAAAAGGTTCGGTTTGTTTCCAAATTTTCACAGAGAATTAATGAAGTCGAGGGGAGTTAGAAAACCTGAATTATAAGCTGTTTTGCCTTCAGATTCGAGGTGTTTCTTCACGTCGGGATTCTTCGGAGGCCTCGTTGATGGCGGATCCGGAAGAAATTCGAACCGAGCTTCTAACTCCTTGTTGTTCTTGATGTTCTTCACGCTTTGGTGGTATTTTGGTGAAGGTTTGATGATTTTTGATGTTGTGGGAGTTGGAGAATGTGTTTAGATGATGATTTTGAAAGGTTTTTGAGTGATTTCGATGCCCGAGTATTGAAAAACGTGAGAGAGTTGTGACGGCTGGGTTTCTTGGTTGCTTAGGGTTCTTGAGGTTCTGATTTGATCATGGGATAAGGTTCCTTATATAGACTTCCTTAAAGATAGAAAAATCTGGTAAAAATCCAAGATTTACTAACGTTTTAGCTCAAGGGCTTCTAAAAGAAAATTTGATTATGAAATTTTAAACATGGGTAAAGGATGATATTTCTAATTTTTCTAAAGTGGAATTGAATTTTTTGGATATTGGAATATTTTTAAATTCAATTTCTCGTCAGATTCAATCAGAAATTGCTAGAAAATTATTGGAAATTTGAAAAATCAAAATTCTAACCCCATTATGCCCAAAATGTCATCCTCTATCATGGGTTAAAATTTCAAAGCATTTTGAATTGATTTGACCCTTTGTTGGAGGAGAGAGAAAGCCTATAGGGGGCTTAGGAGCCTTGAAAAATTACGAAAATGCCCCTGGAGATGACTAAATTGTCCCTAGTACTCTGAAATGTACCGATCGAACACGGAACCCTCACTACTTGACCAAAATAGCCTATTAGTATAGACTCTCTTCCGAGGGGGTTAAAATTTTGGGTATAACAGATTGCCCCCCGTCAACTAGTCTTTGTAATGGAAATGAAAAGGCTAGTTGATGCTTGAGTGATACCCCAAAATTTTGGATCTTAAAAGACCCCGCGTGCAGTTGATAACCAACAAATTGTGTTGAGCAGTTCTAAGGCGTTGACTACCTATGAGTATAGTGGAAGGATGTCGAGCGATTCTAAGGCGTCGACCACCTAAAGATAAAAATGAAGTAATGTTGGACTATTCTAAGGCCTCAACTACCTATAATGAGATATGTCAAGCTATTCTAAGGCGTTGACTACCTATGATGAATGAAATTATGTCAAGCTATTCTAAGGCGTTGACTACCTATGATGGATGAAATGATGTCAAGCTATTCTAAGGTGTTGACACTGGTGGAACGCGACCCATTAATCACGGTCCAAAACCGTGTATAATTACGGTTCTGGACCGTAATTTACGCGGGCGTCAATAAAGATGGCGTTTCTTTAATTACGGTTTAACACCGTAATTAAAGGCCCTTTTCTGGCCCGCGTGTCATTGACTTTACATTACGGTTATTTGTAGAACCGTGATCTAAAGTCCTTTGGCGCGCGCGAACCAAAGGACTTTAGATCACGGTTTTACAAATAACCGTAACGTAAAGTCGACACTTTAGATGACGGTTCTGGCAATAACCGTCATCTAAAGCCTTTTCGCGCGCGCGCCCAAAGGACTTTAGATTACGGTTATTGCCAGAACCGTCATCTAAAGTGTAGTTTTTTTTTTAATTTTTTTTAATTTTTTTACAAATCTACACAATTGCAACAGAGAGAGAATTGTAACAGATAAGCAGCAGAGGGCAGAAACTGCACAATTGAACCACCTGAATCAAATACCAACAACAACAAATTCATTCTCTGCGCACAATTGCAACAGAGATAACATCTAATAAAGCACCAGATCGAAAATCTGTAACATATTCAATCTGTTACACAATTGCAACAGAGATAACATCTAATAAAGCACCAGAACGAAAATCTGTAACATATTCAATCTGTTACAATTGCAACACAGATAACAATTGCAAATTCATTTCTGCGCACAATTGCAAATTCATTTCTGCGCACAATTGCAACAGAATATACAATACAACAGCTAGAATCTGTTACAGCAGCAGCTAGCATAATTCATTACAAACAGAATCAGAGCAACTAACAAAAATATAATCTGTTACACAATATAATCTGTTGCAGCAGCAACTAACAAAAAATATATGTTACAGCAGCTAGCTAGTCTACCACTGCATTCTCATAAACATGGCTGCCATGCTCTCTCTGACATGCAACAAGTCGGCGTAAGCATAAGTCTTGTATGGCATAATGCTCTTTAATCTGCAACAAGAAAAGGAATGGAACACATAATGAGATTAAGATAAAGACACAAAAAATCTGCCGAAAGAATTAAATACAAGACAGCGTTCGTATTACCTTGTCTTTATCATTCCTAAAACTTGGGAAGTACCCGCAGAACTCGTACATATACCGCATCACGTAGTACCCGCAACTCTTAGAATCCTTTTGGGTAGGGCACTAAATCACCAAAATTCACAAATGTAAAACAATTGTACAAATATAATAGCAGCACGAATGAAATACATGAATTACCAAACCTTGATGTAATCGACGGTCAAATCACCAAACTCTCCCTGAGGGGTTTTTTGTAACAACTGTTACATATATTAACAAAAGCGTTTAGCAAAATGAACAAGTACATTAATTTTGGTTCAAAAAACTTACAAACAATTAAATAGTAATAAAGACTTACTCTTTGATTAAGTCCTCAGTGTGGAATTCTGTCCACTGCCCTAGTGGATCTAGAACGAGCAGAGTAGCGGTGGCAGCGCAGAATATAAACAAAGCCCAGTGGTGGCTACAATGTCAAATACAAAATGAAATGAGAAATGAAGGTAAAAAAGTTAGCTAATTAGTATGTAATTTTATATTAGAACTCACGTTTGGTGATACGGCATTAGAATGAATAACTTGTTCTGTTGATCATAACATTGAAGACATGAGTCATGTATTCACAAAACCTCCCCGGGTCCCTAGTGACTGAGTCATACGACAAACGCTCCGGGCACACCGCAGTAACGGAGGTTGTTTCCTTCTCAGCACATCTCTCAAGCAGACATCTATTATATCACATGTACTATAAAAAGTTAGCCAATGCAACTTCATAGATACTTATTCTATATGTTTTTACAGTATGAGGAAAGAACACTTACTTTAGATAAGCTTGAATAATGTTAATGTTCAGATAATCTCCACACATCATCTCTCTGATGTCCTCAAAGTTGATTGCCGTCATCATATCTTCTTCGTAGTGAAACATCTCCTTTGGAAGCGTCATCATGAAGTTGTTAATTTGAGATGACTTCAAAATGATCTTGTCGTAGAGATTCATCTGCTTGGCCCCCAAAACATTAACAAGTTTTTGTGGCAGTTCGAGCTTATTTTTAGGCGCCTCAGAAGTCCTGGTGCGACAGAGTGTGACAGGCAGGAGGCAAGAATGTGCGTTTTCCACGTTCTTGCGGGCCAAGCTCTGTGCGTATGCCCAACTCAATTAAATCTTTTCTTCCTTTCAAATGATCCTTTGTCTTTCCTTTTATGTTCAAAAGAGTGCTGGTGATACTTTCACCCACGTTCTTCTCGACATGCATCCCATCGATACAATGTCTAACCTCCAGATGCTGCCAGTACTCTAGTTCCCAAAATATTGATTTCTTTTTCCAGACACTTTTTTCACCACTTTTGGTTCGGCCCGAAGTTGTTCACAATATTATCCAACTTTTTGTAAATCTCTTTACCTGTCAAAGGCTGGCGCGCCATGCTGTGATCAGTTTTCCCATCGAACTCTTTCGCCATCTTTCGATACTTATGTCCTTTTGGAAGCATCTTTCGGTGGCCCATATACACGGTTTTCCCACTATGTTTCAAGCGAATGCTACAAGTGTTTTCACCACAAATCGGACACGCCAACGCCCCCTTGATTGAATAGCCTGAAAGATTACCATAGGCGGGGAAATCATTGATTGTGCAGTACAACATAGCACGCAAATTGAAGTCCTCTTTACTGAATGAGTCGTAAACCGTAGCCCCTTCATTCCACAAGAGTTGTAGATCCTCTATCAAAGGTTGTAGGAATACGTCAATTTTGTTGCCCGGTTGCTTTGGACCAGATATTAACAAAGACAACAAGATGTGTCTTGGTTTCATGCATAACCACGGCGGTAGATTGTAAATAACCAAAAGCACAGGCCAGGTACTGTGTATGCTACTCAAAGTACCGTAAGGGTTCATCCCATCCGTGCACAAGCCTAGCCTTAGGTTTCTCGGTTCGTTACCAAACTCAGGAAATTTTACGTCTATGTTTCTCCACTGTGGTGCATCAGCGGGATGTCTCAATCTGCCATCCTTTTTCCTGTGAACTGAATGCCACCGAAGATTCTCTGCGTCTTTCTCAATGGAGAACAAACGTCTGAACCTTGGAATGATGGGCAGGTACCACAGTACCTTAGCTGGTGAACCTTTCTTACTACCGTTGATGTGAGTTTGTTGTTTCTTATACCGTGACGCTCCACATGCTGAACAGCTTTCAGCAAATTCATCCGATTTCCAAAACAGCATGCAACCATTTGGACAGCATGAATTTTCTGGTACCCCATACCCATTGGGCACATCATTTTTTTGGCTGAGTACGTAGTCATTGGTAAAACGTTGTCCACCGGAAGAACGTATTTCAATAGTTCCAGGAGGTCAGTGAAACTTACGTCGCTCCAGCCATGTTTCGCTTTCAAGTTGAATAGCTTGAGGATGACACTCAACTTGCTTAACTTTGTAGGGTCACACCCGGGGTACAACGGTGTTTTGGATGAATCCAACAAATTTTCATGCTTGTCTGGTGTGTTAGAGTAATGTCGTTCCACATCTTCGAGCATAGTCTCATGTCATCATCCCAGAAATCTGGCTCAACGTTCCCTGTAACGTCTTCTGTGTCACCAGCAACTGTATCATCTCCCAAGTTCTGTTTCTGTGTTTGCCTGACCATTATCCCCTTCGTCAGGCTTAATAACATCGAACACACTCTGACCATGCCATCGGATTATGTCTTGGAAATCTTTTGTAAACCGCGGCGGATCAGATGTTCCTTAATTGTTTCAACGCCGCGATATCTCAGATTGTTTTGGCAGTCGATACACGGACAAAATATGTATCCCTTGTCTGTAGGTTTCAGATTGTTCGCCAACACCGTGCATAACTTATCAACTCCTTCTAAAAACTTGTCGTCCAAATTTCCGCTGTAAATCCACGAACGTTCCATCTCCTTCTAGCTATTTATATGACGGCAGCCATTTCATACCGTCACCCGTGGCAGAGTCTTTACACTTTTGTATCTTATCAACCTAAATCCATCCATGACTATTAAATCCCACCGGTGAACGTGTTTTTAATATGTAATTTATTGAAAATTTCGGCAGCATCTCCTACAGTTCTTCAAATGCACGATATTATGATATTAATCAATAATATATGCATTCGAAGAACAATAAAGAGATACTGCTGAAATAATCAATAAAGTACAATTAAAAACACATTCACACCCTAGGCGTGAGATTTAACAATCATGGACAGTCCCGACAGGGACTGCCGAAGATATACCTCTATTAGGTATATCTTGGGCGGATAACTATGTTTGGTAGTTTGTCAAATATTATATGTATATATGTAAATCTTACCTCTGGTAGACGATTAGCCGATGCTAAGACGGTTGAGGTCGGAAGCCAAAATAAAGTCGTAGTCCTGATGCATAAATGAAAAACGACAACATTAGAATTCATCAAAAAATCAAGGTTAAATGCTAGCTAAACCGCGGAAAAAAATCGACAGCATCTCCCCTATATTTCTAACGTGTCCAAATCAGTTTTATCAAAGTCAGATTTGCACGCATTAAACAGAGAGCATCTGGCATAGCAGATTGAGCAGTTGAAAATGAATACAGCAGTTTACAGAGAGCAGTTTACAGAGAGCAGTTGAAAATGAATCAAACAGAAAGCATCTGGCATAGCTTGTCGGTAATACACTATTATGTATTTTGTAATACTAAATGCTAAGAATAAATAAATACATCAGTTTACAGTTTGGTTTGCAAAATTACCGTTACTAAGCACCGAAGTGGGCAAGTAGTGTAGAAATCAGCCCACGAACTAGGTTGCAATTAACGGTGAATCTGGGCACAAATATATGAACAAGGTTAGAACATTTGCAATTACACTCTCAGGATTAGATACAAACGAGGTACTTAGAACTTGCAATCGAAATGCATGTATATGAACAAAGTAAGGAAAAAAACGACAATCAATCGATCCCATACCCAATACGCGACAGAGACGTCGACGGTGAGACCAGTGGTAGATGGGTGGTGACCGGCGGCGATGGGAGTGACAAAGGTGGTGGGAGCGACGGCGGCGATGGCCGTTAGCAAGGTGACGGGAGAGAGGAGGCGATTTCAGTGAGGAAGATAGCGCGAAAGAGAAGAAGAGTTACTGTGAGTAGAGTGTGCAGAGTGTAGGCAAATGTTTTAATGGACTTTAGATTACGGTTTACATGTAAACCGTAAACTAAAGTCGCACTTTACATGACGGTTCCCAAACCAAACCGTAATCTAAAGTGTAACGATATTTTAAAAAAAAAGCGCGATAATTATTTGGCATATGTTGGGTTTCAAACATAGGTAACACATTAATATAAAGTTTTTATTAATCTAAAATACACTGGTAAAACGACGTCGTTAAATGTAATCTAAAGTGTAACGAAATTAAAAAAATAGCGCGATAATTATTTGGCATATGTTTCAAACATAGGTAACACATTAATATAAAGTTTTTATTAATCTAAAATACACTGCTAAAACGACGTCGTTAACTGTAATTTAAATACTTCGCGCGGAGTCGAATAAATCAAATTATTTGGCATATGTTTCAAACATAGGTAACACATTAATATAAAGTTTTTCGTTAAGGGCAAACGACGTCGTTGACTATCAGTCGGAGGTTGGCGCGCCTTTTTTAGGAGGGACTTTAGATGACGGTTTTTAGTAAAACCGTAATCTAAAGTCCGTTGACCGTAAAGCGCGCGTCAACACGGGACTTTAGATTACGGTTTTACTAAAAACCGTCATCTAAAGTCCCTCCTAAAAAAGGCGCGCCAACCTCCGATCGATTTTTGATTACGGTTAATTCAATCATCGTCGCTAATTAATTCCGGCCTTCCTATTAATCACGGTGTCTGTTTAAGCCGTGATTAAACCACCGTCATTAAAGCCTCGCGTTCCACTAGTGTGACTACCTATAATGAATGAAATGATGTCAAGCTATTCTAAGGCGTTGACTACCTATGATGGATGAAATGATGTCAAGCTATTCCAAGGCGTTGACTACCTAAAGTGAAATAAAGTATGCCGAATATTTTAAGGTGTCGGGAACCTGTAATGCAAATGTAGATGTCATGCAAAAGAAGATGATATGATATGCTGATGATGCTCGGATGCTTTTGGGGACCGATACCCGTTCCAATGCTCCTGGTTGGTATACTATGGGACTTATTGCCTATGCCCACCAACTGGGGTGCTGGGATAACTTCTAGATTACCAAGGGGACTTATTGCCACTACCCACTAGTTGTTTCTCCCAAGAAGTTGACATGAAGATGGGGACTTATTGCCTCTGCCCCGCCAACTTAGATCACGCTCTGTCTTGTACTTGTCTCGCACTGAAGATGATACTAGGTCTCGTACTGGTCTCGCACTGATGATGACGCTCGGTCTCGCACTGATGAAGATGATGGGTCTCGCATTGAAGAAGATGCATGGTCTCGCACTGAAGGAAATGATGGGTCTCGCACTGAAGAAGATGCATGGTCTCGCACTGAAGGAAATGTTGGGTCACACACTGATGAAGATGGTGGGTCTCGCACTGATTCTAGGTCTCGCACTGAATGAAAATGCTAGGTCTCGTACTGAATGACACAAATGCAGGGTCTCACACTAATGAAGATGGTGGGTCTCACACTGATTCTAGGTCTCACACTGAATGGAAATGCTAGGTCTCGTACTGATTGATGAAAATGTAGGGTCTCGCACTGATTTTGGGTCTCGAACTAAAAATGAGTTAGGAAGATAATGGTCTCATGCAAATGATGAAAACTGATTACTGGAGTGCCAAACATGGCAATTATGATAAGATGTATGCAATCAAAATATATGAAAGATCCTCGTTCAAAAGAGGAAACTGCTGGAAAAGGTGTCAAACTTGGCAATGTTGAGGTGTTATGCAAAAGTTGTAAAATGCAACTAAAGTGTTTGTCGGAAGCTTGCCCAAAAAAAGGAACTGTTGAAAAATGTGCCAAACATGGCAATGCTTGAGAAAAACTCTGCTGAAAAAGGAAAGTGAAATGATCATTTCCTGACTAAAAATTTCATATCTGCAATTTGTTTCTTAAAAAATGAACATGCCGTTGGTGGAAGTGTGTGGTGTTTGTTGTGATAGACCTGAGATTGGGCTATGATTTTGGATGGTGGTCAAGGTTATGACGGGCCTGATGTTTTTGTGAAGGTAACGCCAATGACGGGCTTGAGAGAGTGTGTGTGGTGGTAAGGACTTATGTGTGCCTGTGGTGGGATAGTGGTGCTCAAGCTTTGGGTTTCAATTGGTGTTGACATGGCAATTGTCGGAACCAACAATTGCCCCCAGTATTTTTTCCTTAGGACAATCTGAGCTAGAGTTCATGGAAATCGGTCGGAACGATCGATTGCTCCCAGTATTTTCTTTGATTAAACGTGCGAACGAGTCTCGTCCTCACAAGGTCAAGGCTTATGTTTTGATGTGGTGCTTCCTAACCTACACACGACGTGTTTGGTGTTTGCACTCATTTCTCGCTCATGGTCATAACTTTTAGACCATTGAATTCGACATTTGATGGATTTACGCATTTGATCTGTTACTTTCACGTGATTGGACACACAACTATCAAGTCGGAAGTCTTTAAAGCTTATAGCGTGGCCATGGGGTGTGATGAAAGACAACGGGACCATGGAGAGATATTTTAGGTTTGTGGAACCAAAGGGGTGACCAAAGCTGCACCTTATGTCTTCTCTTGGAATCATCTTCCATGTCTTGAAGTCGTCTAGCTGCTTCATGTTGACGTTGTTTTCAAGCTTCTGGACTTGGACTTTTGAAGTCGTCCTTTACACTATTTCTCCTCTTTTTGTCATTCGGATTTCCTCGAGGCATTTTGGGGTTGCCTCTTTGTTTTATCCTTTCTTGACTTTGCCTTCGGGGTTCTTGTGTTTCCCGGTTCTGGGCTTCGAGAGATGTTTTGATGTGAGCTCTTTAGATCTTGTGTCACTCTGGGACCATTTACGGATCACTTCGTCATGCTGATAGCGGCGTTGCTTCTTTGAACTAATGAGAATGTTATTTGAGAGTCTGACTCGTCGCTTCCTTTGGTCACCGGGTCGGACATTCATCATTGGCTGGGTTATTTTGTGGAGTTCATAATATCGAAAAAGGATATATTAAAGGCTCGGCGGGGGTGCCTAGTGTTTAACGTCGGGGTTCACAAGCTTTTGGCTATGTGGTGCTGTACCTAGGTGCTTCATCATTTCTGATAGTTGTGTATCCGATCTTTGTTACTTTTTGTAGGTCTGGGAGTAAATTTACAAATTATCTCCTTCGGTCGAAGTTATGCCGTTTACCTCACCTTTGAATGTGGTCTCACCGGAGTCGTGTAAAAATGACATGCTCATTCACTCATGGTTTTTCCGCTCAAGACACTCTCGCGAATTTCACTTAGAGACTAGTTCACACGCTTAAACGAAAGATTAAAGATGACAATCCTGAACTCAGATTGCCCCCAGTATTGACCTGGGGTTTATGATAACACTTAAACAGATGTGGATTTTGGAATGCTTTGTGGATATTATGGGATAGTCTATGGTGTGAGGACGGACATGTTCACCCTTTTAGAAACAAAAGACAAGTCGTTCTATTCCATAGTCGGGAAATGATTATTCTGTGATCCCTTAAAAAACAATTTTTTGTTTTTGTTTTGTTGAATGAATGCACAAAACATTACGAAAATAGAACTATGCTCTAAGTCACGAATGAAAAGATAACTTCAAAAGTTGTTCTCTAAAATGATAAAGGAAGCTAGCTACCATAAAAGTTAGAAGAATGATTGAGAAAAGAAAACTACTAAATCGGGAAAACTTCTGAAATAGTGATGTTGAATAGTCTGATGCTAACGTGTTGAAGACTCGAGTTGTTGACCGTCGGGACGCCATTGACCATGATTGTCTTCCTTCCAAACTTCGAGTAGGCCCTATAAAATGTCTGAACTAGGGATGCCTATGACTTATGTAGGAAGTAACTGGGCCTGAGTCTTCGCCAAACGGAAAGTGAAGTGCATAGATTAGAGTGATTCCTAGACTAGAACGAACATGTTGGCCTGAATCCCCTTAATCCAGAAATTGAGCAAACAAGCTGAAGGAAATCACATGGACCGTGAATGGGCCACTAGGCCAAGAGATAAGCCTTGAAGCCTAAGATTTGTTTAATTCTCTTGTTGGGCCTTGAAGCCGGAAACTGGAATGAATGAGTTATGCAAACTATCTTGGATTCAAATGTTTTATGGGCCGAAATTCTGGATTGAGAGCGAAGCTCATGGGCCAAAACTATGAATTGGTCTATGGGCTCAAATGGAATGAGTTATGAGTGTGGTACTTGGGCTAGAATGATTGCTCTATATGTGAACTGGAATTTGGGCCGAGTGATTTTGGTTGGGCCTAAAAGATGACACCTAGATCTAGGTTTTTGGGTTAGGGTCATGATAAGAAGTCTACCTAGACTAAAATGAGCCCTTGGGCCGGAAAGTGTTTAGGCCTGAAGTAAAGCACATGAGCTGGAATGGTCCCTAAATCACAAGTGGGTCTAACTTTATTTGGGTCAGAGAAGATGGTTTCTAAGCCAAAAAAGGTTTTATTTTCAGGACTTGTGAGTTATTTCAAGTTCAGGTGAATTTCTTTTTATGGGCCTAGAACTAATGAGATAGTTTAAATTGGGCCGGAAGAAAAATCACCTAAGTCTAGGCTTTTGGGCCAAAGCCCGAACGACTCACATGTTAAACCAGACAGGGCCTTTGGACTGCAAACAAATAGAGCTGCCAATTCGGGTTGGGCTAGGTTGATGTAGGAGAAGTTCCTATCAATCTCTAGGCTGGGTAGTGGGCCGATCATACAAGCAAACAAGGCCCACACAAATTAAACATGTCCTCACTAGACGTTTAAGTCAAACCGGGTATGGATCGATCTTGAGAGGTGCTTGAGGCATGGGCCCAGGTCACCACAAAGGAATAGGGCTTGCACGCTATTCTCTTTGGGCTTCCCCACTCTTTTCACATCACCTGAAGGTGTGCGTCTACGGTCGGGTCTTTGACTGACCAAACAATGGGCTAGGTATGGGCACTGCTAGGAAAACGCTTAGGGCTGAGGCCCAGATATTAAGGGGATGTGGTTAGACGACATCCTCCTCTTTTCCCCCGCTTATTCACATCACCTAGAAGGTGTGAGTCCCTGACAGGGGACCCTCAAATAGGTCCCGGGGTGAAATCGGTTTATGTGGACCCTCGCTCTCACATGATGCAAAGGTGCAGAAATTTAAATTGCGCACAAAATGTAACACCCCAACTGTTAAACTCGTCATTACCTCAAAAACTGTCACAAATTGTCCTTACTCACGCAGCGGAACTCTATTACAACGAAGGGTGATACAATGCCGTTAGCCACCCACGTGGCTAACCAGGCCTACTCAACTACAGCATCGGTCTGATGGACCGGAATAACCAAGTACTCAATACAAACATTACTCATTTACTTCTAACCGAGTCTCATACAATACAGTTCTCCATTCCGTTCTCTACTATACCGAGTCTACAATATACGGATGCCGATAACATATTCGGTCTTACACCTCATTCAAGTACACAAGTAATTAAAATCTAACTACCCATGCTAACCATCGACCCCGTCCTACTCTCGAACGGTATCATCTTCGGTGTACCTGAAAAATAAAAACGATGCCCCTAGGGGCTCAGCTTACGCTGCATAGGAAATTCACATACCCCACGTGCTAACCGGGGTACGCCGACTACTTTTGTCGAGAGCATGGAGTTCATTTTAGCTCAACCAACATGCATATAATAATACATTATATATGTACACTACACAAGGATTCAACAATCAATCCTGGGATACAATCCCTAAATAACATAACAAGGTTGTTAGTTGTATCAATCTACTCTTAGGCCTTGAGGGTTATACCTCGCTATGCCTTGGTTACTTATTCAATGACTCACCCACTCTCTCGGGTTGCTTATTCTTAATCTCACCCATTCTCTCGGGTTACTCATTCTTATACTCACCCATTCTCTTGGGTTACTTATACTTTATCTCACCCACACTCTTGGGTTAATTATACTTTATCTCACCCACACTCTTGGGTTACTTATACTCAAGCTCTTGTAGTTCTCGAGACACTACAGGTCTCCTACGTCACGCTTGTTCCTCTTAATACTTACTTAAGCCAAAACACATGGCTCTCGAGCATAGTTCGGCTAGCTCCCGGAACTCTCTCTTAGTTCCTACTACTTTCACATAGGTCCGACTACTCTCGGACTTCTTACATTCCCATACACTCCTCTCTCAGAGTTATAATATAATTATGTATATTAATCTAGGAGCATCTCTCTCGATGTTCCTAATGATTTGGGAACATTACTTAAATTTGGGTAATCTTAGGTTCAAGGGTCACCTTTACATTACATATACTTATACTTTCGGTTATTTTCTTATATCGGGTAGAATCCTCTTATAGGAGGTCGACCATGTCTCAAGGGAGATAAATGGTCCCTTAGGTATCTTTTACTTTTCTTATAAGTTCACATCATTGGACTAACTTCAATCCTCATGATGGAGGTTCTTTTATCTCTCCAATCTTATTTATTTCGTGGATTGTTTCAATATGGTTCTCTAACCGTTATCGGGCATTTACTCAACCCGTACATCTCTTTACATTCTAGGGAGTTCATATGTTTGTGTTATCGTTATACTTTAATCGATAGCTTGCGCGTGTTTGCATATTTCCATTGTTTATGAAACTACCCAATCTACGGGTTTCTAGTCAATCGATACTCACTATGAGTTCATCGGGGTTTTTACTTTTACCGTGTCATATCACCATGCTCGGTTCACACACGATCCTCTGATAATGTTCCAAACATTATTATTAATACTAAGCTCATACGGAACATAATTAAATGCTACTCCCGTACTTACCCCGTTATCCCGTTATCTCGGTTTTACTCTTGTTAGTTTGAGTTCTCACTTCTCAATCACTTCCAACACTTTCTTACACTTCTTAGGGCCTTTACATGTCACCAAACAAGGCCTTAACATCATCTAACATCATTAACATTCAAACCCCCATCATATGAACCCTTTAAAACACTCACGGGACAATTCTGGGGGTGGTCCAGGACTTGGTCCTTACCAAAAGTCCCGGACCTATACTTGATCAAACTCTCGGCTGAATTTCTACCATGGTCCGGGACCTTGTCCCTATCTCAAGTCCCGAACCAAGCATGGATGTTCACTCTTGGTGCAAAAATTAAGGGTGGTCCGGGACTTTGTCCAAGGACCAAGTCCCTGACCTTGCTAAAACCTGTTACAAACATGATTTTTCAGCCCCTAATCAATCCTTAATCCATACCCAATCATTCCCTATTCTTTCCACAAGTTTCCTACATGTTTAAACACCTTAAAACATGCTCTAAACCTCTTCAAATCGTAGGTTTAATTCTCTCTCAATTTCTTGCTCTAATTCATAAATTCTGCATTCTCATTTGCACTAATGCACATTTGTGCATTTTCTAACTTCTCTTGGCACTTGCATTATTGTTCTCACTCCATTTGACCATTCCAAATCATTCCTAGGCCAATGCACTTCTAAAACCCAAGTTCACTCCTTGTTTCACAAGTTCAACACTCTTGTTCATCTCAAGCCATTCCAAGACTTCCTCACACACTTATGCTACAGATGTTTTTTGCACAATTCTCCCCTTTTTGAACAAGTAATCCCATGGTGATTTTATAAGCCAAATCAATCTCCATTCACACCTAGCTAACCCTAGGTTGTACTTCACTCGAAACATCACTAAACCCACTTAGATTTCTACCGGAATTTTGCCATAGCCCGGCTACTTTTCTAACATTGCCAAAAACTCAAACCACCATTTAATTCATCCTAAAACTAACCAAACCCATAAGGGTTCTACCAGCACACAACATTTCCTCTTTACCCAAGCAAAATCTCATTAAGCACCACGCAAGGCAATAACTTAAACACTTGGCACTTAGGCCCTTAAATCAAGCATTAATTTCACAAATGTTTTCTCACTTGCATCATTACCATACAAGCACATTATTACCACTACTTAAGTGGGGTTCATTTATTTTATTAACCCATCCCAAATTCTAATACATATAGAATATACATTAGGGTTTGTTTCTTACCTTGAATTCTCTTAAGTTTCCTTGTTAATACTCTTCTCCTTTTTCCACTTCTCTTCCTTCCAAAATCGGTCAAGGAAAATCACTTGCCCAATCCTCTAGACCAATGTACCAATGGACATAAGGAGTACTAATTAGCTCTCCTAGCTTGTGAAGATAATTCATGAATCCAAAAAGAGGCTTAAGGCACAAAATTGAACATTACCTTAGGAAACCCTAGGATTGGTTTTGGCATGAATCAAAGGAGGAGCTCCAACCCACCATTGGAGACTTGGAGAATAGCTCAAAACAAGGAGAAGCAAGGCATTAAAATATGCCAAAATCGGCCAACACAAGAGGGTGAAGAAAAATGTATTTTTCTTTGGATATTTTTACCTTGGATGAAAGAGGATGCTTCAAGCTTCAAGATGGTGTGATTTTCTCTTCAAATGGCCAATACCAATGAAAATGAACTTCATCCTTTTCAAATTTTGAAAAGAGAGGATGATAGGGCTTGTTGAGAGAAACACAAATATGTGGTTATTTTTAAGTTTAGAGCTTGGGTGTAGCTTGGGCATGAGGAGGAAGTTGGAGAAGCCATGAAAGGGGGGCTTCATTTCCGTTCCAGTACAGAGGGAAAGGGAGGAGGACGGTGGGAAAGGAGGAAGGAATGAGGGAAAGAAAAGAGGAAGTGAGGGAGGAGAGATAGTAAAATCCCCTTTTCTACTTTTCCACTTTTTCTTCCTTTTACTTTTCTTTCTTCCTTTACTAGCTTAAAAGCAATAGGGGAGGCTGTTTTGACTCATAAAAACCGGCCCCCATTAGTAATATAAGTTGAGGGCGTTTTTCATCTTTTACGGAAAATGCTCGTTATTTTACCCGGTTTAGCACTATTCACTAACCGGGCCCGTTTTTTTGAATTGTTCTTGTTTCTTCATTTTTAATGGTTCTTAAGCTTCCATTAATGCTTATATATAGTTATATAATCAACTATAATTCTTACGGGTCTATTTGACCACTTAAAGTCACGTTTTTGGGTTTTCTCAAAAAAACGTGCTTTAAAACTCCGTTAGCGTCCATTATTTGGATCCGTTTTCTTCGGGAATCATCCCCATACACTAATTAGGCCTAACTAAGCCTTATGAATCCATCTTGGACCCTAAAAAGGTCATATACCTCCTATGCTCATTTAACGTGCGTTTTAGCGTTTTTCGCTTTTCAAGCGTTTTCTCTTTTCTTTTGGTTTTATTCTCTTTACCAATACTCTCTAGGCACCATTAGGCCTTTAATAATCACATTAGGATAATTTAATCACCATTTTTAAGTCCGGGGTATTAAACAAAAGTAAACAAACAATGTAATAAAGCCATAAATATTTTTCGAGTTAAGCCCTTTTTCTTAAAATTAAACAAGTTAAAATTAAGAAGTTGTCCCCAGCAGTGAAATACCCCTAACCTTTAAATAATCAAATAATGGTAAATAAATATTATCTGGGGGATTACTAAACCCTGAGAAAAGTATTTAAACACTTGGGCGTTAAAACGCACCTAAACTCCTTAAGGTAAAAAACGAGCGTTAAAGCCCGACCTTAAGCTAACAAAGTTATATAAGCTATAAAATTCATATGAAGTTAACCAAGAATCATTATATGACCTTTGAAACACAAGTCCTCAGTTAGAACTGAGTAAAAATACAAAATGCCCGGGAGTTCCCTTAAAGGCCCCTTAAGGTCCGAAAGTCCCGGAAATACTTTATTAAATAAAGTAAAGCATTACACTTCATTCTAAATGCATAATAAAACACTTTAATAAACATTTAAGATGAAGTTCTCAAGATAAATTCTCAGTTAAAGACAAAGTGCTCGGAGGTTCCCGATGAGGGCCCCATAAACCCCCGAGAGTGCCCCGGAGAGGTACCGAAGTGGCACAAACTCCAATATAAATTATTCTAAGAGTTCCTATCATTAATATTCACCATTATAAAGAGAATGCTCGAGCCACTTTTTCAAAAATACACAAAGTGCTCGGACGAATTTCTTAACGCTCCTTTTTGCCCCGAGAGTGTCCCGGTAGCCCAAAAATTGAGTTATGAGTCTATATAACCCCATATAACTCGATGTAACACCTTAACATATTATTATTGACTATAAACAATGTCAATAAACACTTGTAACTCATAGCGACTAATTATTTTCTAGAAAATCCTTAAAGCACAAAAACGCACCTTCGGGTGTCACAAAAATGCGTTTTACGCAATTGCCTTGGAATTTTTGAGGAGCCACGAGTTGATAATCTTAAAAGGGGATAAATTGACCACCTAAATCAATTAATTCCAGTACTAAATTCATAATACAAATGGGGGCGATTTTTGGGACAAAATGGTACCTAAAATCAGCATTTTTACCTTAAAACTTTCATCTTTTACCATAGTATAAATGTACCAAATAAATGCTGGAACCTATTACACATATTATTATGGTCTTAGTACAATATAATGTGATAGGAATTAAATCAATAATTAATCCCATTTGATCCCTATTACATGCGCCAGTTAGGGTCATCTTTGGACTAGTTTAACTTGAAAATTTTGCTTATGGATGCTGAATCATCTTATCACATACCATGTGACAATGTATTAAGTAAGTGCAGTCAAATAAACCATCTATTACCGTATGACCGGCAGGAAACAACAAAAAAAATAGTCTTTGTAAAGTAAAGAGATTAAAAATACAACTCGACCTACTTTAGCATTAATCTAAAACAACAAACAAAACAGCCATGTTCTATCCTAAGGGGCTATCGATAATGTGCATGAAATGGGGAGTTTGATTGCTAATTAACTAGTCAAAAGAATACACTACCTAACTAAGCATAATTCATGGTCAAATATGGACAAAATCAAATGGCCTACCTACATATATATTACCGATTTCATGTATGGAGAAAGAAGATTTGCTTGCTCTAAAATTAATCAAATAATACCCTTACCTAGCTAGCATGTTCTCTTGTCTTAAAACAACAAAAATCAATTGTCATCTATAGGCATATGCAACCGAGAATACATAGGAAAAAGAAGCCAAGATTGACATGATATTCAACTTATAAAATTCAAAGGGAACATGTACCAACTTTAGTCTTTGTCATCTTGTGTCAATTAACAACTAAGCCTCCATTATTCTTGTCAATAAGCCGAATTGGTGCTCAATTATGGACATATTCTTGAGCCAAACAAACAACTAATAAACAAAGAAAAGACTAAACAAATGGACAATTATTGTGTCAAATAATTTTGTCCTTGCCAAGTCTTATTTCTTACGTGAGTTTAGCTCATTCTTTCCTTTGCCATTCTCCATGGCCGATTGGTAAGGCTTCTTCAACCCTCTCTTTTCTTCTTCATTTGACAATTAATTCCTTAGAGCTTCCAAGCTCCATTAATGGTGTTCTAAGTCCTAACACCATTTCTATATAATTTCCTAGTTAAAACTACTAAGTCTTGAAGCAAGAAATCATCCTAGCAACTATCCAAGAAATCGCCAAGCATAGGTGTTCCAAGGAGCTTCCTAGATTCAACAACAACACAAAGAACAACAAGATCAAGTTAAGGTATATTTTCATGTTGAAAAATCCTAAATAATTACCTAAATCGTTTCCGAAAATTCTAGACTTCTAAACCTATATTCTCTTCATTATTTCATGAAGGAAAATTAGATCTACAACCATCTCAAGGTCTACCGATAATTCCTTGAAAAATTCCTAAGGTAAACTCTTGTAAAACTACTCCAAATCTTATTTATAAATCCTTGTTAAAAGTCTAACAAATGGATCTCCTAAATATGTACAAGGAAGCCGAATTCTCTTCATCAAAATAGCATTTGGAGAGCTTGGAATTCAAGGAGAAATCAATTACAAGAATTGTCTTGATTTAAGGAGTAAGTTATATGATTAAGGTTTATTAAGTTTAAGCTTGATTTAAGCTTCAAACTTTGGTATAAAAATTATGTATAACCCCTAAATAAATTAAGGCCGAAAATATTGGGTTATAATGTCAAGAAAATAATTTATAACATATAAGGTAAGATTATTACCTTAAGGTATAAATATGTGTCACAAAAATTAATTAAGATGCATATATATATAAACCGAATTATCTAAGGGTTATTTGTTCTATCTTGAGATTATAATCATTCTAAGCCATTAGCATAATTTTTAGAAGTAATATATGGCTTATATAATTTATATGTATTTATTATAAAGTATAAATCAAGTTTTAAAACTATATAGTAAAATAAAATCAAAACCGAGAATAACATGGTTTATTTGGTGATTTTCGAAATATACAAGTATATTAACTTATATTATTAATTTTGGGAGTATTAAAAATAGCTATAAGTATTTAAATGGCTAGTTCAATAAGTCATGTGGTTAAAATGTAAATTTTGTAAAGTTTGGTGTATTAAATATAATTGCTGAAAATTAAAGGGGTGATTTGGTGTATTTATGATATAATATAAGGTAAGAATTAATATTATGAATTTTGGTAAAATTTTGTAAATATTGGAAACCATGGTGTATGGCCGAGAATTACATATGAATTTATGGGCATAATAAAGTATTAATTATGAAATTAAGTCTTGGTCAAAGTGTTGACCAAAAACGTAGGATTAAATTTATTTATGACATAAAATATTAAGTTTATAAGAGTTTAAGGGTGAATAAGTAATTTATAGAAATTATTATGTAAAACCGAATTGGACAAGGGGTGGAAATGTAATTTATAGAAGTATATGGGCCATTTCGGTTATTTAAGAAAATTAAATATTAAAACTATAGTTTATAAGTTCATATGTAACTTATATAAAGTTTTGAGGTTAAATTATGAATATAAGAGGATTACATGTTAAGACCGAAAATAAATGTGGTCATTTGGTAATTTATAAAGACTAATATATTTGTTTTGCAATTTCCAAAAGTTAATGTGGATAATTAATGAATTATAAAAGTTATAAGGTTATTAGGCAATTTATAAAAGTATAAGGGTTGTCTCGGTAATTAAGGAAATTAAATAATAAAAATGAGGTTTATAAGTTGATATGTAACTTACATAAAAGTTTTGGGGTTAAAATGTAGTTATGGCAAGTATATATGGAAACCGAAAATTTATAGGATTGTTTGGTAATTTATAAAAGTTGATATATTTAAATTAGTAAAGACCAAAAGTATATGGTCATTGGATGATTTACAAAAGTTAATGTGCTCATTATGTAGTTACCGAATTTATGATGTTGGTTTTGTAATTTAATAAAGAAAGGAATTAAAATTGAGTATTATGGTATATTATGGAATATAATATAAAGTTTATAAAATAAATGTGGTTATAACAAAAGTAACCAAATCATATTGATATATGGAATAAGTGGAAATAATTATGGATATATAATTAATGAGATAAAGATATATCTTAAATTGGAAATTCATTATCACATGTGGAGATCACATAAAATAATGAACTAATAAACTATCTAGAACCACTGTTAAATAACAGGGGGAAATAAAGAACATACAGAGTTATTATACAACTAGTATAAACGCTACAGTAACAGTACGATACTATTTAGTGAATAGTTATATTAATATTACCCGGTATTGCA
Organism: Limonium bicolor; assembly: GCA_023374045.1. NCBI lineage: Eukaryota > Viridiplantae > Streptophyta > Magnoliopsida > Caryophyllales > Plumbaginaceae > Limonium > Limonium bicolor. The sequence goes on from CM041781.1 coordinate 208,761,050, forward strand.
TGTTTATATAACAGCGTACGGGAAGGAACTACTGAACAGGAATTTGTCAAGCTAGCAGTTACTTGGTGAACGGTATGTAAATTGTGTGGTCTGAATGTCCTAAGGATTATCCTAAGGTCCAGACATTGTGTGTTTAATTGTTTAAGAGCGATATCTGTGATTTTATGTATATGATGTTGTATACTGTATTGCTCAACACTGTTGCGTTTTATTTATACGCGAACGTCTTATGACTGGAAGTTTATAAACCTAAACTGGAACAAGACTAACTGACCTTTAGGTATTATTAAACCTAAACGATGGTCAACTGTTATAGTCTTAACTCAAGGGTTGGTTATTATGTCACTGACAATAAGGGCTAACTTATAAAGAGAGGAATCCAGACTGTTTCGACTTTCTGGTTGCGCATCGTGATCACTACGAGAGACTTCAATGGGGAGTCACTCAAGGGAATCCATCAGCCACATACGGGGATGGCGGAAGGCACTGCCGTTGGTGCACAGGTTCGACCGGATCGGTCTTATATTTATCCAGGGCCATAAGGTCAGCTGGTAACGGTTCCATTGGGACCTAGGGGACTATTGTCCATTAATAAGTTATTAAGGGTTGTCTTATCATGACGCCTGAGGTGGAATTTAATTGGAAAAGGTTAAGTGATTGGTTAAAGGATAAGGGCCAGGTGGCCAACTAATAAGTACAGTTTAATACGTGTATCGTGTTTGGATTATTGATGTGTGATTATTGGTTATTGTTATTGAGGTGAGATTGTTGGTTATTACTATGGATTATTGATGTGTGGTTATTGCTGTTGTGTACTATTATACATTGATGTTTACAGGTGAGTTGTTATGTGATTGTTTAATGTTTACAGTTATTACTACTGTTATTGTAAACCAGTATTTCATGTAAAGAATCTAATATCAAGATGGCTAAAACGACTTAAGGAATCTTGATGATTTAAGACTACATTTAGCATACCAGCATTTCGATTGCTGAGCCCTTCAATGGGCCAAACTGAAATACCCCAAACTTAGATATGGTGTTTAAATGATAAACTAAGATATAAGGAGGCTAAATAATGCCTTAGAAACATTAAGAAACATTTCTAATCAAAGAAAATATAAGGAAACACCAAAAGAGCAGTTTAAGCAAAAACGTGCTCTAAGCTTGGAGAGACTTGGGAGAGTACCCAAATATTGTTCTAAGACCTTAGTAATATCCTAATGGTCATTTTAAATAAATTACCAAAGAAAACCAAGCTTGAAAACAAGTTAAAACACAAAATGTGCTTTAAGGAGTCTTAAAGCACGTTTTTGAAAAATTGTCTTGTAAATGAGTTTTGAATGGCTAAATGTCCATCATTACTCTTTAATTAACATGTGTACTATATAGTATCACATTTGGAAGTCTATATCAATGGGAAATCAAAAATTTCACAACAATGTGCCTTGTTTTGTGAATAGTAAATTAATTAAACTAGTTTATAACATAAGTCAATATAAGTGAGATATTTGGTCAACAAAGACTTAAGTACCCCTTGTTACTAATGGGGGCCGGTTTCTTATAAGGTGAGTCACCACCTTCATGACTCATTAAGCAAATAAAGATTTGTAAAGCAAAAGTACTATTCACCTTTTAACATAAATATCACACTTTAGTGGTTCTCTCTCCTCACTTATTCATTCTCCTTTGTTTCCCACGGTTTTCTTGCTCTCTCTCCCTTCTCCATTAACGTGAAGCATACCTCCATGCTAGCTTCATCTAGCCTTGCACACAACTCACTCATTTTAGCTCCAAAACCAAAACAAACTACATATTCTCCTTAGTTAGCCCAAGCTCTCTCTTTCTATCTTTTCAAAACTTCAAGAGCTTCATTTTGGTGCCAAGTCAAACCACCATTAGAGGAGGAAATTCAAGTTTGGATACTCCATTGGCTTCTCCATTCTCTTAAGGTAAAGAAAGTGTAAGAAAATCTAGGTTTCCATCATTTTCTTCCTTGTCCGAAAATTTGCACTCATGGGACTCCATGTTTATGCCTTGTTCTAGCTTGTTTTCTACTCTTCAAAGGATTGAGGAGGTCCTTCTTGCTTCATATCCAAGCTTGTCTTGAGAAACCAAGGTAAAACAATCACCTTAATACCTTAAAGCACATTTTTAACCTAGGGTTTGTTCCTTAGGGTTAATGTATTATCTAGTACTCATTTGAGTCATTGGATATTGGTTAGAACATTGGCAAGGAGATATTATTGGTGACCGAGATTGAGCAAAGAAAAACCTAAGGAAGAAAGCTTTTAAAGCTTTTAAAAGAACAAGGTAAATTACTTACCTTAAGGTGTTTTATTGTTTAAGGGAATGGGATTTAGATATGTGATGAGTTTAGTGTGGAGTTATATTAGAAAGGGGTTATGTAAAACCTAGGAGAAACAATGACTATACTTGTGAACTTGTGACTAAAGAGCAAATGAGAAGAAGAGATAGTTAAAACAATGTTGAGATGAATTATAAGAAGCATTTTATTTCAATGGGAGCCTTGTTGTGTGTATTCGCAGGTTAAAGGCAAATATGTGGAAATTCAGTGGTTAAGATTATTGTCATTTAAGGGCCTAAGTGCCAAGCATTTTAAGTTTAAGCACTATATGATGATGTGGTGTGGTTTTGGTGTAAATTGTGTGTTAAGGTGTTGTGATGAGAATTTGAGTGGTATTGGTTGTTTGATGGAGAAAAACCAAGTGTTAGGATGTACTATATACTAGAGAACACATGGCAAAATTTAAAGGAGAACTTATGTGTTTAAGATATTCTAAGGGGATTTAATGACTAAGGAAGTACTAGGATGTTCTATAGGTTGTCTTGATGAAAAAGGGTGAGATTAAGGTGTTCTAATGACTTACAATGACTTAGGTATTACTATGAAGGATTTAGGAATCAAGGGAATGTAATTGAGTATTTAGGACTTAGGCAAATGTTGGTAAACAACTAGGAAGGAAATAATGTGTTGATGGATGGAAGTTTAAGCTTGTGAAGGAACTTTAAGTAAATGCATAAAAGAGTTTTAGATGGTGAAAGATGCTTGAGAGATGATGTTATAGTGGTGAGGAAAACATTTGACATAGTGGGTACATTAGGTATGAACCACCACCTAGAAACCTAGTGGAAAACATTACAAGTGTTAGCATTATTACAAGGAAAATGCATAATGACTAAGGTGAATCTTGGTGAATGATTTCATGTGTTTAGAGGAGGGCTTAAGGTGTATTTGAGGTGCCCAAATGAAGTTATAACATATTAGGATATATGAGGAGAAGTTTGGAGTTAAAAGAGAATTTAGAAACAAGGTTCTGGAGCCGACCGACCTTAGGACCGGACTTGCAAGGTCGGTAGAGCTCAAATTACACTACCGGAGAAAGTTTCTGGAATCGACCGAACATAGGACCGGACTTGCAAGGTCGGTCGGGCATGTATTTTGTACGGTAATAAGTCTCTGGAATCGATCGAACATGGGACCGGACTTGGCAAGTTCGGTCGAGCTTAAATTTCCCTCGGGGAAACTCTCGGGAATGGACCGACCTTGGGACCGGACTTGCAAGGTCGGTCGGGGTAGAATTTTCAAACGGTAAAGTGTTCTGGAATGGACCGACCTTAGGTAAGGTCGGTCGGAAGTTCGGTCGGGCCTAAAAATAAAAAAAAAGAAATTTTGAATTCTAAGAATGGTAATAGGTAATAAGGTATACCTTTGGTAGGGTGGTAATGATTGGGACCCTAAGAACTTAAGGGATTAAGTAAAGTTAAGTTAAGTATAAATTTTAATGTTTAAAGTTAAGTTTGTAAGCTAAGTGGCAAAGACTTGAGAGGATTATTGAATGGGAATCCTTAGGGACTAAGTGAGTTAAGTAAGGTGCAAATAACTAATGACCTAAAAATGAATAAATGTTTTAGGTTTGTGAATTGGGACCCCGAAGAAGGTTAAACAAACAACGATCGACGGTGAACGGTACAATCCTTCTTGTGACCTGCTTGCTAACGAGGTGTCCCTCGGCTTGTGTGCTATCTGTTTAATTGCTATGACTAAAACAAGATAAAGCATGCAACCGGTTATATTTGTTCTCGTTGTGTACGTGTTATATTAACACTAACCCGCGAGACTTGAGATTGTTACTAACCAAGTTTAGTACATACTGAGTTAAGAATGAGAATTAAGTTTGGTGGTTGTTGGTTAATGCCCGTTAAGGCTTAGCTAGCACATGGTGATTAAGACTTCTACTAACTGGACTTGAGTGAGGAAACCCGGGACCGATCTCCGGTCATGCATGCTAAGGAAAAAGGGGGACGGTATCTGAATCAGATCCGCCCTCCGCTTAAGGACTTGTCTTCGGACTTGTAGCCTAGGGCCGGTTGCCGGCTCAGCTACGCTGGACTCCCGTCCAGAGTAGGTGGCATTAAGATGGTGCGATGGGATCACCTAAATCCCAGGTTCGAATTAAGCTACAACCAATCCCTTCCAGGAACGGTTTGTAAACTGAGAATAAGTTGAGATTAAGATTAAGGTAAGGTAAGGAACTGAGATTAAGGAAATGAGGACTAAGGAGGGGGTTACTAACCCACTTGATAAGGGAACGCTTGAGTCGTTCATTGTTTGTGAACTATATATGTTCATCTGTGATTATTGTTATTGCACTTCATATTATGCTTGTGTATGTAATCAATTTCCATGCTATCGACAATTAGTCGTCGTAGCCCCGTTAGCTTGGGGGCCATGAGAGGGTGTACCAGCATTCGTGCTGACCCCCTCGGGGGCTATTTTTACACTTGTAGGTAAGAGACCCATGAGGACGCACTACGAGAGTAGGAGCGGTTAGACTTAGGGTGGGATGTTTATTTTGAGTTCGGGATGCGCCTGTGCACCCGACTGTTTATATTTAAACTGATGTAAGGTTGTGATTATGTCTAAGATATTTGTACTCGGTTGGTTGTGGCATTATGGATGGCGATGTTATGGGTTGGATAAGTATTTTGGTTAAGTATTGTAAATGTTAAAGCCGGTATATTCTAGCGATCAGACCGTGGCAAGGTCAAGGTGTTTATTATCTCCGCTGCGACATGCTCGTTTAAGTGTTCAGTTTTGCGATAACCACGATTGGCTTTGGATGGGGTGTTACAAAAAGTGGTATCAGAGCGTAGTTACGCTCTGATCAAGAAATACCGGATATGAGTAACCACTGAGTTAGGATATAAGTTAAGGAATAAGTGATGGGTTAAGTGAGAAGTTAGAGTGAGTAGAGTCAGATGACCACTAATAGTGTGGATCGTCTTACCGTCTGCGGACGTTATAAATTCACTAACCGAAACAGTGGTGAATACGAATCTAATGTGAGTTATGCTTGTTCAGATGGCAGGACGTCCTAGGGGAAGCCGAGGCCGCGGCCAGGGTGAGGATACTTCAGGAATACCTGGAGGGCAGACGATCGCAGAGATCGTATCGCTGCATTTGGGCATATGGGCTACCAGCCCAGTGTGGGTGCACCACCTCCACCGCCACACCTAGGGAACCAAACTGGGTGAAGAGTCTTGCAGATCTTCGACCCGCGCACTTTAAGAGGGAGACCGATCCCGCCAAGCTTGAGGCGTACATCTCCGAGCTGGAGACCGCCTTTGAGACCCTTGATGTCCCTGCTGGGATCAAGGTGCGTCTAGCTGCTTTCTATCTGAAGGGGGCGACAGGCGATTGGTGGAAGCTGGTGAGGGCCGAGCATGTGGCCAATCCAGAGTTCGGCTGGGAGCAGTACACCGCCTTGCTACGAGCAAAGTACTACCCCGCCCATGTCCAGACGAAGAAGCGCTTACAGTTGGATGCGCTTAGGCAGACGGACAAGATGATAGTGGACGAGTATTACTCAGAGTTCACTGCCTTGCTCCGTCTTCTGCCAGGTCTTGGATATTCTGACCAGATCCTGGTGGACCGCTTTTATGGCGGGCTTAGCCATCGACTCCGCTACGGCATGGGGCTGACGAGTTACACTACCTTGCAGGTAATAAGAATGATTGAGATTTGAGTAAGTAATGAGTAAGATTTAGATTATGAGAAATAAGAGTGACTAATACTATGGAAAAGCAGGAGTGCTATCATGCCGCTGCTAAGGTGGAGATAACCGTCCAGCTGAGGGACGAGGAGAATGCTAAGAGAAAGAATGCTGGTAAGAGCTCGGAGAGTCAAGGGCAACGAGGGTACAAGAAACAAAAGTACCAGCCTCAGGCCCAGAAAAATCAGAACCCAAAGGGGAAGGAGGAAAAGGAGAAGGCTCCGGAAGAGCCATTGAAGTTGACGTATGCTATTGCAGCTACACCCCTGCGCTCTAGGGCGCCAAAGGGTAAGGAATTGATATTAAATGAGTTAAGAAACAAATTAGTAACCGTTTGAGATATGAGAATTGACATTATGAATCATCAGGATCTGAGACTGAGAAGGGAGCCGGTGGTGGCTACCAGCGACGCTTCATCTGTAGGTGGTGTCACAAGGACCACCCCGGGCTCGATTGTAAAGGGAATAAGGTGGAGTGCAACTTTTGTGGAGTGTATGGACACCGGGCATATGAGTGTTACCGGAACACTGCTAGCAGAGCCTATAGGCCCGACACCAGGGGCAAGGGCAAGACCGATCAGGGAGCTGGATCTGACGGTCAGAGGAAGGTGCAGCAGCCGGCGGACAAGAACCCACGGGTGACCCAGAATCCGGGACCCACACTACACATGGTGGACCGGGACGATGAGCCTGAACCCTCATCGAGGCCAGGTACCACTATAACCATTTAGTAATGAAACTACCTGCTTACCGCATTATCATGCATGTTTGGTGAATGACTGAATTAAGTAAGAATAAGATGAGATTAGAACTTAAGTAAGATATAACCTACTACCAATTTAGGAAGATTCAACATCTGCTACCCAATACCATCTACACCTAACCCGGAGCACACCGACATCGAAACCATAGACTTTCCAACCGAACAATGTCAGGTTATCCGCCCAGGTATGATTTTATTAAGGGGATACCTGACACCCGAAGCACAAATAGCCATCATCAGAAGATGCAATCAACTAGGAATGGGACCGGGAGGTTTTTACACACCGGAGTACCCAGGGGGAGCAAGGATGAAACTAAAGATGATGAGCTTGGGAAAGGATTGGAATCCGTATGCCAAGAATTACCAAACCACGAGGATGCAAGATGGAGTCTCACCACCGGGAATACCCGAAGAGTTCCATCCAGTTATTACACAAGTCGTGGAAATCGCTCAGCAGTTGGAAGCTGAACCGATTCCAGATATCCAGGCAGACATTTGCATTATAAACTTCTACGAGAAGGATGGGAAACTGGGACTACACCAGGATAAGGACGAGACAACAGAGTCTCTCGAAAGAGGGATACCCGTAGTGTCTTGGTCCATTGGGGATGATGCAGAGTTCTTATACGGCGAGCAGAAGCGTGTGGACCGTGCAGATAAGTTGGTACTTAAGTCAGGTGATGTGTTAATTTTGGGAGGAGAATCAAGGATGTTATACCATGGGATTAAGAGAATCAAGCTGAATACAGCACCGTCAGCAGTAATCAATGCGACGCATATGAGACCAGGAAGATTAAACCTAACCTTTAGACAATATTAGCCATGTAATGTTAGAATGAGATGAGGAATGAGATGTAAGATTGAAGCACATGTTGTAAACAGGATGGTCATGAATAAAAAACAGTGTGTTCATATAAATTGTTACGACTCTTGTTATACCATCAATACTCATGAAGCTTGTGAACACAATTAGGTTATGGACTCGGTACGAAAGGTGCACTAAGCATACTTACAGAGGCACAGGCCGACGCCAGCGGTACTATCCTCACCGGCACCTTTCCGATTAATGGGATTGAGGCATCAGTTCTCTTCGACTCAGGGGCCTCGCATACCTTTGTCTCGGCATCATTCGTGAGCAGGTTGGGGCTAGACGCTGATGAGCTACCCGACTTCACGGTTACGCTCCCGTCTAAGGAGAAGGTTCGTTGCACTCGCTATTACCGAGGAGCCATTGTCAGAATCAAGGGAGAAGACTTTCCAGTCAGTTTCATTGAGTTCAATAAGCTAGGATTTGATGTTATCTTCGGGATGAACTGGTTGGAGCGGGACAAGGGACGTATCCTCTGCGCCGAGCATAGATTGCTGCTCAGGAGTCGTCTGGGGTAACAATATCATACCGCCAGAGGCCCAGAGAGCCTTCGACTAAGATCATCACCGCCATGGCAATGTATAAAGAATTAAGGAGAAAGGAAGAAGTGTACCTCTGCTATGTACAGGACATAGAGAGAGACCCTGAGTTCGACCCCGACTTACCGGTAGTGGGAGTGTCGGAGTTCCCGACTTATTTCCACGGGAACTGCCCGGCATGCCACCCACTCGGGAGGTAGAGTTCACCATCGAGCTGCTACCTAGTACCGGACCGATAGCCAAGGCACCATACCGTATGGCTCCGGCAGAAATGACTGAATTAAAAGAACAATTGAAAGATTTGTTGGATAAGGGATTCATTAGACCAAGTGTGTCACCATGGGGAGCGCCAGTCCTCTTCGTGAAGAAGAAGGATGGTAGTCTCCGCCTCTGCATCGACTACAGAGAGCTGAATGCAGTGACAGTGAAGAATAAGTATCCACTACCCCGCATTGACGATCTGTTCGATCAGTTGAAGGGAGCTTCTGTGTTTTCCAAGATTGATCTCAGATTGGGGTATCATCAGATAGCCATTAAGGAGGGAGACATTGAGAAGACGGCATTCCGGACACGATACGGCCACTATGAGTTTACAGTGATGCCGTTCGGTTTGTCGAACGCACCGGCGAAATTTATGAATCTGATGAACCGCTTGTTCCGGGAGCAGCTGGACAAGTCGGTTGTGGTTTTTATTGATGACATTTTGATATACTCGAAGTCTAAGGTTGAACATGAGGAACATCTGAGGAGGGTATTGGAAATACTGAGGGAGAACCAGCTATATGCTAAGTTCTCCAAATGTGAGTTTTGGCTTGACCAGGTCTCTTTCCTAGGTCATGTCATCTCAGATGCTGGGATCGCAGTGGATCCAGCAAAGATTGATGTCGTACGTACTTGGCCAAGGCCGAAGACTGTTACCGACATCCGGAGCTTTCTAGGTCTGGCAGGTTACTACAGGAGGTTTGTTAGAGATTTCAGCAAGGTCGTGAAACCGATGACCAGTCTGATGAAGAAGGATGCACCATTCTTGTGGACAGTTGACTGTGAGAGATCATTTCAGCGCTTGAAGGACTCACTGACCACTGCACCGGTTCTGACCATTCCAGACGGTACAGAGGGCTTTGAGGTTTATGTGATGCATCCGGCAGAGGCTGGGTTGCGTGCTCATGCAACATGGTAAGGTGGTGGCATATGCCTCACGCCAGTTGAAGAAACATGAGGAGAACTACCCCACACATGATTTAGAGTTGGGAGCTGTAGTCTTCGCTTTGAAGATATGGCGCCACTACTTATATGGGGTTAGTGTCACGATCTACACCGATCACAAGAGTTTGAAATACATATTCACTCAGAAGGAGTTAAATCTTCGACAGAGGAGATGGTTAGAGTTTCTAAAAGACTATGACATTGACCTCCAATACAAAGAGGGGAAGGCCAATGTTGTAGCAGATGCCCTGAGCCGTCGAGCACACTCACTCCATTCGCTAGTTTCCTTCTCCAGCTTGGTTGATGAGGTGCGAGAGGCTCAGAGGACAGATGAGTACATGAGAGAGGTCAGACAGAAGCTGACAGATGGTACCTTTGAGAGTCAGAAATACGACTTCAGACTTCATGATGATGATCTGATCAGACTTAAGGGCCGATTATGCATACCACGGGGCAACACGGATCTGAAAGACCGTATACTTAGAGAATCACACTGTTCTTCAGTTTCCATCCATCCGGGAGCCTCTAAAATGTATAAAGACATGAAGAGATACTTCTAGTGGTCGGGGATGAAGACAGATGTTACCGAGTTCGTCTTGAGGTGTCTCACATGCCAAAAGGTGAAATTCGAGCACCGATGACCGGGCGGAATGGTACAGTCGATGCCAGTTCCGGAGTGGAAGTTCCATGATATCTCCATGGACTTCGTAGTTGGGCTCCCACCTGCTAGGGGAGGTCTCGACATGATATGAGTGGTGGTGGATCGCCTTACCAAAGTAGCCCGATTCATACCGATGAAGGATACTTGGAAGGTGACCAAATTAGCTGAGTTATTTGAGAAGGAAATCATGAAGCACAGGGATACCAAAGACCATAGTGTCAGATAGAGATACCAGATTCCTTTCGAGGTACTGGAGAGCTACCAGAGAAGCGTTGGGTACAGAACTCAAGCTGAGTACCGCGTTCCATCCTCAGACAGATGGTCAGACTGAGTGTACTATTCAGACACTCGAGGACATGCTGAGAGCATGTGCCTTAGACTTCCAGGGCAGTTGGATTGACAGATTGCATCTGATCGAGTTTTCATACAACAACAGCTATCACGCTTCGATCAAGATGGCACCTTTTCAAGCGTTGTACGGTAGACCATGTCGTACACCGCTCTACTGGGATGAGTTGAGTGAGACGGTCATTATAGGACCAGAGTACTTAGAACAAGTTAAGGCTGAAGTTCAGCAAATCAGAAGTCGTATGCTGATGTTCGACGACGGGACCTGGAGTTCGTAGTGGGCGACCAGGTATTTCTGCGAGTTTCACCGATGAAGGGTGTATTCAAGTTTGGGCAGAAGGGCAAATTAAGCCCGAAATTTGTTGGTCCTTATGAGATTACGGAGCGGGTGGGCCCGGTTGCTTACAGGTTAAATTTACCTGATGAGCTGGGTAAAGTGCATGATGTTTTTCACGTTTCACAGCTAAAGAAATACATGCACCACCCCTCCCATGTGTTAGAACCTGAGACGTTGACTTTGGAACCAAATATGAGATCCGTGGAGACTCCTCAAAGAATCTTGGACAGTAAGACTAGGGACACTCGCCACAAGTCAGTGCGACTGGTGAAGGTTCTCTGGTCTAACCAGGATGTCGAAGAGGCCACGTGGGAATTGGAGGATAAAATGAGGGCGAAGTACCCTTCTTTGTTTACTGACTAGATCGTCTGTATAGGGTACGGGGCGTACCTCCTTTTTAAGGGGGGTAGAGCTTCCTCGCTTTTGAGTTAGGAAACGATCATGTTGTTGTTTGTTTGGTTGTTTAAGATGTGAATTTGTGTAAGTTGCTACACTTCGGTGTAAGTTTGAGTTATGTATGATACTTATGTATGGTATTTGAGATTGACCTTTGTGTCTTGAGATGTGTGAATGTGAATATAAGATGTGGTGTTAAGATTAAGGAAATTGAGTACCGTGAATGATTAAGCACATATGTGAACTTTGAGGACAAAGTTCTTTTAAGGGGGGTAGATTGAAATACCCCAAACTTAGATATGGTGTTTAAATGATAAACTAAGATATAAGGAGGCTAAATAATGCCTTAGAAACATTAAGAAACATTTCTAATCAAAGAAAATATAAGGAAACACCAAAAGAGCAGTTTAAGCAAAAACGTGCTCTAAGCTTGGAGAGACTTGGGAGAGTACCCAAATATTGTTCTAAGACCTTAGTAATATCCTAATGGTCATTTAAATAAATTACCAAAGAAAACCAAGCTTGAAAACAAGTTAAAACCAAAATGTGCTTTAAGGAGTCTTAAAGCACGTTTTTGAAAAATTGTCTTGTAAATGAGTTTTGAATGGCTAAATGTCCATCATTACTCTTTAATTAACATGTGTACTATATAGTATCACATTTGGAAGTCTATATCAATGGGAAATCAAAAATTTTACAACAATGTGCCTTGTTTTGTGAATAGTAAATTAATTAAGCTAGTTTATAACATAAGTCAATATAAGTGAGATATTTGGTCAACAAAGACTTAAGTACCCCTTGTTACTAATGGGGGCCGGTTTCTTATAAGGTGAGTCACCACCTTCATGACTCATTAAGCAAATAAAGATTTGTAAAGTAAAAGTACTATTCATCTTTTAACATAAATATCACACTTTAGTGGTTCTCTCTCCTCACTTCTTCATTCTCCTTTGTTTCCCACTGTTTTCTTGCTCTCTCTCCCTTCTCCATTAATGTGAAGCATACCTCCATGCTAGCTTCATCTAGCCTTGCACACAACTCACTCATTTTAGCTCCAAAACCAAAACAAACTACATATTCTCCTTAGTTAGCTCAAGCTCTCTCTTTCTATCTTTTCAAAACTTCAAGAGCTTAATTTTGGTGCCAAGTCAAACCACCATTAGAGGAGGAAATTCAAGTTTGGAGACTCCATTGGCTTCTCCATTCCCTTAAGGTAAAGAAAGTGTAAGAAAATCTAGGTTTCCATCATTTTCTTCCTTGTCCGAAAATTTGCACTCATGGGACTCCATGTTTATGCCTTGTTATATCTTGTTTTCTACTCTTCAAAGGATTGAGGAGGTCCTTCTTGCTTCATATCCAAGCTTGTCTTGAGAAACCAAGGTAAAACAATCACTTTAATACCTTAAAGCACATTTTTAACCTAGGGTTTGTTCCTTAGGGTTAATGTATTATCTAGTACTCATTTGAGTCATTGGATATTGGTTAGAACATTGGCAAGGAGATATATATTGGTGACCGAGATTGGGCAAAGAAAAACCTAAGGAAGAAAGCTTTTAAAGCTTTTAAAAGAACAAGGTAAATTACTTACCTTAAGGTGTTTTATTGTTTAAGGGAATGGGATTTAGATATGTGATGAGTTTAGTGTGGAGTTATATTAGAAAGGGGTTATGTAAAACCTAGGAGAAACAATGACTATACTTGTGAACTTGTGACTAAAGAGCAAATGAGAAGAAGAGATAGTTAAAACAATGTTGAGATGAATTATAAGAAGCATTTTATTTCAATGGGAGCCTTGTTGTGTGTATTCGCAGGTTAAAGGCAAATATATGTGGAAATTCAGTGGTTAAGATTATTGTCATTTAAGGGCCTAAGTGCCAAGCATTTTAAGTTTAAGCACTATATGATGATGTGGTGTGGTTTTGGTGTAAATTGTGTGTTAAGGTGTTGTGATGAGAATTTGAGTGGTATTGGTTGTTTGATGGAGAAAAACCAAGTGTTAGGATGTACTATATACTAGAGAATCCATGGCAAAATTTAAAGGAGAACTTAAGTGTTTAAGATATTCTAAGGGGATTTAATGACTAAGGAAGTACTAGGATGTTCTATAGGTTGTCTTGATGAAAAAGGGTGATATTAAGGTGTTCTAATGACTTACAATGACATAGGTATTACTATGAAGGATTTAGGAATCAAGGGAATGTAATTGAGTATTTAGGACTTAGGCAAATGTTGGTAAACAACTAGGAAGGAAATAATGTGTTGATGGATGGAAGTTTAAGCTTGTGAAGGAACTTTAAGTAAATGCATAAAAGAGTTTTAGATGGTGAAAGATGCTTGGGAGATGATGTTATAGTGGTGAGGAAAACATTTGGCATAGTGGGTACATTAGGTATGAACCACCACCTAGAAACCTAGTGGAAAACATTACAAGTGTTAGCATTATTACAAGGAAAATGCATAATGACTAAGGTGAATCTTGGTGAATGATTTCATGTGTTTAGAGGAGGGCTTAAGGTGTATTTGAGGTGCCCAAATGAGGTTATAACATATTAGGATATATGAGGAGAAGTTTGGAGTTAAAAGAGAATTTAGAAACAAGGTTCTGGAGCCGACCGTCCTTAGGACCGGACTTGCAAGGTCGGTCGAGCTCAAATTACACTACCGGAGAAAGTTTCTGGAATCGACCGAACATAGGACCGGACTTGCAAGGTCGGTCGGGCATGTATTTTGTACGGTAATAAGTCTCTGGAATCGACCGAACATGGGACCGGACTTGGCAAGTTCGGTCGAGCTTAAATTTCCCTCGGGGAAACTCTCGGGAATGGACCGACCTTGGGACCGGACTTGCAAGGTCGGTCGGGGTAGAATTTTCAAACGGTAAAGTGTTCTGGAATGGACCGACCTTAGGTAAGGTCGGTCGGAAGTTCGGTCAAGCCTAAAAATAAAAAAAAAGAAATTTTGAATTCTAAGAATGGTAATAGGTAATAAGGTATACCTTTGGTAGGGTGGTAATGATTGGGACCCTAAGAACTTAAGGGATTAAGTTAAGTTAAGTTAAGTATAAATTTTAATGTTTAAATTTAAGTTTGTAAGCTAAGTGGCAAAGACTTGAGAGGATTATTGAATGGGAATCCTTAGGGACTAAGTGAGTTAAGTAAGGTGCAAATAACTAATGACCTAAAAATGAATAAATGTTTTAGGTTTGTGAATTAGGACCCCGAAGAAGGTTAAACAAACAACGATCGACGGTGAACGGTACAATCCTTCTTGTGACCTGCTTGCTAACGAGGTGTCCCTCGGCTTGTGTGCTATCTGTTTAATTGCTATGACTAAAACAAGATAAAGCATGCAACCGGTTATATTTGTTCTCGTTGTGTACGTGTTATATTTACACTAACCCGCGAGACTTGAGATTGTTACTAACCAAGTTTAGTACATACTGAGTTAAGAATGAGAATTAAGTTTGGTGGTTGTTGGTTAATGCCCGTTAAGGCTTAGCTAGCACATGGTGATTAAGACTTCTACTAACTGGACTTGAGTGAGGAAACCCGGGACCGATCTCCGGTCATGCATGCTAAAGAAAAAGGGGGACGGTATCTGAATCAGATCCGCCCTCCGCTTAAGGACTTGTCTTCGGACTTGTAGCCTAGGGCCGGTTGCCGGCTCAGCTACGCTGGACTCCCGTCCAGAGTAGGTGGCATTAAGATGGTGCGGTGGGATCACCTAAATCCTAGGTTCGAATTAAGCTATAACCAATCCCTTCCAGGAACGGTTTGTAAACTGAGAATAAGTTGAGATTAAGATTAAGGTAAGGTAAGGAACTGAGATTAAGGAAATGAGGACTAAGGAGGGGGTTACTAACCCACTTGATAAGGGAACGCTTGAGTCGTTCATTGTTTGTGAACTATATATGTTCATTTGTGATTATTGTTATTACACTTCATATTATGCTTGTGTATGTAATCAATTTCCATGCTATCGACAATTAGTCGTCGTAGCCCCGTTAGCTTGGGGGCCATTAGAGGGTGTACCAGCATTCGTGCTGACCCCCTCGGGGGCTATCACTAGTGGAACGCGAGCCTTTAATGACGGTGGTTTAATCACGGCTTTAACAGAAACCATAATTAATAGGAAGGCCGGAATTAATTAATGACGTTTATTGAATTAACCGTAAGCAATAATCGGTCGGAGGTAGGCGCGCCTTTTTTAGGACGGACTTTAGCTGACGGTTATTAGTAAAACCGTAATCTAAAGTCCCGTGTTGACACGCACTTTTCGGTCAACGGACTTTAGATTACGGTTTTACTAATAACCGTCAGCTAAAGTCCGTCCTAAAAAAGACGCGCCTACCTCCGACTGATGATCAACGACGTCGTTTTGACCTGACGCCAAATATTTCCCGTATTATTTGATTTTTTCGACGCCGCGCGTAATCTGAATTTCAGTTTACGACGTCGTTTTTCTAGTGTATTTTAGATTAATAAAAACTTTATATTAATGTGTTACCTATGTTTGAAACCCAACATATGCCAAATAATTATCACGCTATTTTTTTAATTTTGTTACAATTTTGATTACGGTTAATGACGTCGTTTTACCAGTGATATTTTAGATTAATAAAAACTTTATATTAATGTGTTACCTATGTCTGAAACCCAACATATGCCAAATAATTATCGCGCTATTTTTTTAATTTCGTTACACTTTAGATTACGGTTATTTACGAACCGTCATTTAAAGTCCTTTTAAAACACTTGCCTACACTCTACACACTGTACTCACAGTAACTCTTCTTCTCTTTCGCGCTATCTTCCTCACTGAAATCGCCTCCTCTCTCCCGTCACCTTGCTAACGGCCATCGCCGCCGTCGCTCCCACCACCTTTGTCACTCCCATCGCCGCCGGTCACCACCCATCTACCACTGGTCTCACCGTCGACGTCTCTGTCGCGTATTGGGTATGGGATCGATTGATTGTCGTTTTTTTCCTTACTTTGTTCATATACATGCATTTCGATTGCAAGTTCTAAGTACCTCGTTTGTATCTAATCCTGAGAGTGTAATTGCAAATGTTCTAACCTTGTTCATATATTTGTGCCCAGATTCACCGTTAATTGCAACCTAGTTCGTGGGCTGATTTCTACACTACTTGCCCACTTCGGTGCTTAGTAACGGTAATTTTGCAAACCAAACTGTAAACTGATGTATTTATTTATTCTTAGCATTTAGTATTACAATTAATACATAATAGTGTATTACCGACAAGCTATGCCAGATGCTTTCTGTTTGATTCATTTTCAACTGCTCTCTGTAAACTGCTCTCTGTAAACTGCTGTATTCATTTTCAACTGCTCAATCTGCTATGCCAGATGCTCTCTGTTTAATGCGTGCAAATTGACTTTGATAAAACTGATTTGGAGACGTTAGAAATATAGGGGAGATGCTGTCGATTTTTTTCCGCGGTTTAGCTAGCATTTAACCTTGATTTTTTGATGAATTCTAATGTTGTCGTTTTTCATTTATGCATCAGGACTACGACTTTATTTTGGCTTCCGACCTCAACCGTCTTAGCATCGGCTAATCGTCTACCAGAGGTAAGATTTACATATATACATATAATATTTGACAAACTACCAAACATAGTTATCCGCCCAAGATATACCTAATAGAGGTATATCTTCGGCAGTCCCTGTCGGGACTGTCCATGATTGTTAAATCTCACACCTAGGGTGTGAATGTGTTTTTAATTGTACTTTATTGATTATTTCAGCAGTATCTCTTTATTGTTCTTAGAATGCATATATTATTGATTAATATCATAATATCGTGCATTTGAAGAACTGTAGGGAGATGCTGCCGAAATTTTCAATAAATTACATATTAAAAACACGTTCACCGGTGGGATTTAATAGTCATGGATGGATTTAGGTTGATAAGATACAAAAGTGTAAGGACTCTGCCACGGGTGACGGTATGAAATGGCTGCCGTCATATAAATAGCTAGAAGGAGATGGAACGTTCGTGGATTTACAGCGGAAATTTGGACGACAAGTTTTTAGAAGGAGTTGATAAGTTATGCACGGTGTTGGCGAACAATCTGAAACCTACAGACAAGGGATACATATTTTGTCCGTGTATCGACTGCCAAAACAATCTGAGATATCTGCGGCGTTGAAACAATTAAGGAACATCTGATCCGCCGCGGTTTTACAAAAGATTTCCAAGACATAATCCGATGGCATGGTCAGAGTGTTCGATGTTATTAAGCCTGACGAAGGGGATAATGGTCAGGCAAACACAGAAACAGAACTTGGAGATGATACAGTTGCTGGTGACCAGAAGACGTTACAGGGAACGTTGAGCCAGATTTCTGGGATGATGACATTGAGACTATGCTCGAAGATGTGGAACGACATTACTCTAACACGCCAGACAAGCATGAAAATTTGTTGGATTCATCCAAAACACCGTTGTACCCCGGGTGTGACCCTACAAAGTTAAGCAAGTTGAGTGTCATCCTCAAGCTATTCAACTTGAAAGCGAAACATGGCTGGAGCGACGTAAGTTTCACTGACCTCCTGGAACTATTGAAATACGTTCTTCCGGTGGACAACGTTTTACCAATGACTACGTACTCAGCCAAAAAAATGATGTGCCCAATGGGTATGGGGTACCAGAAAATTCATGCTTGTCCAAATGGTTGCATGCTGTTTTGGAAATCGGATGAATTTGCTGAAAGCTGTTCAGCATGTGGAGCGTCACGGTATAAGAAACAACAAACTCACATCAACGGTAGTAAGAAAGGTTCACCAGCTAAGGTACTGTGGTACCTGCCCATCATTCCAAGGTTCAGACGTTTGTTCTCCATTGAGAAAGACGCAGAGAATCTTCGGTGGCATTCAGTTCACAGGAAAAAGGATGGCAGATTGAGACATCCCGCTGATGCACCACAGAGGAGAAACATAGACGTAAAATTTCCTGAGTTTGGTAACGAACCGAGAAACCTAAGGCTAGGCTTGTGCACGGATGGGATGAACCCTTACGGTACTTTGAGTAGCATACACAGTACCTGGCCTGTGCTTTTGGTTATTTACAATCTACCGCCGTGGTTATGCATGAAACCAAGACACATCTTGTTGTCTTTGTTAATATCTGGTCCAAAGCAACCGGGCAACAAAATTGACGTATTCCTACAACCTTTGATAGAGGATCTACAACTCTTGTGGAATGAAGGGGCTACGGTTTACGACTCATTCAGTAAAGAGGACTTCAATTTGCGTGCTATGTTGTACTGCACAATCAATGATTTCCCCGCCTATGGTAATCTTTCAGGCTATTCAATCAAGGGGGCGTTGGCGTGTCCGATTTGTGGTGAAAACACTTGTAGCATTCGCTTGAAACATAGTGGGAAAACCGTGTATATGGGCCACCGAAAGATGCTTCCAAAAGGACATAAGTATCGAAAGATGGCGAAAGAGTTCGATGGGAAAACTGATCACAGCATGGCGCGCCAGCCTTTGACAGGTAAAGAGATTTACAAAAAGTTGGATAATATTGTGAACAACTTCGGGCCGCCAACCAAAAGTGGTGAAAAAAGTGTCTGGAAAAAGAAATCAATATTTTGGGAACTAGAGTACTGGCAGCATCTGGAGGTTAGACATTGTATCGATGGGATGCATGTCGAGAAGAACGTGGTGAAAGTATCACCAGCACTCTTTTGAACATAAAAGGAAAGACAAAGGATCATTTGAAAGGAAGAAAAGATTTAATTGAGTTGGGCATACGCACAGAGCTTGGCCCGCAAGAACGTGGAAAACGCACATTCTTGCCTCCTGCCTGTCACACTCTGTCTAAAGAAAAGAAACATAGTCTATGCAGTACCCTTTACAACATAAGGTGCCATCAGGTTACTCCTCAAACATAAGAAACCTAGTGTCCATGACAGATTTCAAATTAGTAGGAATGAAATCTCACGATTATCATGTCCTACTTCAAGAATTTTTGCCAATTGCACTACGTGGGATCTTGCCGGATGCTGTCAGACACACAATCACAAACGTCAGTGTCTTCCTCAAATCCATTTCGTCTAAGGTTCTTGATGTGGACACTCTGTCTAAATTACAAAAGGATCTTATTGTGACAATGTGCCAGCTGGAGATGTATTTTCCTCCATCGTTCTTCGACATAATGATACATCTCCTCGTGCATCTTGTAAGAGAGATTCTGATGTGTGGTCCTTTGTACCTTCGCTACATGTATCCGTTCGAAAGGTACATGGGTGTCCTGAAGAAGAAAATGAAGAACCGTCGTCACCCAGAGGGTAGTATTATAGAGGGCACTATCACAGAGGAAGTTGTAGACTTCTGCACCAATTACCTAGAAGGTGTCGATACCATTGGACTTCCACGTTCTAGACACGAGGGCAGATTGAAGGGTGTTGGCACGGTTGGAAGGAAACTGAAAAGAATTGACATAGACACTCTTAACAAAGCTCATTTAGTTGTGCTAAGTCATCTTGAAGATGTTGAACCATACTTTGATGAACACTTGTGTGTTTTAAGAGCACAATATCCAAACATGAGTGACGTTAGACTACAAAATGAGCAGAATAGGACATTTGTCCGATGGTTCAAAGAGAGAGTGTTGTCCGATCAGTCCACGAATGTGCCTGAACTGATTAAAGTAGTTGCATTTGGACCAAATCTGGATGTAATTTCTTATGAGGGGTACGATGTCAACGGATTCACCTTTTTCACAGAACGTCAGGATCAGAAGTCAACGAATCAAAACAGTGGTGTAGAGCTTGAAGCTTATCAAAACTTATATGACATCGGTGTCGTGGGTCATAGTCCTGTCTCAGTACAACAATCATATTTCGGTGTTATACAAGACATCTGGGTATTGGACTACAACAGCTACGAAATGTGTGTTTTCCGCTGTAACTGGGTTAACAACAATCATGGCTACCGTGAGGAGGAGCATGGTATGAAACTGGTTGATCTGTCTAGAGCTACTCCCACGGTTGAGCCATTCGTTGTTGGGACGAAGGTTAAGCAGATATTTTATGTAACTGATCCCTGTAATCCTAGATGGTCTGTTGTGCTTAAAGGGAGAAGAGGAATAGTTGGTGTGGATGGTGTGGTTGATGAGGATGAGTATGATGCAGAAGATGAACCTCCAATTGTTCCTATTTCATTGGAAGAGGCTGAGGTCACAGGTCATCGTGAGTATATACGATCAGACCATAACGAGGGCATGTGGGTTGAGAGATAATGGTGTATGTAAGTTATTACTATAAAAATTTATATGAAATTAACACTTATTTATTGCTTGTTTATGACCATTATGAAATCTTAATTTAATTCAAATTGTATTTCAATCCTTGCAGGCATGGCTGATCAGGACATGGTTGATGAAGAGTTCGATTTATATTGTCGTCAGGAGGAGGAAAATGAGCAGCAAATGGTACCGGTCCCATCTACATCTGCCGCTGCTGCTGTTGCCCCATCCACATCTGCCGCTGCTGCTGTTGGCCCTTCCATGAGTGCACCTTCTACGAGTGCTACTCAGAGACCCAGAGGTAGAGGTCCGACCCGTGGGTTGAAACTGCAGAAACCGGATCAGATTAGTCTTCTGTGGGACCAGTATGGGAGGTATGGTGGGGGCAGCAGGTCAGAGTTCGCTAGTATGCTAGGGACTCTGGCCAGATCACATTGCTGCATCAACCACACATGGAAACAAGTCCCGAAAAGTAAAGGAGACCATCTGGAAGAAGGTGCAAGAACGGTACAAGATCCCAGAAGAAGTGAAGAAGACCGTTCTTTCTTTGGTGGCCGGCAAAGCTAAATCATTCCGCCACTACTTGGTTGAGCATTGGATCAACAGGGTGCCCCCACGTGAGCCTCCGCCGTATGTTGTGTACAACGGCATGATCACTGAAGAGGAGTGGAAGGAGTTCGTTGAGCGGCACGCCACCCCCGAGTTCAGGGTATGTTTGTGTACTCTTTTCTTAATTAATGCTCATAATGCTTTATCCCTGATTTTCTAATTAATTTCCTGTTGTACTTTCTTAACAGCAAGTACAAGAACAAGCACGGCAAAACCGTGAAGCTAATCTCTACCCCCACACCATGGGACGAAGGGGATATGTGGGCAGCCTCGAGGGATGGAAAGAAGCTGGTTTGCTGACACGGAGGAACGAGGATGGAAGTGAATGCCCGATCGAGGATGCCTCTGAGGCGAGGAGGGTGCAGATGTACATATTGGGACGCCAGAAAACGACCAGCGAAGGTCAGAGGATATTTCCTAATGCTGCGATGGAACAAATGGCAAACCAAATTGTAAGTATTTGAAAGTAGCTGTTAAATAATTTACTTATATACTCAAGTGTTTGTTGATCTTAAATCTCGTCATTAACTTCTTTGAAAATTGGACAGTACGAAGCGGCACAGAGAGGAGAAGTGGACTTACACGCTCCTCCTTCTCAAGACGACGCGCTGAATCAAATGCTTGGGAAGAAGGATCACCCGGGGCGTGTTAGAGGATTTGGGGGAGAAGTACGTCAGAAGAACGTATTCCCGCCATCTGCTAGGAAGGGTCAGATGAGTGCTGCTGAAGTCGAGGCGATGGTAGAGCGTAAGTTCGCTGCTGAGCGCCAAGCTAATGACGAGAAATGCTGCTGAGCGCCGGGCTATCGAGGAGAGGCTGCAGGAAGCGTTGAATGCGATTGCACATGCGACTACTCAGCAGCAGCAGCAGATCCTCCTCGAATGTCTTCCTCGTCTAGTTGTGCTCCGGCCGCTGACCCGTACCCGTTTGCCAACATCCAGGTTAACTTTGTTTAACTATTTTTCTTCTAAAATAAAGTTATTTAAATAGTATTAGATTGGACTCACTTAGCATTTCACGTATTATCTCTGTTTATTAAAGGAGCAAAAAAAATGTCGTCTCCAAATACCATTAGACGGGCACCCTGTAGATGCGGCCTACGGGACGGTGTTGCCATCAGGTCCACTCACGCTCATCAGTTTCGTACGTCTACCCCCATTCTACGCGCGTGTGACCTTGGACCTGATAGTTGATGGATTTGAGCATGCATACCTTCCGATGGCGATTGACAACAAATGCACGCTGATCGAAGCGAAGGGAGACATATTGCCATGGCCAGCATGTTATATTGTTGTCACCGATGAGGTAAGACTGTTTAACAACCATTTAGTATCTAATAAAATGCATTATTTAGCATTAAGTGTCTAATCTAATCTATTATAGATCCCTGAGCTTCCTCGCCGCGTAACCCGGCCCAGACTAGAAGAGACCAGCGCGCCGGCGAATCCTGAGATCCCTGAGGTTCCTCGCCGCGTATCCCGGCCCAGAGAAGAAGAGATCAGCGCGCCGACGAATCCTGTCAGAAGGGTATTTCTAGATAAATGTTTAATGTTACTATAATAATCAATTAGTAATTATCTTTACATTTATGCTTTACTGTTTGTGTGTGAAGGGTAAGAATCCAGTGAGTCGGGGTGCGAAAGGTAAGAAACCAGCCCGTCCGGGGTCGCACCAGGACTTCTGAGGCGCCTAAAAATAAGCTCGAACTGCCACAAAAACTTGTTAATGTTTTGGGGGCCAAGCAGATGAATCTCTACGACAAGATCATGTGAAGTCATCTCAAACAACTTCATGATGACGCTTCCAAAGGAGATGTTTCACTACGAAGAAGATATGATGACGGCAATCAACTTTGAGGACATCAGAGAGATGATGTGTGGAGATTATCTGAACATTAACATTATTCAAGCTTATCTAAAGTAAGTGTTCTTTCCTCATACTGTAAAAACATATAGAATAAGTATCTATGAAGTTGCATTGGCTAACTTTTTATAGTACATGTGATATAATAGATGTCTGCTTGAGAGATGTGCTGAGAAGGACAACCTCCGTTACTGCGGTGTGCCCGGAGCGTTTGTCGTATGACAGTCACTAGGGACCCGGGGAGGTTTGTGAATACATGATCATGTCTTCAATGTTGTTGATCAAAAAATTATTCATTCTAATGCCGTATCACCAAACGTGAGTTCTAATATAAAATTACATACTAATTAGCTAACTTTTTTACCTTCATTTCTCATTTCATTTTGTATTTGACATTGTAGCCACCACTGGGCTTTGTTTATATTCTGCGCTGCCACCGCTACTCTGCTCGTTCTAGATCCACTAGGGCAGTGGACAGAATTCACACTGAGACTTAATCAAAGAGTAAGTTTTTATTACTATTTAATTGTTTGTAAGTTTTTTGAACCAAAATTAATGTACTTGTTCATTTTGCTAAACGCTTTTGTTAATATATGTAACAGTTGTTACAAAAAAACCCCTCAGGGAGAGTTTGGTGATTTGACCGTCGATTACATCAAGGTTTGGTAATTCATGTATTTCATTCGTGCTATTATCTTTGTACAATTGTTTTACATTTGTGAATTTGGTGATTTAGTGCCCTACCCAAAAGGATTCTAAGGTTGCGGGTACTACGTGATGCGGTATATGTACGAGTTCTGCGGGTACTTCCCAAGTTTTAAGAATGATATTGACAAGGTAATACGAACGCTGTCTTGTATTTAATTCTTTCGGCAGATTTTTTGTGTCTTTATCTTAATCTCATTATGTGTTCCATTCCTTTTCTTGTTGCAGATTAAAGAGCATTATGCCAGATTCAAGACTTATGCTCCTGCCGACTTGTTGCATGTCAGAGAGAGCATGGCAGCCATGTTTATGAGAATGGAGTGGTAGACTAGCTAGCTGCTGCTGTAACATATATTTTTTTTAGTTGCTGCTCTGATTCTGTTAGTTGCTGCTGCAACAGATTATATTGTGTAACAGATTATATTTTTTGTTAGTTGCTCTGATTCTGTTTGTAATGAATTATGCTAGCTGCTGCTGTAACAGATTCTAGCTGTTGTATTGAATATTTCTGTTGCAATTGTGCGCAGAAATGAATTTGCAATTGTTATCTCTGTTGCAATTGTGTAACAGATTGAATATGTTACAGATTTTCGATCTGGTGCTTTATTAGATGTTATCTCTGTTGCAATTGTGTAACAGATTGAATATGTTACAGATTTTCGATCTGGTGCTTTATTAGATGTTATCTTGTTGCAATTGTCGCAGAATGAATTTGTGTTGTTGGTATTTGATTCAGGTGGTTCAATTGTGCAGTTTCTGCCCTCTGTTGCTTATCTGTTACAGTTCTGTCTCTGTTGCAATTGTGTAGATTTGTAAAAAAATAAAATAATAAAAAAAAATTACACTTTAGATTACGGTTCTAACAATAACCGTAATCTAAAGTCCTTTGGGCGCGCGCGCCAAAACACTTTAGATGACGGTTATTGCCAAAACCGTAATCTAAAGTGTCGACTTTACATTACGGTTATTTGTAAAACCGTGATCTAAAGTCCTTTGGTTCGCGCGCGCCAAAGGACTTTAGATCACGCTTTTACAAATAACCGTAATGTAAAGTCAATGACACGCGGGCCGGAAAAGGGCCTTTAATTACGGTTTTAAACCGTAATTAAAGAAACGCCATCTTTATTTACGCCCGCGTAAATTACGGTCCAGAACCGTAATTATGCACGGTTTCGGACCGTAATTAATGGGTCGCGTTCCACCAGTGTATTTTTACACTTGCAGGTAAGAGACCCATGAGGACGCACTACGAGAGTAGGAGCGGTTAGACTTAGGGTGGGATGTTTATTTTGAGTTCGGGATGCGCCTGTGCACCTGACTGTTTATATTTAAACTGATGTAAGGTTGTGATTATGTCTAAGATATTTGTACTCGGTTGGTTGTGGCATTATGGATGGCGATGTTATGGGTTGGATAAGTATTTTGGTTAAGTATTGTAAATGTTAAAGCCGGTATATTCTAACAATCAGACCGTGGCAAGGTCCAGGTGTTTATTTTCTCCGCTGCGACATGTTCGTTTAAGTGTTCAGTTTTGCGATAACCACGATTGGCTTTGGATGGGGTGTTACAAAAACATTCCAGGTTATTGAAGAAATTTCGAGCCGGAGTGCGGGACACGGGGGTAGCAGTTGTGTTTTTCAACAAACACCTTTGGTTTTATTTTGTATTGTATTAAGGAGGTTGTTGTAATCAGTTAGTTGCTCATTTAGTTGGATTTGGTTTGTAATAATTAGAGTGCTTAGTATCTGTTCATCACAGCGTGAGGAGTTGTATTGTTGGAAAGAGTAAGGATGCCTTGTTACTCACAAGGGTGAGTAACAACGTGTAACACCAAGGTAGATAGTTTTATTTTCCGCTGCGAATTGTTATTTATTATGCTACGACTTGCGACGTTATTACAGGTTTAGGATTAGGGGTGTTACAAGCCGAGTCGCCAGTCTGTGAGCCTCGATTTTTAAACCCTACCCTATGTTGATTAAGATTGATTAGGATCTAGCCGGGTTTTAGGTCCACTTATAACCTAAGATTAATAACTATGGCATACAACATTAATTATTAAAACCTAAGCTAGCTCACTGGAACCTATTATGAGTCGCCACCTAATTTTAACCTAGATCAAATTAGGAAAGGAGAGTTCGGGTTCGGGGGCTTGATATTCGACTTAATTAGGGTTCAATTACTTTCATTACCCCTAGAAGTCGTTTTTCCTCTACTTAGTTGAATTACGGCTTATTACGAGTCGTTTTAACCTAAGTGCCCGAGCTTCTGTTTTTTTTTTATGTTTTTTAGCATTTTTTGACTGAAAATAAAAGTGAAAGTTGAAATTACCTAAACTAGGGTTTCGGGGGCAGAATTAGGTCAAATTTTGTTTCCGTTCGTGACTACGGACCTAATGTCCGTACCCACGGACCCTACTTAATCTATGTGGAAATAAAAGTCGAATTAAATGGAAAATGAAAATTTGAAAAGTCCGGGGCCACGGACATTGTTTAGAAAACCTAAAATTTTAAAATTTTAAAATCCTGCCACCGTCCGTGGGTGTCCGTGGCCACGGGCAACCCATCCGTGGTCCCGGACCATGCGTCCGAGGTCACGGACCACCCACGGACAGGGGCTTTCTGGTGGTTCCCGATGGTGTTTTCGACTCAAAATTTGTGGGTGTGTTCCTCGAAAGATTTACAAGATGTTAGTAATCGAAAGATTTCAATTTGAAGTCAGAATAATGACTAAACTTAGTAAACAAGTTAAAGGGCAGAAGCAATGAAAAACACTGACTCAGGAGCCAAAAAGGTTCGGATTGTTTCCAAATTTTAACAGAGAATTAATGAAGTCAAGCGGAGTTAGAAAACCTGAATTATAAGCTGTTTTACCTTCAGATTCGAGGTGTTTCTTCACGTCGGGATTCTTCGGAGGCCTCGTTGATGGCGGATCCGGAAGAAATTCAAACCGATCTTCTGACTCCTTGTTGTTCTTGATGTTCTTCACGCTTTGGTGGTATTTTGGTGAAGGTTTGATGATTTTTGATTTTGTGGGAGTTGGGGAATGTGTTTAGATGATGATTTTGAAAGGTTTTTGATGTGATTTCAATGCCCGAGTATTGAAAAACGTGAGAGAGTTGTGACGGCTGGGTTTCTTGGTTGCTTAGGGTTCTTGAGGTTCTGATTTGATCATGGGATAAGGTTCCTTATATAGGCTTCCTTAAAGATAGAAAAATCCGGTAAAAAACTGAGATTTACCGACGTTTTAGCTCAAGGGCTTCCAAAACGAATTTGATTATGAAATTGTAAACATGGGTAAAGGATGATATTTCTGATTTTTCTAAAGTGGAATCGAATTTTTTAGATATTGGAATATTTTTAAATTCAATTTCTCATCAGATTCAATAAAAAATTTCTAGAAAATTATTGGAAATTCAAAAAATCAAAATTCCAATGCCATCACTACTGGAAAAAAAAGAATAAAAAACGGGCTGTAAAACACGCTTTGTGTAGTAAGCGTTTTTTTTTACAGTGGCCGGAACACATAAAAAACACTTTGTGTAGGAAGTGTTCTTTAAAGTGTATGGCCGAAGCACATAAAAAACGCTTATATTAGGAAGCGTTCTTTATAGCTCTTAGTAAGACACTATAAAGAACGCTTCTTAATAATAAGCGTTGTTTATAGTCAACTATAAAGAACGCTTCTTAATAATAAGCGTTCTTTATAGTCGACTATAAAGAACGCTTCTTAATAATAAGCATTCTTTATAGTCGACTAAAAAGATTGCTTCTTAATAATAACCGTTCTTTATAGTCGACTATAAAGAACGCTTATTATTAAGAAGTGTAACACCCCCGAATAAAACATCCAGTAATATAACCGTCGCGCGTAAACAACATCACGGTTAACTACGCAGCGGTATAACTCCATCCGGGTGTCACAGACGCCAACCACCCACGCGGTTGACACAACCATACTACCAACACCAAGTTACAGTCTGCATGACTGGAAACAGCCCTCAACCAAACTCATATACAATACAAGATACAATTTCGAATACCGAGTGTCTACAACAATATTACCAAATCAAAAACTGAACATTACATCCCGGGTGTAGTAACAACCCATACTTCAAGCATACTACTACAACTCAAGAATTATGCCTCGATGGACTACCCCCATGGTAGCCATCCCGCCTACGCTCCGTTATCGTCCGGCTCAATACCTGTAAAAATTGGGTTGTAAAGGACTTAGCAAACTATGCTGAGTATGAACGTGTGTAGCCCGTATGTTGCCGGGCCACACGACTACTTGGTTGAATATTATTAAGTCAATTTACATGCTATAATAAAGCAGTAAAGCACACCACAATATATCATGATATCATACACACTTTAAGGTAGCATAGCAATATCAACAACATCCAAGCATAACATGCTGACATCATAGCACATCAAACACGCAACCAGGCACAACGAGCTGCTAGTATAGCAACAACAATCATGTAAGTAATAAAACGTGTGCATAGGTATGTTATACCCATGATCCTCACTATGGGATCATTCGAGCGTTGTGTGTTTTCATTTCTTTTCTCTTGTTCCCTTAAAGTGTATTTTCTTCCTCTTTCCTTGCACCAGGTCTGGGGATATAGTTTAGATCCCGTGACCATCTCATATAGGAGCTAATCTTTCCTTGTTTCTTTAAGGGTTATTTGTGAATTCTCTTATCACCACCATTTGGAGAACGTCCTCTCCATAGCTAATCCTCCATTCCCGGATAGCTCTCTCTCTCTTTGTTGTTTTTAAAGGTTACTAGCCATTGCCCCGGATACCAAGGGTCCGTCTCCCTATTCCTTTTCAATGTTACTAGCCTCCACCCCGGATACAAATGGTCAGTCTCCCTATTCCTTTTCAATGTTACTAGCCTCTGCCCCGGATACAAAGGGTCCATCTCCCTATGCCTTTTAATGTTACTAGCCTCTGCCCCGGATACAAAGGGTCCATCTCCCTATGCCTTTTAATGTTACTAGCCTCTGCCCCGGATACAAAAGGTCCGTCTCCCTATGCCTTTTAATGTTACTGGTCTCTACCCCAGATACAAAGGGTCCGTCTCCCTATTCCTTTTAATATTATTGGTCTCTACCCCGGATACAAAGGGTCCGTCTCCCTATTCCTTCTAATATTATTGGTCTCTACCCCGGATACAAAGGGTCCGTCTCCCTATTCATTACTAACGGGTATTGACTTATCGTTATCATTGGTAGTTTGACACCATAGTGGGTGTCATTAGAGGTCCTCTATAGTTAAGAGGAGTTTTCCCTTTATGTTGTTCCTTTGTTTGTTTACGAAGTTCGTTGTGTTTCAACTCAAGGTTTCATCAATGAGAAGAGACTACACTACTGTGTGCGCGCAAGCAATATGCATAATAATAGCAAGCGGATAAGCAAGGAAAATAAGCAATCCATTCACATGCTTTATGCAGGCTCACAACAGACAAATAAGCACGGTAAAATAAACATTCGTTTTCATGCATTAGTCTTGTGGTCATAGTCAAACAAGGCACACAACACACAAGCCGTGTAACACGGCAACATACAAACCACACATGTCCATACCTGATTTAGAAGCAAGAGTTATCTCACACACACGGGGTCCCGGCTGGCGTTCGTTACGGCCCTATCGTTGATTAAAAACAACTTGTCAGTTTTTATGATTCCATGTACAAACGTTGTGACACTTTCCCTAGCTTATTTTATGCTAGAGTGTGAAGCTCCCTAGGTGAATCTTTAAGTGCTTAGCTCATATTAACCCTTATAACTTCCCAAATACTAACCTTAGACTTAATCTAACTCCTAGAACATTTATGTCGTCATATTCCACGCTAACTTAGCCCCTTCCTCTAGCTAATGCTTTAGAGTATTACAAGCACTACTATGTAACAAGTTTATCTAAGGTGGGTTTTAATTCCCCTAAGACGTAATCCTTCCTTAGCTAAATAGGTACGTTTTAAGCTCACTAACAACACCATAAAATTCCTCAAATACTTCTGGAACTCATTCACACAGAACTAGAGAAACTGAAGAACCCTGAAACACCAACTGATACCTTCTCTTCTATTTTTTCTGTTTGCTATTAATCTGTCTTTCAATTTATCTCTAAGCTTTTACTTACTTAGTTCAGTGTTCTAGCATGTTTTAACTCAAAGGACAACCCAAGCAACTCGATTAACACCACTGACGCATCCCTATACTGAAGCACCAGAATCTGCAGAACTGATATACTCTCCTCGACTGTTTCCTCTCTATTCTTTCAATCTAGCCCAAGTACTCCCCTACTTACTCAATGGCTTTGTCGAGATTTTGGACTCCAACCCATCCCAACACAACTTGTTAATCCTACAGAAAACTGCTTGTACTGAGACACGGAAATTCCAAAAACTGCAAAACTGAAACATAGACGCAACAAACTGAAACTTGAACTTGTATTTTTTTTCCTTCTGTTTCATTCGTTGGTTTGGTACCTACTTCCTCCACGTTATCTAACTACTTAGTTATCATCCTAATGCAGTTTCAATCCCTCCAACAACACAAGGCAGCAAGGACTTGCCTCTGAAAAATTATTATCCAGAACTGAGAATGACACTGTAAAACTTGAGACACGGTACTGATGTTTATTTTTCTGTTATTGTTTTTTTTTCTGTTCTCAAATCTGTTTTCTGTTTACCCCAACATGCTTACCCATTTAGTTAAATAGTTTACCCAGTTTTTGACTCAAAAACAGACTCAAAGTGACACGGTTAATCCTCTTGAAGTTTGTCTCTACTGAAACATCTTAGTATTCACTGGAAGGAAAATTGAACTGAAATAACAAAATCTGGTATCCTCCCTTCTTTCCCTTTCCTGTTTGTTCATAAGTCTGATTTTCAAATTTCTCCCAAAGTGCTGACCTTCCTAGTTAGGTATTATGGCACAATTCTAGACTCTAAAATGACCCCAAACAAACCTGTGTCACCTGGTTATACAGAAATCAAGCTTTCAGGTAAAAACTATACAACTACAATATCGAAACCTGAAGCTGCTATTTCTTTCCTCCTCCGTTTTTTTCTTTTCATTCATTGATCTAGTTTTTATTTTCCTCAAATGGTTTAGCCCCTGATTGTCCACCCAGTTAGTTTCTCGTCTTATCAGGATTTTAACTTCATAGCAGACCCAAAACAGCAAGGGCTATACCCCTGAAAAATTTCTACACGAAATCTGTAGCACTGAAAGAAACTGAAGCAGAACTGATATAACCTCTTCTATGTTGTCTCACGGTTAGTGCATTTGGTTTGTTTTTTTCTAATTATCCTGAAATGTTTATAGCATACTTAAGTGTATTTGGAGTATTTCAGGTTCATTAACAACTAATACAACCACTTCTACTCCCCTGTACAAAGTTATACAGTACTGAAAAGAAAATGCAGAAACTGAAACATAAGGTCTGATGTCTTTTCCTCCACCTTTTCTTTCTTTATTCACGAACTTGGCTCTCTATTTTCCCACCTAGTTAAGTGTGTTGACAACGTTTTAACTCAAGACTCACTCAAGCCAAAGCTGTCAATGCTCCTAGAAATTAGTCTTACAGAAGCACTCGTTTCAGTTTTAAGCTAAAAGTCTGAAATGAAGAACCTAATATATCTTCTACTATCTCTTCACATTTCTTTGTTCACAACTGGACTTCCAATTTCTCCCACTTAATTCACTCACGTAGTTAAGTGTTTTTTTGTCAAGACTTTACATCCTAAACAACCCAAAACAACTTTGCTAATGTTACAGATTTATCCTCACACCGAAACTTGAAAACTGAACAGCTGCACATAATGCTGGCATATATATATATATATATATATTTACCTTGCGTTAAGAGGTGACTTCCCTTAGTTTTCCTTGACAGTTTTTACACAGGAGTGCTTGGCTTCATGACAGATCTAGCCCACCAGAAAGAACCCGCATTAGTTGTTGAATCCTTCCTAGAAGTTGTTACAGATTTTTGGACATGCGCAAAGATCTAGGAGTTCTTACCTTAGAACGTGTTCAGGGGCAGTTTGTACATATTTTCCTCAAGGAGTTTTCAGGCCCTTCAAGCGTGAGATTGCTTGGAGAAAACAAGCAGATCAAGAAGAGGAAACTGAGTGAGTGTCTCAGCATTTTCGAACACCAGAAACATCAGCGAGTTGAAGTGGAAATAGAACTATTTTAAGGCCTCACCTTGACTGATGTTCAACAATTAACTTGCAGGTGGTTCGGGATAAGTCTTGGTGCATTCATAGAGAGGTAACCCGATGAGTAGGTGCATGA
Organism: Limonium bicolor; assembly: GCA_023374045.1. Taxonomy (NCBI): domain Eukaryota; kingdom Viridiplantae; phylum Streptophyta; class Magnoliopsida; order Caryophyllales; family Plumbaginaceae; genus Limonium; species Limonium bicolor. The sequence goes on from CM041781.1 coordinate 208,793,012, forward strand.
CCATGAGGCAGGATTTAGTGGCCATGAATCAGATTTTTTTTGGACAGAAACACCAAAACAGGGAAGAAAGAAGGGAAGGAGGAGTAGAAGAGAAACTGAGCAGCGATTTGTTTCTGGTTTACTCCAGAACTTGAGCCAAGGTTTACATGCACGGGGGACTAAGAAGGCGTGAGTTTGAGGGAGATCATAATGCTGGACGTTGGGATTTCTCGAACACAAGAGAGATGAAGGATTAGTAGGAGTGCAATAGTTTCTTGAGCTCGTTAGTTTACCTTCAGTTGCTCCAGTTTTTTTTTGTTTTTTCTTTCAGAGGCTTGAGCACCAACTTGCGCCCATGGTAATTGAGGAAAGCAACCTGTTCTGGCCTTGCACTGACCATGGAATATATGGAAGAAAGTGAAGGGGTTGAGTGGGTTATCAAACCAAGATAACCACATGCAAGGAGGAAAGGGAAGACACTGATGTGTGTGGGCGTTTTGAACCAGGTAGAACATGACTAGTATGCAGGGAACATTGCATAAGAGTTTGTGAACAATGCAAGATAAATGGACGTATATACTTGCATATGTGGGGTTTGGTTTCGATTTAATTTGTATAGTAGAATTGAATAGCAAGGCTCCCTCTTTTTTTTCGGCCATGATGACACAGGTGGGTTCTAATTCTAGTTGTTGTTTTATAATAGCATTATAGTTAGTCCTGATATTGCAGGATTTTGGGGGCACACAAGGCACGGGTCGGAGACTGATTAATTGCTAAGCCATTCATAATATACGTATAAGTAATGTAGTGAAACAATAGAGTTAAGTAGTACATAGGTAGTTAGTTTAACATTTAAGTCAAGGGATATAAAATGGTGAGCACTAGTACTTTATGTTATAATGTTACTTGTACATGTTGTAACCGATAACGTAATTCGTATCTTGTGCCCTCGTAAGGTACATTATCTCGTACAGTCGTTATTTGTCGATGAGTACTCGATTTATTTTAGTTGCATAATGCGCTACACTTATGTCGTGTATAAATGTCCCAACCTAAAATAATTTATTTTCGCTCGGTTGTGTTGATCAACGTCAAAACCAATGAGCACAAATGCTTATATTACCATGTGACTCACCATCACATTTACGGACATATATATGTCCCCTAGTATCATAGATTATAAATTATAACCTGAGTGTACTAATGTGCTGGTTTACTTAAACACTCCTCATATATTCCTGATTTTATGTGTTATAAATATTAGGGGTGTTTCAACCTACCCCCCTTAAAAGGGACTTTGTCCCGAAGTCTTACTGCCGTAACCGATGTTTTCCATTCTCGTTAACCCCTGGGTTCATTCACAATAACCAGGGGATCGAGTCCCCTATTATAATTCTCAGTGCTTATGAGCACCATGCCACATTAGTGGCTTCACACAAGTTCTCCTAGTAGTCCAAGGTATTAGCAATGTATATATAACATAATGAGGTGTAAACCAACAGTACTCAACATTCATTCATAACAGAGTGTACCTACACGCACATAACAATCTCATACACACAGACCTCCGACCAACGTTTGGTTGTAGGGATACACAAGGTGAAAGGATCAAGTCCCAAATTCATTCTCTCTAACCAAGGGATCATGTCCCGTAAATTCCACAGTTCTATTTCACCATTTGTGCCTATAAGCACCACGCCACATCTGTGGCTTGACCAAGTTCTCAATAATATTGTAATGTACCAGTAATACTCATATACTGTACTCATCAACAATCAAATGAACAAGTTACTCATTCATAACCATAATGCATTCAACCCAATCCACACACACATAACATCCAAAACCACACCGCAAACGAGCAACAACAAGTAAAAACGCAATGCACCTACCCCCCTTAAAAATGGATTACGCCCACGTAATCCCTTTTATATCATCCTTGAACCTTGGTTCTAGCTGTTTAGTTCTCATGGAGTATTCTAGTTTCTATGCGATGTAGCTCGCAGTATAATCTCATCAAAGGCCTTGACCATGTTAATGGCTTGGTTTCTGTCTCAAGAATTCTTATCGGTTTCCATACCGATCTAAAACGGATTCGGATTTAGCCTCTCTAGGTCTAAGATATTGGCCGATATGTCACCTGTTATTCGACTTGAAGATGTGAAATATGGTCTACCAACTTCTGCTGTGCGACTCTGATTACTTTCAGGTTTATTTTTACCTCACTATACCTTTCAAGGTAGTTCATGGTTTAATTGTTTCTTCCGCCTAGTCTTTTGGCTGACATGGGGTATTTTAATTCATGCACAGTCTCGGTGGGTTGTAGATTGTCTATCCATTCACTTTGGAGGTCGGATATTTATTCTTTTCGTGCGCTTTTAAGCGTCTGAGTTATTCTGCCCTTTAGGTTTATATTCATATATGCTTTATATTAATGCCCCGGTGTCTTCCAATGTTACAATCATGTCGTTGTCACGACAACATGTTTGGTTGATATTATCGATCATAATTATATGTAGTTAGCTAGTTTACTTTCCTAGCATTGTTACCTATTTTCTCCATTGATGTGTACAGCCAAATTAGGCTTTTATTTTCTTCCCCAATTATGGTCTTGATACTGCTGGTTGACCTCCTTTAGTTTAAGTCTAAAGGTTGCCGGATCATATATGGTTTAAGTCTCTATGATTGTAAATTGTTTGACATGGGATATTTAGTTTCCTTATCATTATCATTGTTCTTATGATTGTATCGAGCAGCAGCTTGTCGATTAGCTCTGCTTAGTCACAAGGTCCAGTGTCTTGCATTTGGTTCTTGTAGTACATGTTTTCATGTATTATCTATTTGGTTATTAGTAACATCACACCATTCCTCCTACAATTCTAAATCTTAACATCTTTGTATGTGTTTGCTTTCTAGGTTTCGAACCATGTATCCATGTATTTTATGTGATTTTATTATCTAATAGCAACAACGCTTTCTTCGCACTTTACCAACCAAATTCATACAATTTGCCACCTATTTGTAGTTCGTGTGTCCACTTGTAGGAGGTTTCGAGAATCATCCAACACTGACGTGATCAGCGTAAGTGTTGGGCTACCTCTGCACTCCAATTTGTGCTCAGTGTCACTTGACCTGGCCAGGGTCGAGTTCAACTTTGCACGTCCGATTTACACTATCAAACAATTATTCACATTTGAATTCTTATCCCATTCGTTTCTAGTCCTCTGGCAATCAATTCATTGACTAGTGTCACCATCTAAGCCTTTAGATTAATCGTTCAAATCCTCTAACTGTACAAACCTCTAGGTGTGTACATATGTATATTTTTTCATCCATGTATATATATATACCCAAGTGTTATAGTCCTCTTTATTTATATTTATCCACATATGATTGTTCCCATAGGTTTATGATACCCTGTTACATATATTTATATCCTCCTGATCTTCCAAGTTCTTCGTATAAACTGTATATATGAAATTCTCGTACCGTAAGTACATACACATGTTCCTTCACGTATACTTGTAGTCTCATGAATTTTTGTGTTCGTCAATGGGATATACGATTGTATACTTCCATGTTTTCATATTATTACTATTTCCATGATGCTTATAAATTATCTTAGCCCATCAATTGATTTTGTTGACAATTTCCAACTTCCAATACCCAATTATTCATAAATATTCGATTGAGTTGGGACTATTTCTCGTTGGAGTGCCTAGTTAATTCGGCTGGTTTTATCTTGTTTGACCGTTTAGGTCCTCTTCGGTCCGACTTAATTCTTTAAAAGGACCCTCGGTAAATTCAATTCTATATGTATATATTAATTTTGTTGCTATTACAACTTTGTTAATTTATTGTTTATTTGAATTCCCCTCTTAATTTCTGGGTCATGTAACCCTTCCGTTACCTTCATTATTATTTCTTGTGTGTATCCACCAAACTAGTGGTAAGTATTCAGGAAATTGCAAATATTGTTTGAGGATAACTGTTTAGATATTGTACATACTTCCAGACTTGATTTGCACTTTTATATTGTGAAACTTGTTGCTCGTTTAAAGGGGTTAAAACAACTCGAACGAGAAGAGAATGAAGGAGGCATTGGTATGTATGTTACTCGTTCGCCGGGTAGAAGCAGAAGGGAATGACCAGTTATGGTTATCAGTTTTAATTGTCTGAGATTGAGAGACTTGAAAAGAAGAAGATAGGAGGTGGTGGCGATACGTACCGATCGCCAGTTGAGGCGGGTTGTGTCTATCAGATATGCAGAGAATGAAGAGAACGTGAGATGGAGCAGGGAATTTATTGAATCCCGAAATATTATGTTTTTAGTTATACAATGGTGTCATGCTTCATTAAGCATTGAGTTGTCCCAATTCTATGGTGTAATTACGTCTCGAATTATACTTCTCTGATTTCCTTGTTTTAACGAGGGTTTTATCTTGAATTACTCTCTCAAGTGTTCGATTGCAGAATTTATCTCATCCCAATCTTGGCTTATTAATTTGCTTATTTAAGCTTTAACTCATTCATAAATTTTAGGGTATTTTCAGTCCCCTTAGCTTGTGAGGTAGGGTCCTATCGACTGCTAAGCATGTCGACCCAAGTTGTCGCTAAATTGGTCCCTCTACGGGTATTATCCTTTGGCAACGCCTATTGTAAGTATAAGTCTTTCTTCTCTCGATTTGATAGTATAACTTAATAGATGCCAGAAACGGGTTTTCCCCGAGTAAGGGGAGGCTTTCTACCTCTCTAGCGTACTTTGTCTGAGTTTAAGAGACTATTAAGGATGTGAAGGTTGGTTGTAGGTGTTTGTTAGGCATCCAGTATTACTGGGGAAGAACCCTAACTAACACACCTCACGTACTACCCCCAACCCTTGACTCACTGTCAAATTCCTAATTCAGGTTTTCCTATACTCGGTACTTCTCTCTCTGGTCCAGTCATCATACAGAGCGTAACTACGCTCTAATAAGTTATGCTCTGATACCACTTTCTGTAACACCCCCGAATAAAACATCCAGTAATACAAACGTCGCGCCTAACAACTCACGGTTAACTACGCAGCGGTATAACTCCATCCTGGTGTCACAGACGCCAACCCCACCGGTTTGACACAACCATAACTCCAACACCAAGTTACGGTCTGTAGACTGGAAACATCCCTCAACCAAACTCATATACACAAGATACAATTCCGAATACTGAGTGTCTACAACAATATTACCAAATCATAAACTGAACATTACATCCCGGTGTAGTAACAACCCATACTTCCAAGCTACTACTACAACTCAAGAATGATGGCCCGATGGACTACCCCCATGGTAGCCATCCCGCCTACGCTCCGTTATCGTCCGTCGCTCAATACCTGTAAAAATTTGGGTTGTAAAGGACTCAGCAAACTACGCTGAGTATGAACGTGTGTAGCCCTTATGTCGCTGGGCCCACACGACTACTTGGTCGAATATATTAAGTCATTTACATGCTATAATAAAGCATTAAGCACACCACAATATCATGAGATCATACCCACTTTAAGGTATAGCAATATCAACACATCCCATACATGGCTGGCATCATAGCACATCAAACAGCAACAGGCACAACGAGCTGCTAGTATAGCAACACCAATCATGTAAGTAATAAAACATGTGCATAGGTATGTTATACCCATGATCCTCACTATGGGATCATTCGAGCGTTGTGTGTTTTCATTTCTTTTCTCTTGTTCCCTTAAAGTGTATTTTCTTTCTCTTTCCTTGCACCAGGTCTGGGGATATAGTTTAGATCCCGTGACCATCTCATATAGGAGCTAATCTTTCCTTGTTTGTTTAAGGGTTATTTGTGAATTCTTTTATCACCACCATTTGGAGAACGTCCTCTCCATAACTAATCCTCCATTCCCGGATAGCTCTCTCTCTCTGTTGTTTTTAAAGGTTACTAGCCACTGCCCCGGATACCAAGGGTCCGTCTCCCTATTCCTTTTCAATGTTACTAGCCTCTGCCCCGGATACAAAGGGTCCGTCTCCCTATTCCTTTTCAATGTTACTAGCCTCTGCCCCGGATACAAAGGGTCCGTCTCCCTATGCCTTTTAATGTTACTAGCCTCTGCCCCGGATACAAAGGGTTCGTCTCCCTATGCCTTTTAATGTTACTAGCCTCTACCCCGAATACAAAGGGTCCGTCTACCTATGCCTTTTAATGTTACTGGTCTCTACCCCGGATACAAAGGGTCCGTCTCCCTATTCCTTTTAATATTATTGGTGTCTACCCCGGATACAAAGGGTCCATCTCCCTATTCCTTCTAATATTATTGGTCTCTACCCCGGATACAAAGGGTCTGTTTCCCTATTCATTTCTAACGGGTATTGACTTATCGTTATCATTGGTAGTTCGACACCATAGTGGGTGTCATTAGAGGTCCTCTATAGTTAAGAGGAGTTTTCCCTTTATGTAGTTCCTTTGTTTGTTTACGAAGTTCGTTGTGTTCCATCTCAAGGTTTCATCAACGAGAAGGGACTACAGTACTGTGTGCGCGCAAGCAATATGCACAATAATAACAAGCGGGTAAGCAAAGAAAATAAGCAATCTATTCACATGCTTTACGCAAGCTCCCAACAGACAAATAAGCACGGTAAAACAAAAATTCGTTTTCATGCATTAGTCTTGTGGTCATAGTCAAACAAGGCACACAACACACAAGCCGTGTAACACGGAAACATACGAACCACACATGTCCATACCTGATTTAGAAGCAAGAGTTATCTCACACACACGGGGTCCCGGCTGGCGTTCGTTACGGCCCTATCGTTGATTAAAAACAACTTGTCAGTTTTTATGATTCCATGTACAAATGTTGTGACACTTTCCCTAGCTTATTTTATGCTAGAGTGTGAAGCTCCCTAGGTGAAACTTTAAATGCTTAGCTCATATTAACCCTTAGAACTTCCCAAATACTAACCTTAGACTTAATCTAACTCTTAGAACATTTATGTCGCCATATTCCACGCTAACTTAGCCCCTTCCTCTAGCTAATGCTTTAGAGTATTACAAGCACTACTATGTAACAAGTTTATCTAAGGTGGGTTTTAATTCCCCTAAGAGGTAATCCTTCCTTAGCTAAATAGGTACGTTTTAAGCTCACTAACAACACCATAAAATTCCTCAAATACTTCTGGAACTCATTCACACAGAACTAGAGAAACTGAAGAACCCTGAAACACCAACTGATACCTTCTCTTCTATTTTTTTTTGTTTGCAATTAATCTGTCTTTCAATTTATCTCTAAGCTTTTACTTACTTAGTTCAGTGTTCTAGCATGTTTTAACTCAAAGGACAACCCAAGCAACTCGATTAACACCACTGACGCATCCCTATAATGAAGCACCAGAATCTGCAGAACTGATATACTCTCCTCAACTGTTTCCTCTCTATTCTTACAATCTGACCCAAGTACTCCCCTACTTACTCAATGGCTTTTTCGAGATTTTGGACTCCAACCCATCCCAACACAACTTGTTAATCCTACAGAAAACTGCTTGTACTGAGACACGGAAATTCCAAAAACTGCAAAACTGAAACATAGACCCAACAAACTGAAACTTGAACTTGTATTTTTTTCCTTCTGTTTCATTCGTTGGTTCGGTACCTACTTCCTCCACGTAATCTAACTACTTAGTTATCATCCTAATGCAGTTTCAATCCCTCCAACAACACAAGGCAGCAAGGACTTGCCTCTGAAAAATTATTATCCAGAACTGAGAATGACACTGTAAAACTTGAGACACGGTACTGATGTTTATTTTTTTGTTATTGTTTTTCTTTCTGTTCTCAAATCTGTTTTCTGTTTACCCCAACATGCTTACCCATTTAGTTAAATAGTTTACCCAGTTTTTGACTCAAAAACAGACTCAAAGTGACACGGTTAATCCTCTTGAAGTTTGTCTCTACTGAAACATCCTAGTATTCACTGGAAGGAAAATTGAACTGAAATAACAAAATTAGGTATCCTCCCTTCTATCCCTTTCCTGTTTGTTCATAAGTCTGATTTTCAAATTTCTCCCAAAGTGCTGACCTTCCTTGTTAGGTATTCTGGCACAATTCTAAACTCTAAAATGACCCCAAACAAACCTCTATCACCTGGTTATACAGAAATCAAGCTTCAGGTAAAAACTATACAACTGCAATATCGAAACCTGAAGCTGCTATTTCTTTCCTCCTCCGTTTTTTTTTCTTTTCATTCATTGATCTAGTTTTTATTTTCCTCAAATGCTTTAGCCCCTGATTGTCCACCCAGTTAGTTTCTCGTCTTATCAGGATTTTAACTTCATAACAGACCCAAAACAGCAAGGGCTATACCCGTGAAAAATTCCAACACGAAATCTGTAGCACTGAAAGAAACTGAAGCAGAACTGATATAACCTCTTCTATGTTGTCTCACGGTTAGTCCATTTGGTTTGTTTTTTTCTAATTATCCTAAAATGTTTATAGCATACTTAAGTGTATTTGGAGTATTTCAGGTTCATTAACAACTAATACAACCACTTCTACTCCCCTGTACAAAGTTATACCGTACTGAAAAGAAAATGTAGAAACTGAAACATAAGGTCTGATGTCTTTTCCTTCACCTTTTCTTTCTTTATTCACAAACTTGGCTCTCTATTTTCCCACCTAGCTAAGTGTGTTGACAACGTTTTAACTCAAGACTCACTCAAGACAAAGCTGTCAATGCTCCTAGAAATTAGTCTTACAGAAGCACTCGTTTTAGTTTTAAGCTAAAAGTCTGAAATGAAGAACCCGATATATCTTCTACTATCTCTACACATTTCTTTGTTCACAACTGGACTTCCAATTTCTCCCACTTAATTCACTCACGTAGTTAAGTGTTTTTTTGTCAAGACTTTACATCCCAAACAACCCAAAACAACTTTGCTAATGTTACAGATTTATCCTCACACCGAAACTTGAAAACTGAACCGCTGCACATAAGGCTGGCATATATTTTTTTTTTACCTTGCGTTAAGAGGTGACTTCCCTTAGTTTTCCTTGACAGTTTTTACACAGGAGTGCTTGGATTCTTGACAGATGTAGCCCACCAGAAAGAACCCGCATTAGTTGTTGAATCATTCCTAGAATTTGTTACAGATTTTGGACATGCGCAAGGATCTAGGAGTTCTTACCTTAGAACGTGTTCAGGGGCAGTTTGTACATATTTTCCTCAAGGAGTTTTCAGGCCCTTCAAGCGTGAGATTGCTTGGAGAAAACAAGCAGATCAAGAAGAGGAAACTGAATGAGTGTCTCAGCATTTTCGAACACCAGAAACATCAGCGAGTTGAAGTGGAAATAGAACTATTTTAAGTCCTCACCTTGACTGTTGTTCAACAATTAACTTGCAGGTGGTTCGGGATAAGTCTTGGTGCATTCATAGAGAGGTATCCCGATGAGTAGGTGCAAGACCATGAGGCAGGATTTAATGGCCATGAATCAGATTTTTTTTTGACAGAAACACCAAAACAGGGAAGAAGAGAAGGGAAGGAGGAGTAGAAGAGAAATTGAGCAGCGATTTGTTTCTGGTTTACTCCAGAACTTGAGCCAAGGGTTACATGCACGGGGGACTAAAAGGCGTGAGTTTGAGGGAGAGCATAATGCTAGACGTTGGGATTTCTCGAACACAAGAGAGGAAGGATTAGTAGGAGTGCAATAGTTTCTTGAGCTCGTTAGTTTACCTTCAGTTGCTCCAGTTTTTTTTGTTTTTTCTTTCAGAGGCTTGAGCACCAACTTGCGCCCCATGGTAATTAAGGAAAGCAACCTTTTCTGGCCTTGCACTGACCATGGAATATATGGAAGAAAGTGAAGGGTTGAGTGGGTTATCAAACCAAGATAACCACATGCAAGGAGGAAAGGGAAGACACTGATGTGTGTGGGCGTGAAGAAATTTTTTTTTGAACGAGGCAAAACATGACTAGCATGCAGGGAACATTGCATAAGAGTTTGTGAACAATGCAAGATAAATGGACGTATATACTGGCATATGTGGGGTTTGGTTTCGATTTAATTTGTAAAGTAGATGTAACACCCCGTCCTAAGCCAATCGTGGTTATCGCAAAACTTAACACTTAATCGAATTCGTTGCAGCGGAAATAACAAACACCTGGACCTTGCCACGGTCTGATCGTTAGAACATACCGGCCTTATAATATTATAACACTTATCCAAAATGAACAACCGACCAATCACCACCAACCAAAATACCACCAACCAACCGAGTATAAGTACTAAGTCATAATCACAACCTTACATCAGTTTCAATATAAACAGACGGGAGCACAAGCGCAACCCGTACTCAAAATAAACAACCCATCCTAAGTTTAACCGCTCCTACTCTCGTGGTGCGACTTCATGGGCCTCTTACCTGCAAGTGTAAAAAACAGCCCCCAAAGGGGGTCAGCACGAATGCCCCCAAGCTAACGGGGCTACGACGACTAATTGTCGATAGCATGGAAATTGATTAAGTACACAAGCATGATATGAAGTGCAATAAACAACAATCCACAGATGAACATATATAGCTCACACACAATGAACGACACAAGCGTTCCCTTATCAACGGGTTAGTAACCCCCTCCTTAGTCCTTATTTTCTTAACCTCAGTTCCTTATCTTACCTCAGTCTTAACCTTATCTTATTCTCAGTATACAAACCTTTCCTGGAAAGGAATGGTTGTAGCTTAATCTCAAACCTAGGATTTAGGTGATCCTACCGCACCATCTTAATGCCACCTACCCTGGACGGGAGTCCAGCGTAGCTGAGCTGGCAACCGGCCCTAGGCTACAAGTCCGAACACAAGTCCTTAAGCGGAGGGCGGATCTGATTCAGACACCGTCCCCCTTTCCTTAGCATGCATGACCGGAGTCGGTCCCGGGTTTCCTCACTCAAATTCCAGTTAGTAGAAATCTTAGACACCATGTGTTAGTTAAACCTTAACGGGTATTAACCAACAATCACTAATACTTAACTCCTATTCTTAACTCAGTAAGTACTAAACTTGGTTAGTATCAATCTAAGGTCTCGTGGGTTAGTGTAATGGAAACACATACACAACGAGAACAAATATAACCAGTTGCATGCTTTGTCTTGTTTTAGTCATAGTAAATAAACAGAGCACACAAGCCGAGGGACACCTCGTTAGCAAGCAGGTCACAAGAAAGATTGTACCGTTCACCGTCGACGATCGTTTGGTTTATCTCCTTCCAAGTTCCAATTCACCAATCCTAAAACATTCATTCAGTTTTAGGTTATTATTCAATTTAACTCAATACAATTACTTAGCCTCCCTAGACATCAACTTTTACTCATTGTTTTTCACTAAGCCTTATGGTTTTTAACTTAACTCCTAGTGCATCATTTCCTCATTATCTATTACACTTACTCACCCACTTAATGACCATTACACCCACCAAACAAGTCCTTAAAAGCCTTATAACATCAATACCTAATCATCCCCACCATTTCCTAACCTTAAACAAAGTTTTTGGCCAAAATAGCACCGCGTCCGAACTTGTGTCCGAGCTTCCCAAGTTCGGACATAGGTCGAGACTCAAAAGGTGCTATCAGACGTGTGTCCGAACATGCGTCCGAACTTCCCTAAGTTCGGACATAGGTCAAGAAGAAATCGAAAGAAAAATTTCAAGTGTCCGAACTTCTAAGGTCGGACTGAAGTCCGGACACTGGCCGAGACTCAGAAAATTAAATCGCAACAGGGCATGTCCGAGCTTCCAAATTCGGACGGAAGTTCGGACAGGCCAAAATACCCATCTTCTAAATCCTTAAACACTTATCTCATTTCCTAGCATGGTCTAACCTTGTTTGGGCATTTAAAACACACCTTAGGCCCTCCACTAAACTCCTTAATTCACCATTAACATCCATCTTAGTCATTATTTATTCCTTGCAATAATGTCAACACTTGTAATGTTTCTCTTTAGGTTTCAAAGTGGTGGCTCACACCTATTATAACCACTATGCCAAAATGCTTCCTCAATACATAACATCATCTCCCAAGCATCTTCTCCACCTAAAATTCCTTTATGCAACTCCTTAAAGTTCCTACACAAAATTTATGACTCCTTCTTCAAACACATTCATCTCCTTTCTACTAGTTTACGCATATTTGCCTAAGTCCTAAGTACACAAGCTCATTCATTTGTTTCCTAAATCCCCCATGGTAATGCTTAAGTCATTCTAACTCACAAGAACACCTTGAACTTACTCTTTTTCATCAAAACAACCTCTAAAACTTCCTAGGACTTCCTTAGTCATGAAATCTCCTTAGCACATCTTAAACACTTAGGTTCTCCTCTAAATTTTGCCATGGGTTCTCTAGTATATAGTTACATCCAAACACTTGGTTTTTCACCATCAAATAACCAAGATCACTCACATTCTCATCACAACACCTTAACACACAATTTACACCAAAACTACACCACATCATCATATAGTGTATAAACTTAAAATGCTTGGCACTTAGGCCCTTAAATGACAATAATCTTAACCACTGAATTTCCACATATATTTGCCTTCAACCTGCGAATACACACAACAAGGCTCCCATTGAAATAAAATGCTTCTTGTAATTCACCTTGATATTCTTAAACTATCTCCTTTTTCTCATTTGCTCCTTAGTCAAAAGTTCACAAGTATAGTCATTGTTCTTTCTCCTAGGTTTTATAACCCCTTTTTTCCCAATGTAAACTCTACACTAAGCTCATCACATATCTAAATCCCATTCCCTTAAACAATAAAACACCTTAAGGTGTAATTTACCTTATTCTTTCACAAGCTCACAAACTTTCCTCCTTAGGTTTTTCCTTGCTCAATCTCGGTCACCACTTAAACTCTCCTTGCCAATGTTCTAACCAATATCCAATGACTCCAATGAGTACTAGATAATACATTACCCTAAGGAACAAACCCTAGGTTAAAAATGTGCTTTAAGGTATTAAGGTATTATTTTACCTTGGTTTCTCAAGACAAGCTTGGATATGAAGCAAGAAGGACCTCCTCTATCCTTTGAGAGTAGAAAACAAGCTAGAACAAGGCATTAAAATGAAGCCTCATGAGCATGTATTTTCGGTAATGAAGAAAAAATGATGGAAACCTAGATTTTCTTACACTTTCTTTACCTTAAGAGAATGGAGAAGCCAATGGAGTCTCCAAGCTTGAGTTTCCTCCTCTAATGGTGGTTTGGCTTGGCACCAAAATGGAGCTCTTGAAGTTTTGAAAAGATAGAAAGAGAGAGCTTGAGCTAACTAAGAAGAATATGTAATTTGTTTTGGTTTTGGAGCTAAAATGAGTAAGTAGTGTACAAAGGAAGGTGGAGCTAGCATGGGGTTGTTCTTCTTCACGTCAATGGAGAAGGGAGAGAGCAACTCAAAACCATGGGAACAAGAGAGAATGAAGAGGTGAGGAGAGAGGTGATTAAAGGTGAGATATTTTTGTATAAAGTAAATAGTAGTTTTTTACTTTATCTTATAATTTCCTTTCTTATTTGCTCATGTGGTGAATCATCACCTTAAAAGCCGGCCACCCCTTTTAATTAAGCTAGTCATGGTCTTGTTTGACCAACTAAATAAACTAAATTGACTTACTTTGACTAATGTCTTAACTAGCACTATTTAGTTACTATTCACTAACCAAGGCACATATTTATGAAATTTTTGATTTCTCATTGATTTAGACTTCCTAATGTGATACTAATTAGTACACATGCTAATTAAAGAGTAATGATGGACATTTAGCCACTCAAAACCCATTTACAAGACAATTTTTAAAAAATGTGCTTTAAGACTCCTTAAAGCACATTTTGTGTTTTAACTTGTTTTTAAGCTTGGTTTCTTTGTTAAATGATTTAAAATTACCATTAGAATATTACTTAGGTCTTACAACAATATTTGGGTACTCACCCAAGTCTCTCCAAGCTTAGAGCACGTTTTTGCTTAAACTGCTCTTTTAGTGTTTCCTTATGTTTTCTTTGGTTAAAATGGTTTCTTAATGTTTCTAAGGCATTATTTTGCCTCCTTATATCTTAGTTTATCACTTAAACACCATATCCAAGTTTGGGGTATTTCAATCTACCCCCCTTAAAAGATATTTGTCCCCAAAGTTCACATATATGCTTAACCATTCACGGTACTCAATTCCCTTAATCTTAACACCACATCTTATATTCACATTCACACACATCTCAAGACTCAAGGTCAATCTCAAATACAATACATAAGTATTATACATAAACTCAAACTTAACACCGAAGTGTAGCAACTTACACAAATTCACATCTTAAACAACCAAACAAACGACAAACAAGTTCATTTCCTAACTCAAAAGCGAGGAAGCTCTACCCCCCTTAAAAAGGGGTACGCCCTGTACCCTATACAGACGATCTAATCAGTAAACAAAGAAGGGTACTTCGCCCTCATCTTATCCTCTAATTCCCACGTGGCCTCTTCGACATCCTCGTTAGACCAGAGAACCTTCACCAGTCGCACTAACTTATGGCGAGTGTCCCTAGTCTTACTGTCCAAGATTCTCTGAGGAGTCTCCACGGATCTCATATTCGGTTCTAATGTCAACCTCTCAGGTTCTAACACATGGAGGGGTGGTGCATGTATTTCTTTAGCTGTGAAACGTGAAAAACTCATGCACTTTACCCAGTTCAGCAGTTAAATTCAACCTGTAAGCAACCGGGCCCACCCGCTCCGTAATCTCACAAGGACCAACAAACTTCGGGCTTAATTTGCCCTTCTGCCCAAACCTGAATACACCCTTCATCGGTGAAACTCGCAGAAATACCTGGTCGCCCACTGCGAACTCCAGGTCCCGTCGTCGATCATCAGCATACGACTTCTGCCTATCTTGAGCAGCTTTCATGTTCTCCCTGATTTGCTGAACTTCAGCCTTAACTTGCTCTAAGTACTCTGGTCCTATAATGACCGTCTCACTCGATTCATCCCAGCAGAGCGGTGTACGACATGGTCTACCGTACAACGCTTGAAAAGGTGCCATCTTGATCGAAGCGTGATAGCTATTGTTGTATGAAAACTCGATCAGATGTAGTCTGTCAATCCAACTGCCCAGGAAGTCTAAGGCACATGCCCTCAGCATGTCCTCGAGTGTCTGAATGGTACGCTCAGTCTGACCATCTATCTGAGGATGGAACGCGGTACTCAACTTCAGTTCTGTACCCAACGCTTCTCTAGTAGCTCTCCAGTACCTCGAAAGGAATCTGGTATCTCTGTCTGACACTATGGTCTTTGGTATCCCGTGATGTCTCATTATTTCTTTCTCAAACAACTCAGCTAATTTGGTCACCTTCCAAGTATCCTTCATCGGTATGAATCGGGCTACTTTGGTAAGGCGATCCACCACCACCCATATCATGTTGAGACCTCCCCTAGCAGGTGGAAGTCCAACTACAAAGTCCATGGAGATATCATGGAACTTCCATTCCGGAACTGGCATCGATTGTACCATTCCGCCCGGTCGTCGGTGCTCGAATTTTACCTTCTGGCATGTGAGACCCTCAAGACGAACTCGGTAACATCTGTCTTCGTCCCCGACCACCAGAAGTATCTCTTCATGTCTTTATACATCTTAGAGGCTCCCGGATGGATGGAAACTGAAGAACAGTGTGATTCTCTAAGTATACGGTCTTTCAGATCCGTGTTGCCCCGTGGTATGCATAACCGACCCTTAAGTCTGATCAGTTCATCATCGTGAAGTCTAAAGTCATATTTCTGACTCTCAAAGGTACCATCTGTCAGCTTCTGTCTGACCTCTCTCATGTACTCATCTGTCCTCTGAGCCTCTCGCACCTCATCAACCAAGCTGGAGAAAGAGACTAGTGAATGGAGTGAGTGTGCTCGACGGCTCAGGTCGTCTGCTACAACATTGGCCTTTCCCTCTTTGTATTGGAGGTCAATGTCATAGTCCTTTAAAAATTCCAACCATCTCCTCTGTCTGAGATTCAACTCCTTCTGAGTGAATATGTATTTCAAGCTCTTGTGATCGGTGTAGATCGTCACACTAACCCCGTATAAGTAGTGGCACCATATCTTCAAAGCGAAGACTACAGCTCCCAGCTCTAAATCATGTGTGGGGTAATTCTCCTCATGTTTCTTCAACTGGCGTGAGGCATATGCCACCACCTTGCCATGTTGCATGAGCACGCAACCCAGCCCTCTGCCGGATGCATCACAATAAACCTCAAAGCCCTCTGTACCGTCTGGAATGGTCAGAACCGGTGCAGTGGTCAGTGAGTCCTTCAAACTCTGAAATGATTTCTCACAGTCAGTCGTCCACAAGAACGGTGCATCTTTCTTCATCAGACTGGTCATCGGCTTCGCGACCTTGCTGAAATCCCTAACAAACCTCCTGTAGTAACCTGCCAGACCGAGAAAGCTCCAGATGTCGGTAACAGTCTTCGGCCTTGGCCAAGTACGTACGGCATCAATCTTTGCTGGATCCACTGAGATCCCAGCATCTGAGATGACATGACCTAGGAAAGAGACCTGGTCAAGCCAAAACTCACATTTAGAGAACTTAGCATATTGCTGGTTCTCCCTCAATATTTCCAATACTCTCCTCGGATGTTCCTCATGTTCAGCCTTAGATTTCGAGTATATGAAAATATCATCAATAAACACCACAACCGACTTGTCCAGCTGCTCCCGGAACAAGCGGTTCATCAGATCCATAAACTTCGCCGGTGCGTTCGACAAACCGAACGGCATCACTGTAAACTCATAGTGGCCGTATCGTGTCCGGAATGCCGTCTTCTCAATATCTCCCTCCTTAATGGCTATCTGATGATACCCCGATCTGAGATCAATCTTGGAAACACAGATGCTCCCTTCAACTGATCGAACAGATCGTCAATGCGGGGTAGTGGATATTTATTCTTCACTGTCACTGCATTTAGCTCTCTGTAGTCGATGCAGAGGCGGAGACTACCATCCTTCTTCTTCACGAAGAGAACTGGCGCTCCCCATGGTGATACACTTGGTGTAATAAATCCCTTATTCAACAAATCTTTCATTTGTTCCTTTAATTATTCATTCATTTCTGCTGGAGCCATACGGTATGGTGCCTTGGCTATCGGTCCGGTGCCAGGTAGCAGTTCGATGGTGAATTCTACCTCCCGAGTGGGTGGCATGCCGGGCAGTTCCCGTGGAAATAGGTCGGGGAACTCCGACACTACCGGTAAGTCGGGGTCGAACTCGGGGTCTCTCTCTATGTCCTGTACATAGCAGAGGTACACTTCTTCATTTCTCCTCAATTCCTTATACATTGCCATGGCGGTGATGATCTTAGTCGAAGGCTCTCTGGGCCTCTGGCGGTATGATATTGTTACCCCAGACGGACTCCTAAGCAGCAGTCTATGCTCGGCGCAGAGGATACGACCCTTGTGCCGCTCCAACCAGTTCATCCCAAAAATAACATCAAATCCTAGCTCACTGAACTCAATAAAACTGACTGGAAAGTCTTCCCCCTTGATTCTGACAATGGCTCCTCGGTAGTAGTGAGTGCAACGAACCTTCTCCTTAGACGGGAGTGTAACCGTGAAGTCGGGTAGCTCATCAGCGTCTAGCCCCAACCTGCTCGCGAAAGATGCCGAGACAAAGGTATGCGAGGCCCCTAAGTCGAACAGAACTGATGCCTCAATCCCATTAATCGGAAAGGGCCGGTGAGGATAGTGCCGCTGGTGTCGGCCTGTGCCTCTGTAAGTATGCTTAACGCACCTTCCGTACCGAGTCCATGACCTAATTGTATTCATAAGCTTCATGAGTATTGATGGTATAACAAGAGTCGTAACAATTTATATGAACAACACTGTTATTTTATTCATAACCATCCTGCTTACAACATGTGCTTAAGTCTTACATCTCACTTCTTATCCCATACTAAAGCATTACATGACTAATATTGTCTAAAGGTTAGGTTTAATCTTCCTGGTCTCATATGTCTCGCGTTGATCACTGTTGACGGTGCTGTATTCAGCTTGATCTCTTAATCCCATGGTATAACATCCTTGACTCTCCTCCCATAACTAACACATCTCCAGACTTAAGTACCAACTTATTCGCACGGTCCGCACGCTTCTGCTCGCCGTATAAAAACTCTGCATCATCCCCAATGGACCAAGACACTACGGGTATCCCTCTTTCGAGAGACTCCGTTGTCTCGTCCTTATCCTGGTGTAGTCCAAGTCGCCCATCCTTCTCGTAGAAGTTCACAATACAAATGTCTGCTTGTACGTCTGGAATCGGTTCAGCTTCCAACTGCTGAACGATTTCCACGACTTGTGTAATAACTGGATGGAACTCTTCGGGTATTCCCGGTGGTGAGACTCCTTCTTGCATCCTCGTGGTTTGGTAGTTCTTGGCATACGGATTCCAATCCTTGCCTAGGCTCATCATTTTTAATTTCATCCTTGCTCCCCCTGGGTACTCCGGTGTATAAAAACCTCCCGGTCCCATTCCTAATTGATTGCATCTTCTGATGACGGCTATTTGTGCTTCGGGTGTCAGGTATCCCCTTAATAAAATCATACCTGGGCGGATAACCTGACATTGTTCGGTTGGAAAGTCTATGGTTTCGATGTCGGTGTGCTCCGGGTTAGGTGTAGACGTATTGGATAGCAGATGTTGAAGCTTCCTAAAGTGGTAGTAGGTTATATCTTACTTAAGTTCTAATCTCATCTCATTCTCACTTAACTCAATTATTCACCCAACATGCATGATAATGCGGTAAGCAGGTAATTTTACTAAGTGGTTATAGCGGTACCTGGCCTCGATGAGGGTTCAAGCTCATCGTCCCGGTCCACCAAGTGTAGTGTGGGTCCCGACTTCTGGGTCACCCGTGGGTTCTTGTCTGCAGCTTGCTGCACCCTCCTCTAACCGTCAGATCCAGCTCCCTGATCGGTCTTGCCCTTGCCCCTAGTATCGGGCCTATAGGCTCTGCTAGCGGGGTTCCGGAAGCACTCATATGCTCGGTGTCCGTAAACCCCACAAAAGTTTCACTCCACCTTATTCCCCTTGCAATCAAGCCCGGGTGGTCCTTGTGACACCACCTACAGATGTAGCATCGCTGGTAGCCACCACCGGCTCCCTTCTCAGTCTCAGATCCTGATCATTCATAATATTAGTATTCATTTCTCAAACGGTTACTATTTATCTTTTAACTCACTCAATATCAATCCCTTACCCTTTGGCGCCCTTGAGCGCCGGGGTGTAGCTGCATATGCATATGTCAACTTCAATGGCTCTTCCGGAGACTTCTCCTTTTCCTCCTTCCCCTTTTGGTTCTGATTTTTCTGGGCCTGAGGCTGTGTTATACCCAAAATTTTGACCCCCCTGTTAGGGTCCACGAGGTCCTGGTGATGTGAGGGGCATTTTAATCGAGTAGTGAGGGATTCCGGCTCGAGGGCGCATCCCATGTTATCATCAGCATCATCAGCATCATTAGCATCATCAACATCTCAGCATTCTTGCATTTGCATACCACCCAGTTATCACATTTTAGGTTGTCAACGCCTTAGAATCGCTTGACATTATCTCATTTCCACATTTTAGGTTGTCAACGCCTTAGAATCGCTTGACATTATCTCATTTCCACATTTTAGGTTGTCAACGCCTTAGAATCGCTTGACATTACTTACTTCATTTCACTTTACTTGTAGGTAGTCAACGCCTTAGAATAGCTTGACATCATCTCATTCGTCACAGGCAGTCAACACCTTAGAATAGTTTGACATCATATCATCATTATAGGTAGTCAACGCCTTAGAGTTGCTTGACATTACTTCATTTTACTTATAGGTAGTCAGCGCCTTAGAATAGCTCGACACAATTTATCAGTTTTCGATAACATGCAGGGTCTTGGAAACATTTGAAATTTTGGGGTATCACTCAGGCATCAACTAGCCTTCTCACTTTCATTACAAAGTCTAGTTGACGGGGGCAATCTGTTATACCCAAAATTTTGACCCCCCTGGTTAGGGTCCACGAGGTCCTGGTGATGTGAGGGGCATTTTAATCGAGTAGTGAGGGATTCCGGCTCGAGCGGCGCATCCCATGGCATGAGGAGCAGCTTCGTCATTTTCAGGGGTGTTTTGGTAATCTTTAAGGGCTCGTGAGACCTCCTATAAGCTATCTCTCTCCTCCAAAGGATGCCCAAATCAGCTTGAAATGCTTTGATATTTTAACCCATGATAAAGGATGACATTCTAAGCATAATGGCGTTGGAATTTTGATTTTTCGAATTTCCAATAATTTTCTAGCAATTTCTGACTGAATCTGACGAGAAATTCAATTTAAAAATATTCCAACATTAAAAAATTCGTTTCCACCTCAGAAAATTCATAATATCCATCCTTGACATGTGGTTAAAATTTCACAGCAAAATTCCTTTGGGAAGTCTTTTGATTAAAATATCAAAAAATCTTACTTTTACTAGATTTTCTTTATCTTTAAGAAAGTCTATATAAGGGGATAGGTTTTTGGATAAAAGGGGAACCTCACATGCTCAAGAACCCTAGAGAGTCAAAAAAGGCAGCCTCCTCTCTCTCTCTCACGTTTTCCAACACCCGGCCACCCAAATCATACCAAAATCCCCCGAAATCACCATCTAAACACGTTTTCCAATCCCCAAAGCACCAATAGTCATCAAAACTCCACAAAAAACACCACCAAAATGTAAAGAACAGCAAACAACCAACAACCAGAAGCTTGGTTCGAAATCCTTTCGGGTCTGCCATCAACGAGGCACTCGACGAATCCCGGCGTAAAGAATCATCTTGAATTCGAAGGTCAAACAGGTTACCACTCTACTTTTCTAATTCCCCATGACTTTATTAACCCTCTGTCAAATTTTGGGCTCAAACTAACCTTCGTACGCTCCTGTATTGCTATTTGTTTAAGCTTCTGTCCAATAACTTGTTTACTAAGTTTCGTGTTTAATTCGAACTCAAATTGAAAACTTTCAATCACTAACGTCCTGTACATCTTTCAGGCTACGCACCCATAAAATTTGAGTCAAAACACCTTCGGGAACAGCCCTAACGCCGCCGTCCGAGGGCTGTCTGCACCCACGGACGTCATGTCCGGGGTCCCGGACTCACTGTCCGTAAGCCCGGACGCCCACGGACGGCGGCGGGATTTTTAAATTTTAAAAATTTAGGTTTTCTAATAATGTCCGGGCCCACGGACAGCCTGTCCGTGGCCCCGGACTTTGCAATTTTATGTTTTCTGTTTAATTCGACTTTTATTTTCATATAGGTTAACTGGGGTCCGTGGTTTCGGACATTAGGTCCGTGGCTACGGACGGAAACAAAATTTGACCTAATTCTGCCTCCGAAACCCTAGTTTAGGTAATTTTAATTTCCACTTTAATTTTCTGTCAAAAACTAAAAAAACAACAAAAAACAGAAGCTCGCGCACTTAGGTTAAAACGACTCGTAATAAGCCGTAATTAAACTAAGTAGAGGAAAAACGACTTCTAGGGGTAATGAAAGTAATTGAACCCTAAATAAGTCGAATATCAAGCCCCCGAACCCGAATTCTCCTTTCCTAATTTGATCTAGGTTAAAATTAGGTGGCGACTCAAAATAGGTTCTAGTGAGCTAGCTTAGGTTTAATAATTATTGTTTTTATGACATAGTTATTAATCTTAGGTTATAAGTGGACCTAAACCCGACTAGATCCCAATCAACTTAATCCACATAGGATAGGGTTTAAAATCGAGGCTCACAGACTGGCGACTCTGCTGGGGACGAATTCTTAACTTTAACCTGTTTAATTTTAAGAAAGAGGGCTTAACTCGAAAATTGTTTATTTATGGCTTTATTACTTTGTTTGTTTACTTTCGTGCGCACTTTAAATTTTTGCACCCCTGCATCATATGAGAGCGAGGGCCCACACAAACCAGTTTCACCCCGGGACCCATCTAGGGTCCCCTGTCAGGGACTCACACCTTTTAGGTGATGTGAATAAGCGGGGAAAAAGAGGAGGATGTCGTCTAACCACATCCCCTTAATACCTGGGCCTTAGCCCCAAGCGTTTTCCTGGCAGTGTCCTTACCAAGCCCATTGTTTGGTCAGTCAAAGACCCGGCCGTAGACGCACACCTTCAGGTGATGTGAAAAAAGTGGGGAAGCCCAAAGAGAATAGCGTGCAAGCCCTATTCCTTTGTGGTGGCCTGGGCCCAAGCCCCAAGCACCTCTCCGGATCGATCCATACCCGGTTGAATTTAAACATCTAGTGAGGACATGTTGAATTTGTGTGAGCCCTGTTTGCTTGTATGATCGGTCCATTACCTAGCCTAGAGGTTGATAGGAACTTCTCCTGCATTAACCTATCCCAACCCGAATTGGCGGCTCTACTTGTTTGCGGCCCAGAGGTCCTGTTTGGTTTAATATGTGAGTCGTTCGGGCTTCAGCCCAAAAGCTTAGACTTAGGTGATTTCTCTTCTAGCCCATTTGAATTATCCAATTAGTTCTAGGCCCAAAAAAGAAAATCCACATGAACTTGAAATAACTCACAAGGCCTGAAAATAAAATCTTTTTCGGTTTAGCAACCATCTTCTCTGGCCCAAGAAAGTTAGGCTCATTTGTGATTTAGGACCACTCCAGCCCATGTACTTTGCTCTAGGCCCAAACACATTCCGGCCCAAGGGCTCATTCTAATCTAGGCAGACTTCTTATTCGGGCCCTGACCCAAAACCTTAGATCTAGGTGTCATCTGTTAGGCCCAACCAAAATCTCTCGGCCCAAATTCCAGCTCACATATAGAGCAATCATTCTGGCCCAAGTACCACACTCATAACTCATTCCATTTGAGCCCATAGACCAATTCATAGTTTTGGCCCATGAGCTTCGCTCTCAATCCAGAATGTCGGCCCATAAAGCATTTGAATCCAAGATAGTTTGCATAATTCGTTCATTCCAGTTTCCGGCTTCAAGGCCCAACAAGAGCATCAAACGAATCTAGACTTCAAGGCTTATCCCTCGGCCCAGTGGCCCATTCACGGTCCATGTGATTTCTTTCAGATTGTTTGCTCAATTTCTAGATTCAGGCTTACATGTACGTTCTAGTCTAGGAATCACTCTAATCTATGCACTTCACCCTCAGTTTGGCGAAGACTCAGGCCCAGTTACTTCCTACATAACCCATGGGCATTCCTAGTTCAGACATTTTACAGGGCCTACTCGAAGCTTGGAAGGAAGACAATCATGGTCAATGGCGCCCCGACGGTCAACAGCTCCAGTCTTCAACACGTTGGCACCAGACTGTTCAACATCACTATTTCAGAAGTTTTCTCGATTTAGTAGTTTTCTTTTCTCAATCATTCTTCTAACTTTTATGGTAGTTAGCTTCCTTTATCATTTTAGATTACAACTTTTGATGTTATCTTTCCATTCGTGAATAAGAGCATAGTTCGATTTTCGTAATTTTTTGTGCATTCATTCAACAAAACAAAAACACAAAATTTGTTTTCTTTTTAAGGGATCACAGAGTAATCATTTCCCGACTATGGAATAAAATGACTTGTCTTTTGTTTCTAAAAGGGTGAACATGTCCGTCCTCACACCATAATATCCACGAAGCATTCCAAAATCCGCATCTATTTAAGTGTTGTCATAAACCCCAGGTCAATACTGGGGCAATCTGAGTTCAGGATCGTCATCTTTAATCTTTCGTTTAAGCGTGTGAACTAGTCTCTAAGTGAAATTCACGAGAGTGTCTTGAGCGGAAAAACCATGAGTGAACGAGTGTGTCATTTTTACACGACTCCGGTGAGACCACATTCAAAGGTGAGGAAAACGGCATAACTCCGACCGAAGGAGATAATTTGTAAATTTACTCTTAGACCTGCGAAAAGTAACAAAGAACGGATACACAACTATCAGGAATGACGAAGCACCTAGGTACAGCACCACATAGCCAAAAGCTTGTAAACCCTGTCATTAAACCCTAGGCACCCCCGCTGAGCCTTTCATATATCCCTTTTCGATATTATGAACTCCACAGAATCACCCAGCCAATGATGAATTACCGACCCGGTGACCAAAGGAAGCGAGGAGCCCGACTCTCAGATAACAATCTAATCAGTCCAAAGAAGCGATGCCGCTATCAGCATGACGAAGTGATCCGTAAATGGTCCCAAAGTGGCACAGGGTCCGGAGAGCTCACATCAAAACAACTCTCATAACTCAAAACCGGGAAACACAAGAACCCCGAAGGCAAAGTCAATAAAGGATAAACAAAAAGGCAAACCCGAAGTGCCTCGAAGAAATCCAAATGATGAAAAGAGAAATGGTGTAAAGGACAACTTCAAAAGTCCAAGTCCAGAAGCTCGAAAACAGCGTCAACATGAAGTAGCTAGACGAACTCAAGACAAGGAAGATGAATCCGAGAGAAGGCGCAAGTTGCAGCTTTGGTCACCCATTTAAGCTCCACATACCTCAAATGTCCCTCCGTGATCCCATCGTCTTTCATCACACCCTACGGCCACGTTATAAGCTTTAAAGACTTCCGACTTGATAGTTGTGTGTCCAATCACGTGAAAGTAACAGATCAAATGCGTAAATCCATCAAATATCGAATTCAATGGTCTAGAAGTTATGATCATGAGCGAGAAATGAGTGCAGACACCAACCACGTCAAGTGTAGGTTAGGAAGCACCACATCAAAGCATAAGCCTCGACCCTGTGAGGATGAGACTTGTTCGCACGTTTAACAAAGAAAAGACTGGGGGCAATCGATCGGAACGATCGATTGCCATGAACTCTAGCTCAGATTGTCCTAAGGAAAAATACTGGGGGCAATTGTTGGTTCCAATAATTACCATGTCAACACCAATTAAAACCCAAAGCTTGAGCACCACCATCCCACCACAGGCACACATAAGCCCTTACCACCACACACACACACTCTCAAGCCCGTCGTTGGCCTTATCTCCACAAAAACATCAGGCCCGTCATAACCCTGACCTCTATCCAAATCACAACCCAATCCCAGGTCTGTCACAAATCCTGAACACCGACAAAAGCCTTCAGCACCACAACAAACACCACACACTTCCACCAATGACATGTTCATTTTTCAAGAAACAAGTTGCAGATATGGAATTTTTAGTCAGGAAATGATCATTTCACTTCCCTTTTTCAGCAGAGTCTTTCTCAAGCATTGCCATGTTGGACACATTTTTCAACAGTTTCTTGTTTTGGCAAGCTTCCAACAAACACTTTAGTTGCATTTTACAACTTTTGCATAACACCTCAACAATGCCAAGTTTGGCACCTTTTCCAACAGTTTCCTGTTTTGAAAGAGTATCTTTCATATATTTTGATTGCATACATTGCCATGTTCGGCACTCCGGTAATCATTTTCATCATTTGCGCGAGACCATTATCTTTCTAACTCATTTTTAGTTCGAGACCCAAAATCAGTGCGAGACCCATCATTTTCAAGACTTTAGTACGAGACATCTTCATTCAGTGCGCGACCCAGAATCAGTGCGAAATCCAGTTTTTTTCATCCGTTTAGTACGAGATTTCAGTGCGAGACCATGCATCTTCATCAGTGCGATACCATCACTTTGTCAGTGCGAGGCCCATCATCTTCATCAGTGCGAGACCTATCACCTTCATCAGCGCGAGACCTATCACCTTCATCAGTGCGAGACCAAGCATCATCATCCAGTGCGAGACCAGTACGAGACCTAGTATCATCTTCAGTGCGAGACAAGTACGAGATAGAGCGTGATCTAAGTTGGCGGGGCAGAGGCAATAAGTCCCCATCTTAATGTCAACTTCTCGGGAGAAACAACTAGTGGGCAGTGGCAATAAGTCCCCTTGGTAATCTAGAAGTTATCCCTGCACCCCAGTTGGTGGGCAGAGGCAATAAGTCCCCATAGTATACCAACCAGGAGCATTGGAACGGGTTTCGGTCCCCAGAAGCATCCGAGCATCATCAGCATCATCAGCATCATCAGCATCATCAGCATCATCAACATCATCAGCATTATCATCATCAGCATCATCAACATCATCAGCATCATTAGCATCATCAACATCTCAGCATTCTTGCATTTACATACCACCCAGTTATCACATTTTAGGTTGTCAACGCCTTAGAATCGCTTGACATTATCTCATTTCCACATTTTAGGTTGTCAACGCCTAGAATCGCTTGACATTATCTCATTTCCACATTTTAGGTTGTCAACGCCTTAGAATCGCTTGACATTACTTCATTTCACTTTACGTGTAGGTAGTCAACGCCTTAGAATAGCTTGACATCATCTCATTCGTCACAGGCAGTCAACACCTTAGAATAGTTTGACATCATATCATCATTATAGGTAGTCAACGCCTTAGAGTTGCTTGACATTACTTCATTTTACTTATAGGTAGTCAGCGCCTTAGAATAGCTCGACACAATTTATCAGTTTTCGATAACATGCAGGGTCTTGGAAACATTTGAAATTTTGGGGTATCACTCAGGCATCAACTAGCCTTCTCACTTTCATTACAAAGTCTAGTTGACGGGGGGCAATCTGTTATACCCAAAATTTTGACCCCCTGGTTAGGGTCCACGAGGTCCTGGTGATGTGAGGGGCATTTTAATCGAGTAGTGAGGGATTCCGGCTCGAGCGGCGCATCCCATGGCATGAGGAGCAGCTTCGTCATTTTCAGGGGTGTTTTGGTAATCTTTAAGGGCTCCTGAGACCTCCTATAAGCTTTCTCTCTCCTCCAAAGGATGCCCAAATCAGCTTGAAATGCTTTGATATTTTAACCCATGATAAAGGATGACATTCCAAGCATAATGGCGTTGGAATTTTGATTTTTCGAATTTCCAATAATTTTCTAGCAATTTCTGACTGAATCTGACGAGAAATTCAATTTAAAAATATTCCAACATTTAAAAAATTCGTTTCCACCTCAGAAAATTCATAATATCCATCCTTGACATGTGGTTAAAATTTCACAGCAAAATTCCTTTGGGAAGTCTTTTGATTAAAATATCAAAAATCTTACTTTTACTAGATTTTCTTTATCTTTAAGAAAGTCTATATAAGGGGATAGGTTTTTGGATAAGGGGAACCTCACATGCTCAAGAACCCTAGAGAGTCAAAAAAGGCAGCCTCCTCTCTCTCTCTCACGTTTCCAACACCCGGCCACCCAAATCATACCGAAAATCCCCCGAAATCACCATCTAAACACGTTTTCCAATCCCCAAAGCACCAATAGTCATCAAAACTCCACAAAAACACCACCAAAACGTGAAGAACAGCAATAACAACCAACAACCAGAAGCTTGGTTCGAAATCCTTTCGGGTCTGCCATCAACGAGGCACTCGACGAATCCCGGCGTGAAGAATCATCTTGAATTCGAAGGTAAAACAGGTTACCACTCTACTTTTCTAATTCCCCACGACTTTATTAACCCTCTGTCAAATTTTGGGATCAAACTAACCTTCGTACGCTCCTGTATTGCTATTTGTTTAAGCTTCTGTCCAATAACTTGTTTACTAAGTTTCGTGTTTAATTCGAACTCAATTGAAAACTTTCAATCACTAACGTCCTGTACATCTTTCAGGCTACGCACCCATAAAATTTGAGTCAAAAACACCTTCGGGAACAGCCTAACGCCGCCGTCCGAGGGCTGTCCGCACCCACGGACGTCATGTCCGGGGTCCCGGACTCACTGTCCGTAAGCCCGGACGCCCACGGACGGCGGCGGGATTTTTAATTTTAAAAATTTAGGTTTTCTAATAATGTCCGGGCCCACGGACAGCCTGTCCGTGGCCCCGGACTTTGCAATTTTATGTTTCTGTTTAATTCGACTTTTATTTTCATATAGGTTAACTGGGGTCCGTGGTTTCGGACATTAGGTCCGTGGCTACGGACGGAAACAAAATTTGACCTAATTCTGCCTCCGAAACCCTAGTTTAGGTAATTTTAATTTCCACTTTAATTTTCTGTCAAAAAATACTAAAAACACAAAAAAATAGAAGCTCGCGCACTTAGGTTAAAACGACTCGTAATAAGCCGTAATTAAACTAAGTAGAGGAAAAAAAACGACTTCTAGGGGTAATGAAAGTAATTGAACCCTAAATAAGTCGAATATCAAGCCCCCGAACCCGAACTCTCCTTTCCTAATTTGATCTAGGTTAAAATTAGGTGGCGACTCATAATAGGTTCCAGTGAGCTAGCTTAGGTTTTAATAATTATTGTTTTTATGACATAGTTATTAATCTTAGGTTATAAGTGGACCTAAAACCCGACTAGATCCCAATCAACTTAATCCACATAGGATAGGGTTTAAAATCGAGGCTCACAGACTGGCGACTCTGCTGGGGACGAATTCTTATTTAACCTGTTTATTTTAAGAAAGAGGGCTTAACTCGAAAAATTGTTTATTTATGGCTTTATTACTTTGTTTGTTTACTTTCGTGCGCACTTTAATTTTTGCACCCCTGCATCATATGAGAGCGAGGGCCCACACAAACCAGTTTCACCCCGGGACCCATCTAGGGTCCCCTGTCAGGGACTCACACCTTTTAGGTGATGTGAATAAGCGGGGAAAAAGAGGAGGATGTCGTCTAACCACATCCCCTTAATACCTGGGCCTTAGCCCCAAGCGTTTTCCTGGCAGTGTCCTTACCAAGCCCATTGTTTGGTCAGTCAAAGACTCGGCCGTAGACGCACACCTTCAGGTGATGTGAAAAAAGTTGGGAAGCCCAAAGAGAATAGCGTGCAAGCCCTATTCCTTTGTGGTGATCTGGGCCCAAGCCCCAAGCACCTCTCCGGATCGATCCATACCCGGTTGAATTTAAACATCTAGTGAGGACATGTTGAATTTGTGTGAGCCCTGTTTGCTTGTATGATCGGTCCATTACCTAGCCTAGAGGTTGATAGGAACTTCTCCTGCATTAACCTAGCCCAACCCGAATTGGCGGCTCTACTTGTTTGCGGCCCAGAGGTCCTGTTTGGTTTAATATGTGAGTCGTTCGGGCTTCAGCCCAAAAGCTTAGACTTAGGTGATTTCTCTTCTGGCCTAATTTGAATTATCCAATTAGTTCTAGGCCCAAAAAGAAAATCCACATGAACTTGAAATAACTCACAAGGCTTGAAATTAAAATTTTTCGCTTTAGCAACCATCTTCTCTGGCCCAAAGAAAGTTAGGCTCATTTGTGATTTAGGGACCACTCAGCTCCAGCCCATGTACTTTGCTCTAGGCCCAAACACATTCCGGCCCAAGGGCTCATTCTAATCTAGGCAGACTTCTTATTCGGGCCCTGACCCAAACCTTAGATCTAGGTGTCATCTGTTAGGCCCAACCAAAATCACTCGGCCCAAATTCCAGCTCACATATAGAGCAATCATTCTGGCCCAAGTACCACACTCATAACTCATTCCATTTGAGCCCATAGACCAATTCATAGTTTTGGCCCATGAGCTTCGCTCTCATTCCAGAATGTCGGCCCATAAAGCATTTGAATCCAAGATAGTTTGCATAATTCGTTCATTCCAGTTTCCGGCTTCAAGGCCCAACAAGAGCATCAAACGAATCTAGACTTCAAGCTTATCCCGGCCCAGTGGCCCATTCACGGTCCATGTGATTTCTTTCAGCTTGTTTGCTCAATTTCTAGATTCAGGCTTACATGTACGTCTAGTCTAGGAATCACTCTAATCTATGCACTTCACCCTCAGTTTGGCGAAGACTCAGGCCCAGTTACTTCCTACATAACCCATGGGCATTCCTAGTTCAGACATTTTACAGGGCCTACTCGAAGCTTGGAAGGAAGACAATCATGGTCAATGGCGCCGCGACGGTCAACAGCTCCAGTCTTCAACACGTTGGCATCAGACTGTTCTACATCACTATTTCAGAAGTTTTCTCGATTTAGTAGTTTTCTTTTCTCAATCATTCTTCTAACTTAATGGTAGTTAGCTTCCTTTATCATTTTAGATACAACTTTTGATGTTATCTTTCCATTCGTGAATAAGAGAATAGTTCGATTTTCGTAATTTTTTGTGCATTCATTCAACAAAACAAAAACACAAAAATTTGTTTTCTTTTTAAGGGATCACAGAGTAATCATTTCCGACTATGGAATAAAATGACTTGTCTTTGTTTCTAAAAGGGTGAACATGTCCGTCCTCACACCATAATATCCACGAAGCATTCCAAAAATCCGCATCTATTTAAGTGTTGTCATAAACCCCAGGTCAATACTGGGGGCAATCTGAGTTCAGGATCGTCATCTTTAATCTTCGTTTAAGCGTGTGAACTAGTCTCTAAGTGAAATTCACGAGAGTGTCTTGAGCGGAAAAACCATGAGTGAACGAGTGTGTCATTTTTACACGACTCCGGTGAGACCACACATCAAAGGTGAGGAAACGGCATAACTCCGACCGAAGGAGATAATTTGTAAATTTACTCTTAGACCTGCGAAAAGTAACAAAGAATGGATACACAACTATCAGGAATGACGAAGCACCTAGACAACACCACATAGCCAAAAGCTTGTAAACCCTGTCATTAAACCCTAGGCACCCCCGCTGAGCCTTTCATATATCCCTTTTCGATATATGAACTCCACAGAATCACCCCAGCCAATGATGAATTACCGACCCGGTGACCAAAGGAAGCGAGGAGCCCGACTCTCAGATAACAATCTAATCAGTCCAAAGAAGCGATGCCGCTATCAGCATGACGAAGTGATCCGTAAATGGTCCCAAAGTGGCACAGGGTCCGGAGAGCTCACATCAAAACAACTCTCATAACTCAAAACCGGAAACACAAGAACCCGAAGGCAAAGTCAATAAAGGATAAAACAAAAGGCAAACCGAAGTGCCTCGAAGAAATCCAAATGATGAAAAGAGAAATGGTGTAAAGGACAACTTCAAAAGTCCAAGTCCAGAAGCTCGAAAACAGCGTCAACATGAAGTAGCTAGACGAACTCAAGACAAGGAAGATGAATCCGAGAGAAGGCGCAAGTTGCAGCTTTGGTCACCCATTTAAGCTCCACATACCTCAAATGTCCCTCCGTGATCCCATCGTCTTTCATCACACCCTACGGGCGCCACGTTATAAGCTTTAAAGACTTCCGACTTGATAGTTGTGTGTCCAATCACGTGAAAGTAACAGATCAAATGCGTAAATCCATCAAATATCGAATTCAATGGTCTAGAAGTTATGATCATGAGCGAGAAATGAGTGCAGACACCAACCACATCAAGTGTAGGTTAGGAAGCACCACATCAAAGCATAAGCCTCAACCCTGTGAGGATGAGACTTGTTCGCACGTTTAATCAAAGAAAATACTGGGGGCAATCGATCGGAACGATCGATTGCCATGAACTCTAGCTCAGATTGTCCTAAGGAAAAATACTGGGGGCAATTGTTGGTTCCAATAATTGCCATGTCAACACCAATTAAAACCCAAAGCTTGAGCACCACCATCCCACCACAGGCACACATAAGCCCTTACCACCACACACACACTCTCAAGCCCGTCGTTGGCCTTATCTCCACAAAAACATCAGGCCCGTCATAACCCTGACCTCTATCCAAAATCACAACCCAATCCCAGGTCTGTCACAAATCCTGAACACCGACAAAAGCCTTCAGCACCACAACAAACACACCACACACTTCCACCAATGACATGTTCATTTTTCAAGAAACAAGTTGCAGATATGGAATTTTAGTCAGGAAATGATCATTTCACTTCCCTTTTTCAGCAGAGTCTTTCTCAAGCATTGCCATGTTGGACACATTTTCAACAGTTTCTTGTTTGGCAAGCTTCCAACAAACACTTTAGTTGCATTTTACAACTTTTGCATAACACCTCAACAATGCCAAGTTTGGCACCTTTTCCAACAGTTTCCTGTTTTGAACGAGTATCTTTCATATATTTTGATTGCATACATTGCCATGTTCGGCACTCCGGTAATCATTTTCATCATTTGCGCGAGACCATTATCTTTCTAACTCATTTTTAGTTCGAGACCCAAAATCAGTGCGAGACCCATCATTTTCAAGACTTTAGTACGAGACATCTTCATTCAGTGCGCGACCCAGAATCAGTGCGAAATCCAGTTTTTTTCATCCGTTTAGTACGAGACTTCAGTGCGAGACTATGCATCTTCATCAGTGCGATACCATCACTTTCGTCAGTGCGAGGCCCATCATCTTCATCAGTGCGAGAGACCTATCACCTTCATCAGCGCGAGACCTATCACCTTCATCAGTGCGAGACCAAGCATCATCATCCAGTGCGAGACCAGTACGAGACCTAGTATCATCTTCAGTGCGAGACAAGTACGAGATAGAGCGTGATCTAAGTTGGCGGGGCAGAGGCAATAAGTCCCCATCTGAATGTCAACTTCTCGGGAGAAACAACTAGTGGGCAGTGGCAATAAGTCCCCTTGGTAATCTAGAAGTTATCCCAGCACCCCAGTTGGTGGGCAGAGGCAATAAGTCCCCATAGTATACCAACCAGGAGCATTGGAATGGGTTCGGTCCCAGAAGCATCCGAGCATCATCAGCATCATCAGCATTATCATCAGCATCATCAACATCATCAGCATTATCATCAGCATCATCAACATCATCAGCATCATTAGCATCATCAACATCTCAACATTCTTGCATTTGCATACCACCCAGTTATCACATTTTAGGTTGTCAACGCCTTAGAATCGCTTGACATTATCTCATTTCCACATTTTAGGTTGTCAACGCCTTAGAATCGCTTGACATTATCTCATTTCCACATTTTAGGTTGTCAACGCCTTAGATCGCTTGACATTACTTCATTTCACTTTACTTGTAGGTAGTCAACGCCTTAGAATAGCTTGACATCATCTCATTCGTCACAGGCAGTCAACACCTTAGAATAGTTTGACATCATATCATCATTATAGGTAGTCAACGCCTTAGAGTTGCTTGACATTACTTCATTTTACTTATAGGTAGTCAGCGCCTTAGAATAGCTCGACACAATTTATCAGTTTTCGATAACATGCAGGGTCTTGGAAACATTTGAAATTTTGGGGTATCACTCAGGCATCAACTAGCCTTCTCACTTTCATTACAAAGTCTAGTTGACGGGGGGCAATCTGTTATACCAAAAATTTTGACACCCCTGGTTAGGGTCCACGAGGTCCTGGTGATGTGAGGGGCATTTTAATCGAGTAGTGAGGGATTCCGGCTCGAGCGGCACATCCCATGGCATGAGGAGCAGCTTCGTCATTTTAGGGGTGTTTTGGTAATCGTTAAGGGCTCCTGAGACCTCCTATAAGCTATAATCTTGAAATGCTTTGATATTTTAACCCATGATAAAGGATGACATTCTAAGCATAATGGCATTGGAATTTTGATTTTTCGAATTCCAATAATTTTCTAGCAATTTCTGACTGAATCTGACGAGAAATTCAATTAAAAATATCCAACATTTAAAAAATTCGTTTCCACCTCAGAAAATTCATAATATCCATCCTTGACATGTGGTTAAAATTTCACAGCAAAATTCCTTTGGGAAGTCTTTTGATTAAAATATCAAAAAATCTTACTTTTACTAGATTTCCTTTATCTTAAGAAGTCTATATAAGGGATAGGTTTTTGGATAAAAGGGGAACCTCACATGCTCAAGAACCCTAGAGAGTCAAAAAAGGCAGCCTCTCTCTCTCTCTCACGTTTTCCAACACCCGGCCACCCAAATCATACCGAAAACCATCTAAACACGTTTTCCAATCCCCAAAGCACCAATAGTCATCAAAACTCCACAAAAACACCACAAAAACGTGAAGAACAGCAAGAACAACCAACAACCAGACGCTTGGTTCGAAATCCTTCGGGTCTGCCATCAACGAGGCACTCGACGAATCCGGCGTGAAGAATCATCTTGAATTCGAAGGTAAAACAGGTTACCACTCTACTTTTCTAATCCCCACGACTTTATTAACCCTCTGTCAAATTGGGCTCAAACTAAACCTTCGTACGCTCCTGTATTGCCTTTGTTTAAGCTTTGTCCAATAACTTGTTTACGAAAGTTTCGTGTTAATTCGAACTCCAAATTGAAAAACTTTCAATCACTACGTCTGTTACATCACTAGGCTACACTCCCATAAATTTGAGTAAAAAATAACACCTTCGGGAACAGCCTAACGCCGCTGTCCGAGGGCTGTCCGCACCCATGGACGTCATGTCCGGGGTCCCGGACTCACTGTCCGTAAGCCCGGACGCCCACGGACGGCGGCGGGATTTTAAATTTTAAAAATTTAGGTTTTCTAATAATGTCCGGGCCCACGGACAGCCTGTCCGTGGCCCCAGACTTTGCAATTTTATGTTTTTTGTTTAATTCGACTTTTATTTTCATATAGGTTAACTGGGGTCCGTGGTTTCGGACATTAGGTCCGTGGCTACGGACGGAAACAAAATTTGACCTAATTCTGCCTCCGAAACCCTAGTTTAGGTAATTTTAATTTCCACTTTAATTTTCTGTCAAAAAATAAAAACACAAAAAAACAGAAGCTCGCGCACTTAGGTTAAAACGACTCGTAATAAGCCGTAATTAAACTAAGTAGATGAAAACGACTTCTAGGGGTAATGAAAGTAATTGAACCCTAAATAAGTCGAATATCAAGCCCCAGAACCCGAACTCTCCTTTCCTAATTTGATCTAGGTTAAAATTAGGTGGCGACTCATAATAGGTTCCAGTGAGCTAGCTTAGGTTTTAATAATTATTGTTTTTATGACATAGTTATTAATCTTAGGTTATAAGTGGACCTAAAACCCGACTAGATCCCAATCAACTTAATCCACATAGGATAGGGTTTAAAATCGAGGCTCACAGGCTGGTACTTCTGTTTCTTGTACCCACCTTGCCCTTGGCTCTCCGTGCTCTTACCAGCACTCTTCCTCTTAGCATTCTCCTCGTCCCTCAACTGGACGGTTATCTCAACCTTAGCAGCGGCATGATAGCACTCCTGCTTTCCACAGTATTAGTCATTCTTATTTCTCATAATCTAAATCTTACTCATTTACTTACTCAAATCTCAATCATTTTATTACCTGCCAGGTAGTGTAACTCGTCGGCCCCATGCCGTAGCGGAGTCGATGGCTAAGCCCGCCATAGAAGCGGTACACCAGGATCTGGTCTGAATATCCGAGACTTGGCAAAAGACGGAGCAAGGCGGTGAACTCTGAGTAATACTCGTCCACCGTCATCTTGTCGGTCTGCTTAAGCGCATCCAACTGCAAGCGCTTCTTCGTCTAGACATGGGCGGGGTAGTACTTTGCTCGTAACAAGGCGGTGTACTGCTCCCAGCCGAACTCTGGATTGGCCACATGCTCGGCCCTCACCAGCTTCCACCAATCGCCTGCCGCCCCCTTCAGATAGAAAGCAGCCAGACGCACCTTGATCCCAGGAGGGACATCAAGGGTCTCAAAGGCGGTCTCCAGCTCGGAGATGTACGCCTCAAGCTTGGCGGGATCGGTCTCCCCTTAAAGTGTGCGGGTCGAAGGTCTGCAAGACTCTTCACCCAATTTGGTTCCCTGGGTTGTGGTGGTGGAGGTGGTGCACCCACACCAGGCTGATAGCCCATATGCCCCAATGCGGCAGCTACGATCTCTGCGATCATCTGCCCCTCCGGTATCTAGTCTCGTCGCCTCTGGGACGGCCATGGCCTCTCCTTCCTGACATCTGAACAATCACAACTCACATTAGATTCGAATCCACCACTGTTTCGGTTAACGAATTTATAACGTCCGTAGACGGTAAAGACGATCCACACTTAGTAGCGGTCGTCTGACTCTACTCACGCTAACAGCTCACACCCTTAACCCATCACTTATTTCTTAACTTATATCCTAACTCGGTGGTTACTCATGTCCGGTATTTCTTGATCAGAGCGTAACTACACTCTGATACCACTTTTTGTAACACCCGTCCTAAGCCAATCGTGGTTATCGCAAAACTTAACACTTAATCGAATTGTTGCAGCGGGAAATAAAAACACCTGGACCTTGCCACGGTCTGATCGTTAGAACATACCAGCCTTATAATATTACAACACTTATCCAAAATGAACAACCGACCAATCACCACCAACCAAAATACCACCAACCAACCGAGTATAAGTACTAAGTCATAATCACAACCTTACATCAGTTTCAATATAAACAGACGGGAGCACAAGCGCAACCCGTACTCAAAATAAACAACCCATCCTAAGTCTAACCGCTCCTACTCTCGTGGTGCGACTTCATGGGCCTCTTACCTGCAAGTGTAAAAAACAGCCCCCAAAGGGGGTCAGCACGAATGCTGGTACTCCCTCTCATGGCCCCCAAGCTAACGGGGCTATGACGACTAATTGTCGATAGCATGGAAATTGATTAAGTACACAAGCATGATATGAAGTGCAATAAACAACAATCCACAGATGAACATATATAGCTCACACACAATGAATGACACAAGCGTTCCCTTATCAACGGGTAGTAACCCCCTCCTTAGTCCTTATTTTCTTAACCTCAGTTCCTTATCTTACCTCAGTCTTAACCTTATCTTATTCTCAGTATACAAACCTTTCCTGGAAGGGAATGGTTGTAGCTTAATCTCAAACCTAGGATTTAGGTGATCCTACCGCACCATCTTAATGCCACCTACCCTGGACGGGAGTCCAGTTAGCTGAGCCGGCAACCGGCCCTAGGCTACAAGTCCGAAGACAAGTCCTTAAGCGGAGGGCGGATCTGATTCAGACACCGTCCCCCTTTCCTTAGCATGCATGACCGGAGTCGGTCCTGGGTTTCCTCACTCAAATTCCAGTTAGTAGAAATCTTAGACACCATGTGTTAGTTAAACCTTAACGGGTATTAACCAACAATCTCTAATACTTAACTCCTATTCTTAACTCAGTAAGTACTAAACTTGGTTAGTATCAATCTAAGGTCTCGTGGGTTAGTGTAAAGGAAACACATACACAACGAGAAAAATATAATCGGTTGCATGCTTTGTCTTGTTTTAGTCATAGCAAATAAACAGATAGCACACAAGCCGAGGGACACCTCGTTAGCAAGCAGGTCACAAGAAAGATTGTACCGTTCACCGTCGACGATCGTTTGGTTTATCTCCTTCCAAGTCCCAATTCACCAATCCTAAAACATTCATTCAGTTTTAGGTTATTATTCAATTCAACTCAATACAATTACTTAGCCTCCCTAGACATCAACTTTTACTCATTGTTTTTACTAAGCCTTATGGTTGTTTAACTTAACTCCTAAGTGCATCATTTCCTCATTATCT
Source organism: Limonium bicolor (assembly GCA_023374045.1). Lineage (NCBI taxonomy): Eukaryota > Viridiplantae > Streptophyta > Magnoliopsida > Caryophyllales > Plumbaginaceae > Limonium > Limonium bicolor. The sequence continues at coordinate 208,830,376 of CM041781.1, forward strand.
ATTACACTTACTCACCCACTTAATGACCATTACACCCACCAAACAAGTCCTTAAAAGCCTTATAACATCAATACCTAATCATCCCCACCATTTCCTAACCTTAAACAAAGTTTTTGGCCAAAACAACACCGCGTCCGAACTTGTGTCCGAGCTTCCCAAGTTCGGACATAGGTCGAGACTCAAAAGGTGCTATCAGACGTGTGTCTGAACATGCGTCCAAACTTCCCTAAGTTCGGACATAGGTCGAGAAGAAATCGAAAGAAAAGTTTCAAGTGTCCGAACTTCTAAGGTCGGACTGAAGTCCGGACACTGGCCGAGACTCAGAAAATTAAATCGCAACAGGGCATGTCCGAGCTTCCAAATTCGGACGGAAGTTCGGACAGGCCAAAATAACCCATCTTCTAAATCCTTAAACACTTATCTCATTTCCTAGCATGGTCTAACATTGTTTGGGCATTTAAAAACACACCTTAGGCCCTCCACTAAACTCCTTAATTCACCCATTAACATCCATCTTAGTCATTATTTATTTCTTGCAATAATGTCAACACTTCTAATGTTTCTCTTTAGGTTTCTAAGTGGTGGCTCACACCTATTATAACCACTATGCCAAAATGCTTCCTCACTACTATAACATCATCTCCCAAGCATCTTTCTCCACCTAAAATTCCTTTATGCAACTTCTTAAAGTTCCTACACAAATTTATGCCTCCTTCTTCCAACATATTATCTCCTTTCTACTAGTTACCTATATTTGCCTAATTCCTAAATACACAAGCTCATTCAATTGTTTCCTAAATCCCCCATGGTAATGCTTAAGTCATTCTAACTCACAAGAACACCTTGAACTTACTCTTTTTCATCAAAACAACCTCTAAAACTTCCTAGGACTTCCTTAGTCATGAAATCTCCTTAGCACATCTAAACACTTAGGTTCTCCTCTAAATTTTTCCATGGGTTCTCTAGTATATAGTTACATCCAAACACTTTGTTTTTCACCATCAAACAACCAAGATCACTCACATTCTCATCACAACACCTTAACACACAATTTACACCAAAACTACAACACATCATCATAGTGTATAAACTTAAAATGCTTGTCACTTAGGCCCTTAAATGACAATAATCTTAACCACTGAATTTCCACATATATTTGCCTTCAACCTGTGAATACACACAACAAGGCTCCCATTGAAATAAAATGCTTCTTGTAATTCACCTTGATATTCTTAAACTATCTCCTTTTCTCATTTGCTCCTTAGTCAAAATTCACAAGTATAGTCATTGTTCTTTCTCCTAGGTTTTATAACCCCTTTTTTCCAATGTAAACTCTACACTAAGCTCATCACATATCTAAATCCCATTCCCTTAAACAATAAAACACCTTAAGGTGAGTAATTTACCTTATTCTTTCACAAGCTCACAAACTTTCCTCCTTAGGTTTTTCCTTGCTCAATCTCGGTCACCACTTAAACTCTCCTTGCCAATGTTCTAACCAATATCCAATGACTCCAATGAGTACTAGATAATACATTAACCCTAAGGAACAAAACCTAGGTTAAAAATGTGCTTTAAGGTATTAAGGTAATTATTTTACCTTGGTTTCTCAAGACAAGCTTGGATATGAAGCAAGAAGGACCTCCTCCATCCTTTTGGAGAGTAGAAAACAAGCTAGAACAAGGCATTAAAATGAAGCCTCATGAGCATGTATTTTCAGTTATGAAGAAAAAATGATGGAAACCTAGATTTTCTTACACTTTCTTACCTTAAGAGAATGGAGAAGCCAATGGAGTCTCCAAGCTTGAGTTTCCTCCTCTAATGGTGGTTTGGCTTGGCACCAAAATGGAGCTCTTGAAGTTTTGAAAAAGATAGAAAGAGAGAGCTTGAGCTAACTAAGAACAATATGTAATTTGTTTTGGTTTTGGAGCTAAAATGAGTAAGTAGTGTACAAAGAAGGTGGAGCTAGCATGGGGTTGTTCTTCACGTCAATGGAGAAGGGAGAGAGCAACTCAAAACCGGGGAACAAGAGAGAATGAAGAGGTGAGGAGAGAGGTGATTAAAGGTGAGATATTTATGTATAAAGTAAATAGTAGTTTTTACTTTATCTTATAATTTCCTTTCTTATTTGCTCATGTGGTGAATCATCACCTTAAAAACCGGCCACCCCCCCCTTTTAATTAAGCTATCATGGTCTTGTTTGACCAACTAAATAAACTAAATTGACTTACTTTGACTAATGTCTTAAACTAGCACTATTTAGTTACTATTCACTAACCAAGGCACATATTTGTGAAAATTTGATTTCCCATTGATTTAGACTTTCTAATGTGATACTAATTAGTACACATGCTAATTAAAGAGTAATGATGGACATTTAGCCACTCAAAACCATTTATAAGACAATTTTTCAAAAATGTGCTTTAAGACTCCTTAAAGCACATTTTGTGTTTTAACTTGTTTTCAAGCTTGGTTTTCTTTGTTAACTGATTTAAAATGACCATTAGAATATTACTAAGGTCTTATAACAATATTTGGGTACTCACCCAAGTCTCTCCAAGCTTAGAGCACGTTTTTGCTTAAACTGCTCTTTTGGTGTTTCCTTATGTTTCTTTGGTTAAATGTTTTTTTAATGTTTCTAAGGCATTATTTTGCCTCCTTATATCTTATTTTATCACTTAAACACCATATCCAAGTTTGGGGTATTTCAGTAGAATTGAATAGCAGGGTTCCCTCTTTTTTTCTTTTTCGGCCATGATGACACAGGTGGGTTCTAATTCTAGTTGTTGTTTTATAATAGCATCAGTTAGTCCTGAACTTGCAGGATTTTGGGGGCACACAAGGCTTGGGTCGGAGAGACTGATTAATTGCTAAGCCATTCATAATATACGTATAAGTAATGTAGTGAAACAATAGAGTTAAGTAGTACATAGGTAGTTAGTTTAACATTTAAGTCAAGGGATAAAAATGGTGAGCACTAGTACTTTATGTTATAATGTTACTTGTACATGTTGTAACCGATAACGTAATTCGTATCTTGTGCCCTCGTAAGGTACATTATCTCGTACAGTCGTTATTTGTCGATGAGTACTCGATTTATTTTAGTTGCGTAATGCGCTACACTTATGTCGTTGTATAAATGTCCCAACCTAGAATAATTTATTTTCGCTCGGTTGTGTTGATCAACGTCAAAACCAATGAGCACAAATGCTTATATTACATGTGACTCACCATCACATTTACGGACATATATATGTCCCCTAGTATCAGAGATTATAAATTTAACCGAGTGTACTAATGTGCCGGTTTACTTTAAACACTCCTCATATATTCCTGATTTTATGTGTTATAAATATTAGGGGTGTTTCAAGAAGCGTTCTTTATAGTGTCTTACTAAGAGCTATAAATGACGCATCCTAATATAAGTGTTTTTTATAAGTCAAGTTATAATGGATGCGCATTTTTTGGCTCAAATTCGAACATGCTCTTCTCTCTTCTTAATCTTCCATATATTCTCTTCTGGACGTGGATTTTTTGGCTCAAATTTGAACATGCCGCTTTTCTCTCTTCTTAATCTTCCATATATTCTCTTCTGGATGTGGATTTTTGGCTCATATTTGAACATGCCGCTCTTCTCTCTTCTTAATCTTCCATATATTCTCTCCACTCACGTTAATTTTGCAACCTGCACCGCACCTCTTCAATTCTCTTCTCATGGTAATTTTGCAACCATAACTGGCGACCAAGGAACATGGATTGCGCCTCTTCCATACTCTTTGATCATAGAAATTTTGCAACCGGCCATAACTGGCGAACAATGAACATGCTCTGCACCTCTTCCATTCTCTCCACTCATGGTAATTTTGCAACCCTAACTATTGAACAAGTAATATAATGCTCTGCATCTCTAGCTTCCATTCTCTTCACTCACGTACTCTTGTGCTTGCGAACAAGTAACATACTACTCTGCCTCTATCTTCTCATGGTAATTTTGCAACCCTAATTTACTGGCCAACAAGGAACATGCATGCTCTGCGCCTCTTCCATTCTCTACTCACAATTTTGCAACCTCTGGCGAACAAGGAACATGCTCTACGCCTCTTTAATTCCCTATTCACAATAATTTTACAGGTTTTTGTATGTCGAATGTGTGAAAATGCACAGGGAAAGGGAAAAAAAAAAATAATAATAATGAAGAACGCTTCCTTATAAAAGTGTTCTTTATTATATCAAAAATATGGCGCCAAGACACGTTCTTTATAGTCGACTATAAAGAATGCTTATTATTAAAAAGTGTTCTTTATAGTGTCTTACTAAGAGCTATAAAGAACGCTTCCTAATATAAGCATTTTTTATAAGTCAAGTATAAAGAACGCTTCTTAAGCGTTCTTTATAACTCTTACTTTTTGTGTCGCTGGCATAAAGAACTCTTTATAAACGTTCTTTTAAAGCCAAAATAAGCGTTTTTTATTCTTTTTTTCCAGCAGTGCATTATGCCCAAAATGCCATCCTCTATCATGGGTTAAAATTTCAAAGCATTTTAAATTGATTTGACCCTTCTTTGGAGGAGAGAGAAATCCTATAGGGGGGTTAGGAGCCTTGAAAATTACAAAAATACCCCTGGAGATGACTAAGCTGTCCATAGTACTCTGAAATGTGCCGATCGAACTGGGAACCCTCACTACTTGACCAAAATTGCCTATTAGTAGAGACTCTCTTCCGAGAGGGTTAAAATTTTGGGTATAACAAACCCCAAATATTTTTAAACTTTACATTATACTCCAAAATACATTATATTACATAGTTTTATTTCCTTAATCAATTAAATCACAAACTTAGCCTTATAAAATCGGTAATTATGAATTGAGCACATTTACTTTCATAAATTACCAAATCACCCCATAACCTAACGGTTTTAACATATAAACTCTTAATATTACATTTAACCCCAAATTTTATATAAGTTACATATTCACTTATAAAGTATAGTTTTAATATTTAATTTACTTAATAACCAAGTGGACACTTATATTCCTACTAATTATGCATCCACCCCTATTTAAATTCCAGATTTACATATAACTTTTATAAATTACAATTTCACCCCAAAACTTTATAAACTTAATATTTTATGTCATAAATCATTTTAACCTAAAGTTTTGGTCAACACTTTGACTAATCCTTAATTTAACTCCTAATTCACTTATGTACCCAGAAATTTATATATTACTCGGATGTACACCAAACTTTCAAGAATTTACAAAATAGCCCCAAAACTTTATAATTTGTTATTTTAACACCTAGTCACTTATTTAATTCAACCAAAATTCATAATATTAATTCTTGTACTATAATATATCATGATCATGCCAAAAAAAACACAATAACTCGGTTCTTATGAATTGTCCTCCAATCGTTGTTAAATTTACATTTCGGCCACACCACTTATTTAACTAGTCATTTAAACACTAGTAATTATTTTTAACTTACCCAAAATTCATAATATAAGTTTAAATACATATATAGCTCATTAAAACTTATTTTTCACCAATAGTACTCGGCCATAATTATTTGGTTCCATAAAGTTTCTAAAACTTAATTTATAACTCATAATGATTATACATAATTACATATGAGCCATATATCTCATGTAAAAATTATTGTAATGTCTTAGACATATTTTTAGCTCAAAATGGAGCAATTTCCTCCTTGATAATTTGGCCATGTAATAAACTTATCTTAAATAATTTTTGTGAAATAAAATTATATCTTATGGTAATAACTTCAGCTTAAGAGTTGTAATTATTTTTCTTGATAAATAACCTCACTAATTTTGGTCTTAATTAAGTAAGAGGGTGTACATAATTTTTGTACAATTTGAGAGTTTAAACAAAGCTCAAACATAGTAGTTTACCATTGGAAACTTACTCTTAATCAAGGATGATTAAGTACTTGAACTCCTCTTGAATTTCCCAAGCTTCGTTCGATGGAAATTGATGCTCCCATTTTCGGTTTCCATACATGAAGGGAAGGGGTTTAGGAGTTGGATCTTAACAAAGATCTTAAGTAGATTTATAAGATGTTTTCAAGGAATTTTACCTTAGGAATTTACCTTATAATTTTGGTACACATTAGGATAGATGGAGATCCACTTTCCTTCATGAAATTGAAGAAGAAAACATTGGTTTAGGAGGATGGAATTTTCGGTTACATGTGTAAGAACCTTAAGGATTTTTCAAGCATAAAAATACCTTAGGATGATCTTGAGTACTCCTTGGTTAAATGTTGATTCAAGACACTTCTTGGAGCATGAATGCTAGCCGAATTCTTGTATTGTAGTAGTATTAAGTTGATGTTTGCTTCAAGACTTGATGAAGAAAGCTAGGAAATTAACACAAAAATGAAGATAGCAGTTAAAACACCATTAATGGACTTAGGAGCTTCAAAGGAAGAAGAGGAAAGGAAGGAGGATGAGCTTACCAATTCGGCAATGCAAGAATGGGAATGGGCTGATTGTCGTGAGCTTTGTGAAAGAAAGATGGAATGGAATTGTTTTGTTAATTCTCCACATGATGGCTTGGCATGTTAGGTAAGTTGTAGTTTATTAATTTTGCTTCAGATTTGGACGCCAAAAGTCTCCACTCTAGCTCCTGTTTTTGGCCATGGTGGGAGAAAAGAAGGCTAGACTACCGTGTACATATGTTAGATTTAGGAATGAATTAAGTGGGATAATTGTTATAATTCATGGCATTATTTCATGACTTTTCTTTTGATCTTTGACTTCAGATTTTGGCTCCAAAAGTCTCCCATACAGCCCATGATTTTGGTAATGGCAAGAGAAAAGAGTGGCTGATTGAATCATGCTAGACAAGAAGATAAGCAAGTTAGGCAAGGTAGGTTTACTTTTGATTTTTCAATGCTTACTTTCTCTTCTTTTTCCTTGTATATATGCGGCAGTAAGGGGGCTGGATAGATGAGATGTGCTTTTGTATATAGGTTATATAATAGTGCAGTGAGTGACTCATAAAGTTAGCATGACAAATTTGATAAATTAAGTAATGCTACATGGACATGTATACGATCGGCTGCACTTATATTAGTATTGGAAATTTTTTGTTTAACCATCTAAGTGTGCATGTATACGATGGGAGTGTATATGCTTCACTTTTTCATTGTTGTTTATAAGCGTGTATATACCCATGTACATTGCTGACTAGTATTTATGTTGCAGCTTTTATACCATCTTTATCGTATATGTATGCTTCATATTTTCTTCCCTATCTATTAAATACATGGGCATGTGTATATTACCGGTAACAACTTGGTAAGGCTTCAGATTTGTTGGTTTAATTATGTTCTTGAATCATTACCTATTAATATACATGTTGCAACTTTTATTTTAGTTTGATTAATAAACACTCATTACCGATCATCTCATGTCATAAGGGCGTACTTGTAAGCAGCTTATGACGTATTAGGAATAGATTCTTCTTTGCTTAATTGGTTTGATGTGCTTACCGGTTGAATTTGATTTCCTACAGATCTGTATGATCATGTATGCACATGGTTAATACCACTAGGCCATAGTATATTCCACCGTTTTCATTCACTTAATTGGTACTCATGCACAATGGCGATGTTACTAGTATACTACCGATTGTATAAGTGGCATTGGGTAGGTTTGATCTTGACATAATATTATATCATAGTTTAATAGATGTCTAATAGAGTTTACATGGAATTTTATGAAGTTTAAACATGTTAGAATGGTTATATACCAAACCGGCAACATGTATACTATGTTGCAAAATTTTTTGTTCATTTAATTGTATAACAGATTTTCGGACATATAAATGTCACTTTGATAGTCTTAATCTTGCTATATTAGTGTATACTTATGTATATTATAAGTACATTTGGTAGTTAATTGTTTTACTAAGTAAAAGTGTATAAAAACATGCCCAAAACTGGCATATAAAAACTGGTACAAATAGTGCAGATTTTTAACTTGTAAATTTATGTTATATGAAATGTCATAACATTTCCTATGTATTTATGATATATATTAAGTATTAATATTATGTAACATAAGTTGTTACATTGTTTAAATGTGTATATCAATTTATTTTAGCATTTATAAATGCTTAGGCGTTCGTAAAATTATTTACGTTGCTCATTTGTATACACGTTCGTATTGATCCTTCCCTGTTGTCACTCTCTTTATCGAGCTCGTTATGTAAGGAGTTTAATCCTCGTTAGTAAATGTACATGAGCGTTTTATACGAGTACGTTAAGACGTTAGTGAAATTACGTCCGTTAGCGTTTATGGTAAAACGACTATTTTTACGTGACCTTTACATGCGTGAGTTTGCATGCGCACGCGTAATAATATTTACGAAAACGTTTGCATGCAGGAATGAGCATGCGTACGTGAAAGATTTATCCTTAGATTAATTCTTCGTTATTCAATAATTTAAAGGTATTAATTAGATTTGGGGGGTATTTCAGCAGGAAACTGAAAGATTTCTAGCATTTTGATCACAAAGTCCCAATTAACACAATCATAAGCCTTGCAAAAATCAATTTTCAAGATCACCCCTTTTAGTTTCCTTTCTCTTAGCCAACTGATAGCCTCATTCACAATTAGTGGGCCTTCTAGTATGTGCCTTCCCCGGATGAAAGCTGTCTGGGTTTCTCCTACCAGGCGATTAACTACTCTGCTCAACCGTTGTGCCAGAATCTTTGCGATTATTTTATATACACAACCCACGACACTAATAGGGCGAAAGTCGTTCAACTTCTTTGCTTCTGGGTGTTTCGGAATCAGAGTTACCCATGTAGTGTTAACAGCCCTTAGCATTTTACATTCCTGAAAGAACCATAGAACCTCTTTTGAGACATTCCCCGACAACGTGCCATAGCTGTTTCACCAGATTGAAGTTAAAGCCGTCATACCCCAACGCTTTCTTACCACTACACGCCCAAACTGCCTCTTTGATTTCCAACATACTTGGTATAGAAGTTAGCATCGTTTGGTCTACCTGGAGATTTGCGGTCTGCCTTCCGATTGGGCCAAGTGCCGGAGACTGGGTTGTCTCTTTACAATCTGATGAAATAATCCCTGATTTCCTTCTGAATTTCTGATGGTTCGAATGATAGTCTTCCATTCACCATGAGTGCTCTAATCTTGTTTGAATTGCGGTTGAGAGAAGCTTTTCTGTGAAAATACCTCATGTTCATGTCCCCCGCTTTCAAAAATTGGTCGTGTGACATTTGTTGCCAGTAGCACTCCTCCATTCTCAGGGTGCCCCATATCATGGCTTTTACTTTTGTTCTCTCCACCGCCCAGTTTGGATCTGATCCTCTAGAGATTATCATGGCATCGATTCTTTCCAGTTCCCGTGATTGGCGTTCTAACTGCTCTTTCAAAAACCCGAAATGTTCTCTGTTCCACTTTTTCAGCACTTCTTTATAAACTTCAATTTCTCGTGGGCCTTTCCTCTCGAGATCTTAGCCCATTCTTCCTGGAAAAACATCTTATACGTTGGGTCATCCAGCCACATATCTAGACATCTGAAGGGCCTGGGACTCCAATCCTACTCTTGGAATTCGACCCACATGAACCTGTGGTCCGAAATCCCCCATGGTTTCCCTTCTGTACTATGTTAGGGAATTTGTCCAGCTATTCAACATCACAAAACGCTCGGTCAATCTTACTGTACGAGCCTCTACAGATCCATGTATACTTGCAACCTGTTAACACCACTTCCACCAGATTCATAGAATTAATCCAATCTCCAAAATCCTGCATAGACGGACTAACCTGGGATGGGACACCCCTTTTCTCTCGTCGCCTTTTCTGACTTCATTAAAGTCACCCACAATTAGTAGTGGGAGATTATTGCCCGATCGGAAGTTTTGGATCCTGGTAAACTACCGTTCTTGCAGCATGATCAGTTGGAGCATAAATAAATATTAACAGGCCATGGAAACCATGTGGCATAATTTTAACCGGAGTGTTACCCATCTGCTTTTATTTTAACTACTGCGCATCTACTTCCTTTGGGGACCAGGCTATGATGAGCCCACCTGATGGCCAGATGCAAAGCTTTCAGCCCATTCTATCCTGAAGCTAGCTCCCACAGGTTACATTTTTTGTTACAAGGCTTGTTGTGGTGGGTCTCTAGGAGTCCCACTATCGCTGCCTTGGTCTTCCAAATTTCCCTTTGATTGGGCCCATTTTTCTGCCCTTCCTGTGCCTTGCACGTTGTAGAAGGCTATGGTTGAGCCATGTCGTTGTTGTGTTTTCGGTCCTTTGCTCCTCCTAAGTAGTCGATTCAAGTTGATTAAAGTCTTACCATGGGTCACGGGTAGTGAATCTTCAATCGTTGCCCATATTAAAACATTCTCTGGCTCAGTGGATATTTTGGATGGGGGATGTTTCAGTTTTTGTGGTTGGAGGATTCGATGGTGCAGTTCCCAAAACCTCGTCTCAGGTACCCTAGGAAGACAACTTTGCAGATTTATGCCAGGCGGAGTCGGACCATTAATGGGTGTGGGCCTACCTTGTTTGGACTCGGGATTAGCCCGACAGCGAATACCCCGATCTCTCTGGGCTATAATGAATGGGCTTGGTTCTTTTCTAGTTCTTTTTCTGCCCCATCGGTATCCGTGATCTGTAATTGTAACACCCCTACTACGCACATAACACTAAATGAAATCGCAGCGAAAGAATAACTAAACAATAACTAACGCCTCGGTGCTACAACGCCGCCAACCACCCACGTGGTTGACAAGGCAGAATAAATACAATTGTACCGGTCTGATGATCAGACTCCCGAGCATAAAACTAAACCATAAATACATCATATACAATACCGAGTGTTTACATATTCTTCACTGTATAGCATCACTGTAAACTGCAACAACCAAACGTATATAACGCCACAGGAGCACAGGCGCATCCCGGGCCAACATCCAAAAATATACAAAAGTAAACCTGCATCCTAGGATCTAAAGCCACTCCGCTTCCTCGATCCTCATCCTGCAGTATAAGGAATATGGATCCCCCGAGGGGGTCAGCAACCCTTGGCTGGTATGGCTAACGCGCAGCCCATCGGCTACCGGGATACGCGCAGCTAATTGTCATGATAACATGGCATTCATTTATATACATAACATAACAAACATATGGCTGAGCATCAATGGCGCACAGCACAACAACACATACACAGTGGATTTTCACTCCACGATAACAAACCACAAGGGTCAAATAACACAAGAGCCTAGAGAGTGATTCACTCTCATGTCAAGCTCGTTAAACACACTCATTACCGTTCTGTTAGACGAACGAGTAACTTAAGTCACAGATGGTTCGGATTTAGTGACCCGAACACACCACACAAACACAGGTTCCCACTAAACCGATCATAAGTCAGAATAGGTAAGCTTTGGAAGAAGCTAGCGGGAGATCGAACGCCAAATTAAGGAGAACAATCTTAACAACATAAGAGTCGAATCTGATTCAGATATCTACTCTTAACTTACATGCATGACCGGACAACCGGATTCCTCACTTCCCAGTTAACACTTGTTAGAAGTTCATAGTGGAACTTAACAATCAATACACAATAGGTGGTAAGTCATGTTAGACACACACAAGGGAAATGAGTCACAACATCACTTCACAATAACATGAACAACTGTAAACTCATTACATGTTTAAATCTTATAACGTTGTAAACACACAGAAAAACATACAACACACAACCGGTGTAAACCGGTAGACAACAGGCTGCAAGAAAACCATACCTTGGTCCTTGCCTTGATTTGTTTCCACCGTAGGTCACTCTATACATGATTCAAGAATGTCGGTTAATTAACTTATTTAACCTCCAAATTTACTAAGTGTTTAACATAATTATTTGACATGTTTAATGTCTAACTTTACCCTAGGTTACCTTCATTATACACCCTAGGGTTAACTACATAAGTCACATTCTTTTCTTTTTTTACAAGTTTTGGTATGTCCGACCCACCGTCCGACCCACAACTGGGTCGGACCCTTCCAGTGGTTTTCGGGTCTGAAAAACCTTACTATGTCCGACCCATGTCCGACCCAACCTTCTAGGTCGGACCATTCCAGAGACATGTCCGACCCAAGTCCGACTCACTAGACTGGGTCGGACCATTACAGAGAACTTCTTCGACTTCAGAACATACACGTCCGACCCATGTCCGACCCACCCTTCTGGGTCGGACCATTACAGAACCTTTCACCGCCTTACAACATGCCCGTCCGACCCACGTCCGACTCATTCGACTGGGTCGGACCATTCCAGAAACATTTTCCTCCTTTGAAATATGACCGTCCGACCCATGTCCGACCCACCCTTTTGGGTCGGACCATTACAGAACACTTTCCTAACGTCTAACAGAGGCTGTCCGACCCAAAACTGGGTCGGACCCCTGGGTCGGACGTCTTCTAAACTTACCCAAATTTTGTCAAATCTTTACCAAACTTCTCCTAAAGCCTCTTTATGATTCCTAACAACATTTGGTACCCTTATATCCACATACAACATCCATGAAACTCATTTTCTAATTCCTTAAGCCTTTACTTATTTCCTTGTAAAATTCCTTAACACTTATGTTATTTTATACTAGGTTCCTAGATGGTGTTTCTCACCTATGGTAACTACTATCCCAAAATGCTTTCTCCTTGTTTTAACATCATCTCCCAAGCATCATCTCTCACAACTAACTCCTTATATCATTACTTCAAATTCTTTTTCAAGTTCACCCTTTCTCCTTAATTTACCAAAGTTTGCCTAAGTCTTTACCTAAGTCCAAAATGACTTTGGTACATACTAAAACCTCAAGCTCATGCCTAAGTCCTTGTTACATCCCAAATCACCTTAATGCATGTTTCTTACACAAGAACAACACTTAACCATTCTAAATACTCCTTAACTTATCAAACTCATTTTAACACTTAGAACTTCTCATTTATTACCTAAATTTCGACATAGGTTCTCCTAGAACATTGCTAAACCAAAACACATTGTTTTTACCAACAAACAACCAAGAACACTAAAAATCCATCAAGTACTTATTATACACAAACTCCACACAAAGCACTACATCACAATATAGTGCATAATTAAATTGCATGGCACTTAGGCCCTTAAATGACATGGCTCTTAGGCCCTTAAGATGCATAAATCATAAACACTGAATTTCCCACAATATATTTGCCTTTAACCTGCAAATACACTCAACAACACATATGCCTTTTACTAAGCTCTTGAGAACACTTTACTAAGTCATTCACCATTTGCTCTTTAGGTAGATTTAACAAGCATTATAAGCTCATTTCTCCTAAGGCATTAAACAACATTAGGTTAGTAGATTTACCTCTTTTGCAAATAGCTTCTTTCTTGTTTCCTTTAAAAACCGGTAATGGTATTTGATTCTTTGACAAGTTCTAAACAATATACAAACATTATAATGAGTATTCAAGCTATAAGCTTCATCTCATTGTAAACCCTAATTTTACATTGTTTCAAAAACATTAATGTAGTTGTTTTACCTTGCTCTTTGAAGAGAGTTTGAATATCTAGCAAGAGAGGACTCCACCTAGTCCATGAAGAGTTGGAATGAAGCTAGAACAAGGTCACACAAAGAGCTATATCAATGTGTATTTTCGGTCAAGGTAAAAACATGGAGGAAACATGATTTTTCTTTGAGATTCCTTACCTAGAAGCAAAGGAGAGTAATAATATGTCAAAATACAAGCTCAAGCTCCTTCAATGGTGGAACACCTTGGCACCAAAATGGGGCTCTTGGAGTTTTGAGAAGATAGGAATGAAGAGCTTGATGAGAGGAAGAGATTGGTGGTCTTAGAATTTGATTTGGACAAGTGAGCTTGATTTACAAGAGGTCAAAGATGGAGTTTCTATGGTGGTAGTAGTATTACCGAGAGAGAACAGCAAGAAGAAGGAAGAAGAAGGTGAGACCGTGGGAAATGAAAGGAAAGAAATGAGAGAATGAGATAGAATTTGCTTTTAAGAGATATTTATACTTTATAAAGTAAAAAGGTACTTAAGTAGACTTATTTATTTTCTTAACAAGCTAACAAAGGTGGTGTGTCACCAACCTTAAAAACCGGCCCCAATAGTGGTATGAGGGTATTATAGTCTTTATTTGTCAATTTAATTACTTATACAAACATATGTTACAAAATAGCTTATAAAAATCACTATTCATGAAAACAAGGCACATAGAAGTGAAATTTTTGATTTCCCATTGATATAGACATCCAAATGTGATATTATATAGTACACATATATATTTAAGAGTAATGATGGACATCTAGCCACTCAAAACTCATTTACAAGACAATTTTTCAAAAATGTGCTTTAAGACTCCTTAAAGCACATTTGTGTTTAAACTTGTTTTCAAGCTTGGTTTTCTTTGGTAATTGGTTTAATATGTTCATTAGTGTATAAATGAGGTCTTGGTAAGTTCATTAGGTCTTAACCAAGTTTATCCCAAGCTTAGAGCACATTTTGGCTCTTATTGACTTTAAAGCACATTTTGTGTTTTCTTTTGTTTAAACTTGTTTACTAATGTTTCTAAGACTCTTTTAGTCTTAATACACCGTATTTAAGTGTTTAAACAATATATTAAGGTTTGGGGTATTTCAATCTACCCCCCTTAAAAGAACTTTGCCCTCAAAGTTCATACCTCCACATATCCTAAATGTTAGAACACGGGATACTTATAAACAATACTTCCATACATCATTAACAACACACTTACATAACATTGGACACCAGGTCCATACAACATAATATCGGGTACATAACATTGGACACAAGGTCCATACAACATCCACATCATTCAGACACAACGGTCTGTAACATAACAACATAACATAGACGATGTATTCAAATACACGTCGTACACACATAACCGAAACGGCTCTACCCCCCTTAAAAAGGGGTACGCCCCGTACCCTATACACATAAGGACTAAGAAGTAAACAATGACGGGTACTTCGCCTTCATCTTATCTTCCAGCTCCCAAGTGGCCTCCTCAACGTCCTGGTTAGACCAAAGAACTTTCACCAGTCTCACGGACTTATGGCGAGTGTCTCGAGTCTTAGCATCCAGAATCCGTACCGGAGTCTCCACTGATCGCATGGTCGGCTCTAAGGTTAGCCTTTCAGGCTGAAGCACATGAGACGGATGAGACATATACTTCTTCAACTGGGACACATGAAATACATCATGTACCTTGCCCAGCTCGGCGGGTAGGTCTAGTCTATAGGCTACCGGGCCGATCCGCTCCGTCACAACATAAGGCCCCACATACTTTGGGCTCAACTTGCCCTTCTGGCCAAAACGAAATACTCCCTTCATGGGGGATACTCTCAAAAATACCTGATCGCCCACGGCGAACTCCAGGTCACGTCTGCGCACATCTGCGTACGACTTCTGTCTATCCTGAGCTGCCTTCATGTTAGCCCGGATCTGGCGAACTTCTGCCTGAACTTGTTCAAGATACTCTGGTCCTATAATGACCGTCTCACTCGACTCATCCCAGCATAATGGCGTGCGGCATGGTCTACCGTACAATGCCTGGAAGGGAGACATCTTGATCGAAGCATGGTAACTGTTGTTGTAACTAAACTCGATCAGATGTAACTTATCAATCCAGCTGGTCTGAAAGTCAAGTGCACAAGCACGTAGCATATCCTCAAGTGTCTGAATGGTGCGCTCACTCTGACCATCGGTCTGTGGGTGAAACGCTGTACTCAATTTCAGTTCAGTACCCAATGCCTCTCGTGTAGACTTCCAATATCTGGATAAGAATCTGGTATCTCTGTCAGATACAATCGTTTTCGGTACACCATGATGTCTTACAATTTCCTTATCAAAGAGTTCTGCCAATCTTGCCACTTTCCAAGTGTCCTTCATCGGAATGAATCGGGCCACCTTGGTCAGTCGGTCAACTACAACCCATATCATATTCAGACCCCTTGTAGGCGGAAGCCCTACTACAAAGTCCATGGAGATATCATGGAACTTCCACTCAGGCACTGGCATTGGCTGTACCATACCACCAGGCCGTCGGTGCTCAAACTTGACCTTCTGGCAAGTGAGACACCTCAACACATAATCACTTACATCTTTCTTCATTCCAGTCCACCAAAAATACCTTTTCATACTCTTATACATCTTTGAAGCTCCGGGGTGAATCGAAGTAGTAGAACAATGGGATTCACTCAATATGCGCTCCTTCAACTCAGCGCCACTCCTAGGTATACACAATCGGCCATTCAGCCTAATCAGGTCATCATCGTGGAGTCTGAAGTCGTACTTCTGACCCTCGAATGTGCCATCAATAAGCTTCTGCCGGATCTCCAGCATATACTGATCCGTCATCTGAGCACTCCGCACCTCTTCAACCAAGCCAGTATGAGAGACTAGCGAATGGAGAGAGTGTGCTCGGCGACTCAATGCGTCAGCTACCACATTTGCCTTACCCTCTTTATATTGCAGATTAATATCGTAGTCATTCAGAAACTCAACCCACCTTCTTTGCCTCATGTTCAACTCTTTCTGAGTGAACAAGTACTTTAAGCTTTTGTGGTCAGAATAATCGTCACACTTACCCCATACAAATAATGTCGCCATATCTTCAATGCGAAGACAATGGCACCCAATTCTAAGTCGTGGGTAGGGTAGTTCTCCTCATGCTTCTTCAGCTGACGGGAGGCGTATGCTACGACCTTCCCGTGCTGCATCAATACAACCCATACCTCTACCTGATGCGTCGCAGTAGACCTCAAAACCATCTGGACCGTCTGGTATAGTCAGGACTGGTGCAGATGTCAGATGCAGATGTCAGAGCATCCTTGAGACTCGCGAAAGAACTCTCACAGTCGACTGTCCACTCGAATGGTGCATCCTTCTTCATTAAGGAAGTCATCGGCTTCGAGACACTGGAGAAGTCCTTCACAAACCTCCTATAATAACCTGCCAGACCGAGGAAGCTCCTGATATCAGTGACTGTCTTCGGCCTAGGCCAGGTGCGCACAGCATCAATCTTTGCCGGATCAACAGCGATCCCGGCCTCAGAAATCACATGTCCAAGGAAGGATACTTGGTTCAACCAAAATTCACATTTCGAAAACTTTGCATACAACTGGTTCCTCCTCAAGTTTGTAACACATTTCTCAGGTGGCTTTCGTGCTCACCTCTTGATTTAGAATACACAAGAATATCATCGATGAAGACTACCACTGATTTGTCCAACTGATCTTGGAACAAACGGTTCATTAAGTCCATGAACTTTGCTGGTGCATTCGATAAGCCAAACGGCATAACTGTGAACTCATAATGCCCATACCTCGTTCTGAAAGCTGTCTTTTCGATATCACTATCACGGATGGCAATCTGATGGTATCCGGAACGTAAGTCTATCTTGGAGAATACTGATGCACCCCTCAGCTGATCAAATAGATCGTCGATGCGTGGTAAAGGGTAACGGTTCTTCACCGTAACAGCATTCAGCTCCCGATAATCAATACACAGGCGGAGGCTACCGTCCTTCTTCTTCACGAAGAGAACCGGCGCTCCCCATGGTGAAACACTAGGGCGGATAAAGCCCTTGTCGAGTAGGTCTCTCAGCTGCTCCTTGAGCTCTGTCATCTCTGCTGGAGCCATACGATAAGGTGCTTTCGCAATGGGTCCAGTGCCCGGAACTAGTCAATCTCAAACTCAACCTCTCGTGCTGGCGGCATGCCCGGCAGTTCCTTAGGAAATACATCAGGAAACTCCGACACTACCGGCACATCTGGGCTAAACTCAGGGTCTCTCTCTATGTCCTGGACATAGCAGAGGTATACATCACTCCCTCGTCGTAACTCACGATACATGGCCATGGCGGTGATGATCTGAGTCGAAGGCTCCCTGGGCCTCTGGCGGTATGATATGGTAACCCCAGATGGACTCCGAAGAAGCAGTCGATGCTCGGCACACAGGATTCTGCCCTTGTACCGCTCCAACCAGTTCATCCCGACAATCACATCAAATCCAAGTCCGTCGAACTCTATCAGGTCGATCGGGAACTCTTCACCTCTGATTCTTACAATGACATCTCGGTGGTAGCGGGTACACCTGATCCGCTCTTTCGATGGGAGAGTGACCAAGAAGTCTGGCATCTCCTCTCCATCTAACCCAGCCTCTTCGCAAAAGATAGCGAAACAAATGTGTGTGAGGCTCCAGAGTCGAACAAGATCGATGCATCCACGCCATTCACTGGAAAGGTACCGGTGAGGATTGTGCCGCTCTTGCCGGCTTCTGCCTCATTGCAGACACTCAGTGTACCTCCCGTTCCGAGTGCACAGCCTAATTCATTGGCAAACTAATAAGTACTGGGTAACAACACGGTTGATATACTTCAATAACTCCACTTTATTCATTAACACTTCCTCTTTACAACATTGTTGGTTTACATGGTTGATATAACTTAACACATACATAACTCCCTTAACATATACTGGCTTAACACATTACAAAAGTATACAAGGCTTTAGAATTGTCTGAAGGTCAAATTCAAACGTCCGGGTTTCATGTGTGTGGCATTGATCACTGCCGACGGTGCGGTATTCAGTTTGATCTTCCTGATGCCATGATATAGCATCCTTGACTGCCCACCCATGATTAACACATCTCCTGACTTTAGTATTAACTTCCTTGCGAGATCAGCACGCTTCTGCTCGCCATACACAAATACTGCGGTATCACCAATGGACCAAGACACCACGGGTACTCCCTTACTTAGAGACTCGGGTGACTCGTCCTTATCTTGGTGTAAACCTAACCGTCCACCTTTCTGGTAGAAGTTCACAATACACAAATCTGCTTCCACATTTGGAATTGAATCCGTTTCAACTTGTTGAGCAATTCCCACGGCGTGATTAACGACCGCACGGAACTCCTCAGGTATACTTGGTACTGTTGCTCCATCTTCAGCTCGCACTTCTTGATATGACTTGGTGTAAGGGTTCCAGTCCTTACCCATGCACATCATCTTCAATTGCATTCTTGATCCGTTCGGATATTCAGGTGTGTAGAAACCTCCAGGTTTAGCTCCAAGTTCGTCGCATCGTTGATGACATGGATTTGTGCTTCCGGTGTCAGGTATCCATTAAAGAGTATCATACCTGGCTGGATAACCTGACATTGCTCCATTGGAAAGTCGGTGATGTTGATGGTGGTTTCTTCAGGGTTTGGTGTGGGTGGGATTGGATAACATATATTGAAGGTTCCTTTAAGTTTAGAATTATCTAATTAGGTGTCTTTCACACTATACTTTAACTCCTTACTCACATGATAATACACTTGGACTCACTAATACACACAAGCATGAAATGCGGTATGCAATCACTTATTACATTCAACAGTTTAGGCGGTACCTGGTCTAGAAGAGGGCCCTGGCGCCTCAGACCGGTCCACCACATTCAGGGTGGCCTTGCTAGGTCCCGACCCCTTCCCCTTCTGGGAATCAGTGTGCCTCTGATCAGTGGGTGGCTGGTTAGCCGTCTTCGGGCCATCAATAGCTGCTGTGGCCTTACCCTTCCACTGCCCCTTGGGCTTGTTGACTCTGCTGTTGGGGTTCCGGTAACACTCGTGGTCACGGTGACCCCACTTCTCGCAGTATCGACACTGCACCTCATTTCCCTTGCAGTCCTTGCCGGGGTGGTCTCCATTGCACCACTTACAGTAATAGTGGCGCTCCGGTCCAGAGCCCGTGCTAGCTGCTAACACATACACACTCAGTACTTGTTTCACAACTTATCAATACACACACTTCACTTATCACACAAGATTAAATAATTACCCTTAGGTGGGTAAGAGCGTAGGGGCTTCGCCGCATAAGCATATGTGAGCTTCAGTGGCTCCTCAGCTGTGGTGGTTTGGGCTTGGCCCTTGTCACCCTGGTGCTGACTCTTCTGGGGCTGGGGATAAGGTTTCTTCTTCTTCTTTCCTCCCCCGTACCCCTGCGAACTCTGGCCCTCGCTCGTGGCCTTGCGCTTGTGCGCATTCTCCTCGTCCCTCAGACGGACGGTGATCTCCACCTTAGCAGCGGCATGATAGCACTCCTGTTTAGGATGGTCAGTCATGCCCCGCAATACATACTCACAAACTCACATTAATACTCACTTGTAGACTACACATATTCACATCACTCTTTATTTAAATTACCTGCAAGGTAGTATACTCAGCTGGCCCCATCCCATAGCGAAGACGGTGGCTGAGACCGTTATAGAAACGGTTTACCAGCACCCGGTTCGAGTATCCCAGGTCCGGTAACAGGTGGACAAGGCCGGTGAAGGCAGTGTAATACTCATCAACCGACACCTTGTCCCCCTCTCAGACTATCCAGCTCAAGGCGCTTGGCCTCTTGAACGTGCATGACAGGGTAGTATTTGGCTCGCAGCAGAGCCGTGTACTCCCTCCATCCAAACTGAGGATCCGCCATCCGGTCCTCTCTCACAAGCTTCCACCAGTTTTGTGCCGAACCCTTCAGGTAGTAAGCGGCAAGACGGACCTTAGCCTCTGAAGGTACAGCCAAGGTCTCGTAGGCGGTCTCCAACTCGGAGATGTACGCCTCCAGCTTACGTGGGTCGGTCTCCCCATGAAATGAAGGGGGTCTCAGATCTGCCAATGCCTTGACCCAGTTGGTCTCTCGTGGCGGTGGCGGTGGTGGTTGAACTCCGGGCATCTGCCCCTGCTGGATCGCAGCTACAAGCTGGGGTACCATCTGGGCCACAGCGGCTGCTACAGCCTCAGCCATAACCTGAGCCGTAGTGTTCTCGCCCTGGTCACCCGCATCACTAGTACCACTCCGCGGCCTCTACCACGCGGTCTACCTGCCATCTGTATTCACATGAATATTCATTAGCAATATGCTTACACATTATCGGTCCAACGGTTGTAACGCTTCCCGACAATAAGGTATCTCCACACTTAGTTAGTGGTTAACCTTTCCATAATGTCACTGAAGTAACTGTAGTTAGGTTTCCTAACTCGGTATATTCCTAAGCTCGGTATTCTAGTCATCAGAGCGATACTTCGCTCTGATACCCTTTTTGTAACACCCCTATACGCACATACACTAAATGAAATCGCAGCGGAAAATAAACTAAACATAACTAACGCCTCGGTGCTACAACGCCGTCAACCACCCACGTGTTGACAAGGCAGAATAAATACAATTGTACCGGTCTGATGATCAGACTCCCGAGCATAAAACTAAACCATAAATACATCATATACAATACCGAGTGTTTACATATTCTTCACTGTATAGCATCACTGTAAACTGCAACAACCAAAAGTATATAACGCCACAGGAGCACAGGCGCATCCCGGGCCAACATCCAAAAGTATACAAAAGTAAAACTGCATCCTAGGATCAAGCCACTCCGCTTCCTCGATCCTCATCCTGCAGTATAAGAAATATGGATCCCCCGAGGGGGTCAGCAACCTTGGCTGGTATGGCTAACGCGCAGCCCATCGGCTACCGGGATACGCGCAGCTAATTGTCATGATAACATGGCATTCATTTATATACATAACATAACATATAACATATGGCTGAGCATCAATGGCGCACAGCACAACAACACATACACAGTGGATTTTCACTCCACGATAACAAACCACAAGGGTCAAATAACACAAGAGCCTAGAGAGTGATTCACTCTCATGTCAAGCTCGTTAAACACACTCATTACCGTTCTGTTAGACGAACGAGTAACTTAAGTCACAGATGGTTCGGATTTAGTGACCCGAACACACCACACAAACACAGGTTCCCACTAAACCGATCATAAGTCAGAATAGGTAAGCTTTGGAAGAAGCTAGCGGGAGATCGAACGCCAAATTAAGGAGAACAATCTTAACAACATAAGAGTCGAATCTGATTCAGATATCTACTCTTAACTTACATGCATGACCGGACAACCGGATTCCTCACTTCCCAGTTAACACTTGTTAGAAGTCATAGTGGAACTTAACAATAATACACAATAGGTGGTAAGTCATGTTAGACACACACAAGGGAAATGAGTCACAACATCACATCACAATAATATGAACAACTGTAAACTCATTACATGTTTAAATCTTATAACGTTGTAAAACACACAGAAAAACATACAACACACAAGCCGGTGTAAACCGGTAGACAACAGGCTGCAAGAAAACCATACCTTGGTCCTTGCCTTGATTTGTTTCCACCGTAGGTCACTCTCTATACATGATTCAAGAATGTCGGTTAATTAACTTATTTAACCTCCAAATTTACTAAGTGTTTAACATAATATTTGACATGTTTAATGTCTAACTTACCTAGGTTACCTCATTATACACCCTAGGGTTAACTACATAAGTCACATTCTTTCTATTTTTTTTTACAAGTTTTGGTATGTCCGACCCACCGTCCGACCCACAACTGGGTCGGACCCTTCCAGTGGTTTTCGGGTCTGAAAAACCTTACTATGTCCGACCCATGTCCGACCCAACCTTCTAGGTCGGACCATTCCAGAGACATGTCCGACTCACTAGACTGGGTCGGACCATTACAGAGAACTTCTTCGACTTCAGAACATACACGTCGACCCATGTCCGACCCACCCTTCTGGGTCGGACCATTACAGAACCTTTCACCGCCTTAAAACATGCCCGTCCGACCCACGTCCGACTCATTCGACTGGGTCGGACCATTCCAGAAACATTTTCCTCCTTTGAAATATGACCGTCCGACCCATGTCCGACCCACCCTTTGGGTCGGACCATTACAGAACACTTTCCTAACGTCTAACAGAGGCTGTCCGACCCAAAACTGGGGGACCCTGGGTCGGACGTCTCTAAACTTACCCAAATTTTGTCAAATCTTTCACCAAACTTCTCCTAAAGCCTCTTATATGATCCTAACAACATTTGGTACCCTTAATTCCACATACAACATCCATGAAACTCATTTTCTAATTCCTTAAGCCTTACTTATTCCTTGTAAAATTCCTTAACACTTATGTTATTTTATACTAGGTTCCTAGATGGTTGTTTTCACCTATGGTAACTTACTATCCAAAATGCTTTCTCCTTGTTTTAACATCATCTCCCTAGCATCATCTCTCACAACTAACTCCTTATATCATTACTTCAAATCTTTTTCAAGTTCACCCTTTCTCCTTAATTTACCAAAGTTTGCCTAAGTTTTACCTAAGTCCAAAATGACTTTGGTACAACTAAAACCTCAAGCTCATGCCTAAGTCCTTGTTACATCCCAAATCACCTAATGCATGTTCTTACCAAGAACAACACTTAACCATTCTAAATTCCTTAACTTATCAAACTCATTTAACACTAGAAATTCTCATTTATTACCTAAATTTCGACATAGGTTCTCCTAGAACATTGCTAAACCAAAACACATTGTTTTTACCAACAAACAACCAAGAACACTAACAATCCATCAAGTACTTATTATACCACAACTCCACTCACAAAGCACTACCTCACCTATAGTGCATAATTTCACTTGCCTGGCTCTTAGGCCCTTTAAATGACCTGGCTCTTAGGCCCTTAAGATGCATAAATCATAAACACTGAATTTCCCACAATATATTTGCCTTTTACCTGCAAATACACTCAACAACACATATGCCTTTTACTAAGCTCTTGAGAACACTTTACTAAGTCATTCACCATTTGCTCTTTAGGTAGATTTAACAAGCATTATAAGCTCATTTCTCCTAAGGCATTAAACAACATTAGGTTAGTAGATTTACCTCTTTTCCCAAATAACTTCTTTCTTGTTTCCTTTAAAAACCGGTAGGGTATTTGATTCTTTGACAAGTTCTAAACAACATACAAACATTATAATGAGTATTCAAGCTATAAGCTTCATCTCATTGCAAAACCCTAATTTTACATTGTTTCAAAAACATTAATGTAGTTGTTTTACCTTGCTCTTTGAAGAGAGTTTGAATATCAAGCAAGAGAGGACTCCACCTAGTCCATGAAGAGTTGGAATGAAGCTAGAACAAGGTCACACAAAGAGCTCCTTCAATATGTATTTTCGGTTACAACAAAAACATGAAGGAAATGAAGTTTTTATTTGAGATTCCTTACCTAGAAGCAAAGGAGAGTAACAATATGTAAAAATACAAGCTCAAGCTCCTTCAATGGAGGAACTCCATGGCACCGAAATGGTGGTCTTGGACTTTTAAGAAGATAGAAATGAAGAGCTTGATGAGAGGAAGAGATTGGTGGTGTTTGTTTTTGATTTGGACAAGTGAGCAAGATTTTACAAGAGATCAAAGAGGAGTTTTAATGGAGGTGTGTGGTATTACCGTGAGAGAACAGCAAGAAGAAGGAAGGAGAAGGTTGAGACCGTGGGAAATGAAAGGAAGAAATGAGAGAATGAGATAGAATTTACTTTTTGAAGATATTTATACTTTATAAAGTAAAAAGTAGTTTATTTACTTATCATTACTTACTTAATACATTAATAAGAGAGTGGTGAGTCACCACACTTAAGAAAACCGGCCCCCATTTATACTTAGGGGTAATATAGTCTTTATTTGTCAATTTAATTACTTATACAAACATATGTTACAAAATAGCTTATAAAAATTACTATTCATGAAAACAAGGCACATAGAAGTGAAATTTTTGATTTCCCATTAATATAGACAACCAAATGTGATATTATATAGTACACATATATATTTAAGAGTAATGATGGGCATCTAGCCACTCAAGATCATTTACAAGACAATTTTTCAAAAATGTGCTTTAAGACTCCTTAAAGCACATTTTGTGTTTAAACTTGTTTTCAAGCTTGGTTTTCTTTGGTAATTGGTTTAATATGTTCATTATTGTATAAATGAGGTCTTGGTAAGTTCATTAGGTCTTAACCAAGTTTATCCCAAGCTTAGAGCACATTTTGGCTCTTATTGACTTTAAAGCACATTTTGTGTTTTCTTTTGTTTAAATTTGTTTACTAATGTTTCTAAGACTCTTTTTAGTCTTAATACACCATATTTAAGTGTTTAAACAATATATTAAGGTTTGGGGTATTTCAGAAATGTTCCATCGCGATGTAGATAGGAGACGACCTGAGACAGGTACAGCTCCTGTAGCATGCATGGCCAGATCGAACTGGGCTCCTCGTCCTCGAAGTATAGAGTTGTTAAGTGTCATATTAAGACGTTAAACAAGAACACAATGTGTATTGTCAATTATCACGTTTAGGATAATGACGTTTGTTATAAAGTGAAGTTAGTGAGAGACTTGAGTACAAGTCCTCGGTATACTGAAGCGCAGGTATTTAATCCACTGGTATAGTAGTGTTTGTATGCGTGGGACATACACGTAGTAGTCAGCATCATTCACGCACATAAAATAATACAACAGCGCACAAGAGTAAACAACATTTTACATTAATTATCTTGGTCGTTAACTCAAACAACAGATAGCACACAAGCCGGTGTAATCCGGTAGAAAGCAGACTGCAATAATTCCATACCGTTCACCGTAGACTGTACTTGTTTAGTTCCCGGTCAACGTCTGGTCAAACAAAGTCCTAGAATAGGATTAACTGAACGTGTTAATTTATATAACCTTTGTATAATAATTTTACTGTATCATGAAATGTCCTCGTATTCGTTATTTCATGCGAGGTTTATTTTCAACGCCTAGATAATTTCTTTTCAACCTCTTAACCTTATTTATGTCTAAGGTTTGCATATATAATTTAAACCATCGTAGTCTTTACTTATAAGACTTATATTGTATAGTAGTTCCCTTTTAATTACCTCCAGTATCTTATATACCGCATCGAATATTTTCTCTTAACTTAAATAATTTTCTTGAATGTATTTTTTTTGTATAAACACGTATTATTCACAAGACATATTGTATTTGTCCAAACGACAACAATTTATAATTTCATCAATGACATTTATTAGTCACATGTTAATTAATTCTCCTCTTTAACTTTATATTTAGATATACTATAACTCCAAATATTATTTGGCATTTCCACATTAAATTCCTTATATTCATTTCCTTTTGATTTACTTAAAATCTAAAATATATATATATATATTTCATACACATGTATTATTTATGATACTTATATATAATTATCTAAATGACATAACCACTCATTAAATTCTCAAATTATATTTACATGTCATACATGGATATATTATTCCCATATCTTTTATTAATTACAAATTTACCCCGAATAATATTATTTCTTTTACAAGTAAATTACTTGTACTTGTATATCATATAGCTTTAATTTCATAAATCCCTTGAAGATGTAACAGATGTTACTCTCCCAACATTGTTTCCACACCAAGATGTATAGTGGTTCGGCCAATAATCCGGCCTACGTCCACTTCTAGACAGAGCTATTATTCATTCCTTGGTTTACAACACTAGAGAGCTTTTGGGATGTGAGCTCCCTTTCTAACTTGAGTTCCTTACAAATGAGCCCTCTACTTCTATTTATAGACTTTCTATCACTAGTTACCTTTTGCCCCTATACATGTGATGGTATTACAAGATATAGCTATCAGTCTTTTACGGGTGGTCTCTCCGGACTGGAAAACCGCTTCCGTATTGGACTAACTCTTCCGGACCGTCACTTTAATAATAATCCCTCCGGTAGTTACTCTATCGGTAGCGATCCTTTAGATAGCAACACTTCCGGGCGAGTCCTCCGGAAGTAGGCTTCCATCGATAGGCTTCCGACCAATTGGCCTCCGTAGACTCCCTTGGTAGAGCCTTTCCGCATCGGGGCCTTTCGGTACAGGCCTTCCGACACAATTGGTCTCCGATAGTAGTCCTTCCGCTAGCAGGCCTTCGGTAGACCCTTTGACCTCCGCATGGTATATTTCATACCATTACATCAGTCCCACAAGTTCTACTTTTTAACAATAAAAAGTGGAACTATAAAAGAAGATAAAATTTACACTTTGTACTTTTTTCTTTTCTACTATATATCTCCTAGTCCACAAAGTTCTTTTTCTTTTGCCTAAAAAGGAAACGAACTTGAAAATTGTAGCCTATGTAAGAGCTTGTCCTCCGGAAACAAAGAAGTCCCACGGTTCCGAGGGCGATGAAGTCCCACTTGTACCCTTGTGAGAAGGTCCTCCGTTTCCTTGACCGTGCCATAATAAGAAATCCAAAGATCTGGAATTCCGAAAGGCCATAATAATCCCAGAAGACCATAATAATTCCAGAAGACCATAATAATCTCAAGAAGACCATAATAATTCCAGAAGACCATAATAATCTCAAGAAGTCCGAGATAATAATAATAAATGGGATATTACTTCATAATCAGATTGCTGCTTGAATCACTTCATTCCTTGGGCCTGCATATCTAAATTTAACAGATTAAAAGATTTTGTCTTTTGGGCTGCCCGGAGCGACCGGACTTCCCAAAAGTTTCTTGTTAGTTAGAGCATATTAATCACGGGGATAAAAAACCCAAATATACAGCCTATAGGTTTTTTAGAGCAGCCTTTCTAAGTACATGGATAGTACAAAGTCTGAAGTGAACAAAAGGATTACTATAAATTCTATTGCTTCCCAAAAGTTGAGATTCTTTAACGAATAATTTTAGACTGTTCTTTTTGTTTTTTTTTTTGCCAAGAATCTTTTGGTAACCCTAGTTACACTTTGCTTTCACACTCTACCACTGTACACATGGTGAGATCGTCGATTTAACACTCTACCGACTTGAGCCGGTGAGTATCGTCGGATTAACACTCTACTGCCTGGACGCTGACAGTGAGATCGTCGGATGAATTACACACCATCGTTGATGGTAGATCGTCGGATACAAAACACTCTCCCATGGCCAATGGTGAGGTCGTCGGATACATTTTTTTGTCTTTCTTTCTTTCTCTCTCTCTTTTTTTCAAGACTCGCTGGTCTTTGTTTTAAGTAAATCAGAAATTGTTTTAAATATTTCTCTTTGAAAACTAGAGGGTGATCAATCCTCTAGAGAAAGTTTTGTAACTTCCGGTGGAAAATAATATCCATAATGAAATATCAAAAAAGTTTGATACCTCTTTTTACCTGTGGAATAATATTACTGGCCTCCGGATGTCTATTTATCTGGCCTGGCTCTCCGATAAGAATGACAAGTTGTCTCCGGAGGGAAGGGTCCGGTATACCCTCATTGAATTTCTCATGCCTCCGGAAGTAAAAAGACTCCTTCGAGTGGTGAAGTACTACCGATTACCCGCGTATTTCAGCTTAATGCTTTTACCGGAGGTGCCTGTGACCGAAAGTCCCACTGGTAGCTCAAAGATTGTGTCCGGACCCTTGATTGAAAACACTGGGTTTAGACTTCCGGAAGACTGTTATACAGGATTTGTGATAGTCGGTCCGATGTTGTTTTCGTAGTCCTTCCTATTGGCACTGGTTTGTCGCAAACCAATACGTCCACCACTGCCCGAGGCTGATCTGTCGGTAGATGGCTATTTAGAGAAGAAGTGGAAAATTCCCTGAGTCCGAAATCATTCGCCCCTGCCTCTTATTTTTCGATCTCAATTTCTCACGACCCTGATGAATTTCAGTTTCCCTGGCGGGATACTTCTTGTGCCTGTAGCTCACTGAATCTACCGGAAGCAATCAGGATGAAAAGCGGTAGCGCTTCAGGTCGCGAAAATGGCTTTACCCGAGGGAGTTGAATATTTCACTGTTGCAAAACTCTGCGGTGCACTCGATACCCTCCGTAAGATTCTGGCCTCCGAGAAGAGAATGGCCTCCGAGAGGAAAATGGCCTCCGGTAAACCATTTATCCCAACTCCTATCGGAAGCTTGGATTGTTCTAGTCCAAGCCCCGGGACCGTAACACCGTGCGGTGGTAATTCTCAGCACTCTGATCCGCACTACTGGTCAAGATGGGAAGAACATCGACTCCGGAAGCTCCTATTGTCACCCTCGGTTCTTCACGGCTCATTTTCCCTGCGGAGAATCAATCTAATCGCCTGGCTTATTACAGGGCTGATACCGATGCGCGTACTGCTTCCAGTGATGGAGACTGCGAACCCGTTTCCAACTCCGAATACTAACTCACTGGGCGGCAAAGCTGAGTCGACGAGCTCTTCCGCAAGTAAAGCAAAATATTTATACCGGTGAACGATTTAGAGCATAATCGGATTAATATTTCCCTGGTGCCCAGAGACTCTCTCCAACATTTCTCAGTAACTTTGGCATACCTTTGTCGGTCTGAAACTTCTATCGGGTGGATATTCTCCTCCGTAACCACCGAAACATCCCTTGTTGTTTAGGAGTGCCATTCATTTCCCCGGGCTAAAGTGTAGACTTCGCGTCTGTATTTACTTTCCTCCGTTCAAAAGTCCACAGTTCAAAGTTCCTACCGCAAGCCTCATCACTCTGCTGAATTAGCCAATTCATATATATCCTTCTTGCGTTGACTGGGATGAATAATTTCCGATAAATGACTCATGTGCACCCACAGCTGGTTGCACTTGTCTGACAGAACGTGTAACTACCCTCGAGCTTCTTTTATAGGCCGCACCAATCATACTCATACCTCTTCGCCCTTGCTCCTTGTCCTCCAAGAAGTTGTCGGTGGCTCTTCCAATTTTGTATCGGTTAAAGGTCAGCGGCTCTGTTTGTTGGTAGGCCAAGGTCCCTACAGATAATACACCCGAAACTTTACCTTTCCCTAATTTCTTGCTCTTCTTCTTGCTTCGAGAGGATGGAAGACTTTATGAAACACCCCTTTGTATTAACGTCATCATGCTGCCTTATTGATGTCACCGCAACCCAAAGTTCAACCGGTAAAAACGTCAAACTGCTACCGACGAAGATGGCAAGTTGCCACCGGTGAAGATGTTAAGTTGCTGCTGGTGAGGAATCCAATCGGCTACCGGTGAAGAATCTTGCTACCGGTGAAGAATATAATATTCCTGAAACAAATCTTAGTGATGGACACAAGTTGCGCCCCTGTCCAGGCAATGCAAAGATGGATATCTTAAACTGCCTAAACTATAGAATCAAATAAGAATAAAAACAAGACCAATAATATGCAGAACTCGGAGCCGACGTACTTTTGGTATTTAAGCCTGATAGCAGAAATAAGACATGGGAGGATAATCAAACAGGATACGAGGTTCATGGCATAAAGCACAGTCAAAACAGTCGGATTTTGTCATAATATTATTGCTGTAATAATCTGTCAAAGATAGTACGCTTTAACAGCTGAAGCCAGACTGTGATATGTAAAATAGTCAAGGATTTTGACCTAATACAAATACACATACTTTTTGGTTATTATATTATAACCACATCTATTTCTTAAACTTTACATTATACTCCAAAAATTACTTTATAATACATAGTTTTATTTTCTTAATTAATTAATTCACTAAACCACCACTATAAATTTAGTAATTATTATTATTTTTTTATAACAATACTCCCTCTAATATTTCAGCAACACTATTAACTTACGTAGATAAAATCTCAAAATATTATTCAGACTTAATTACTTATATACCACTAACTAATTCAATTACTTCTATCTCATTTCATTAAAAAAAAAACACGTTAGTTTTCAGGTTGTTATTCCAGTCATCGTTCACATCCCGTTTTTATTTCTCACTGCCGTGGGAAAGAAGACTGCTTGGGCCAAAAGAACACCTCGCCCCAACCAATTGAGTAAGCCGACGCCAGGTAAGAATCCTAATCTCTCTTTTCTTGACATGCTTCTGACTAAACAGAAGACAAATTGCGGCATGTCCTTACGCTTAGATAACTATGACATCCTAGATACTGATAGCCCTTTTGTTACCATTGAAGAAAATGATTTATTGCCTGAGATTGACTATTGGAAAAATGCCTTGGTTGGTCATATTTGGGGGAAAAAATTTGGGTTCAATATTGTTAAAGAATACGTGAAGAGGGCTTGGAATTTTGTAGCCACGCCCCAAATCCTCCTTCATGATGAGGGATGGTTCCTTTTCCGTTTCGATAGTGAAGAGGATCTCCAACAAGTGCTTGAAAAAGGCCCCTGGCTCCTATACTCCTCCCCTTTAGTCCTTAAAAAATGGTCCCCTGACTTTTCTTTCAATCCGAAAGATCTCAACCGTATCCCTGTCTGGATTCAGCTGCCAGGCCTACACACCAGCCTTTGGTCTCAATCCAGTCTAGCTAAAATCTGCACCAAGCTAGGCTCCCCTCTTTACACCGACCAAGCTACTGCCTCCAAATCTAGAATTTCCTATGCTAGAATCTTGGTTGAGGTTGATTTCAACCTGGAACTTGTCAGGGATATAGAGATCCGCGCCCCTAGCGGCATTACCTTCCAGAAGGTGGTTTATGAATGGGAACCCGTTGCTTGCTCCCTCTGCCATCTTCTCGGACACTCCTCATCCCGTTGTCCTTCTACTGCCCGCTCTGGACCTAGTCTTTCTAAGGGGTCCTTGTTAGGCCCCCCAAAGCTCCCGGGGCTTCCCCCCTTCCTCTGGCCAGGCTGCGCATGACGCACAGGAGACCCCCCAGCCTCCTGTCCCTGGCCCCTATCCCCACCCCGATTCTTCTCATTCTAGCCATCCTCCCCGGGCTGGCCAGCAGGTGCTTGGCCCTTCAAATCTTCCCAAGGCCTCTGCCCCTCCCGCCCTTCCTAAGGACACCAGCTCCTTCCCCCCTGATCCCCCTGGGGAGCGGATGTCACCCTCCCTCAAGCTTCTTCTCGCCCCTAACTCTGATATTGCCTGGCAGACGGTTCGGCCCAATAGTAGGAACCCCGGTAAGACCCTTGGTCCAGGCCTGAATATTATGCCTGATGACCTATCGCTTATGCTCTCTAATACCTTTGATATCCTGGAGGATCGCTCCTTCCTTCCTACCCCTCCCTCCCACAAAACCCCATCCTTATGAATCTTGCAATTTGGAATATTCGGGGTTGCAATGATCGACCCAAACTCCTTGAGATCCAAAAGTTTGTGGCCAGCACTAAACCATGTGTTTTTGGCCTTCTCGAAACTCGCGTTTCTTTCAACAACTACCCCTTTATTCTCACTCGTTTCTTCCCTTCTTGGAACTTCGTCCATAACTATAGTGCTCATCAGAATGGCCGCATCTGGATCCTCTTTAATCCTTCCATCATTACCCTCTCCCCCATCCAGACTTCTGACCAAATGCTTACCTGCAAAGCGTCTATTTTGGGCACCATGAACTTTACTTTGTCTGTGATCTACGGCAGGAACAACCAGGCTTTGAGATCCCATCTTTGGGATGACTTAATTACCCTCAGTCAGAGTACCATAGGCCCCTGGGTGGTAGCCGGGGATTTCAATAATATTCTCTATGCCCAGGATAGGCTTAGTAGTCGTAACCCCCTTCCTAGAGACTACCGTGATTTTGCGGACTGCGTCTCTCAGACGGGCTTGCAAGATCTCCGCTTTTATGGGAGATTTTTCACCTGGTGGAATAATCAATTCGACCACGGGCGCGTGTTAGGAAAGATTGATCGTGTTCTAGTGAATGAGGAATGGCTCCTGGCTTTCCCTACCAGCTATGCCTCATTCCTTCCTCCCCTGGTATCGGACCATAGCCCCATGGTGATCTCCCTTCCAGCTCCATCCTACCGCAAAAGGAACTTTAAGTTCCTCAACCTATGGACCAACGACCCCACCTTTCTCCCCCTTGTTCGGGACGCGTGGGACCTGGCCCCGAGTGGGAGTCGCCTCTTCACCATCGTCCAAAGACTTAAACATCTCAGAATAGGGCTTACCCAACTTCATAAATCTGAATTTGGATCCCTTGGGGACAAAGGTCAAAGGATCAGAAATCAGCTGACCGACGTCCAGAGATGCATGGACCTTGACCCCTGGAATCCGGACCTTATCTCTCAGGAAAAAGCTCTTAGGCACAACCTCATGGTTAGGGACTCCCAGGAGATTCTCTTCCTTCGCCAGCTCTCAAAAACCCGGTGGCTTAAATGGGCGGACTCTAATACTTCCTTTTTTCATAGAGCCATTAAGACTAGGAGAAATAAAAACTCCATCGCGTCCATTGAGAATGATCTTGGGGAGACCCTCCATACTCCTTCCGACATTGAAAAGTGCCTGGTTCGCCACTTCAGGCAATCACTAGGATCCAGGTCTCCCCTCCAGCTCTCCTTGGCTAACCTTAACCTGAACAATGATAGAGTCCTTGATCGCTCCTCATGGACCCTCTTAACCATGCCCATCGAGAGTAGTGATATTAAATCGGCCCTCTTCTCCATTGGGGACGACAAAGCCCCTGGTCCGGACGGCTACACAGCCAAATTTTTCAAAGCAGCTTGGGATATCATTGGAGAGGACATATGTGGAGGCATCAAAAGTTTTTTCCATAGTGGTCGGCTGCTTAAAGAGATTAATGCCACTCTTATCACCCTGATCCCCAAAACAGATAACGCTTCGTCCCCGGGGGACTATAGACCCATTTCCTGCTGCAATATTCTTTATAAATCATTAGTAAAATTATAGCTGAGAGGCTCAAAACTGTTCTCCCCTCCCTCGTGAATCTCAGCCAAGGAGCTTTTATCAAAGGACGCCTAATCTCGGATAACATTCAGCTCTGCTCGTGTCTTATGAAAAATTACCAAAGAGCTAACATCACCCCCAGGTGCACTATGAAGATGGACATCCGTAAGGCTTTTGACACTGTCGACTGGAAGTTCCTCCAGGACACTCTCTCCTTCCTAAATTTCCCCCCGATATTTAGTAACTGGATCATCCAATGTGTCACCACCACCTCCTTTTCGATTAACATTAACGGGACTCCCTCAGCTTCCTTCAAAGGGGAAAGAGGGTTACGCCAGGGTGACCCCCTCTCCCCCTACCTCTTTGCGCTTATCATGGACATGCTCTCCCGGTTGCTTGACCAGCTCCATACCTCCACCAATTTCAAATACCACCCTTCATGCAAACCTCTTCGGATCACCCATCTCTTTTTTGCCGATGATGCCCTCTTATTCTGTAGAGGAGACCAAAGCTCCATAACTTCTTTGCTCAACAAAATCAATATGTTTTCAGATGCCTCAGGCCTCGTGCTTAACCCTACAAAATCAGACATTTTTTTGGGTGGGGTTAACCCCACCACGGCTGAGGCACTGATTCAACTCACGGGTTTCAATATTGGCTCATTTCCCTTTCGCTATCTGGGCATCCCTATCACTGCTAGGAAGCCTAAAGCCGCGGATTTCAACCCCCTTCTTGACAGCATTCGTAAAGTGATCACCTCTTGGGGTAGCAAGTCTCTCTCCTTTGCAGGTAGACTTTCCCTGATCCAGAGTACTCTTTTGGAATTGTTGGTTTCTGGGCTTCCTGTATCTCAATCCCTAAAAACGTAATCAAAAGAGTCAACAGCTGCCTTCGGTCTTTCCTCTGGTCGGGGAGACAGATAATAATGCCACCCCCTGCTGTGGCTTGGAACGCCATCACAAACACAGAGAAATGGTGGTCTGGGACTGAAGGATATCCACAATGGAATATGTGCTTCCTTCTCAAGACCATCTCAACCATCGCTCATGACTCGGAGCGACTTGGATCCAATGGATCCACAAGCTCTTCTTACCTTCTCCTACCAGTATCTGGTCATCCACTGCTAAGGAAACGACCCCTGGACTTGGAAGTCATCCTTCATGCCAGGGACTGGTGGATGAAGCAATGTGGCTCTCCTGATGACGCCATCTCCCTCTTCAGCTTCCCTACCCCCCCCCCCTAGGGTTAGCTCCTTCTATAAGGACATCTCCACCCACCTCCCGCACATTCCAATGGTACAATATTTGCTGGAAAAATTGGTCTATCCCTAAAGCCAAATTCATTTTGTGGGTCACTCTGAAAGGTAGACTAAAAACTTGTGATAAGCTCCAATCGTGGGGCATATGTATTGCTAACAGATGCTGGCTCTGTGAGCATGCTCAAGAGACAAGCAACCATCTTTTTTTCCATTGCAGGTACTCTTGCAGGGTCTGGTGGGCGACCTGTGACTGGCTGGGTATCCCTACAAACCGGAGTAGCCTTCGTAGCTGTGCATTCTGGATTCTTCGCTATTGCAAGGGGCGTCGCCGGCGGACCTGGTGAAAAGAAGCGCGTTGGCTAACGTTGTCTACCATATCTGGATAGAGAGGTGCAAGCGAGCCATGGCCAATCAACACAGGGAGGCCAAGTTCATTATTACTGACATCAAGGCGGCAACTAAAGCCACCATCTGGACGAAGATGAATCGATCCACTGCAGACTTCGACTGGCTAGATAGGGTGCTATGCTCCTAGGAAAGACCTCGTTTTTTGGTTAGCTTCATGCTATTTTTGTATTTTCTTTGGGGTGAATTTAATGACCCTTGATGTTTTAGTTCCACTCCTATGGTGGGTTTGTATATCCCCCTAGGTGAACATCCCCCCCCCCCCCTCTCTTGGTTATCAGATATATAGGGCCCTATGTATCTAACGCTACATTATCTCTTTTCCTGATTTATATATATATCCTTTTATTCAAAAAAAGGAAAAAAAAATAGAGACAAGGTATATTACCGGTTCGAGTAGAAGATTTCAGTTCGTTTTCAATCAAGCAATCGAGGTGTGGTGTCCTGGGTTTTCCGTCTCTTCCTGGCGCAACACGGAAGGGAAAACAAGTGGGTATACTCCAGAGGATTTGCTTCCCAGGTTGTTGGTCGATTCAAGAAGAGAGCTTGTTCTTGTTCCTGAGAGAGGTTGCAAAATCACACGTTCACTAGTTGGTTGCAAGTTATCGTCAATATACAGAAGAAGGGAATGAGATAGGTGCAGTAGTGTCGGTGTCTTATTGCTGCAACAAACTACTCACAGGGAAGCGTAAAGAATGGTGTACAGCATGTGTGTTTGACCGTCATCAGTCTGGTTTGTGAGTTACAGCAGTAACTGATTTATTTCATTGAAGAAACAGGACGTCACAAGTGGAGAATGATTAGAACTCAGAGCATGTATGTGTTGGTGATCTAGATGCACCAGTTAGAAATCTGTTTCTGCAAAGGCGTACAACACAGCAAGAGATGAAGATTGCTGCAGAGCATGTTCCTTGCTCGTCGGTCAGCAAAAGATGGGAAGGAACATGGTTCAAATATTACCAGTTCTGGAAATGAATTATTTTCCAGTGTCATGTGAAGTCTGGTGAACAAGTTGCAGCAGTTTGGATTTACTTCTGCAGGGCACGGTACAAAAGAAGATGAAGATCGGTGTAGAATCATGAAGAGAATGAGAGCAGAGGTAGGACATGAATAGGGGCGAAGCCAGGAAATATATGTCAGGGGGGCGAGATTTTTTTTTAATAATATTTAAAAATTAATTTAAATTTTTAAATTAATATAAATATAAATTTTCAATACTTATAATATATTTAAAATTTGATATTAGATATTTGAAATTTGCCAGAAAAATTAAATAAAATTGAAATATATAGATTAACATAAAAATAAGTTTGTTTTACCATTTTTATTTCAAATTTTTAAAAATTGGTACACTAAATTATATGTTAATGCAATTAATAGAATAATAGTTCTAACAAACAATTAGTTTTTTTCTAAAAACTTCTTTTAAAAGTTATTTTGAGTAATTCTAATATTATTTTAATTTACAAAATCTGTAATAAAAAACTAAAAACACTTGTATAATGGATACATGGGTCTATGATTACTAAGAGTGACATAATAATCTGTTTTCCTTAGACTATATTGCTAAAATAAGATATTAAGAGTTTTCCTATCTAATATAGACTAAAAAGGATTTTTACAATATCATTCAAACACTATTATATATTAATAGAATTAAATTGATAATAAAAAACTTACATATCAGGTGTATATATTTTACAAAATGTTATGGGGCGAACAAATATCTATTACATAAATAAACTCTATAACAATAAACTAAAGCTCATTTAAATAGGTCCCGAGGGGTTGGGAGGGGGCACACACCCACCAGCCCCCCCCCCCCCCCCCCTTTGGATGAGCCCCTAGGACATGAATTTCCTTGTTTGCTGGTTAGAGACGTAATTTGAGTGAAGAGAAAAGAAGGAGATAATGTGAGCACATTACCATTCCAACGTGAATCGTTCTCAGCTATGCTTCATTCTGTTGTGCGAGTGAACAGTTCCATCGGAGGCGCACAGACACAAGGAAGGAAAGAAAGCAGACATTTATTTTTCCTTGTTTGCTAATAACCAGCAGAGGAAGTGAAGTGGAGGTAGTCCACCGATATGAACAAGAAGGGGATGGAAAAGAGCGTATTTTCCTTATTTGCTAGATGGGTTCCAAAACTACTGGGAGTGAAGAGATGAGTAAATACAAGAAGGTTGGTTCAGATTTTGCTTTGAATTAAGAAGGAAATCTAGAGGAGGAACAAGATCTCACCCTGCTTGAGTTTCAATCTGATGCGCGAGCACAACAAGGCGTGAACACCGGAAAAGAATTAAGATAGTGCAGATACATAAGCTCCTTGTTTGTCGCTGGTGAAAAGATTTCTTGAAGAAGAAGAGTGGTGACCGGATTTTTTTTTTAATGATTCTTTAGGTTGCTATATAAATTATGACTTTTAAAACCATGCAATTAGTACATATGTAACCGGTTTTGTCTTTGTCAAAAGGTACAGATTTGACAATCTTCAACACATAAGCACCACGTTAGTGTTTGGTACAAAATTCTTTTTCCTTTCATTAATAGCTAGTGCATTCATGAGGTGGCTACACTTTTCATTTGTTAATTAAGCTACATAACTACCGTATGTATATAGAGATGCCACTCCTTTCTTTTTTCTTGTTAATCATATATATATTTAATGGTCATGATTAGATGCTCCAGATTTTATTTGTATACTTATATAAAAAGCATTACCGTGAAATAGGTGGGTTTGCTTTAGCTTTACAGTAGGTATTTACATATACCATGTGCTTTAGTACAACTTGTAGGTTTCTTGATTTTGGTTACCTATAACATGTACCGTAGACGGATTTAGGTAGAAAGGATATGTCATTTAATAAATGTCATAAAAGCAGTAAGTATCTTTTACTTTATTAAAGCAATTTGATGAGTCATACTTATTTGTTGGATCCAGCCGACTGTTCAAAGAACAGCCCCTAATAACCGGCAATGGGTGGTCAAGACCATCGATTATCATTTGATTGATTAGTACATAATCAACCTTGTTATATTGAATACTTAATGCTAACCATTTTTTTTTGTCGCTCACAAGTGCAGGCCTATGTTGTAGACTTGTCTACGTAACTATTGTATTACCATACTTGCAGTGGTTTTGCTTATTGATATAGATATGTATGACTACCGTACGTACACATAGTGTAAGC
Source organism: Limonium bicolor (assembly GCA_023374045.1). NCBI lineage: Eukaryota > Viridiplantae > Streptophyta > Magnoliopsida > Caryophyllales > Plumbaginaceae > Limonium > Limonium bicolor. The sequence goes on from CM041781.1 coordinate 208,868,843, forward strand.
GGTAGTTTTTTTTTTTTTCTAAACACACAAGTACTACTCTAATGTATAGAGTATATTAGGTAGATTTTAATCTTAGCATAATAATGTATACACATGTATAAGATGGGTATATTATGTAGTTAATTATTTTACTAAGTACAAGTGTATTACAACAAGTCCAAAATATATATATACCAAACCGGCAATATGGGTGCTGTTTGGAAAACTGTATACTTTGTGTTATAGTAATGTTATAACATTTCTTTGGTATTTATGATATATATTAATTATTAAGATTATGTAACATAACTTGTCACATTGTTTAATGTGTATAGCAATTTATTTTAGCATTTATAATGTTTAGGCAATCGTAAAATATTTACGTTCTCGTTAGTATTTTTCATGTTTTTACAGTGAACGTTATTGTGTACCGGGTCGTATAAACGCCCGTATAGATTTTTCCTGGGTGACGCTCTCTTAATTGAGCTTGTTTCGTAAAGGGGTTTAATGCCCGTTAATGTTCGTAAGTGAGCGTTTATATGCGTACGTGAAGACGACATTGTATTAGCGTTCGTGGAGCGAACATTGTCGTTTTATGAATTGTATAAACGTTCGTATTAATCTTCCCTTGTTGTCGCTCTCTTTATCGAGCTCGATGTGTAAGGAATTTAATCCTTATTAATAAACGTACATGGGCGTTTTGTACGAGTATGTTAATACTTTTAGTAACATTACACCCGTTAGCGTTTACCGTAAAATGACTGTTTATCGTGACGTTCGCATGCCTGAGTTTGCATGCGCACGTGTAATAATATTAATTCACATAACGTTTGCATGTATAAATTTGCATGCGTAACTAAAATGATCTGTTTCTAGACCAATTCTCCATTATTTAATAATAAACAAGTATTAATTAGTTTCGGGGTATTTCACATAGTCGGGGTTTAGTTCCCCAGGAGTTTCTTACTCCCTTATACTTATACTTTCACACACATCCGTAACACAACAAACACACTTATCACAATGGTATTCGCATCTTCTGTTCGCAATTACCACAATTAACCATGAATGAATGCGTATGTTTATGTAACACGCGCACCAATCATCAAACAAATCATTTTGTGCTATGCACATCATAGTTCACGTACACTTGTACGGTAAAACACTAAGTGGTTCTGCGCTCTACCCCCCTTAAAAGGGATTACGCCCACGTAATCAATCAGTTAATCACTTGTTTAAAACATTCTACCGTCGTGAAGTGTTTTATCTCCACGCGGTTTATTACACATGTGTTCTGGTTTGAGGATCTTAGCCATATTGGCGGTTTAGTCCCTAACCAAGACTTCTCATTAGAGTTTATTTTAACTCTTCCCTGTGAGGCTTTTAGGCATCATTAGTTTGCCATTCACTCATGTTCACTATTCGCATTCATCGTTTGAATCACTGGTTCACCAGTTTCTGCTGTGCAACTCTTGATAATTTAGAGCTTAGTTTGCCCCATACATTATTCTTACTGTACCGTATATCTTCGATTATCACCTTCATCTTGGTAATAACTATTTCTCAACCGACGCGTGGTATTTCTTACCATGAGCGAACTCGGTGAGTTACAGACTTCCTATCCACTTCCATGATAATTTACTGTGTGTACTGCTATGTATTTCACAATGTTTAACTTGACTACTTCCGACTTACTGTCGGTTGAGTTTGAGCTACTATGTATTGTGTAGTACTCTGTCGGTTATTTCCAACACTTAAGGTATATTCCATACCGACATTTAATAATCGTGTTACTGTAGTCACTTATGTCAACCAGGTTCCTTTTTATTGGTATGACCGTGCTTGTCCTATACATCGGTTTTTATCACATCCTAAGTCTTTGTTCTTCCATCACAATTGACATCTCCCAAACTTCCTAGCTATCTCACTTGATCATTACCGTGCAAGCGCAATACCAAAACACTCAGTCATACAGAGTGCAGAGGCGTAAACTCTTGACAGTAAATCTCTTATGCGATAGCAATAGGAACTCACACTGTTTACCTTATCACATAGTACTGACTACTGGCTCATTGCCCAATCTGTTTGTTATCACTTACCTTGTATGCCCATTGAGTTTCACTCATAATCTGTCTTATTTGCCACATTATTATTAACAATACTTATGCAACGGTCGCTTACTGCGCACCGGCCTCTTTTCATTGTATAACATTAACTTATACTGCATTCGCTATTATATTAGCCTCCGCCATTACACTGAGTTTCGCCACTTGTTTGGCTGATTGCTGAACACGCTATTCTTCGAGTCTTTATGCTCTTCGAGCGTTGTTCATTACACATTTAGCATCACACACCTATGGTGGTTGTTATTAGACTTTTTACTCATCCGGTCTCCAAAACTGGTATAACACTTCTTTTCGTATAACACTCATTCAAATCACTCTTAGGTAACAACATCATAGTCCATTCCTAACATCTCTCTTAAACATGGTTTACATAACTACCGCCGTTGCGGTCTCACAGTATCAAGAGGTATCACCACTCTTAAAGCAGTGGTTCGTTATCCACTTTACTTACTTATATAACATAAACTTCAGTGATTAATAAAATTTACTTGACACACTCCATTTATGGCTTATAAGCCCTATTGCTTTGAGCTCTACTCACTGTAGGCTGTCCACACACATTTACTTCTCCAAACAATATTACATGGTTTAGAGGTCGTATTGGGCTCCATGACAAGGCCGCAGCATCACGGTTCCTTTCATGGGATGCCCATTCAAAGATGCCAGACTTCCTCCTGACGACTTATGCTTAAGCTGGGTATTAGTCTCAACCCTTGCGTTTCTGTCACGTAATTTCGTTCAACCACTGTTGATCCAAACACCCTTTTAAGGACAGCTCCTGGGTGTCACTAGGTTATGCCATCACATCTGGCTTGCACTTGTTGATATGTTTAGTTTACTACTTCGCTCTGCGTTCTTTGTTGGGTTAAACATCCTCTTTAGTGAAATTGCTACCTCGGGAGCTCATCCCGATCATTGCACATTAACATATCCATTGTAGGCATTTGCCTCACCATATGTAGGCTGGGTACTTACTCCAGCTATTATGTTCATCCTTTAGGATTCTTAATACTTGTGTGACGTCTTTGCTTACTAACCAGTGCACTTCACACTTGTTCACCTTTAAACATTTCCTTAAAATGAACTTACTGATTCCTTTAGTTTCTTTAACTTGACTGGGTTCCTTTACTTCAACCATTTGATGTAATCCATTGCTCTTGCTTGACTTCTACTTCGGACCGTAGTATGGAGTCGACTACTTCCCGTGTTGAAATACCCCAAACCTTAGTGTGTTAATTAATTACGTAATTATAATTTTCTAAGGCTAATTAAGTCCTTAAGATCATTGGTGAACAAATGAAAACCAAAAAGAAAAAGAAAATGCGTAAAAGTCACAAAACGTGAAAACGCGTATTTAATTATTTTAGGAGGTACATAACCTTCATTAGGGTTATAAATATATTTTTATGCCTTAATTACACATTAATAACATGTGGGAAAATTCCGGAAGGAAACGGATCCAAACAATGCGTTTAAACGCTAACGGAGTCTTAAAGCGCGTTTTTCGAGAAAACCCGAAAACGTGACTTTAAACAGTTAAATGACCCCGTAAAAATAATAGTTGATTTTGTAACAATAATTAAACATTAATGGGAATTTAATAACCATTAAAATTAAAGGAATGATAAAATTCCGGAAAACGGTCCCGGTTAGTGAATGGTACTGAACCGGGTAAATAAATGAGCATTTTCTGTTAAAAGACGAAAAACGCTCCAGCGTGTTTATATTAGAGGGCCGGTTTTTATTTATGTAAACAGCTCACTCACACATGACTAGTTAACTAGTTAATTAAGTCAAAAGAGCTAAAATAACAAAAGGGATACATATACCCCCACCCATCTCTCTCCTCCTTTATTTTCTTTTTCCCTCTCTCTCTTCCTCTCTTTCCTCTCTTTTCTCTCCCAGCCGACTCCTCCTTCCTCTCCTCTGCCGAATGAACTCCCCACAAGCCAACAATGGCTTTCTCCACTTCTTCTTCATCCCCAAGCTCCATTTGAGCTCCAAATCAAAAATAAATCACATATTCTTCTTCCTCTCATCTTCCTCTATCATCCTCTCTTTTCAAAATTCCAAAAGGATGAAGTTGATCTCCATGGGTTTTCCCCATTTGAAGAGAAAATGGCACCAATGTGAAGCTTGGAGCCTCCTCTTCCTTCTAAGGTAAAAATTTCCAAGAAAAAGTCATGTTTCCTTCATCTCATGGTGTAATCAATTTTTCACCATTTTTGATACCTTGTTTTTCTCCTTGTTCTTGAGCTCCAAATTGATTCTTCAATGGTGGAGAAGTTCCCCTCTTGATTCAAGGGTGAAAATCCCTCTTGAAAGCTTCACAAAGGTAAACCCTAACCTTGTGTTCTAGCCCTTTGATTGAATTGAAATATTCCAAGGGTTTAGATAATTAATTGAGTGTGTTTTGTGTTCTTGAATGTTGGGATGGAGTTTGGAAACTCCATGTCCTCTTAACCGATTTTGGAGAAGATATGGAGCAAGAGGAGAATTAAGGAAACTTGTGAAATTAAGGTAAGGAATCCACCTTAAACCTTGTTATAATTGTTTAAGTGTTTGGGATGGGTAAACAATTAAATGAACCCAAATTGTGTGTTGAAATCTATGTTGTAATGTGTTTAGTTGGTGTTGGTGAGGTTTGTGGATTAATGTTGAGTTGAGGGCCTTAAGAGCCAAATATTGTGAGTTTGTGATTGATATTTGTTATTGAGATTATGGAGATTTTGGTGATTGTGTTGTTGTTGGTGGTGAATTTGAGGATTTGTAATGTGCTGTTAAGACCCTTGAAAAGGGAGTGGCTAGATTAGGAATGAAAAGGATGGAAATTGATGAGGATGAATGTATAAGGTTGTGGGGAGGTTATGGCAAAATTCTAGGAGAAAATGATGTTTGATGATGGCTTTATGGATGAGAGAATTTAGGTGTTGATTTGGGATGTTTAATGTGGAAAAGAATGGGTGTGGTAGCTTGTGAAACAAGGATTGAGTGTAGGTTTATTAGGAGTGCAATTCTGGGTAGAATTTGCCTCTGTTAGCTGGATTTTTGAGTATGTCCGAACTTCCGTCCGGACTTGGAAGTTCGGACATGCCCCGTCGTTTTCTAAATTTTCCGAGTTTTGAGTTGTGTCCGAAATTCCGTCTGAACTTGGAAGTTCGGACACTTGAAAAATTTTTCCAGGTTAATTTGCTTCGACTTGTGTCCGACCTTCGATGTCCGGACACAAGTTCGGACGCCTGTAAGTTTTCTTCAGTTTTGGCCTCGACTTGTGTCTGAACTTGGAAGCTCGGACACAAGTTCGGACATTCGCCAGTTTTCCCCCATTTGAGTCTCGACTTGCGTCCGAACTTCAAAGCCCGGACACAAGTTTGGACATAGGGTAATTTTGAGCAAAAACTTTGTTTAAGGGTAGGATATGATACCCAATGATGGGGGATTGATATGTGATGATGGTATAAGGTTGTTAAGGATAAATTAAGTGAGTTACAATGGTAATTGAGTGGTGGGAAGTAGTAATAAAAATGTAAAGTTATAAAACTATCGAACGGGGTTAATCATGGGCGCACTAGTCGTTAAATTATTATGTTACCCCAATGTTAATAAAGATAGTTGTAATGTGCCCAGTTGTTCAAAGATTTCAAGAAAACATGTGATGGCACACTAGAGTGCACCTTCGGTGACAGGTATGGTTTTCTTGCAACCTGTGTCCTACCGGATTACACCGGCTTGTATGCCAATGTGTTTTTCTGTGTGTTTGCCACCTTGCAAGATAAAGCATGAAATGAGTTTACAGTAATTCATTATTGTGGCGTAATTAATTCCGATACCGCTTAACCTTAGTTATGTGTTAAATAATAGTTAACCGACTTTAGGTTCACATAAGAGATCGGTATTCGGAATAAACGTCCCAACCCATGGGAACGTTCTAACTACGGCTATCCGTGCGTTAGTGTATGTTGTGATTATGTGTGATGTATGTGGCGTGTTGGATATGTTGTTGTTGTTATTGGATACAATTATCCATGTTTGTTAAAAAGGGATATTACACCCCTTATGTGTCTAACCGAGTTAGTAACACTATGTGAAGTGTGTATGTGATAAGTTCCATAAGGGAACCTCTAACTAATAAGTATATGTTATGTATGGAGAGGAATCCGGTTGTTCCGGTCGCGCGTATTGTTTGGGAGTTAATATATATATGTGAATTAACTCCCATCCTGTTATGTTAGGGTTGTTTTCCTTCATTGGATTTCGACCTCCCACTAGCTTAGCCAAAGCTTACCTACCCGACCTCCACATCGGGCTAGGGGGGAAATTATGTATAATGTTGGTAGGGTGTTGAAGCTTAAGTTCGCTCCGACTCCCTCTTTGTTATGTTACGGTTGTTCTTCCTCCTTGAATTACAACCACCCACAAGCTTAACCAAGGCTTACCTAACTCATCACTATTGGAGTTAGGGGGAAATTGTGTATGTTGTGATCGGTCCTATATGAGGCCGCCACTCAAGTAAAGAAAATGTATGTATGTTGTGCTCGGGCTTATATCACCCCGGCACTCCCTAAGTGAAGTTCATGTACTCTAAGAAGAGTGAAATTAAGTTGTGTATGTTATAAAGTGAAGTATGTTGTTATGTTGAGTGTGCTAACCTTGTGTTTGTATTCTATTAATGGATGTTTGCTTATAAGCATGATATGTGTGTGAGTTGGTGCATGTTTGAAATAAATCAACCGCATGCTAAGACGACAAATAGTTGTGCGTGGCCCGGTAGCATGCGGGCTGCGGTATTACCATACCAGCAAAGGTGCTGACCCCCTTTGGGGGCTCCCATACTTTTCAGGTACAAGGAACTGGAAGCTGTTCGAGAGTAGGACGGGGTAGTGTTTGTATGCGGTAGTCATGAGAATTGTGGATGTATTATAGGTGTAGTAAGACCGAAAATGTATCGGCGTTAGTTGGTAATTACTCGGTACAGCTGTAATGTAAGTGTATAATGATTGTTGGACGTGGAACGGGATTTATGTGTAGTTGCTCGGGAGTTTAGTCCATCAGACCGGTACAATGTATGTATGTTAGCCTTGTTAGCCACGTAGGTGGCTAACGGCGTGTAACACCAAGGAGTTTAAGTTATGTTGTGAGTTGTGATTTCCGCTGCAAGGTGTTGTTAAGTGTATTGTTAGTTGTTGGGGTGTTACAAAAAGTGGTATCAGAGCGAAGTATCGCTCTGATGACTAAAATACCGCGCTTAGGAAGTACCGAGTTAAGAGTTTAGTACCTTGGGTTAAGGGTTGAGTGATAGCGTGAGAAGTACGCTAGTTAGGGAAATACCAGTGTGTACTGGATACCTACAGTATCCATCCCGCCCTCCATAAACCCTATTTTATAACTCGGGAAAGAACGCCAGAGAGATGAGAGTCATCTCTTACTCGGGAAAACCCGATCTGGCAGTTGATATTTACCCCTGTAAGTACGGAGGACCTGTCATACGATGGATCCCGAAAGGTGTGATCCCAAAGACGGTCTCCATTTTAACAATATTAACCGCTTTTGTTAGCGAAAAGTGAAGAATCTTATGCACAAGAGAATGGAATTTCCGGCACCCTGGGTCGACATGCGAAGCAGTCGAGGATAACCAGCGTGCAAGCACTAACCGTGCAACAGTGAGGAAGTGAAGTAGTAGAACCCGAGATGAGTGTCTACGGGACTACAAATGTTAACTAATACACCAACGGTATACCAACCGATTAAGGAACTACAACACAGTACGAGGAGGATACAAAACTAAGGAAAAGGGGTCTCCCAGAATGGGAAACGCCCTAGTTAATGGTTATCACGTGAAGACAGTAAGATGTACCCAGAAGATTGTTGTTAAGGCTGTAAGATCAAGTAAGGGCCAGCAAGGCCATTGATGTTGGTGCGGAAGTAAACAATGCCGCAACCAGTGTGTATTGAACCGAAAACCAGTAAGCATGGCGCACTTGCCATGGCAAGTGCTGCTATAACAAGGCTGTATGGAAAATTTTAAACAACTACCGGTACTTAGTAAAGCACCATGAAGTTAAGTGAGATTAACATAACTGTGGAAGGGCTTAATAGCCTGACCTCTGTACTTGGAAATACACCAGTCAGCAAGAAGCTAGACTGGGATAAGGCAAAAACGTTGTGAAACCAACAGAATTTTTCTTTCAAATTAAATTCCTTTTCAAAACCGTTTTCAAAACCAAATTTTCTTTCAAACCCATTTTATCTCTAACTTTCTTTAAACCAAACCAGAAGACCTACACAGGCCTCAGTGCCACATAGTAGGTAAGTTTTACCCAGTTACTTTTAAAACAACCGGATGGAAACCGGTAAACCCAAGGGTAACAACCCGAGGAATGGATTGAGTTCATAATAATACAACAGTGGATACATTTCCCTTGATTAAGTTCGGGAAGCATGGAATGCATATTATCACAGGATAATATAAGAGGAGTTGACAACAGAATACTTCACCTAGGCGTGTGACGGACACTACGAGTATACCAACTGTAATGTGGGACGACCGCACTCCGATAGGAGCTTGTGGGCCTGACAAACCTTCTTATGGGGTAGTCGGGTAAGTAGCAATGTATCAGTAGGATACCCCATGTATGTATACGAGTGGAGTCTGGAACACGGGAAGTAGTCGACTCCATACTACGGTCCGAAGTAAAAGTTAAGCAAGAGCAATGGATTACCATCGGATGGTTGAAGCAAAGGAACCCAGTAAAGTCAACGAAACTAAAGGAATTAGTAAGTTTATTTTAAGGGAATGGTTAAAGGTGAACAAGTGCGAAGTGCACAAGTTAGTAAGTAAAGACATAGCATATGTCTCAAGAATCTGGATGGATGAACACAATAGCTGGAGTAAGTACCCAGCCCATATATGGCGGGGCAGATGCCTACTATGGATACGCTAATGTGCAATGATCGGGATGAGACTCCCAGAAGGATCACTTAAACTATCAGGAGATATCAATCTCACTGGAGAAGATATTTAACCCAACAAAGAACGCAGGGGGAAGTAGTAAATTAAACATACCGATGAGTGCAAGCTAGATGTAATGGCATAACCTAGTAACACCCAGGAACCATCCTAAAAAGGGTGTTTAGATCAACAATGGTTGAATGAGATGACATGACAGGAATGCAAGGATTGAAACTAACACCCGGTTTAAGCACAAGTCGTCAGAAGGAAGTCTGACATCCTTGAAGGGGCATGCCATGAAAGGAACAACGACCTTGTCATGGAGCTCAATGCAACCCATAAGCCATGTAATATTATACGGAGAGGTAAAAGTGTGTGGATAGCCTACAAAGAGCAAAGCTCGAGGCAATAAGGCTTATAAGCCACAAGTAAAATGTGTTAAGGAAATTTTATTGATTACGGAAGTTTATGCTATATAAGCAAAGCGGATAACGAACCACTGCCTTAAGAGTGGGGATACCTATTGATATTGTGAGACCGCAACGGCGGTAGTTAAGTGAACCAAGTTTAAGAGACATGTTAGGAGTTGACCATGTTGTTATTACCCAAGAATGATGTGAGTAGGAATAAAGCGAAAAAAGGTGTTTGTACCAGTTGTGGAGACCGCAAGAGTAATAAGTCTAATAGCAACCACCATAGGTGTGTGATGCTAAATGCGTAATGAACAACGCTCAAAGAGCATAAAGACTCAAAAACAATAGCGTGTTCAGCAGTCGGCCAACTAAGTGGCGAAACACAGTGTAACGGCGGAAGCTAATATAATAGCGGATGCAGTATAAGTTAAGGTTATACAATGAGTAACCGCACGGTGCGCAGTAGGTGACCGTTGCATAAGTATTGTTAATTAATAATGTGGTAAATGAAACCAGTTATGAGTGAAACTCAATGGACATACAAGTAAGTGGTGATGATACGCAGACTGGGCAACAAGCCATTAGTCGGTACTATGTGATAAGGAAAACAGTGTGAATTCCTATTGCTACCGCATAAGAGATTTACTGTCAAGAGTTTACGCCTCTGCACTCTGTATGACTGAGTGTTTTGGTATTGCGCTTGCGCGGTAATGATCAAGTGAGATAGCTAGGAATTCAGAAGATGTCAATTGTGGTAGGAGTGTAAAGAGTATTATAACGCAATAAGGACCGATGCATAAGAAAAGCATGGTCGTACCAATCAAAGGATACTTGGTTGGCATAAGTGACTACAGTAACACGATTATTAAATATCGGTGTGGAATATACCTCAAGTGTTGGAAATAACCGAAAGAGTACTACTCATTAGGTAGTAGCTCAAATTCAACCGACAACGAGTCGGAGGAAACCAAGTAAATCATTGTAGAACACAATAGATTATCATGGAAATGAATAGAAAGTTTGTAACTCACCGAATTCGCTCACGGTAAGAAATACCACGCGTCGGTTGAGAAACCGTTATTACCAAGATGAGGGTGATAATCGGAGATGTACAATACAGTAAGAATCGCTCTAAATTATCAAGAGTTGCGCAGCAGAAACTAGTGAGCCAGCAATTCAAGTGTTAAATGTGTGTAGTAAACATGAGTGAACGGCAAATTAATGATGCCTAAAAGCCTCACAGGCCAGAATCGAAACCAGTTAAGAGTTAAAATAAACTCTAGTGAGAATTCTTGGTTAGGGACCAAACCGCCAATATGGCTAAGATCCTCAAACCAGAACATATTGTATAATAAACCGCGTGGAGATACAACACTTCACGACGGTAGAATGTTATAAACCAGTGATTAAGTGATTGATTACGTGGACGTAATCCCTTTTAAGGGGGGTAGAGCGCAATACCGTTTAGTGTGTTTTACCGTACAAGTGTACGTGAAATATGGTGTGCATAGCACAAGATAGCTTGTTCTGATGATTGGTGCGTGTGTTACATAAATATACGCATTCATTCATGGTTTGATTATGGTAATTGCGCACTGAAGATGCGAACACCATTGTGATAAGTGTGTTATTTTGTTAAGAGATGTGTGAAAGTATATGTATAAGGGAGTAGAAAACTCCCGGGTAATTAAAGCCCTGACAGTATATGTTCATATGATACTAAATGTAAAACCGTGTATCGTATTTTGATAAAAGTATATATATATATATATACAGTATTGAGATTTATGAAGAGGTATCACACCGACATGGAACCTAGTGAGAATTAAATTCCCTAGGTAACTTGGATTAAGTGGAATCTGGATGATGATTGATAGACGGAGTTCTATCCCTTGGAGACGTAATGATTATGACTAGATGGATTAAAAGATAGAAAATGGTACATGTTTGGATTAGTTGTTGTTTTAACTTGCAGTGGGGGTGTAGGTGAAACTTGATTATCATGAGATCAAGGGAAGCCAAACACAATTGGGGTGGAGTGAGGTGGAAGTATCAACTCTGATGCTGATCACATTAGGGTTGGATGATTCTTGAAACTCCCTATAAGTGGTCACAAATAACCGCGTTAAGAATAAGATGCAGTTAACAATAACTGGACTTGGAGTTGTATTGAATTTTCAAAAGAATTTTAAAATAGGGTTTCAAATTCTCAATTGGTATTTTCAAGACATCAATTAATATTTTTAAGATTCTTAAACGGTATTTTCAAAGGAAGGACTACTTTTATGTGACCTTGTAAAGGATTTTCGATTAAGATCCTTCCAATAAAGGATTTCGTTATACTTAACCTCATAGAGGGTATTTTCCTACTACTTGCTCACGAGCTGAGGACATATGAGCCTTTGTCTTAGGACCGGTGACATGAGAAGTATATTTTAAAGATGTATGCAATTGTTTTGATCTCCCAAAGGAACGGGGACCAGAGTGTCCATCGTGACCGGTTCTGCGGGATCACAGTGTATATTACTCTACATGGTCTCGAACTCATGAAGAGATGGAAAAGGAATTTCTGGTTGATATACATGCTATGACATGTTGTGTGGTATGTGTAGTAATTATTATTTGGACCTTGAGTCCTAATGTGATTGAATACCGGAAGTGTTATGTTATCAAGACCTATGTGTCTAAAGGATGTTGTGTTATCAAGACCACGAGTCTAAATGTTGTTATGTTACCCAGACCAAGAGTCAAAGGGTTGTTATGTATGTACAAATGTTGTTAAGGTACCCGGACCATTAAGTCCGAGGATACTATGTAAGTATGTTATATATATATGGATGTGGATGTGTTACCCGGACCGTCAAGTCCGAGGTTGTAATGTAAAGTATGATTGTTATGGAAGTTTATGTTGCAAGTAATCCCTGTGTTCTAATTCAAATGACGCTAGGGAAGTGTGAACTTCGAGGACGAAGTTCTTTTAAGGGGGGTAGATTGAAATACCCCAAACCTTAATGTGTTAATTAATTACGTAATTATAATTTTCTAAGGCTAATTAAGTCCTTAAGATCATTGGTGAACAAATGAAACCAAAAAGAAAAGAAAAGAAAAAGAAAATGCGTAAAAGTCACAAACGTGAAAACGTGTATTTAATTATTTTAGGAGGTACATAACCTTCATTAGGGTTATAAATATTTTTTATGCCTTAATTACACATTAATAACATGTGGGAAAATTCCGGAAGGAAACGGATCCAAACAATGCGTTTAAACGCTAACGGAGTCTTAAAGCGCGTTTTTCGAGAAAACCCGAAAACGTGACTTTAAACAGTTAAATGACCCCGTAAAAATAATAGTTGATTTTGTAACAATAATTAAACATTAATGGGAATTTAATAACCATTAAAATTAAAGGAATGATAAAATTCCGGAAAACGGTCCCGGTTAGTGAATGGTACTGAACCGGGTAAATAAATGAGCATTTTCTGTTAAAAGACGAAAAACGCTCCAGCGTGTTTATATTAGAGGGCCGGTTTTTATTTATGTAAACAGCTCACTCACACATGACTAGTTAACTAGTTAATTAAGTCAAAAGAGCTAAAATAACAAAAGGGATACATATACCCCCACCCATCTCTCTCCTCCTTTATTTTCTTTTTCCCTCTCTCTCTTCCTCTCTTTTCTCTCCCAGCCGACTCCTCCTTCCTCTCCTCTGCCGATGGAACTCCCCACAAGCCAACAATGGCTTTCTCCACTTCTTCTTCATCCCCAAGCTCCATTTGAGCTCCAAATCAAAAATAAATCACATATTCTTCTTCCTCTCATCTTCCTCTATCATCCTCTCTTTTCAAAATTCCAAAAGGATGAAGTTGATCTCCATTGGTTTTCCCCATTTGAAGAGAAAATGGCACCAATGTGAAGCTTGGAGCCTCCTCTTCCTTCTAAGGTAAAAATTTCCAAGAAAAAATCATGTTTCCTTCATCTCATGGTGTAATCAATTTTTCACCATTTTTGATACCTTGGTTTTCTCCTTGTTCTTGAGCTCCAAATTGATTCTTCAATGGTGGAGAAGTTCCCCTCTTGATTCAAGGGTGAAAATCCCTCTTGAAAGCTTCACAAAGGTAAACCCTAACCTTGTGTTCTAGCCCTTTGATTGAATTGAAATATTCCAAGGGTTTAGATAATTAATTGAGTGTGTTTTGTGTTCTTGAATGTTGGGATGGAGTTTGGAAACTCCATGTCCTCTTAACCGATTTTGGAGAAGATATGGAGCAAGAGGAGAATTAAGGAAACTTGTGAAATTAAGGTAAGGAATCCACCTTAAACCTTGTTATAATTGTTTAAGTGTTTGGGATGGGTAAACAATTAAATGAACCCAAATTGTGTGTTGAAATCTATGTTGTAATGTGTTTAGTTGGTGTTGGTGAGGTTTGTGGATTAATGTTGAGTTGAGGGCCTTAAGAGCCAAATATTGTGAGTTTGTGATTGATATTTTGTTTATTGAGATTATGGAGATTTTGGTGATTATGTTGTTGTTGTTGGTGAATTTGAGGATTTGTAATGTGCTGTTAGGACCCTTGAAAAGGGTGTGGCTAGATTAGGAATGAAAAGGATGGAAATTGATGAGGATGAATGTATAAGGTTGTGGGGAGGTTATGGAAAAATTCTAGGAGAAAATGATGTTTGATGATGGCTTTATGGATGAGAGAATTTAGGTGTTGATTTGGGATGTTTAATGTGGAAAGAATGGGTGTGGTAGCTTGTGAAACAAGGATTGAGTGTAGGTTTATTAGGAGTGCAATTCTGGGTAGAATTTGCCTCTGTTAGCTGGATTTTTGGGTATGTCCGAACTTCCGTCCGGACTTGGAAGTTCGGACAAGCCCCGTCGTTTTCTAAATTTTCCGAGTTTTGAGTTGTGTCCAAACTTCCGTCCGAACTTGGAAGTTCGGACACTTGAAAAAATTTTCCAGGTTAATTTGCTTCGACTTGTGTCCGACCTTCAGTGTCCGGACACAAGTTCGGACGCCTGTAAGTTTTCTTCAGTTTTGGCCTCGACTTGTGTCCGAACTTGGAAGCTCGGACACAAGTTCGGACATTCGCCAGTTTTCCCCCATTTGAGTCTCGACTTGCGTCCGAACTTCAAAGCCCGGACACAAGTTCGGACATAGGGTAATTTTGAGCAAAAACTTTGTTTAAGGGTAGGATATGATACCCAATGATGGGGGATTGATATGTGATGATGTTATAAGGTTGTTAAGGATAAATTAAGTGAGTTACAATGGTAATTGAGTGGTGGGAAGTAGTAATAAAAATGTAAAGTTATAAAACTATCGAACGGGGTTAATCATGGGCGCACTAGTCGTTAAATTATTATGTTACCCCAATGTTAATAAAGATAGTTGTAATGTGCCCAGTTGTTCAAAGATTTCAAGAAAACATGTGATGGCACACTAGAGTGCACCTTTGGTGACAGGTATGGTTTTCTTGCAACCTGTGTCCTACCGGATTACACCGGCTTGTATGCCAATGTGTTTTTCTGTGTGTTTGCCACCTTGCAAGATAAAGCATGAAATGAGTTTACAGTAATTCATTATTATGGCGTAATTAATTCCGATACCGCTTAACCTTAGTTATGTGTTAAATAATAGTTAACCGACTTTAGGTTCACATAAGAGATCGGTATTCGGAATAAACGTCCCAACCCATGGGAACGTTCTAACTACGGCTATCCGTGCGTTAGTGTATGTTGTGATTATGTGTGATGTATGTGGCTTGTTGGATATGTTGTTGTTGTTATTGGATACAGTTATCCATGTTTGTTAAAAAGGGATATTACACCCCTTATGTGTCAAACCGAGTTAGTAACACTATGTGAAGTGTGTATGTGATAAGTTCCATAAGGGAACCTCTAACTAATAAGTATATGTTATGTATGGAGAGGAATCCGGTTGTTCCGGTCGCGCGTATTGTTTGGGAGTTAATATATATATGTGAATTAACTCCCATCCTGTTATGTTAGGGTTGTTTTCCTTCATTGGATTTCGACCTCCCACTAGCTTAGCCAAAGCTTACCTACCCGACCTCCACATCGGGCTAGGGGGGAAATTATGTATAATGTTGGTAGGGTGTTGAAGCTTAAGTTCGCTCCGACTCCCTCTTTGTTATGTTACGGTTGTTCTTCCTCCTTGAATTACAACCACCCACAAGCTTAACCAAGGCTTACCTAACTCATCACTATTGGAGTTAGGGGGAAATTGTGTATGTTGTGATCGGTCCTATATGAGGCCGCCACTCAAGTAAAGAAAATGTATGTATGTTGTGCTCGGGCTTATATCACCCCGGCACTCCCTAAGTGAAGTTCATGTACTCTAAGAAGAGTGAAATTAAGTTGTGTATGTTATAAAGTGAAGTATGTTGTTATGTTGAGTGTGCTAACCTTGTGTTTGTATTCTATTAATGGATGTTTGCTTATAAGCATGATATGTGTGTGAGTTGGTGCATGTTTGAAATAAATCAACCGCATGCTAAGACGACAAATAGTTGTGCGTGGCCCGGTAGCATGCGGGTTGCGGGATTACCATACCAGCACGGTTGCTGACCCCTTTGGGGGCTCCCTACTTTTCACGTACAGGAACTGGAAGCCGTTCGAGAGTAGGACGGGGTAGTGTTTGTATGTGGTAGTCATGAGAATTGTGGATGTATTATAGGTGTAGTAAGACCGAAAATGTATCGGCGTTAGTTGGTAATTACTCGGTACAACTTTAATGTAAGTGTATAATGATTGTTGGACGTGGAACGAGATTTATGTGTTGTTGCTCGGGAGTTTAGTCCATCAGACCGGTACAATGTATGTATGTTAGCCTTGTTAGCCACGTAGGTGGCTAACGGCGTGTAACACCAAGGAGTTTAAGTTATGTTGTGAGTTGTGATTTCCGCTGCAAGGTGTTGTTAAGTGTATTGTTAGTAGTTGGGGTGTTACACGTGTTCCAGGCTCCACTCGTATACATACATGGGGTATCCTACTGATACATTGCTACTTACCCGTCTACCCCATAAGAAGGGTTGTCAGGCCCACAAGCTCCTAGCGGAGTGCGGTCGTCCCACATTACTGTTGGTACACTCATAGTGTCCGTCACACGCCTAGGTGAAGTATTCTGTTGTTAACTCCCTTATATATCCCGTGATAATATGCATTCCGTGCTTCCCGAACTTAATCCAGGGAAAGTTTATCCACCGTTGTATTATTATGAACTCAATCCATTCATCGGGTCGTTACCCTTGGGTTTACCGGTTTCCATCCAGTTATTCGAAAGTAAACTGGGTATAAATTACCTACCATGTGGCACTGAGGCCGGTGTAGGTCTTCTGGTTTGGTTTCAAAGAAGGTTAGAAATAAAATGGGTTTGAAAGAAAATTTGGTTTTGAAAAAGGTTTTGAAAATGAATTTAAGTTTGAAAGAAAATTCTCATGGTTTCACAACATTTCCTCGCCTTAACCAAGTCTAGCTTCTCGCTGACTGGTGTATTTCCAATTACAGAGGTCAGGCTGCTAAGCCTTTCCACAGTTATGATGATCTCACTTTACTTCATGGTACTTTACTAAGTACTTTATAGTTGCTAATAATTTGCCGCCAGCCTTGTTGTAGCCGCACTTGCCTTGGCAAGTGCGCCATGCTGACTGGCTACTGTTCTATACACATCGGTTGCGGTATCGCTTTCATCCGCACTGACATCAGTAGCCTTGCTGGCCCTTGCTTGATCTTACAGTCTTAACGACAATTCCTTGGGTAGTTCTCTCTGCCTTCACATGATAACCATCAACTAGGGTGTTTCCCATTCCGGGAGACCCCTTTTTACTTAGTATCGTATCCTCCTCGTACTACGTTGCAGTTCCTTAATTGGTTGGTATACCGTTGGTGTATTAGTTAACTTTTGTAGTCCCGTAGACACTCATCTCGGGTTCTACTACTTCACTTCTCCACTGTTGCACGGTTAGTGCTTGCAAGCTGGTTGTCCTCGACTGCTTCGCATGTCGACCCAGGGTGCCGGAAATTCCATTCTCTTATGCATAAGATTCTTCACTTTTCGCTACCTCATGCGGCAGACATTGTTAAAATGGAGACCGTCTTCGGGATTCACACCTTTTGGGATCTACCGTGTGACAGGTTCTCCGTACTTATAAGGACACTTAATAATAGCCAGATCGGGTATTCCCGAGTAAGAGAGGACTTGCATCTCTCTGGCGTTCCTTCCAAGTATAAAATAGGGTTTGTGGAGGGCGGGATGGATATTGTAGGTATCCAGTACACACTGGCATTTCCTAACTAGCGTACTTCTCACGCTATCACTCAACCCTTAACCCAAAGTACTAAACTCTTAACTCGGTGCTTCCTAAGCTCGGTATTTTAGTCATCAGAGCGATACTTCGCTCTGATACCACTTTTTGTAACACCCCAACTACAAATAACACACTTAACAACACTTTGCAGCGGAAATCACAACTCACCACATAACTCAACTCTTTGGTGTTACACGCCGTTAGCCACCCACGTGGCTAACAAGGCTAACATACATACATTGTACCGGTCTGATGGACTAAACTCCCGAGCAACTACACATAAATCCCGTTCCATGTCCAACAATCATTATACACTTACATTACAACTGTACCGAGTATTAACAAGCTAATGCCGACAACAATTTCGGTCTTACTACTCCTACAATACATAAGCATTTAAATGAACTGCCCGTATACAACTAACAACCCCGTCCCACTCTCGAACGGCTGCCAGCTCCATAATACCTGAAAAGTATGGGGGCCCCCCAAAGGGGGTCAGCACCTTTGCTGGTATGGTAATCCCGCAGCCCGCATGCTACCGGGCCACGCACAACTATTTGTCGTCTTAGCATGCGGTTGATTTTATTTCAAACATGCACAAACTCACACGTATCATGCTTATAAGCAAACATCCATTAATAGGGCACAAACACAAATTAGCCCACACACTCAATAACAACACACTTCACTTTATAACATACTCAACTTAATTTCTCTCCTCTGAGAGGATATAACTTTACTTAGGGAATGCCGGGGTGATATAAGCCCGAGCACAACATACATACATCTCCTTTACTTGAGTGGCGGCCTCATATAGGACCGATCACAACATACATAATTTCCCCCTAACTCCAATAGTGATGAGGTAGGTAAGCCTTGGTTAAGCTTGTGGGTGGTTGTAATTCAAGGAGGAAAAACAACCGTAACATAACAAAGAGGGAGTCGAAGCGAACTTAGGCCTCGACACCCTACCAACATTATACATAATTTCCCTCCTAGCCCGATGTGGAGGTCGGGTAGGTAAGCTTTGGCTAAGCTAGTGGGAGGTCGAAATCCAATGAAGGAAAACAACCCTAACATAACAGGATGGGAGTTAATTCTCATATATGTATTAACTCCCAAACAACACGCACGACCGGAACAACCGGATTCCTCTCCATACATAACATATACTTATTAGTTAGAGGTTCCCTTATGGAACTTATCACATACATACATCA
Organism: Limonium bicolor; assembly: GCA_023374045.1. Taxonomy (NCBI): domain Eukaryota; kingdom Viridiplantae; phylum Streptophyta; class Magnoliopsida; order Caryophyllales; family Plumbaginaceae; genus Limonium; species Limonium bicolor. Next base: position 208,887,863 of record CM041781.1, read on the forward strand.
CATAGTGTTACTAACTCGGTTAGACACACAAGGGAATTCATATCCCATTTCAACAACACGGATAACAGTATTCAACAACAACAACATATTAAACAGGTCACATACATCACACTTTAACCACAACATACACTAACGCACGGATAGCCGTAGTTAGAACGTTCCCGTGGGTTGGGACGTTTATTCCGAATACCGATCTCTTATGTGAACCTACGGTCGGTTAACTATTATTTAACACATAATTTAAGGTTAAGCGGTATCGGAATTAATTACGCCACAATAATGAATTACTATAAACTCATTTCATGCTTTATCTTGCAAGGTGGCAACACACAGAAAAACACATTGGCATACAAGCCGGTGTAATCCGGTAGGACACAGGTTGCAAGAAAACCATACCTGTCACCGAAGGTGCACTCTAATGTGCCATCACATGTTCCTTGAAAATCTTTGAACAACTGGTAACATTATAACTATCTTTATTAATATCGGGGTAATATAATTATTTAACGTCTAATGCGCCCATGATTAACCCCGTTCAGTAGTTTTATAACTTCACATTTTTAACTTGTTTCATTTTCACATTTCTACTACAATACTTCACCACTCAATTACCATTATAACTCACTTATATATCTTTAACAACTTCATAACATCATCACATAATAATCCCCATCATTGGATATCATTTCCTACCCTTAAAACAAAGTTTATGCTCAAAATTACCCCATGTCCGAACTTGTGTCCGGGCTTTGAAGTTCGGACGCAAGTCGAGACTCAAATGGGTGAAACTGACGAATGTCCGAACTTGTGTCCGAGCTTCAAAGTTCGGACACAAGTCGAAGCTAAATGGCCTGGGAAAATTTTTGAGTGTCCGAACTTCCAAGTTCGGACGGAAGTTCGGACACAACTTAAATTCTCGGAAAATTTACAAAACGACGGGGCATGTCCGAACTTCCATGTCCGGATGGAAGTTCGGACATACCTGAAAATTCAGCCAACAGAGGGGGATTTTCACCCAGAATTGCAATTCTAATAAACCTGCACTTACTCCATGTTTCACAAGTCATAAACAACCATTCCTTTCCACATTAAACATCCCAATTCAACACCTAAATCCTCTCAACCATTAAACCATCATCAACACTCATTTTCCAACCAAAAATTGCCATAATTTCCCCATAATCTTTACATATTCATCCTCATCAATTATCATCAAAACGCAACCTCTTCATTCCTAATCTAGCCACACCCTTACAAGGGTCCTAACAACACATTACAGTTCTTCAAATTCCATCACAACAACATAATCACCATAAACTCCATAACCATAATACCACTCACAAACTTACAACAATTGGCTCTTAAGGCCCTCAATTCAACTATCAGTTCGCAAACCTCTCCAACACCAACTAAACACATTACAACCTAGATTTCAACTCACAATTTTGGGTTCATTAAATTGTTTACCCATCCCAAACACTTAAACAATTATAAACAAGGTTTAAGGTGAATTCCTTACCTTAACCTCACAAGTCTCTTAATTCACCTCTTGCTCCTCATCTTCTCCAAGATCGGTCACAAGGGTATGGAGTTTCCAAACTCCATCCCTACATCCAAGAAAACAAAAACATACTTAATTAATTATCTAAACCCTTGGAATATCTTAATTCAATCAAAGGGCTAGAACACAAAGTTAGGGTTTACCTTTGTGAAGTTTTCAAGAGGGATTTTCACCCTTGAATCAAGAGGGGAACTTCTCCACCATTGAAGGATCAATTTGGAGCTCAAGAACAAGGAGAAAACAAGGTATCAAAAATGGTGAAAAATTGATTACACCAAGAATTGAAGGAAAAATGACTTTCTCTTGGAAATCTTTACCTTGGAAGGAAGAGGAGACTACAAGCTTCTCATTGGTGCCATTTTCCCCTTAAATGGGAAAAACCCATGGAGGTCAACTTCATCCTTTTGAAATTTCAAAAAGAGAGGATGATAGAGGAAGATGAGAGGAAGAAGAATATGTGATTTGTTTTTGATTTGGAGCTCAAATGGAGCTTGGGCATGGCATTGAAGTTGAAGAAGCCATGGGAGAAAGGGGAGAAAAATCGGTGGCTTGGAGAGGAAGAGGGAGCCGGATGGGAAGAAAGAGAGGAAAGAGAGGAAGAGAGAGAGGGAAAAAAAAAATAAAGGAGGAGAGAGATGGGTGAGGGGGTATTTGTGCCCTTTGTTTTTTGGCTCTCTCTTGACTTAATTAACTAGTTAACTAGTCATGTGTGAGTGAGCTGTTTACATAATTAAAACCGGCCCACTAACGTATACATGCTGGAGCGTTTTTCGTTTTTTAACAGAAAACGCTAGTTTATTTACCCGGTTTAGCACTATTCACTAACCAGGACCGTTTTCCAGAATTTTCTCATTCCTTTAATTTTAAGGGCTATTAAACTCCCATTAATGTTTAATTATAGTTACATAATCAACTATTATTTTTACGGGGTCATTTAAATTGTTTAAAGTCACGTTTTCGGGTTTTCTCGAAAAACGCGCTCTAAGACTCCGTTAGCGTTTAAACGCATTGTTTGGATCCGTTTCCTTCCGGGATTTTCCCCACACGTTCCTAATGTGTAATTAAGGTATAAAAATATATTTATAGCCCTAATGAAGGTTATGTACCTCCTAAAATAATTAAATACGTATTTTCACGTTTTGTGACTTTTACGCATTTTCTTTTTCTTTTTGGTTTTCATTTCTTCACCAATGATCTTAAGGACTTATTTAGCCTTAGAAAATTATAATTACATAATTAATTAACACATTAAGGTTTGGGGTATTTCAGTTCTGAATTCTTCAGATGTCTTCTGGAAGGCGATCAGCAGGTAGAGGAGGTGGTGGAAGAGGCGGCGGGCCTGGAGCAGGTCCTCCGGGGGCCCCAGCCGTGGGCGTGGCTGAGACGGTAGCTGCCGTCTTCGCTCAGCTAGCCCAGATGGGAGGTATCCACATAGGAGCACCACCTGCACCACCGGTAGTCCCACCCGTACCCGCACCTCGAGAGCCGAATTGGCTGAAGAGCGTAGCTGACACGCGAGTACCTACCTATGATGGAGTTGCTGACCCCACTGTCCTGGAGAGATACATTGTTGAGCACGAGAAGGCCTTCGATGCCATACACGTGCCTGCTGAGCACCGAGTTGATATAGCAGCCTTTCACCTGAAGGACGCTGCCAGCACGTGGTGGAGGTCCGTGAAGGCACATTATCTTGCTATAGAGGGTTTTGGATGGACTGGTTTTGTGGAATTGTTGAGAGAGAAGTACTATCCTGCTCATTGAAGCAGAGGAAGAGGGAGGAGTTTGAGGCCCTGAGGCAGGGTAGTATGACAGTAGATCAGTACTACTCCTTGTTTATTGGGCTCTTGGACTTCGTCCCAGGAGTTGTTTATTCTGATGCTGTGAAGGTGGAGAAATTTAGAGGCGGGTTGAGATATGCTATTAAGGCCGCCATGGGTGCTACCTTGTACCCTACGGTCCAGGTAAAAATTAATTGACAGTTATACCTATAACTCAGTTTGATTTATTACAAGTTCGGGGAACTCATTGATGTATTACAGGAGTGTTATGACGCTGCTTCTCGGACTGAGATGATGGTGAACAGCCGGGAGGACGGCCAGGGGCAGAAGCGTAAGGCCCCAGAGAAAGAGGCGGAGACTGAGGCTGGAAGCGGAGGCAGTAAGGGCTGGAAGTAAGAACCACCTTAAGTTATTTAATCCATTTAAATTACTTACTTACTGCCTGCTTTTATACCTGCTATTCCTGACACTTTGACGATCACAGGAAGAAAAAGTTCTCCTGGAGGGAGAAGAAGAAGGAGCAGGCCAGCCAAAAGGGCAAGGACAAGGTCCCGTTGCTGACCGGGCCTACCTACGATGTGCAGCCTCTTAGATCTGTACCCCCTAAGGGTAAGCGATCTAACCTTGTGAATGAATTGTGTACTACACTACCCATTACCATCCTTGTACTAACCTGAGTGTGATATGATAATAGGTTCTGCACCCCAGCGCCACTTTCACTGCAAGCGCTGTGGTAAAGACCACCCGGGTGTCGACTGCACCGGGCAAGCGGTGGACTGCCACCATTGTGGAAAGAAGGGCCACAGGTCGTTCGAGTGCTTCTAACCAGAGCCGAGCGTACCGCCCGCAGAAGGGGACTCAGGCGCACCTACTGGAGGAGGTGGAGCTCGAGGTGGCCAGAGGGGGCCGGCGCCCCAAGCCCAGAGGGCAGCAGCATCAGCAGCCACAGCAGAACCAGAACCAGAGGAACCCGCCGGGCAACCGTATGCTGAATGCAGCGGGAGCTTCAGGCGCTGGCACTAGTACCCAGCGCGGTGAAGGTTAGCATTTGAAACCTTAACCATTGTATGAGCATGACTAAGTGTTAAACGCTTTACCTTAGCATGAATGTGTGTTTAAGTTACCGCTTTAGATGAACAACTTACCTAGGAAACCTTACCTCTTAGGAGATTCGACATCTGCTATCCCACACTTACAAGACAGAGATCACCTAGACCCGTGGAAGAAAGACGGGAGTACCCTAGTGAGTTGTGTCATGTAGTCAGACCGGGCATGATACTTCTCAGAGAGTTCCTAACCCTAGATGAGCAAATCACCATAGTGAATGAGTGTAGAGCTTTGGGTAAGGGCATAGGAGGTTTTTATACCCCTGTATTTAATAGTGGTTCTAGAATGAAACTGCACATGATGTGCTTAGGGAAAGATTGGGATCCACAAGCTAGGGTTTATCGAGAGGTGAGGATGGTAGGTGACGTATCTATACCTAGATACCTGAGAGTTTCCTTACCTTGGTGAGAAACGCAATGGATATTGCTCAAGACTGTGAGACTTATCCATTACCCGACATGACACCTGACGTTTGCATCATCAACTACTATGAGCAGGGAGGAAAGCTTGGAATGCACCAGGACCGTGATGAGACGACCGAGTCCATCACCAGAGGAATACCGGTTGTGTCATTCTCCATCGGCGATGATGCTGAGTTTATCTATGGAGACCAGAAGAGGATGGATCTAGCAAGCAAGATCATCCTCAAGTCTGGGGATGTGTTGGTATTTGGTGGAGAGTCGAGACTTATATATCATGGTATTAAGAGCATTAAGCTCAATACCGCACCACCAGCTCTAGTGAATGATACCCACATCCGACCCGGCCGTTTAAATTTGACCTTCAGACAGTACTGATGTAATAGTAGTAGTAAGTGTGTAACCTTGTATAATACAGTTGGAATGAATGAAATAAGAGTTTTCTACCTTCAAGTATATGTGTTCAGTTTTGTTGATACCGATAATTCATAACTTCAGGCCATAGAAATGGAAAGGAGGGTACCATCTGCATCCTAGACATGGCGCAAGCCAAGGAGTCTGGTAATGTCATCACAGGTATGACAATTACAAACAACAGTAAATTAGTGATTTATTGGGACTCGATGCTAATACGAGAGGTGATCTCAGGTACCTTTCCTATTGATGGTGTTAGTGCTTCCGTATTGTTCGACTCAGGGGCTTCGCATTCTTTTATTTCCTCGGCATTTGCTAAGAAGCTGGGGGCCACCCCCGAACAGCTTTCAGACTTTTCAGTCACCCTTCCTTCGAAGGAGAAAGTAGGTTGCACCAGACAGTATACAGGGTTAGAGATCAGCATTATGACTGAGACCTTCCCCATTGATCTGATTGAGTTCAAGAACTTGGGTTTTGACATCATAGTGGGCATGGATTGGCTACAGAAGCATAGGGGCCGCCTTCATTGTGCAGAGCATCGACTACTACTGAAGGGGCCGAGCGGCAGACAGTGTCATACCGCAGTGTGAGGAGAGAGCCGACTGTCAAGATCGTGTCAGCATTGTCCCTGATGAAGGATGTTAGGAAGGGCCGACAAGCCTTCCTCTGTTATGTACAGGACACGAGACAGAGCGACGTGACGGACGTAGACATTCCAGTCGTGGTAGATTTTCCCGACTTATTTCCTGATGAGCTGCCAGGCATGCCGCCTGTGCGCGAGGTTGAGTTCGCCGTCGACTTGTTGCCAGGTACGGGCCCTATTGCTAAGGCACCCTACCGTATGGCACCGGCTGAGATGAGGGAGCTGAAGCTACAGCTGGAGGACCTCCTCGACAAGGGATTCATTCGACCTAGTGTTTCTCCTTGGGGTGCTCCAGTGCTGTTCGTCAAGAAAAAGGACGGCAGTATGCGACTCTGCATCGACTACCGCGAGCTTAATGCGGTTACAGTCAAGAACAAGTACCCATTACCACGGATAGATGATTTATTTGATCAGCTGAGAGGGGCCAGTGTGTTCTCGAAGATAGATCTCAGATCTGGCTACCATCAGATTAGGATTGCAGAGGGTGATATTGAGAAGACAGCTTTCAGGACACGGTATGGACACTACGAGTTCACCGTTATGCCATTCGGATTGACGAATGCGCCAGCCATATTCATGGATTTGATGAACCGCCTTTTTAGAGAGCATCTTGATAGTTCAGTTGTAGTCTTCATCGACGATATTCTGATCTATTCAAAGACCAAGGAAGATCATGAGTTACATTTGAGACAGGTGTTGAATATTATGAGAGAACCAGCTGTATGCCAAACTCTCTAAGTGTGAGTTCTGGTTGGACAGCGTGTCATTTCTAGGACACATTATATCAGCTAGCGGCATATCTGTAGATCCTGCTAAGATTGAGGCAGTGAAGAGTTGGCCAAGGCCGAAGACAGTCACAGACGTCCGTAGCTTTCTGGGTTTGGCAGGTTTATCGAAGGTTCGTGAAGGACTTCTCCAAGAGCCAAACCAATGACTAATCTAATGAAGAAGGAATCCCAGTTCTTATGGTCTGCAGAGTGTGAGCAGTCCTTTCAGACGCTGAAGGATCTCCTGACATCGGCGCCCGTTCTTACTATCCCTGAGGGCACCGATGGGTTCGAGGTATATTGTGATGCCTCTGGAACCGGTCTAGGCTGTGTGCTTATGCAGCACGGGAAGGTAGTTGCTTACGCATCCCGACAGCTGAAGAAGCATGAGGTGAATTACCCCACACACGACCTTGAGTTAGGCGCAGTAGTCTTCGCTTTGAAGATCTGGCGACATTATTTGTATGGTGTGACAGTCACTATCTACTCTGATCACAAGAGTCTACAGCATCTCTTCTCTCAGAAGGAGCTGAACATGCGACAGAGAAGATGGGTCGAGTTTCTTGAAGGACTACGACATAGACCTGAGGTAAAGAGGGCAAAGCAAATGTAGTTGCCGACGCCCTGAGCCGCAGAGCTCATTCATTATTTACACTAGTAGCGAGCAGTATGATTGATGAGATACGAGCTGCTCAGGAGAGTGATCAGTATTTGGAGAGCATCAAACAGAAATGTCAGAGGGTTGTTTTGAAGACAGAAGTATGATTTCGAACTGTGTAATGATGGCATGTTACGACTGAATGGCCGATTATGTATTCCGGAGTCGTCTCCTGATCTGAAGGAGAAGATACTCCAGGAGGCTCATTGCTCGTCCTTATCCGTCCACCCTGGTTCTTCGAAGATGTATAAGGATTTGAAGGTTCATTTCTGGTGGAGCGGGATGAAGAAGGATGTAGCTGAGTACGTGGCTAGATGCTTGACCTGTCAGAAGGTTAAGTTTGAGCATAGGAGACCCGGAGGTTTAGTGCAGTCTATGCCTATTCCTTGTTGGAAGTTCGAGGACATCTCGATGGATTTCGTTGTCGGTCTCCCACCGACTAAGGGAGGACTGAACACGATTTGGGTCATTGTGGACCGTCTGACGAAGGTGGCAAAGTTTGTTGCTATGAAGGATACCTGGAACGTCCCGAAGTTAGCGGACTTGTTCCAGAAGGAGGTGATCCGGCACCATGGTGTGCCAAAGACTATTGTTTCTGATAGGGACCCTCGATTTTTGTCCAGATTCTGGGGACAGGTTCAGGAAGCCTTGGGTACAAAGTTGAAGCTTAGTACGGCGTTCCATCCACAGACCGACGGTCAGAGTGAGAGGACCATCCAGACACTGGAGGACATGCTGAGAGCATGTGCCTTAGATTTCAGGGGAGTTGGTTAGAGCGTCTACACTTGATAGAGTTCGCCTACAACAACAGCTACCACTCCTCGATACAGATGCCACCATTCCAGGCACTTTATGGTCGACCGTGTAGGACTCCTTTATGCTGGGATGAGGCCAGCGAGACTACGCTTCTAGGACCGAGTACCTAGAGCAGATTAAGGAGGATGTCCTACAGATTCGCAAGAACATGAGGGCAGCTCAGGACCGGCAGAAAGCAAATGCAGACACCAAGAGAGGGACATTGAGTTCACTACCGACGATATGGTATTCCTCAGAGTGTCACCCATGAAGGGAATATTCCGGTTTGGGCAGAAGGGCAAGTTGAGCCCAAAGTATGTTGGACCTTATGCGATTAGGGAGCGAGTGGGCCCGTTAGCCTACAGACTGGATTTACCAGCAGAGCTCGGGAGGGTGCACAACGTCTTTCACGTTTCACAGTTGAAGAAGTATGTGCCCCATCCATCGCACGTTTTGCAGCCAGAGACTTTAGAGTTGGACCCCGCTCTACGATATGAGGAAGTACCACTCCGCATTCTCGATACGAAGACGAGGCAGACTAGGAACAAGACCGTTAGCATGGTCAAGGTTCTCTGGTCGAACCATGAGGTGGAGGAGGCTACATGGGAGTTAGAGGACTCCATGAGAGCGAAGTACCCAGCACTCTTCGAGTAGTAGCTGTGATACTTGTACGGGTTCGTGGTCAAACCCTTTTTAAGGGGGGTACACCACTTGGCTTGCGCACATGTTGTGCATTAGGTCTTGTTTTTGTGTGTGTTTTTTGTGTATGCTGCGTCATACATGTTGTTTGGATGATTTTATGTATGATACATTTTGTGTATGTGCCTTAGTGCACCTGGTTGAATATATATATATAGTACCGCTGAGTACTTTTGGTTGTTGAGTTGGATGTGCACCTTGTTTAGTGCTGTGATGTGAATGAGTTTATACCATGAGTTTGGTTATTTAATATGCTGTATGTATAGACTAGGTCTGAACCTAGTGGGAGTTACTCCCTAGCAATGGACTGTTTGGTTACTTAGTGGAACTTGATTCCTTAGGTGAACTGTAGAGGGTTAAGGACTTCGGGACGAAGCCTTTTTAAGGGGGGTAGACTGAAATACCCCTAACCTTTAAAATATAATTAAATGATCTATTAATGATCTAAGATGATTAATAAACATCTAAATATTATTGGGGAACAATCTAAAAGATCTCAACAAGGCAAAACACGCCTTAAGATCGGTAAAGCCAAAAATGTGCTTTAAGACACCATAAAGATTGTATGACCTCAAATAGGATCCAAAGTGGATTCCTAAGTATTATAATGAAGTAAGGAACACAAAAAAACCGTTCTCAAGGAGAACTAAGCTCAGGAACACCCTGTGACACAAAAATGTGCACTAAAACACCTTAAAGCACGTTTTTGTGAGATTGCCTTCTAAATTGATTTTTAATGGGCTTAAAGATTATAATTACCTTAAATATGATATTTTATCATATTATATCATATTAGGAATTTAATTCCAGAAATTTACGAATTTTTACAAATTTAATATTAAAATATTAATAAAACCCTAAAGTGGGGCCCGCATGAGTCAATATGACCAAGTATGGTCAATGGTCAATTAATTGACCCATTTGGACCATGGAATCGGCTGGCAAGGAGGGAGGACAGCTCACAATCATTAGTAGACAAATTGCTACCTAATACAATTTGCAATAGTAAAACTTACTTTTTCAATTATTTCAACCTTTCCCATCTCTTCTCTTCTCCTTGTCCGATTCCCTCTGCCCAGCAGTTCCTCTCCTTCCTAGAGCTCTCAAGTCTGGTTCTTGAGCATGGAAGGCAGATCTAACTCCTAAGCTCTTAAGGTAAGTGTTTTAAGGTCATTTTTAGCCCTTTTTCTTCATCTCTTCACTACCTACACCTAGATTTCGTGGCTCATCAATTCCTATGGCTCATTCTCAGTGTTCTAAGGTTAGAACAACTAAACTCGGTTGAGACAAGTAGAGGGACCAAGGTTGCTCAAAATTGCATTTTAAGGTAAAAACATACCTTAAGCCTCTCACTCTAATCCGGTTTTCTTCCTTCAATTTTTATGAGTTTATACACTCATAATCTTCATATTTACATGTTCATTCAGTTGGTTAGCCATTTGGAGCAAGGGTGACCAGATCCAAGAGAAATACCTCTTTTAAGGCATTTTTCCAAGGTAAAACCTAATAACAAGGCAGCTTGTTGTGATCTAGCTATTTCCTATGTCAATATGGTGGATCTAACACCTTGTGGTGTGTTTGGTTCAGGCCGAAACCACCTAGAACTTCCCTTGCATTTTTAAGGTGATTTTTGCCTTAAATCTTACATTAATTATTCCTTATGGTTAAGCTCAAGCTTGGAGTGTAACCATATCTTGTTTTTGGTATTAAACATGTCTAAATGAAGTGGTGAATTTTCCTACAAGTGACCGAGCCCATACAAGGAATAATCAAGGTATAAACACCTTAAACTTATGATTTTTATAATTTCTAAGCATATATATATATATGGAAAAAAATGACTAAGATAAATTAAGCTAGTCATTTAAGAGATTTAGTTAACATGATGGTCAAATTATGACATTATGTGGAAAAATAATTAAACCAAGGTAAGGCCGAGAATATATGCTATATTTTGAGACATTTATTGTGTAATTTATTTTGCAAGTTCAAGGTTGTAATAAGGCCATGTCATAAGGCCATTTTAATTTAAGTTTATAAGCTTATTTAGTTTTATTTATGCTTATAATTAAAATTGGGGCCAATTCGTAATTACTAGGAAATTAGAAAGTCGTGGGCTTAATTTAGAGCAATTTAGGGTTTTTAAATGAATTTAATAAAAATTATAACATTTTATAAAGTTTTGGGTCAAAATTGTAAAAATAGAAAAGTATAGGTTATTATTGGTGATTACCGAAAAATTGGTTCCCATTTGGTATTAGGAGTCAAAGTTGACTAAATAGGAGACTTTGACCAAGTTTGGAAAATTTAAGAAATTAAAATACTACCTTATAATAAGACACATATTAATTTTAAAGATTTATAGACTTGGGGTAATGTAATTCTGAGACTTAAGGGTACTAAATGGAGTTTAGTAAAGTCCTTAAGTTTTAGGAATTTTTAGAAGTTTATTTGGTTAAATTTGGAGTTTATATGAATTATATAAGTATAATATATGGTATTTTATAACATTGTTACAATGGTACAAAGGGGTAAAAACCGAGTTTAAAGGACGTATAAGGTTAGGAATAATATTTTAACCTTTTGGTATAGTTTGGTAATTTTGGAATGGTATAAAAGGTTTATAAATATATGTGTAATATATAGTTTTAATGAAATTAAAAACTATGTATTATAAACTGGGAAGATTTGTGATTTATAGAGTTTAGTGGTATATAATGGAAGCCGAAAATAAGGACTATTTGGTATTTATACAAAATATAACTATAGGTTATAATTGTTTTAATGACTTAAATGTCATAATATATTTATATAACTATAATGTAACATTATATTAATTAAATGGTGATTTTGTAAATATTTAAGAACATGGGTGCTGTTCGGAAATATTAACATTTTTAAATGGAATTTATAATATGGTTTTTAATGTTATAAGAGTTATAACATTTATAATATAAGGTATTCTTTAAAAGAATGAATATATATTATAAGATTTACCATATAGAAATAGTTCCACAAATACATACACATAAATAATATATGTTGGTGGAAAATAATATGGTTTAATGACCATGTGTTCTCATAATTAAAATGACATATGATAAAGGGAAAAGAATTGCAAACATTAGATATGGAATTCTAATGTTGGAGTATACATGGGATAATAAGGATTTATAATTCGAGGTGTTGTTTACATATGAATTATACCACATTGGAACAAAAAGAAGAAAGAGACAACCTTAGAAAATAAATACTAAGGTGATGTACAGCGCACGACAAAGAACACATGCAATAGAAACGAACTATACGACCACAAGGGTATTTAAGTCACATGCGATAACAAGTTCAACAATAACTATACTAATATACAAACACTACGCATGTAATATACACTTTTCCCAATCTCGAGTTAAACCTAAAACCCGACAAACATTGACAGTTAATAACGGGGGGTTAACCGGGGGTGTTAGTGACGTACGGGGTACCGTAGAATTGTGTTATTATACGTATGCTAATCATAGCATTATGTATTGTTTAGACTGTTAGAGACTACACAAGGAGCATAGGATCTTGCTGATTCATACTCCACCGTAATACATCAGGGTGAACGGTATGTTGTTATGTGTCTCTGATTGTCTCTGAGGGCTTCCTCAGTTCAGACTTCTGTGTGATCTGTGATAAGATTGTTTGTCTGAATGTGACAATTAATATGCATGAATTGTATATTTATAGTTGCTTATTATTACTGTTGTTGAGTTAACAGTATCGGTTCGTATATATGGACCTATATATATAAAACGAACTAGCGGCTATGGTGCTATCTTATATGAAATATAAGGATCGTTAGAAAAACGTTGTAGCACCAGGATAATAAGATATACATATTATCCGAGACTTTTATACGGAGCATTGGCCTTTCTATACGCCGCTCTCGTAACTAACACTGGATCCCGAGTTTACAGACTCTGGATTGGACTAATGTCCTTAGTCTGCTGTGTTAGGAAAATTTGGTAATGCGATGCGATGGAATAAATAAATAATTAAGTAAGTAATGAAGGAAAGTAAAGCCAGGAGGATGTGGCTCTTGGTGCGCGCTGTGATCACAAAAACGATACCAGGATGTCCGCGTACGGGTCCGCAAGTATCAAGAAAATTTCCCGTGAGCTAGAATGGCTCGTTGGTCGGAGACTCTACCATTGGAGTGGCTACTGCCGTGGGTGACCCGCCATAATCTATGGGTAACTAGAGACATGTCGTTTTAACGAGACAATGTCACTAGGTATAACTGAACAAATAATACAGTTAAGAATTATACAGTGGCGAACGATATTGGTTTCTACACCATGGACGAGAACTAGTACTTGTTTATTATTCTCGTTGTTTCGCTTGGTTGTCCATTGGTTATACTTGTGGTTATGTTATATATGTCGATGGTTGTGTTATTGTATGGATATTACTGTTAATTGTTTTACAGTTTTAAATATTAAAACGGTATTGCATGTAACGAATCTCATGCTCTCGACCAAATAATTGAGGGGTTTTTGGGGGCATGACGGGGCATGTGATGACATACTCAGCAGGGGCTGATTCCATACCACAAACCATTTTCATGCAGGTGACTAGCTGGTGGGTCGCAGCGAGGCGTGACTATTGTGATATTACTATTGGTTTAGACTTGGTACGGTGTGATACTCGGGTTGTTTGGACTCGGGTTGTTTAACCGAGGTGTATTTGGTTTAGATGCTCACGGTCTGTAATAATTGGGTGTTGTTAGATTTGTTTTAAATTGTTTAAGTACTACTATCTATCTCTTGTGGTCACTGCAAGAATACGTTTCGCATGTTGATTATCAGGTAACTCGTTATGGGCGAGTGATAACTGTGACACCATTAGAACGACAATCTGTTATTTACCGCTGCGATTATATTATTTTTAGAAGCAGGATTAGTAGGGGTGTTACACCGGGTACCTTAACAACATTTACACATACATAACAACCCTTAGACTCTCTGGTCTTGGGTAACATAACAACATTTAGACACATAGGTCTTGATAACATAACAGCCTTTAGACACATAGGTCTATGTAACACAACAACATTTAGACTCATAGGTCTTGATAACATACACTTTTGGAACTCAAGGTCAAAATAATATTTATTACACATACCACACAACATGTCATAGCATGTATAGCAATCAAAAATATCTTTGATATACACTGTGATCCCGCAGAACCCGGCGGCGATGGACACCTTCCGTCCCCGTGCCTTTGGGAGATCAAAACAATCACTAAATTTGAAAATTTTTTTTTCGTGAGGTTAAGTAAGAAAACTTTAATTATGTAAAGTATCTACCGACGTTTTATGAATACCAATTCAAAATCCTTTTTTGAAAATACATACAACTCCAAGTCCAACTTATGATCTTTGCTTCTTTTCTTAGCATGGTTATTTGTGACCACTTATAGGGAGCTTCAAGAATCATCCAACCCTGATGTGATCAGCATCAGTGTTGAACTATCCTTCCACTCCAATTTGTGTTCGGCTTCCCTTGATCGCATGCAAATCAAGTTCCACCTCCCACTTCATTTTCAAGCATCAATTAAATCACTCATTCCCAATTTTCTATCTTTTAAATCATTCTAGTCATGATCATAACATCTCCAAGGGATAGAACTTCGTCTATCAGTTATTTCCATTCACTTTATTCCTGTTACCTAGGGAATCTTATTCTCACTAGGTTCTATGTCGGTTTCGTACCCTTTCATGAATCACTATATAATATATATATACACATATATTTTATCAAAATACAACACACAGTTTCACATTTATACCCTGACGGGGCTTTTGTTCCTCGGGAGTTTCTCTACTCCCCACACTTGTACCATCACACACAACTGTTAACAACTCAACACACTTATCACAATGGTATTCGCATCTTCTGTGCGCAATTACCACAATTAAACCATGAATGAATGTGTATGTTTACATAACGCACACACCAATCATCAAAACAAATTATTTTGTGCTATGCACAACATAAATCACGTACACTTGTACGGTAATACACACTAAGTGGTTTTGCGCTCTACCCCCCTTAAAAGGGATTATGCCCACTAATCAATGACTAAACATTGGCTTAAAATGTTCTGCCGTCGTGAAGTGTTTTAACTTCCACGCAGTCTATTACACAATGGATTCTGATTAGAGGATCTTAACCATATTGGCGGTTTAGTTCCTAAACCAAGAATTCTCATTGGAGTTTGTTTAAACTCTTAGTTGGTTTCGATTCTGGCCTGTTAGGCTTCTAGGCACTAATAATTAGCCATTTACTCATATTCACTATGCACATTCAACACTTGAATCACTGGCTCACTAGTTTCTGCTGCGAAACTCTGATAACTTTAGAGCTTAATTTCCCCATTTGTTATTCTTACAGTATTGTACATCCCCAATTGTCACCTTCATCTTGGTAACAATGGTTTCTCAACCGACGTGTGGTATCTCTTACCGTTAGCGAATTCGGTGAGTTATAAACTTTCTATCCACTTCCATAATAATTGACTGTATATACTGTTACGTATTTCACATTGATTGACTTGTTTCCTTCCAACTTACTGTTAGTTGAGGTTGAGCTACTACCTAGTGTGTAGTGCTCTCTCAGTTATTACCCAACATTTGGGGTATATTCTATACCAATATTTGGTATTCAGTGCTACTGTAGTCCCTTATTCTTAATCATGCGTCCACATTTGGTTTTGTACAAGTACTCTTTTATTGGTGCGGCCTTGCATTTCCTATGCATCGGCCATTATAACATTATTCCTCCAGAATTAACATGTTTCCAATTCCTAGCTATCCCACTCGATCATTACTGCGCAAGTGCAATACCAAAACACTCAGTCATACAGAGTGCAGAGGCGTAAACTCTTGACAGTAAATCCCTTATGCGATTCGCCATGGAATTCACACTGAGTTCCTCATCACATAGTACCTACCACTGGCTTATTGCCCAGTCTGTTTAACATCGTTTACCTTGCATCTCCACTGAGTTTAACTCATAACTGGTCTTATCTGCCACATTATTATTCAACAATACCTATACAACGGTTGCTTACTGCGCACCGTGCTTATTTTATAACACTGACTTACATGGTATTTACTGTCACATTAACTTCCACACATATACTTACATCATTCGCATTATGGTTCGTCATTCATTTGGACGACTACTGAATGCTCCTTGAGCATTGATCATTCGAGTCACAAGCCGGCATTATTCTGCTCGGTGTTTCAATTTATACACACACGTTACTAAGCTAACTGTTCTCTTTCAATAACAATATCGTCCATCCTTAACATATTTCTTGGACTTGATTCACATAACTACCGCTCCTGCGGTCTCACAATATATTGAGAGGTATCCCCACTCTTAATGCAGTGGTTCGTTTACCACTCTATTCACTTATACAGGATAAACTCCTGCAATCAATCTAATTTACATAACACATTTTACTTGTGGCCTATAAGCCTTATTTGCCTTGAGCTGCGCTCATTGTAGGATGTCCACACACATGTTCTTCTCTGTACAACATTACGTGGTTAGAGGTTGTACTGGGCTCCATGACAAGGTCGTTGCATCACGTTTCCTTTCATGGGATGCCCCTTAGGATTGTCAGTCCGTCTCCTGACAACTTATGTCTAAGCTGGGTGTTAGTTTCAACCCTTGTGCTTCTGTCATGCCATTTTGTGCAACAATTGTTGATGCGAACACCTTTTAAGGATTGCTCCTGGGTGTTGCTAAGTCATGCCATTACATCTGGTTTGCACTTATTGGTATATTCAGTTAGCCACGCCGTTTGCGTTCTTACTGGCTTATTATCTCCTTCTGTGAAGATCAACATTTCCTGGTAGTGTGGTACTCATTAGGGAGTTTCATTCCCGTTCTTGCACTTAATTGTGTCCACTGGCATCTTCATGCTTAGACCATACCATGCGGGTCACCGTTCCAGCTAACATGTTTATCCCTGAGGATCCTTAAGACGTATACGATGTCTTTACATTACAGTTAGTGCACTTCGCACCTCCTGGCTCTTAAGCATTTCGTTGAAACGAATTCACTAATTCCTTTAGTCTCGCTAACTTAACTGAGTTCCTTAACTTTAACCATTCATGGTAATCCTTAGCTCCTGTTTGACTTTTACTGTTGACCGTAGTATGGAGTCGACTACTTCCCGTGTTCCGGACTCTACTTGTATACATATGCGGGGTACCATACTAATACATTGCTACTTACCTAACTAACCCATATGTAGGTCTGTCAGGCCCACAAGCTCCTATCGGAGTGCGGTCGTCCCACAATTCAGTTGGTACACTCGTAGTGTCCTTCACACGCCTAGGTGAAGTATTCTGTTGTCAAATCCCTTATATTGTCCTGTGACAATATTCATTTTTGCTTCCCGAACTTAATCGAGGGAAGTTTATCCCTTGTTGAATTCTTATCAACTGTCCTTGGTTTTACCTGGTTTGGTTTAGAAGAAGGTTAGAAAGAAGTGTTTTGAAAGAAAATTTGGTTTTGAAAGAAAAGAGTTTGAAATAAATCTGAGTTTGAAAGAAAAATTTTCATGGTTTCACAACATCTTCTTACCTTAACCAAGTCTAGCTTCTTGCTGACTGTGTACTTACAATTACAGAGGTTAGGCTAACAGGCCCTTCCACTGTTATGACGATCACATTTAACTTTATGGTACTTTACCAAGTACTTTGTATGGTTATAAATTTCCCGAACAGCCCTGTTATAGCAGCACTTGCTATGGCAAGTGCGACATGCTAACTGGCTATCGGTGTAACACATACCGGTTGTGGTATTGTTTTTACCCGCACTGTCATCAGTGGCCTTGTTGGCCCTCATTGATCTTACTGTCTTGATAATAACTCCTCTAGGTGACTTCCCACTGTCTTCACATGATAATCATCAACTAGGGTGTTTCCCATTCTGGGAGACCCCCTTTTCTTTGTATTGTTTCCTCTCTTCGTAGCCCGTTCCATGCATTGTCGTGGTTACTGAGACTTGTCTCTGTTTTGTGGGCACTACGTTGTGGCTCCTTATCGGTTGTTATACCGTTGGTGTATTATTTATCAACTGTGGTTCCGTAGACACTCGTCTCGGGTTTCATTAATCCACTTCTTGCCTGTTGCACGGTCGGTGCGTTGCAAGCTGGTTATCCTCGACTGCTCGGCATGTCGACCCAGGTTGCCGGAAATTCTATTCTTCTATACACAAGATTCTTCATTCTTCGCTATTAAATGCGGTTAACATTGTTTAGATGGAAACCGTCTCCGGGATTCCCACTCTTCGGGATCTACCGTATGACTGGTTCTCCGTTGTAATAGTGGTACTTAATAACAGCCAGATCGGGTATTTCCGAGTAAGAGAGGACTTTCATCTCTCTGGCGTTCTTTCCCAAGTTATAAAACAGGGATTGTGGAGGGCGGGTTGGACACTGTAGGTTTCCAGTACACACTGCTTATACCTATCCAGCGTATCTCTCACGCTATCACTCAACCCTTAACCCAAAGTACTAAAATCCTAACTTGGTACTTCCTAAGCTCGGTAATTCAGTCATCAGAGCGATACTTCGCTCGCTCTGATACCACTTTTTGTAACACCCCATCCAACAACAACACATAACAACATTCTGCAGCGGAAAATATACTACTTCACATTACTTAACTCGTTGGTGTTACACGCCGTTAACCACCCACGTGGCTAACAGGCTATTACATAAACATTGTACCGGTCTGATGGACTAGATTCCCGAGCGACTACACAATGTTATCCCTTTCCATTAACAACAGAACTTACACATACCTTCCAACTGTACCGAGTATTTACAAACTGATGCCGATAACAATTTCGGTCTTACCACACCTACTGTATATATACAACTTAAATGATTACCCATGTACAACGACTACCCCGTCCTACTCTCGAACGGCTTCCAGCTCCTTGTACCTGAAATAGGAAAAGAAAAGAAAGGGTGGCCCCCAAGGGGCTCAACACCTTTGCTGGTATGGTAATCCCGCAGCCCACATGCTACCGGGCCACGTACAACTAATTGTCGTCTTAGCATGCGGTTGATTATATTTAAATCATGCATGCAACTGTAAACACACAACCCATAACATCTCGCCTCAATGGGCTCAACAAACGGATAGTACATCCTTATTTGATAAGTCACTCATGGTATTCATTATCCCTAGAGTGTTTCTCTTCTAATGGAGCTACTTCCTTAATAGACGACACTTACCCGTTATTCGGGTTATCCTTAAACGCCTCTTATCACAAACTGGGATTCATATCCATGATCCACATACTCCACAATTTACAACGTATAACATACATCACAAAACAACACATAACAACACTTTTCACTTTCAACGTTTCAACGTGCATAACAACATCGCAATAGAAATTGCATTACATCAACAACACATAACATAACGGGAGTGGTTCTCTTAGGAACCGACCCAAACATTGTTAATTCACTGGTGAGCCTAGAGAATGATGTCACCCTCATGGTAAGCTCGTTATACCGCACTCATTACCATCCTAATAGTCGGACGAGTAACTTAAGTTAAGATGGTTCGGGTTTGGTGACCCGAACACACCACACAAACACATGTTCCCCCTAAACCGATCATAAGTCAGAATAGCTAAGCTTTGGAGTAAGCTAATGGGAGATCATAACCCGTGAGGGAAACAACCATAACAGAGAGAAGGGTAAAGCTAAGAAGGATACCCACTCCCAAACAACGCGCGACCGGCCAAACCGGATTCCTCACCACTGTTAGTACATACTTACTTTAAGATATTAGTTAGAACCCCACTATGGACCCTATTACATAACAACACATACAGTATTACAACTGGGTTAAACATACAAGGGAGATCCCTACATTCACATACACTTATCACACAATTAACACACGCATAGCCGTGGTTAGAACGTCCCATGGTTCGGGTCGTTTACTCCGAATACCGAACTCTCATGTGATCCTAGACTCAGTTAACTAAGGTTAACACTTCCGAGGTAAAGGGTATCGGAGTTGAACATGCCACATAAATGAATTATTGTAAACTCATTACATGTTTTATCTTTCAACGTGGCAAACAAACAGAAACACATTGGCATACAAGCCGGTGTAATCCGGTAGGACACAGGTTGCAAGAAAACCATACCTGTCACCGGGTCCACTTTATCATGTCCACTTATCTTCCTCGAGTAATTCTCGAACAACTGACAACATTACACGTATTTTTATTAACATCGGGGTAACATGATTGTTTAAAGTCTAATGCTTATAACTTTTCCCCGTTAACTTAGTTAAATGACTTCACATTATTAACTTGTTTACTTTCACATTTTACTACAACTTTTCACCTACTTGATTGTCATTATAACCCACCTAACATGTCTTAAACAACCTTATAACATCATTACTAATCAATCCCCATCATCCTATAACCTTAAGCAATGTTTTTGGTCCGACCGACCTTACCGACCGACCTTACACAAGGTCGGTCCATTCCAGAACACATTACCGTCAAAAATTCTACTCCGACCAACCTTGTAAGTTTGGTCGCATGTTCGGTCCATTCCCGAGAGTTCCTTCCCTTTGAAAATTCAGGCCCGACCGAACTCGCCAAGTCCGGTCCCATGTTCGGTCGATTCCAGAAACTTAATTCGTACACAAAATACAAGCCGGCCGACCTTGCAAGTCCGGTCCCCAAGGTCGGTCCACTCCAGAAACCAATTCTCGCAGGGTAAATTGGGCTCGACCGACCTTGGCAAGTTCGGTCGCAAGGTCGGTCTGCTCCAGACCCTCATTTTCCATTGCCCATTAACTCCAAACTTCACCTCATATATCCTAATATGTCCTAATCACATTTGGCACTTCAAACACATCTTTAGCCATGTACTAAACTCATTAAATCACACACCAAAACCATCTTTATCATTCCACAAACTCGTTACAAAATCTCTCAATACTTGTACATTTTCATTTGGTTTTCTAAGTGGTGTTTCACCTATAATGACCACTATACCAAGATGTTTCCTCTACACCTTAGCATCATCTCTCAAACATCTTTTCATAATAACTAAATCTCCTTTTTCACATCTACCTAAACATCATTTCCTCCTTGTACATCAACATTCCTAAACCTTAAACAAATTTCTCCCAGACTTTAATACATCCTCAAAACACTCATTGAATTCCTAGAACTTCCAAGATAATACCTAAATTCTTGTATCACTCTAAATCACCTTAATACATGTTTCTTCCCTAGTAAAACACTTGTTCACCATTAACACTTCCTAGTTCACCAAAACTTGTTTAAATCACTTAGAACTTCTTATACATTTTCCAAATTTTGCCATAGCTTCTTTTGTATATTCTCTCATCCAAACATTTAGGTTTTTGCCTTACTCCATTCAAGAACACTTAAGTCCACCAAGAACTTTCTCACACACAAACTTCACCAAATTTACACTACATCACAATATAGTGCATAAACTTAATTGCTTGGCACTTAGGCCCTTAAATAACATGGCTCTTAGGCCCTTAAATAGCATAAACCTTAAACACTGAATTTCCCACATAAGTAATGCCTTTGACCTGCAAATACACCCAACAATACATATGCCCTTAATAAACTCCTTGAGAGCATTTCACTAGCTCATTTACCATTGGCTCCTTAGGCATTTTATTAAGCATATCAAGCTCATTTTCCTAAGGCATTAAACTACATTGAGATAGCATATTTACCTCTTTTTCCTCACAAACTTATTTCTTGTTTCCTTGTAAAACCGGTAAGGATGTTTGGTTGTTTGTCAACTTCTAAACATTATACAAATAATAGAATGAGTATTCAAGCATTATGCTTCAACTCATTGTAAACCCTTGGCACATATATGGTCTTAACACATTAAGGTAATTGTTTTACCTTGGAATTGGAAGAGAGCTTGAATAGGTATCAAGAGATGACTCCTCCTAGCCCTTGGAAGATTCAAATGGAGCTAAAAAAAGCAGGTAAAAACACCATTGTGAGGTGAATTTTTGGACAACACAAAACATGGAGGAAACATCATTTTTCTTTGAGTTTCCTTACCTTGAAGCAAAGGAGAACAATAATATGTGAAGAGGTGAGCTCAAGCTCCTTCAATGGTGAATCTTCATGGCACCAAAATTGAGTTCTTGAAGATTTGAAAAGATAGAAGTGTGGAGCTTGGTCTAACTAAGACAAATATGGTCTTAGAATTTGATTTGGAGCATGGAGTTGGATTTGGCAAGGAAATGAAGATGGAGAAGAGAGGCTACTGTAGTCCATCGTTTTTGAAGAAGAGAAGAGAGAATGAAGACCGTGTGAAATGAGAAGGAAGAAGAGAATGAGAAGGTAAGTAGCTAGCTTAAGATATTTATTTGTTAAAAGCAAATAGTAACTTGTTTTATCCTTTATGTATTTATTTGATAAGTGATAGCAAGGGTGGTGACTCACACCATGAAAACCAGCCCCCATTTAATAAGAAGGGTGTTTTGGTCTTTGTTGACCAATTAACTTACTTATAATAACATATGTTACAAACTAGCTTATAAAAGTTACTATTCATAAAAACAGGCACATAGAAGTGAAATTTTTGATTTCCCATTGATATAGACTTCCAAATGTGATACTATATAGTACACATGTTAATTAAAGAGTAATGATGGACATTTTGCCACTCAAAACTCATTTACAAGACAATTTTTCAAAAATGTGCTTTAAGACTCCTTAAAGCACTTTTTGTGTTTTAACTTGTTTTCAAGCTTGGTTTTCTTTGGTAATTGATTTAATATGTTCATTAACATATTTATAAGGTATAGGTATGACCATTAGATCTTATACAAATTTATCCCAAGCTTAGAGCACATTTTTGCTCTTATTGACTTTAAGGTATTTTCTTGTGTTTTGTTTGGTTTAACTATCTACCAAAGTTTCCTAAGGACTTAATTTTCCTTGTTAAATCATAATTGAATATTATTAAGTCTTGGTAGGCTCTTTGGGTCCTAACCAAGTTCACTCCAAGCTTAGAGCATGTTTTTGCTCAAACTGTGTCTTAGTGTTTTATTGTGTTTTTACTATGATTTAATTGTACAATGACGTTTCTAAGGCACTTTTTAGCCTTTGAATACCATAGTTTAACATTTTAACAACATATCAAGGTTTGGGGTATTTCACCTGTACACTCTCTCACATTCTAGTGAGTTCATTGGTTTGCGTTATCGTTTGTTGGTTCGTTAGTTTAGTGCGTTCTACGTTTCCGTTAGTTCACTACATAGCTCGTACTACGAGTCACTAAATAACAAGACTCATCTATGAGTCGGTCTACGCATTAAGTGAAGCCACACAATCAATCAAGAAGGGATAGCTCATACAACATACAACAAGACATACAATGAAAGGCAATAACCCGTTTTCATGCTTTAGTCTTGATTAGCCGGCATACGGCACACAAATCAACGTAACTCGGTTAGCATACGGGACATGAGAAATCATACCTTTCACCGGGGTTAGCTTTACCGTGTGTTCCCTTGTTCCTTGGTTCACACTTGTTCCACTGGTAATGTTTCAAACATTGTTATTAATGCTATGCTCATACGGTACATCAATAACTACTACTACTCCCGTACTTACCCCGTTATCTCGTTATTTCGGTTTGACTTAATGTTCTTATACTTACAACTTTCTTAATTACTTCTCATACTTGTTCATGGCCTTAATGACCTTTAAACATCATTAATTAAGTCTTAATTATTCTATACTATCATCACCCACCAAGCCCCTACCTTAGAATGGCATTAAAATGATTTCTGGGCACTTTTTAGGGTGGTCCGGGTTTGTGTCCGGGATACAAACCCGGACCAATGCATTTGGTCAGTTCTCAGGTACAATTTGTCTGTGGTCCGGGTTTAGGGCAGGGTTTACAAACCCGGACCATGCGCTTGTAATTTCTCTCGGGTACAAATTTTGGGTGGTCCGGGTTTAGGGGTTGGTTTGCAAACCCGGACCTTTCATTGGCAATTCTCTCGGGTATAATTTTGGGGTGGTCCGGGTTTAGGTTCTGGTTTGCAAACCCGGACCACTCCTCACGCATTACACTCTGTACAGATTTTTGACTGGTCCGGGTTTCTGTACTTGTTTACAAATCCGGACCAGTTGCAGTATTTACATATATGCTAGTTTTTAATTATGTTTCAACTCCAAAATTCTACCAATCTCTTCCCCAACATTCCTACATATAATCTAGCATATTTTAGCGTTGATTAAGCACTTTAAACTAGTGTAATCCACCTCTATCCAAATCTGTTACAAAATACCATTCACTGTCAAATTTCTCCACTGTTACAGTTTTTCCTTCTTCAACAATGTTACAGATTCTCCCTTTCTTTTTCCCACTAATCCTGTGGCTCTTTCTTTGCCTCATTTGCCTTATACTCAACCCGTCTGAAATACCCCAAACCTTAGTATGTTGTTTAAACATTAAAATATGGTATATTAAGACTAAAAAGAGTCTTAAAAACATTAGTAAACAACTTAAACCATAGAAAACACAATTAAATACCTTAAGGTCAATATGGGCAAAATGTGCTCTAAGCTTGGGACAGTCTTGGCTAAGACCTAATGAGCTTACCAAGACCTTATTTATATATTAATGAACATATTAAACCAATTACCAAAGAAAACCAAGCTTGAAAACAAGTTAAAACACAAAATGTGCTTTAAGGAGTCTTAAAGCACATTTTTGAAAAATTGTCTTGTAAATGAGTTTTAAGTGGCTAAATGTCCATCATTACTCTTTAATTAACATGTGTACTACTTAGTATCACATTAGGAAGTCTAAATCAATGAGAAATCAAAAATTTCACAAATATGTGCCTTGTTTTTGTGAATAGTAACCAAATTAAGCAAGTTTATAACATATGTCAATATAAGTGAGACAATTGGTCAACAAAGACTAAAATACCCCTTATTATAATATGGGGCCGGTTTTCTTGATGACTCACCACACTTAAACAAAAAAAAGCTAAGTAATGTAATAAAGTAGAAAGTACTATTTGTTTTACTACTTAAATATCTAAACTAGCAAACTTATCTTCATTCTCTTCTTTCCCTCTTCATTTCCCATGCCTTCAACCTCTCTTCTACCTTCTCCATTCACGGTATTGCTACAGCACCAACACCAACACCAACTTCCATTGCCATTTTCTCGTAGCTCCCTTTACCAAATCAAAAACAAAGACCACCATTCTCTTTGTCTTGCCAAGCTCATCAATTCTATCTTCTCAAAATTCCAAGAGCTCCATTTCGGTGCCAAGAGGAATCTCCATGGGAGGAGCTTGAGCTCATCTTTTACATTTTATTGTTCTCCTTTGCTTCAAGGTAAGGAAACTCAAAGAAAAACTCCATTTCCTTCATGTTTTGATGTTAACCGAAAATCACCATTGATGGTGTTCTTTACCTTGCATTGTTTTAGCTTCATTTGAATCTTCCAAGGGCTTGGTGGAGTCCTCTCTTGTTACTGGTTCAAACTCTCTCTCCATTCACAAGGTAAAACAATCACCTTAATGTTTTAAGACAATATATGTAACTAGGGTTTACAATGAGATTAAGCATGAAGCTTGAATACTCATTATATTGCTTGTATATTATTTAGAAGTTGACAAGCAATCCCAAGTCCTTGCTGATTTTAATCAAGGAAACAAGAAAGAAGTTTGTGAGGAAAAGAGGTAAATGTGCTAACCATATGTAGTTTAAAGTCTTAGGAGAAATGAGCTTATGTTGCTTATTAAAACTACTTAAGGAGCCAATGGTGAATGACCTAATAAATGTTCTCAAGGAGACTATTAAAGGGCATATGAGTTGTATGTATTTGCAGGTCAAAGGCAAATATATTGTGGGAAATTCAGTGTTTAAGGTTTTCGCATCTTAAGGGCCTAAGAGCCATGCTATTTAAGGGCCTAAGTGCCATGCAATTTAAATTATGCACTATATTGTGATGTAGTGTTGAATGGGTGAAGTTTTGTGTATAAGAATGTTCTTGGTGGATTTAAGTGTTCATGGGTGTGTAATGGTAAAAATGATGTGTTTGGTGTAACAAGATGTTAGTAGAACCCATGTCAAAAATTAGGTATTTTGTAAGAAGTTCTAGGTGTTTTAAATGAGTCTTGGTGAACTAGGAAGTGTTAGAAATGAATAAGTATTTTACTAAAGGAAATTTGGTTTGTAAGAAGAGATGCTTGGGAGATGAAGTCATAATGGAGAGGAAACATTTTGGTATAATGATTATCATAGGTATGAAACACCACTTAGGAACCTAAGGAGAAAATATTATAAGTGTTAGGAATTTTGGTAAGAAATGGGTAAGTGTTTAAAGGAGATAGAAAATGGGTTTTATGGATGTTGTGTGATGGTGTAAGTGTGCCAAATGATGTTAGAACACATTAGGAGGCTTGTGGAAAAGTTTGGAGAAGATTGGACAATTTTTGGGCATGTTCTGGTGTCGACCGACCCAGGGGCCGACCCAAGGTTGGGTCGGTCGGCCTCTGTAAGTCACCTGTGAATGGTTCTGGAACGGTCCGACCCAGGGGACTTGGGTCGGACATGGGTCGGTCGGGTGAGTTTAAAAGACGGAAAAAATTTCTGGAGTGGTCTGACCCAGAGGACTTGGGTCGGACGTGGGTCAGACGAAGTGGAATTTTCAAATCCGAGAAATTACTGGAAGGGACCGACCCAGTTGGTTGGGTCGGTTGGTGGGTCGGACTGACCCAAAACTTAAAAAAAACATAAGAGAATATGACTTATGTAGTTAACCCTAGGGGGTATAATGAAGATGATCAAGGATAAGTTTGGGCATTAAAACATGTCATATAACCATGTAAAATACTTAGTAAAATTTGAAGTTAAGTAAATTAATTAACCAACGTTATTAATCATGTATAGGAGTGGCCTACGGTGGAAACAAGTCGAAGCAAGGACCAAGGTATGGTTTTCTTGCAGTCTGTTGCCTACCGGTTTACACCGGCTTGTGTGCTGTTAGTTTTTCTGTATGTTTATGACCTTGTAAGACTTAAGTCATGTAACGAGTTTACAGTTGTTTATATTATTGTGATGTTAAGGTGTGACTCATATCCCTTGTGTGTGTCTAACAAGACTTAACCACTTGTTGTGATTTGTTATTAAGTTCCAACAGTGAACTTCTAACGAGTGCTAACTGGGGAGTGAGGAATCCGGTTGTCCGGTCACGCGTGTATGTATAAGAGTAGATATCTGTATCAGATTCGACTCTTATAATGTTAAGGTTGTTCTCCTTTATTTGGCGTTCGATCTCCCGTTAGCTTCCTCCAAAGCTTACCTATTCTGGCTTATGATCGGTCTAGTGGGAACATGTGTTTGTGTGGTGTGTTCGGGTCACAATATCCGATCCATCTGTGAGTTAAGTTACTCGTTCGACTAACAGAACGGTAATGAGTTTGTTAACAAGCTTAACATGAGGGTAAACCATTCTCTAGGCTTATGATGTTGACTAACCTTCTTGGTTTGTTATTATGGGAAGTGTACTCACTATGTATGAATTGTTGTGCTAAGCAATATTTCTTGCTATGCTATATATGTTGTTTGTGTAAAATCAATGCCATGTTATCATGACAAGTAGTTGCGCGTATCCCGGTAGTCGATGGGTTGCACGTTAACCATACCAGCCAAGGGTTGCTGACCCCCTCGGGGGCTCCATATTTATATTGTAGGATGAGGATCGAAGAAGCAGAGTGGCTGTAGATCTAGGTCATGTCATACTTTTGGTTATTTTGGATGATAGGCCCGGGATGCGCCTGTGCTCCCATGGCGTTATGTTTTGGTTCCATTGTTACAATAGTGACGGTATATGTCAGTTTACAGTGATGGAATGTAATTAAATCGGTATTGTATATGATGTATTTATGGTTTTAGTTCTATACTCGGGAGTCTGATCATCAGACCGGTACAATGTGAATGTATTCTGCCTTGTTAGCCACGTGAGTGGCTAACGGCGTGTAACACCCGACCCGTTTAGTGTATGGTTAGTTATTTAATTCCGCTGCGATTTCATATGGTTGCTAAGTGCGTAGTAGGGGTGTTACAAAGTCTTACTCACTACCATACTCATCCTACCAAGTCTTACACATTAATTCTTCCATGTTTCTCCAACACATTCGAAAAATCTCTTGCTACAGATTTTATATCTTTTCATTCTCTTACCACAACTACTAATCCTTAGTTACTAAATCATCTCTACTAAATCCCAATACACACCTTGGTTCTCCCATTCACCAAGTCATTCTTAATGCACAATTCCTACTAAAATTTTGCCATAGCTCACCTACTTTTCTTACTTAGCCACATACACACTTTTCCATCAAATCCATTCCTAATCTAGCCACACCCTTACAAGGGTCCTACCAGCAATCAATACAATTCCAATTCATCAACACTTCCTCAATCCACAATATTAATGCACATACACAATATACTTGGCTCCAAGGCCTACAATTCACATACTAGTTCACAAATACCTAAATTTCCACAACTACACTACTAATACAATAGTTTAGGTTCTTTTATTTGTTTACCCATTCCCATTACTCTAATGAATTTAAAATAGAGCATTAAGAAGGAGCTCTTACCTTGAGCTTATATTTCCTTCTTTCTCTTCCGATTCTCATCTTCCTCTCTTTCTTGCACAAATCAGTTATGTGGGGAATGGAGTTGCCAAACTCCATTCCCATCACCCAATGAACACAAAAACAATTGTAATTAAAATACTAACCCTTAGTTTCATACTAATTCATTTAAGTGTTTAAAACACAATTCTAGGGTTTACCTTTTGAAGCCTTTAAGAGGGGTTTTAGCGCTTGGTTCAAGAAGGTGAATCCACCACCATTGCAAGGTTGAGATTATGCTCAAAATAGAGAGAGAAAATAGGGTGTTACAATGGGCAAAATCGGTTACCAAAAGAAGATGAAGAAATATGGGGTTTTCATGTAGATTTTTACCTTAATGGAGAGGAGACTCCAAGCTACCCATTGATGTTATTTTTCTTTTGAATGGGGAAAACCCATGGAGATGAACTTCCTCATTTTTGGATTTTGAAAAGGGAAGTGTAGAGGATGATGAGGAGAGCAAGAATATGTGGTTATTTTTGCATTTGGAGTTCAAGTGAAGGTGGAGCATGGAGAAGAAAGTGAGAAGCCATTACAGCTTCTTGTGAAGCTCCAAAATCGCAGCAGCCAGAAGAGAGAGGAGGGAGAGATCGGCTGGGAAGAAGAAATGGGGGAGAGAGAGTAGAGGAGAGAGTGAGGTGAGAGAAAAGGTTAAAGTACTTTATCTACTTTTTCTATTTTGCTTTTTGGTCCCCTTTACTTATTAGCTAGTTATATGTGTGTGTGAGGGACTTATTAACCTATTACAGCCGGCCCCTCACAGTGTTACTAGCTGGAGCGTTTTTCGTCTTTTACAGAAAACGCTCGTTATTTTACCCGGTTCCGGTACTATTCACTAACCGGGCCCATTTTCTGGAATTTTTTCGTTTCTTTATTTTATTGGTTATTAAGCTTCCATTAATGCTTAATAATTTTTATTTAATAATTTATAATTTTTACGGGTTCGTTTGACCACTTAAAATCATGTTTCCGGGTTTCCTTGAAAAACGTGCGCTAAAGCTCTATTAGCGTTTTAATACATTATTTGGATCCGTTTTCTTCGGGAATCATTCCCGTATACTAATTAAGCATGAATAATCCTTAGGAATCCTTACAATACTCTAACCGAGGTCTCGTACCTCCAATGGTTATATAACGTTTATTTTAATGTTTTTGCTTTTTAAGCGTTTCCTCTTTCTTTTGAATTTATTTTCCTTACCAAAATTACTTAGGCACTATTAGGCCCTTAAATACCATATTAGAATAATTTAATCACCATATTTAAGTTCGGGGTATTTCAGGGCTGCCTCCTAGTCAGCTGCCCATCTTTATAGTCTTTGGCTAGACTGTCACTTTGTTATCCCGGATCAAAAATAAAAGTCGACAGTGGCATCAACAGAAATATGAAGTTGCCAACAAACAAGATTAAACCACCTGGATCAAAACAAAATGTTAACTCAACAGATATACTCGGAAAATAAATACTCAACAAAACCTGGTGTTTGAGGAGGTATTGGCGGTAACGGGTCTGAAGAAAAAGACCAGGTGTTGATTGTTTTCTTCTTCAAATTGGAGGATATAAACATTCTCCTTTTGTGGGTGAGGCTCAAAGAAATTGTGATAATGGCAGAGTAGTGGTGGCTCCTCTCTTACAAAATCTAGGATGTGGACATCCACTTTGTCTGGAACCAAGGGTGGAGAGGGAGGGCAACTTGAGAATTCAATAGGCTGCTCCACTACATTGTTCAAGATTGAAGCCTGCTGTCGAAGAGCAATTTTCTGTAGGTAGTCTGGTTGACTCTCTAACCACAATTGCTCTTGAAATTCAAGACAGTCATCGAACTCATGAGGTCCCCCACAATACGAGCTATATATATCCTACCAGTAAGATGATTCCTATTCAAATTACTCCTCAATCGGCCTCATCTCTTCAATTTCATGGCAATCTGCAAACTCATGATTACCCCCACACTGCGAGCAGCACAAATCCGAGGAAAATGGATCAAACAAACCAGAAGACACCTACTACAATGCCCAAACAGGAGTTTGTCCCTTAGTTAGCTGCTCTAGCATCTCCATCGTACTGCTCAATGTGGTTTTAATTGTGCCTGGTTAGCAGCTATATGTTCCATCATGAGATCCAGAGCTCGGGAAGAACTAGCACCAACGGAACAAACACGACCATCGATGGGGCTCCACTGTGCCATTATCAAAAAGTAGTTAGAAAATTGAAAACAAAGTAAAATGAAAAGAGAAAATATGATGAAACAAAAACGATTGAACATCCACATAAATCAAATTGGAACTAAAATAAAAAAGAAGAATTAAACCTATAAAAAAGGCAAAATAGCTAAAATTAAAATAAAATAACAATGAAAATAATAAAATAAAATGACATAAAAATTAATGAAATAGCTAAAACAAAATAAACTAACAATAGAATTTAAAAAACTGAAGTATAATAAAATAAAATAAATAAATAACTAAAAAGAAAATTAACTAAAAATAAAACAGAGTAATATGAAATTGAGAAAACAACCAAAACAAATAAGATAAAATAAAATAAATATAAACAACTAAGAATCTGAAAATTAAATTTACCACTAAATAAAAACAAAAAGAAATAAAATCAAATAAACTAATGAAACTAAAATAAATAACTATAAATAAAATGAACTCAAAGTAAAACAAAATTAACCAAACAAAATAAAATAAAATAAAAACAATTGACAACCAAGGCTAAGGACAAGATAAAGTCAAGTCCTCGGTAACGGCGCCATTTTGCAAACAGGGAAAATGATATACTAAAAACTAAATTAAGTAAACCTAGAAAATAATAAGCCAAAGTCCTGTCGGGTTGCAAAAATCCCGGTTGCAATAGTATAGCTAACGGAAGCAACCAGGTATCAATCCACGGGACTTGAAGAAATAAGCCTAATCCTAAGATAACTGGAAATTCAGGGGGGTTGTGAATTGTTTTTTGATTGAATTGAGTAAAAGCAAATCAAAATCTAAATGAACGATTAATGAAAGTAAATTGATAAGTTCAATAAAATGAATGGTGCTCCGGGTTAGGGTTGTTCTTTACTGGATAAATCTAGCCAAACCTACAGTTTAATTATGAGAAACGGACAGGCCAATTCTTAGACTCTCTTCGATCCTAAATCCTAGTTAAAGGAATAGCTCACCTATCAGAACATGTCAACTCTAATACAGAAGCTGGCAAAACACATATAGGTGGAATAAGTGCAAAGAATTATTAACATTTGTAGGGAAAATTATCTATCCGACTAATGTTTCCACAAATCTCCAAATTAATTTGAACTTCTTGTTAATCACCTGATCAGATCATAACAGGATTTGCAAAACAACTCTATAAACACGCAAATTTAATAGAGAAGATGAATGATTAGCATTAATCTAGAAACAATCCGATACAATCTCATAATCAAATTGTAGAAATTCTAACTAGTTCTTATCCATTACGAAAAACCCTTCCCCAGAGCAAATCCTATCTAGTGAGACATAATCACAAATAGACAGAGAAAAGAGATTGAGAAATCAACTGGAATAGAAAACTTCTAAATTCGCTCCGCTGTCCAGATTTGGAGTTTGCCGGGCTAGAGGTTGAAGATGGTGGTGATCATGGTGGTGATCGATGGTGATGGTGATGGTGATGGAGGGAGGTGAGGTGTGGCGTGAGAGCCTCGTCTGAGGCATCCGGCGTGAATGATGATGTTCCCCCCAACCCTATGTGTCTTTTTATATCAAAAATAGGCATTTTTACTCTTAAAAACTATATTTTTGAAATCTGTATGCGGCGTCCGAACTTGGATGTTCGGATGCATGTTAGGACACATTTTCCGGCAGTTTCGGCCTCTGTCCGAACATCAAAGTTTGGACGTATGTTCTTCGTTGGACTCCGTTTTGCTCCTCGTTTGTTGCTTTGCGAAGCTTATGAAGTGAAGAATGCAATTCCATGACTTTTATATCCATTTTACACATAAAATACATCAATTATTATCTAAACACAAATCATAGAAAAAACACATGATAAGTGAGAAATATTGGCCAAACCACTATAGAAAATAAGCAAATTAAACACTTCAAATGCTCTATATTTCACACTTATCAAACTTTCTCACACTTAGCTTTTGCTTGTCCTTAAGCAAATAAAGAACAAAACTCACCCCATGATCGTAATATCTGTAACACCCCTACTACGCACATAACACTACTTGAAGTCGCAGCGGAATTTAAACAACTAAACAGTAACTAAACGAATGGTGCTACAACGCCGTCAACCACCCACGTGGTTAACAAGGCTAAATAAATACAATTGTACCGGTCTGATGATCAGACTCCCGAGCATAGAACTAATATCCATATAAATACATTAAACAAAATACCGAGTGTTTACATACATCCTTCACTATTAAACATCACTGTAACCCGTTCATAACCAACATATATATATATCACGCCACGGGGGCACAGGCGCATCCCGGGCCAACATCCAAAGTACCCAAAAGTAAACTGCATCCTAGGATCTAGAGCCACTCCGCTTCTTCGATCCTCATCCTGCAGTATAAGAAATATGGATCCCCCGAGGGGGTCAGCAACCCTTGGCTGGTATGGTTAACGCGCAGCCCATCGGCTACCGGGATACGCGCAACTAATTGTCATGATAACATGGCATTTATTTTCATACATAACATAACATACATAATATGTGGCATAGCATCAATAGTGCACAGCATAACATCACATACACAGTGGATCTTTGTTCCACAATAACAAACCACAAGGGTCAAATAACACAAGAGCCTAGAGAATGATTCACCCTCATGTTAAGCTCGTTACACACACTCATTACCGTTCTGTTATTCGAACGAGTAACTTAAGTCACAGATGGTTCGGATTTAGTGACCCGAACACACCACACAAACACATGTTCCCACTAAACCGATCATAAGTCAGAATAGGTAAGCTTTGGAGGAAGCTAGCGGGAGATCGAACGCCAAATTAAGGAGAACAATCTTAACAACATAAGAGTCGAATCTGATTCAGATATCTACTCTTAACTTACATGCATGTCCGGACAACCGGATTCCTCACTTCCCAGTTAACACTTGTTAGAAGTTCATGGTGGAACTTAACAACCAATACACAATAGGTGGTAAGTCATGTTGGACACACACAAGGGAAATGAGTCACATCATAACATCACAATAATATGAACAACTGTAAACTCATTACATGTTTAGATCTTATAATGTCATAAACACACAGAAAAACATACAACACACAAGCCGGTGTAAACCGGTAGGCAACAGACTGCAAGAAAACCATACCTTGGTCCTTGCCTCGATTCGTTTCCACCTTGAGAGAATCCTAAACACATTAGTAACGTCGTTAATTAACGCA
The DNA here is from genome assembly GCA_023374045.1 of Limonium bicolor. Taxonomy (NCBI): domain Eukaryota; kingdom Viridiplantae; phylum Streptophyta; class Magnoliopsida; order Caryophyllales; family Plumbaginaceae; genus Limonium; species Limonium bicolor. The sequence goes on from CM041781.1 coordinate 208,921,911, forward strand.
CTAATCCATTGTTACTTGTTACTTCACATATCTATTTTATTTTTTTTTCACACTTGTTATAACTCTTCACCATTTTAATTACCATTATAACGCTCCTAACATGTCTTAATTAACTTCATATCATCATTACTATCCAACCACCATTTTTAGACACATTTCCCAACTTAAAACAACAATTTTGGTCCATACAGTGGCCCGTCCGAACTTGTGTCCGAACCTCCAAGTTCGGACGCAAGCCGTGACTTTAGACAGAAAACAGACGCACGTCCGAACTTATGTCCGGACTTCGGAAGTTCGGACGTGAGCCGAGAAAAATCTAGACAGAAATCCATGCGTCCGAACATGTGTCCGGACTTCCCAAGTTCGGACACAGTTCGAGGATAATCCTAAGGAAGAATGGGTACGTCCGAACTAGTGTCCGGACTTCCCAAGTTCGGGCACTGTTCGCGAGTGAGAATCCTTTTACCCAACAGAGCTTGTCCGAACTTCCACATCCGGACGGAAGTTCGGACAAGGCATTTTACTCAATTTCTAAGCCTTTAAACACTTAACCAAATTTCTCCAAGCCTCCAACACTTATAGTATCTTCTCCTAAAGTTTCTAAGTGGTATTCCTTGCCTATTCCAATCATTATACCAAGATATTTTCTTCCACACAACATCATTACTTAAACATCATTTCTTACAAGCTAAAACTTCTTATGTCATCCTTGAAATCCCTTTTTCTAAGCTTACACTTTCTCCTTATTTTACCAAAGTTTGCCTAAGTCCTTACCTAAGTCCAAAATGACTTTGGTACATACTAAAACCTCAAGATCATGCCTAAGTCCTTATTACACTCTAGAACACTTCCTAGTTCATCAAAATTCCTTTAAAACATCTTAAACTCCTTATGCATTTCCTCAAATTTCGACATAGGTTCTCCTAGCATTTTATTACACCAAAGCACATTGTTTTCACCAACAAACAACCAAGCACACTAAAAATCCATCAAGCACTTTCTTATACACAAACTTCACTCATATATCACCACATCACAATATAGTGCATAATTTAAATTGCATGGCACTTAGGCCCTTAAATGACATGGCTCTTAGGCCCTCAAGATGCATAAATCATAAACACTGAATTTCCACAATATATTTGCCTTTGACCTGCAAATACACTCAACAACACATATGCCTTTTACTAGTCTCTTTGAGAACATTTACTAGGTCATTCACCTTTTTGCTCTTTAGGTAGTTTTAACAAGCATTATAAGCTCATTTCCCCTAAGGCATTAAACAACATTAGGTTAGTATATTTACCTCTTTTTCCAAACAACTTCTTTCTTGTTTCCTTACAAAACCGGTAGGGTATTTGATTCCTTGTCAAGTTCTAAACAATATACAAACATCGTAATGAGTATTCAAGCTTTAAGCTTCATCTCATTGTAAACCCTAATTTTACATTGTTTCAAAAACATTAATGTAGTTGTTTACCTTGATCTTTGAAGAGAGTTTGAATATCTATGAAGAGAGGACTCCACCTAGTCCATGAAAGGTTGGAATGAAGCTAAAACAAAGCCATAAAAGAGCACCTTCAATGGGTATTTTCGGTCACAACAAAAACATGGAGGAAATGTAGTTTTTATTTGAGATTCCTTACCTAGAAGCAAAGGAGAGTAATAATATGTAGAAATACAAGCTCAAGCTCCTTCAATGGTGGAACTCCATGGCACCGAAATGGGGCTCTTGAAGTTTTGAGAAGATAGAAATGAAGAGCTTGATGAGAGGAAGAAGATGGTGGTGTTTGTTTTTGATTTGGACAAGTGAGCTAGATTTTACAAGAGGTCAAAGCTAGAGTTTTAATGGTGGTGGTGAGTATTATCGTGAGAGAGCAGCAAGAAGGAAGGAGATGGAGTTGGAACCGTGTGAAATGGAGGAAGAAATGAGAAGGTAAGTTGCTTTTGAAGATATTTGTTAATAAAGTAAAGTAAATAGTACTTAACTTGTCATCTTTATTTAACTAATGAGCTAACAAGGGTGGTGAGTCACCAACCTTAAAACCGGCCCCCAATAGTAATATGAGGGTATTTTAGTCTTTGTTGAACATTTAATTACTTAATACAACATATGTTACAAAATAGCTTATTAAAATCACTATTCATGAAAACAAGGCACATAGAAGTGAATTTTTGATTTCCTATTGATATAGACATCCAAATGTGATATTATATAGTACACATATATTATTTAAGAGTAATGATGGACATCTAGCCACTCGAAACTCATTTACAAGACAATTTTTCAAAAATGTGCTTTAAGACTCCTTAAAGCACATTTTGTGTTTAAACTTGTTTTCAAGCTTGGTTTTCTTTGGTAATTGATTTAATATGTTCATTAGTAACATAAATGAGGTCTTGGTAAGTTCATTTGGTCTTACCCAGTTTATTCCAAGCTTAGAGCACATTTTAGCCCTTATTGACCTTAAGGTATTTAATTGTGTTCTTTATGGTTTAAATTGTTTACTAATGTTTCTAAGACTCTTTTTAGTCTTAATACACCATATTTAGGTGTTTAAACAACATAACTAGGTTTGGGGTATTTCAATCTACCCCCCTAAAAGAACTTTGTCCTCAAAGTTCATACTTCCACATATCCTAAATATTAGAACACGGGAATACTTATAAACAATACTTCCATACATCATTAACAACACACTTACATAACATTACAACATTATTCACATCATTCAGACATAACGGTCTGTAACATAACAACATAACATAGACGATGTATTTAAATACACGTCGTACTTACATAACCGAAACGGCTCTACCCCCCTTAAAAGGGGTACGCCCCGTACCCTGTACACATAAGCACTAAGAAGTAAACAATGACGGGTACTTCGCCTTCATCTTATCTTCCAGCTCCCAAGTGGCCTCCTCAACGTCCTGGTTAGACCAAAGAACTTTCACCAGTCTCACAGACTTATGGCGAGTGTCTCGAGTCTTAGTATCCAGAATCCGTACTGGAGTCTCCACTGATCGCATGGTCGGCTCTAAGGTTAGCCTTTCAGGCTGAAGCACATGAGACGGATGAGACATATATTTCTTTCAACTGGGACACATGAAATACATCATGTACCTTGCCCAGCTCGGCGGGTAAATCAAGTCTATAAGCTACCGGGCCGATCCGCTCCGTCACAACATAAGGCCCCATATATTTTTGGGCTCAACTTGCCTTTCTGGCCAAAACGAAACACTCCCTTCATGGGGGACACTCTCAAAATACCTGATCGCCCACGGCGAACTCCAGGTCACGTCTGCGCACATCTGCGTACGACTTTTGTCTATCCTGAGCTGCCTTCATGTTAGCCCGGATCTGGCGAACTTCTGCCTGAACTTGTTCAAGATACTCTGGTCCTATAATGACCATCTCACTCGACTCATCCCAGCATAATGGCGTGCGGCATGGTCTACCGTACAAGGCCTGGAAGGGAGACATCTTGATCGATGCATGATAACTATTGTTGTAACTAAACTCGATCAGATGTAACTTATCAATCCAGCTGGTCTGAAAGTCAAGTGCACAAGCACATAGCATATCCTCAAGTGTCTGAATGGTGCGCTCACTCTGACCATCGGTCTGTGGGTGAAACGCTGTACTCAATTTCAGTTCGGTACCCAATGCTTCTCGTGTAGACTTCCAATATCTCGATAAGAATCTGGTATCTCTGTCAGATACAATTGTTTTCGGTACACCATGATGTCTTACGATTTCTCTATCAAAGAGTTCTGCCAGTTTTGCCACTTTCCAGGTGTCCTTCATCGGAATGAATCGGGCCACCTTGGTCAGTCGGTCAACAACAACCCATATCATATTCAGACCTCCCCTTGTAGGCGGAAGCCCTACTACGAAGTCCATGGAGATATCATGGAACTTCCACTCAGGCACTGGCATTGGCTGTAACCATACCACCCGGCCGTCGGTGCTCAAACGACCTTCTGGCAAGTGAGACACCTCAACACATAATCACTTACATCTTTTTTCATTCCAGTCCACCAAAAATACCTTTTTATACTCTTATACATCTTTGAAGCTCCGGGGTGAATCGAAGTAGTAGAACAATGGGATTCACTCAATATGCGCTCCTTCAACTCAGCGCTACTCCTAGGTATACACAATCGGCCATTCAGCCAAATCAGGTCATCATCGTGGAGTCTGAAGTCGTACTTCTGACCCTTGAATGTGCCATCAATAAGCTTCTGCCTGATCTCCACCATATACTGATCCGTCATCTGAGCACTCCGCACCTCTTCAACCAAGCCAGTATGAGAGACTAGCGAATGGAGAGAGTGTGCTCGGCGACTCAATGCGTCAGCTACCACATTTGCCTTACCCTCTTTATATTGCAGATTAATATCGTAGTCATTCAGAAATTCAACCACCTTCTTTGCCTCATGTTCAACTCCTTCTGAGTGAACAGTACTTCAAACTTTGTGTGTTCAGAATAGATTGTCACACTCACCCCATACAAATAATGTCGCCATATCTTCAATGCGAAGACAATGGCACCCAACTCCAAATCGTGGGTAGGGTAGTTCTCCTCATGCTTCTTCAGCTGTCGGGAGGCGTATGCTACGACCTTCCCGTGTTGCATCAACACACAACCCATACCTCTACCTGATGCGTCGCAGTAGAGCTCAAAACCATCTGGACCGTCTGGTATAGTCAGAACTGGTGCAGATGTCAGAGCATCCTTGAGACTCGTGAAAGAACTCTCACAGTCGACTGTCCACTCAAATGGTGCATCCTTCTTCATTAAGGAAGTCATCGGCTTCGAGACACTGGAGAAGTCCTTCACAAACCTCCTATAATAACCTGCCAGACCGAGGAAGCTCCTGATATCGGTAACTGCCTTCGGCCTTGGCCAGGTGCGCACAGCATCAATCTTTGCCGGATCAACAGCGATCCCGGCCTCAGAAATCACATGTCCAAGAAAGGATACTTGGTTCAACCAAAATTCACATTTCGAAAACTTTGCATACAACTGATTCCTCCTCAATGTTTGTAACACATTTCTCAGGTGGCTTTCGTGCTCACCTCTTGATCTCGAATACACAAGAATATCATCGATGAAGACTACCACAGACTTGTCCAACTGATCTTGGAACAAGCGGTTCATAAGTCCATGAACTTAGCTGGTGCATTTGATAAGCCAAACGGCATAACTGTGAACTCATAATGCCCATACCTAGTTCTGAATGCTGTCTTTTCGATATCACTATCACGGATGGCAATCTGGTGGTATCCGGATCGTAGGTCTATCTTGGAGAATACTGATGCTCCCCTCAGCTGATCAAATAGATCGTCGATGCGTGGTAAAGGGTAACGGTTCTTCACCGTAACAGCATTCAGCTCCCGATAGTCAATACACAGGCGGAGGCTACCGTCCTTCTTCTTCACGAAGAGGACCGGCGCTCCCCATGGTGAAACACTAGGGCGGATAAAGCCCTTGTCAAGTAGGTCTCTCAGCTGCTCCTTGAGCTCTGTCATCTCTGCTGGAGCCATACGATAAGGTGCTTTCGCAATGGGTCCAGTGCCCGGAACTAAGTCAATCTCAAACTCCACTTCCCGTGCTGGCGGCATGCCCGGCAGTTCCTTAGGAAATACATCAGGAAACTCCAGCACTACCGGCACATCTGGGCTAAACTCTGGATCTCTCTCTATGTCCTGGACATAGCAGAGGTATACATCACTCCCTCGTCGTAACTCACGACACATGGCCATGGCGGTGATGATCTGTGTCGAAGGCTCCCTGGGCCTCTGGCGGTATGATATGGTAACCCCAGATGGACTCCGAAGAAGCGTCGATGCTCGGCACATAGGATTCTGCCCTTGTACCGCTCCAACCAGTTCATCCCGACAATCACATCAAATCCAAGTCCGTCGAACTCTATCAGGTCGATCGGAAACTCTTCACCTCTAATTCTTACAACAGCATCTCGGTGGTAGCGGGTGCACCTGATCCGCTCTTTCGACGGGAGAGTGACTAGAAAGTCTGGCATCTCATCACCGTCTAACCCCAGCCTCTTCGCAAAAGATAGCGAAATAAATATGTGTGAGGCTCCGGAGTCGAACAAGATCGAAGCGTCCACGCCATTGACTGGAAAGGTACCGGTGAGGATTGTGCCGCTCTTGCCGGCTTCTGCCTCATTGCAGACACTCAGTGTACCTCCCGTTCTGAGTGCACAGCCTAATTCATTGGCAAACTAATAAGTATTGGGTAACAACACGGTTGATATACTTCAATAACTCCACTTTATTCATAAACACATTCTCCTTACAACATTGTTGGTTTACACTGTTGACATAACTTAACACATTCATAACTTCCTTAACATATACTGGCTTAACACATTACACAATTATACAAGGCTTTGAAACTGTCTGAAGGTCAAATTCAAACGTCCAGGTTTCATGTGTGTGGCATTGATCACTGCCGACAGTGCGGTATTCAGTTTGATCTTCCTGATGCCATGGTATAGCATCCTTGACTGCCCACCCATGATTAACACATCTCCCGATTTCAACACTAGCTTCTTTGCGAGGTCAGCACGCTTCTGCTCGCCATACACAAACACTGCGGTATCACCAATGGACCAAGACACCACGGGTACTCCCTTACTTAGAGACTCGGGTGACTCGTCCTTGTCTTGGTGTAAACCTAACCGTCCCCCTTCTGGTAGAAGTTCACAATGCATAGATCTGCTTTCACACTTGGAATTGAATCCGTTTCAACTTGTTGAGCAATTCCCACGGCGTGGTTAACGACCGCAAGGAACTCCTCAGGTATACTTGGTACTGTTGCTCCGTCTTCAGCTCGCACTTCTTGATATGTCTTGGTGTAAGGGTTCCAGTCCTTACCCATGCACATCATCTTCAACTGCATTCTTGATCCGTTCGGGTATTCGGGTGTGTAGAAACCTCCTGGTTTTGCTCCAAGTTCGTCGCATCGTCTGATGACATGGATTTGTGCTTCCGGTGTCAGGTATCCATTTAAGAGTATAATACCTGGCTGGATAACCTGACATTGCTCCATTGGAAAGTCGGTGATGTTGATGGTGGTTTTCTCCAGGGTTTGGTGTGGGTGGGATTGGATAACATATATTGAAGGTTCCTTTAAGTTTAGAATTATATAATTAGGTGACTTTCATACTATACTTTAACTTTTCACTCACAGATGACACATTGGACTCACTAGTACACACATGCATGAAATGCGATATGCAATCACTTATTAATTCAATAGTTTAGGCGGTACCTGGTCTAGTAGAGGGCCCTGGCGCCTCATACCGGTCCACCACATTCAGGGCGGCCTTGCTAGGTCCCGACCCCTTCCCCTTCTGGGAATCAGTGTATCTCTGATCTGTGGGTGGCTGGTTAGCCGTCTTCGGGCCATCAATAGCTGCTGTGGCCTTACCCTTCCACTGCCCCTTGGGCTTGTTGACTCTGCTATTGGGGGTTCCGGTAACACTCGTAGTCACGGTGACCCACATCTCGCAGTAACGGCACTGCACTTCATTTCCCTTACAGTCCTTGCCGGGGTGGTCTCATGCACCACTTACAGTAATAGTGGCGCTCCGGTCCAGAGCCCGTGCTAGCTGCTATCACAATACACATTCAGTACTTGTTTCACAACTTATCAACATTCACTTCAACTTATCACACAAGATTAAATAATTACCCTTAGGTGGGTAAGAGCGTAGGGGTTTCGCCGCATAAGCATATGTGAGCTTCAGTGGCTCCTCAGCTGTGGTGGTTTGGGCTTGGCCTTGTCACCCTGGTGCTGACTCTTCTGGGGCTGGGATAAGGTTTCTTCTTCTTCTTTCCTCCCCCGTACCCCTGCGGACTCTGGCCCTCGCTCGTGGCCTTGCGCTTGTGCGCATTCTCCTCGTCCCTCAGACGGACGGTGATCTCCACCTTAGCAGCGGCATGATAGCACTCCTGAATTTAGGACGTCAGTCATGCCCGCAATCATACTCACAAACTCACATTAATACTCACTTGTAGACTACACATATTCACATCACTCTTTATTTAAATTACCTGCAAGGTAGTATACTCAGCTGGCCCCATCCCATAGCGAAGACGGTGGCTGAGACCGTTGTAGAAACGGTTTACCAGCACCCGGTTCGAGTATCCCAGGTCCGGTAACAGGTGGATAAGGCCGGTGAATGCAGTATAATACTCATCAACCGACACCTTGTCCCCCTGCCTCAGACTATCCAGCTCCAGGCGCTTGGCCTCTTGAACATGCACAGGGTAGTATTTGGCTCGCAGTAGAGCCGTGTACTCCCTCCATCCAAACTGAGGATCCGCCATCCGGTCCTCTCTCACAAGCTTCCACCATTCTGTGCCGAACCCTTCAGGTAGTAAGCGGCAAGACGGACCTTAGCCTCTGCAGGTACAGCCAAGGTCTCGTAGGCAGTCTCCAACTCGGAGATGTACGCCTCCAGCTTACGTGGGTCGGTCTCCCATGAAATGAAGGGGGTCTCAGATCTGCCAATGCCTTGACCCAGTTGGTCTCTCGTGGCGGTGGTGGTGGTGGTTGAACTCCGGGCATCTGCCCCTGCTGATCGCAGCTACAAGCTGGGGTACCATTTGGGCTACAGCGGCTGCTACAGCCTCAGCCATAACCTGGGCCGTAGTATTATCGCCCTGGTCACCCGTATCTCCATTGCCGCCTCCGCGGCCTCGACCTCGCGGCCTACCTGACATCGGAATTCACATGAACATTATTAGCATTATGCTTACACACTTATCGGTTCCAACGGTTGAACGTTTCCCGACAACAAGGTATCTCCACACTTGGTTAGTGGTTAACCTTTCCATAACTGATCACTTAGGTAACTGTGGTTAGGTTTCCTAACTCGGTATATTCCTAAGCTCGGTATTCTAGTCATCAGAGCGATACTTCGCTCTGATACCACTTTTTGTAACACCCCTACTACGCACATAACCTACTTGAAGTCGCAGCGGAATTTAAACAACTAAACAGTAACTAAACGAATGGTGCTACAACGCCGTCAACCACCCACGTGGTTAACAAGGCTAAATAAATACAATTGTACCGGTCTGATGATCAGACTCCCGAGCATAGAACTAATATCCATAAATACATTAAACAAATACCGAGTGTTTACATACATCCTTCACTGTTAAACATCACTGTAACCCGTTCATAACCAACATATATATATCACGCCACGGGGGCACAGGCGCATCCCGGGCCAACATCCAAAAGTACCCAAAAGTAAACTGCATCCTAGGATCTAGAGCCACTCCGCTTCTTCGATCCTCATCCTGCAGTATAAGAAATATCGATCCCCCGAGGGGGTCAGCAACCCTTGGCTGGTATGGTTAACGCGCAGCCCATCGGCTACCGGGATACGCGCAACTAATTGTCATGATAACATGGCATTCATTTTCATACATAACATAACATAATATGTGGCATAGCATCAATAGTGCACAGCATAACATCACATACACAGTGGATCTTTGTTCCACAATAACAACCACAAGGGTCAAATAACACAAGAGCCTAGAGAATGATTCACCCTCATGTTAAGCTCGTTACACACACTCATTACTGTTCTGTTATTCGAACGAGTAACTTAAGTCACAGATGGTTCGGATTTAGTGACCCGAACACACCACACAACACATGTTCCCACTAAACCGAGCATAAGTCAGAATAGGTAAGCTTTGGAGGAAGCTAGCGGGAGATCGAACGCCAAATTAAGGAGAACAATCTTAACAACATAAGAGTCGAATCTGATTCAGATATCTACTCTTAACTTACATGCATGACCGGACAACCGGATTCCTCACTTCCCAGTTAACACTTGTTAGAAGTTCATGGTGGAACTTAACAACCAATACACAATAGGTGGTAAGTCATGTTGACACACACAAGGGAAATGAGTCACATCATAACATCACAATAATATGAACAACTGTAAACTCATTACATGTTTAGATCTTATAACGTCATAAACACACAGAAAAACATACAACACACAAGCCGGTGTAAACCGGTAGGCAACAGACTGCAAGAAAACCATACCTTGGTCCTTGCCTCGATTCGTTTCCACCTTGAGAGAATCCTAAACACATTAGTAACGTCGGTTAATTAACGCACTAATCCATTGTTACTTGTTACTTCACATATCTATTTTATTTTATTTTCACACTTGTTATAACTCTTCACCATTTTAATTACCATTATAACGCTCCTAACATGTCTTAATTAAATTCATATCATCATTACTATCCAACCACCATTTTTAGACAACATTTCCCAACTTAAAACAACAATTGTGGTCCATACAGTGGCCCGTCCGAACTTGTGTCCGAACCTCCAAGTTCGGACGCAAGCCGTGACTTTAGACAGAAAACAGACGCACGTCCGAACTTATGTCCGGACTTCGGAAGTTCGGACGTGAGCCGAGAAAAATCTAGACAGAAATCCATGCGTCCGAACATGTGTCCGGACTTCCCAAGTTCGGACACAGTTCGAGGATAATCCTAAGGAAGAATGGGTACGTCCGAACTAGTGTCCGGACTTCCCAAGTTCGGACACTGTTCGCGAGTGAGAATCCTTTTACCTAACAGAGCCTGTCCGAACTTCCACATCCGGACGGAAGTTCGGACAAGGCATTTTACTCAATTTCTAAGCCTTTAAACACTTAACCAAATTTCTCCAAAGCCTCCAACACTTATAGTATCTTCTCCTAAAGTTTCTAAGTGGTATTCCTTGCCTATTCCAATCATTATACCAAGATATTTCTTCCACACAACATCATTACTTAACATCATTTCTTACAAGCTAAAACTTCTTATGTCATCCTTGAAATCCCTTTTTCTAAGCTTACACTTTCTCCTTATTTACCAAAGTTTGCCTAAGTCCTTACCTAAGTCCAAAATGACTTTGGTACATACTAAAACCTCAAGATCATGCCTAAGTCCTTATTACACTCTAGAACACTTCCTAGTTCATCAAAATTCCTTTAAAACATCTTAAACTCCTTATGCATTTCCTCAAATTTCGACATAGGTTCTCCTAGCATTTTTTACACCAAAGCACATTGTTTTCACCAACAAACAACCAAGCACACTAAAAATCCATCAAGCATTTTCTTATACACAAACTTCACTCATATATCACTACATCACAATATAGTGCATAATTTAAATTGCATGGCACTTAGGCCCTTAAATGACATGGCTCTTAGGCCCTTAAGATGCATAAATCATAAACACTGAATTTCCACAATATATTTGCCTTTGACCTGCAAATACACTCAACAACACATATGCCTTTTACTAGTCTCTTTGAGAACATTTACTAGGTCATTCACCTTTTGCTCTTTAGGTAGTTTTAACAAGCATTATAAGCTCATTTCCCCTAAGGCATTAAACAACATTAGTTAGTATATTTACCTCTTTTTCCAAACAACTTCTTTCTTGTTTCCTTACAAAACCGGTAAGGTATTTGATTCCTTGTCAAGTTCTAAACAATATACAAACATCATAATGAGTATTCAAGCTTTAAGCTTCATCTCATTGTAAACCCTAATTTTACATTGTTTCAAAAACATTAATGTAGTTGTTTTACCTTGATCTTTGAAGAGAGTTTGAATATCTATGAAGAGAGGACTCCACCTAGTCCATGAAAGGTTGGAATGAAGCTAAAACAAAGGCATATAAAGAGCACCTTCAATGGGTATTTTCGGTCACAACAAAAACATGGAGGAAATGTAGTTTTTATTTGAGATTTCTTACCTAGAAGCAAAGGAGAGTAATAATATGTAGAAATACAAGCTCAAGCTCCTTCAATGGTGGAACTCCATGGCACCAAATGGGGCTCTTAAAATTTTGAGAAGATAGAAATGAAGAGCTTGATGAGAAGAAGAAGATGGTGGTGTTTGTTTTTGATTTGGACAAGTGAGCTAGAATTTACAAGAGGTCAAAGCTAGAGTTTTAATGGTGGTGGTGAGTATTATCGTGAGAGAGCAGCAAGAAGGAAGGAGATGGAGTTGGAACCGTGTGAAATGGAGGAAGAAATGAGAAGGTAAGTTGCTTTTGAAGATATTTGTTAATAAAGTAAAGTAAATAGTACTTAACTTGTCATCTTTATTTAACTAATGAGCTAACAAGGGTGGTGAGTCACCAACCTTAAAAACCGGCCCCCAATAGTAATATGAGGGTATTTTAGTCTTTGTTGAACATTTAATTACTTAATACAACATATGTTACAAAATAGCTTATTAAAATCACTATTCATGAAAACAAGGCACATAGAAGTGAAAATTTTGATTTCCTATTGATATAGACATCCAAATGTGATATTATATAGTACACATATATATTTAAGAGTAATGATGGACATCTAGCCACTCGAAACTCATTTACAAGACAATTTTTCAAAAATGTGCTTTAGACTCCTTAAAGCACATTTTGTGTTTAAACTTGTTTTCAAGCTTGGTTTTCTTTGGTAATTGATTTAATATGTTCATTAGTACATAAATGAGGTCTTGGTAAGTTCATTTGGTCTTACCCAAGTTTATTCCAAGCTTAGAGCACATTTTAGCCCTTATTGACCTTAAGGTATTTAATTGTGTTCTTTATGGTTTAAATTGTTTACTAATGTTTCTAAGACTCTTTTTAGTCTTAATACACCATATTTAGGTGTTTAAACAACATAACTAGGTTTGGGGTATTTCAATATCAAACCTCTGGATCAAACAAGTGGAGAAGAAAATCAAGCCAAATGACAATCAAAAGAATAATCCCGCCCTCAGTTGTAAGTTTTCACAGACAGTGAAAAAGAAAAATTTATAAAGCATGGAGAGGTTAGATTGCAAAAACTAAACATAGAATAGCTTAGGATCTTCCACCAATTTCATTCCTCAACCTTTGGATGACAAGGGGTGAAATACCCCAAATATTAATTACTTTAATTAATAATGAATTAATTAAATGAGAGTAATTAATGAGAGATTAAGGAATTAAATATCCGTAAATAAGTAAAGGAGAATAATATAATATTTAAATAAACCCAAAGAAGTCGTTAGGAAACATTAACGAAGCCTAAAACGACCTTGAGGAGGGTTCAGAAAAGAAATATAAATACAAATGAAAGAAATCATTTTTACATTGAAAAACATGCCGAAAATATTTTAGAAGTGAAAACGAGGTCTTAGACACCTCATAAAGTTATTTGGGTAATTTTAAAGGATTTGGAAAAAATGGTTAAGTAGTCGGAATAAAAGACGCCACGTTTTCTCCCAAAATGGTGAAACGTAAACCAATTCAAAAATTAATACTAATTAATGGAATTTTTAAATAACAATAATAATTATTGATTATAAATATAATTTTGGATTCATTAAAAGGTTTGTCTCGTTAAATGGAACATTGTGTCGCAAACGGTATAAAAAACGAGTCTAAAACGAGCTAGAAACAACTTATATACGTAACATGTAAAAAAATATAGGGCCGACCCACCCAAAAGGACTGGGCCGGCCCAGCCATTCTCCTTATTCTCGCCACTAGCCCAGTCGATTCCCTTCACTCATGTTAATTCCAGCCCAGTCAGACTTAATTCTCTCACTACGTCGGTTAGCAACCCTAACAAGAGGATATTGCTCGCGCCTCTCTTCTTCTCCAACACGTACAATTCTGCAACCCTAAACCGGTGAACTGGAACAGAATTTCTACGCCTCCTTTCATCTATCTCCATTCACGGTAATCTACGACCATAACTGGTGAGCTAAGCCTGCGCCTTCTTTCTTTTTTTGAGTACACTCAAAATCGAAGATCTGGGCAAGGAACCGAGTCTAAGGTAGAAGCGGACGTGGGCTGAGAAGAGACGGGGCGAACCAAGAAGCTAGAGCCACCCACTTCCGGATATTTCAAGGTGTACATCCTTATCTGCAAATAGGGGTCCGAAATTTTTAGAATTATCCTCCCCATTCCCCCTCTGTTTTTTTTCGGCGTCTGAATCCGATTGTTCCATTGCAAAAAAAAAAACATGTAACAGATTCTGGCAAAGTTAAGTGCTGTAGTGTAGAATTTTCGATTATGTTGCTGTAGATTTACAACTTGAACTTGTCTGAACTTACGGTGTTTTCTGTGTGCAAATTAGCACTCTGAATCCATTTAGGGTTACGAAATTAAAAAGGGATTTCTTATGAGTGGCCGAATTTAGAGCCAATTGCTTCTGGGAAATTCAAAGGTGTACATGAGTTGAGATTAATGTAATTACTTACTTTTGTTCTGTCCAAAAAAAAAATGGTGATGTGTTGTAAGTCCGAAAAATTAGTGCTTGTCTAATTAAGTTCGAATTGTATTTTTTTTGTGGTTGTGGATGATTCCGAAAACTTGAGTTAATTTTGTTGCTAGATTGTGAAATTTTGGTTCTTGAGTGTTCATACTGATTTCGAAGCCTTTGTGCAAGTTCTGGAACTTTGTATTTGATTATGTGGTGCGAAAGGTTTGGATAAAAGTGGTGTTGTACAAATCTGAAATTTCGGTTTGACTTGGGAGATTTGGTTAAATTGACATTAGGATTTTGTTTAAGGGTAAATCTGAAATTGGTAAATTAATCTTGGGGTGAAATTACAAATTAGAGAAAGTTTGAGTGGCGATTTGTAGTTCTGGAACGTTAAAGGTTCAAAGTGCAGTTTAGAAATAAGGTAGCCAAAGTAGAAATTAAAAATGAGTCAATAGTTAGCTTTCCAAATTGAAACCGATTTGGGGATTTCTGTAAGTTTGAGGAAGTTTAAGGCTAATTGTGAGATTAGCTTAATTGAGATCAATTTGGGACCAACTATGGTTATTTAACCCTTAGAATATTTAATTGTCTATTTATTACCTTATGTAATGTTGTTTATGAAATTGGCTTGGAGACAATGAGAGGGTAAGAGAATTTTAATTGGGCTAAGCTAAGGAGGAGACAAGAATCTAGACGTTGATCGGTGGAATGTTAAATTAGGCCAACTCTAAATGGTTAAGTAGTAGTAAATTGGCGAGTTATAAAGGAGATTAATGAATTTTGTTAAAGGATTATTGAATGGGTTAGAATGATTTAGAATTGTTCTATAAACTTGTTTAATTATTAATGGCATTAAGGTTGATATTAATCATACGAAACTTATATATATATATATATATATATATATATATATATATATATATATATATATATATATATATATGTGGTGTGTGTAGATAATGGTTTATTGTTGGTAGTTTATGACATATTATAAATATAAGTTATAAATGGTATAAGAATATAAATGTCATAATATATTTATATTACTATAATGTAACATTATATGAATAATGTGGTGGTTTTGGTAAATAAAAGAAAATATAAGTGTTGTTCAGTAATATGAATATTTTGGAATGAGAATTTATAATATGGTTATAATGTTTTAAAGATTGTAACATTTATAACATAAGAAATATTCATTAAGGATGGATGAATATATTATTAAAACTTACCATATAATAAATGGTCCCATAATACATATATATAACAAATATATGTTAAGAAGTGAGAAATATAATATGGTTCAATAACCATATAATATAATAAATGAGATGATATAAGATAAGGAGAAAAGAATTATAAACATTAGTTAATTAAATTCTAATGTTATGTGTGGAATAAAAAGGAGTTATATAATTCAAAGTATTTTAAATGTGAAATATACCACATTTTACACTTGAATGAACTAACCTTAGATAATAAATACTAACGTAGGATGTATAATATATGATAGATTATACATGCAGTATAGTTTCAAAACTATATAATATACGAGTGTATTATAATACACATGCGAATGAACGTATAAGTTTAAGTATATTAATATAATGTGACGTTTACGTGGAACTAATCTCGCATTAAACCGAAACCCGAGAGACATTATTAATTAACAACGTGGAATAAACCGGGACAAATTAGTAACGGTACGGGGTGCTGCAGTGTATTGTTAGTATGAGATGTTGATGCATAGTGTGATGCATATTATTAGATTGTTAGAGGCGTCTCGAGGTTCACCAGAGGATTTAGCTGATTCATACTCCACGGTCTTATAATCCCGGTGCACGGTATGTTATTTATGTGGCTTGATTGTCTCTGAGGATTTCCTCAGTTCAGACATTGTGTGAAAATCTGTGTTAAGATTGAATGTCTGCTTGTGTGAATTAATATGCTTGATTTGTGTTAATATTGCCTTATTATTATTATTACTATTGTGCGATAACAGTACCGTTCGTATATATGAACATATTATAAAACGAACTAGCGGCAATGATGTTATCTTATATGTGTAATATAAGGAACACAAGTAAAATGTTGTAGCATTAGGATAATAAGATATATATATATATATATATATATATAAATAATCCACCGAGACTTATATAGGGAGCATTGGCCTTTTTAAACGCTGCTCTCGTATCTAACACTAGATCCCGAGTTTGACATACTCAGGATTGGACTAATGACCTTAGTCTGCTGTGTTTAGGAAAAATAGTAAAAACGATGCGATGGTATAGATGAGTTTATCAAGAGATGTGGCTCTTGCTGTGAATTGTGATCAATTAACGATACTAGGATACCGTGTGGGTATCCGTAAGTATCAGGATAAATTTCCAATGGACTACAGATGGTTCGTCGATCGGAGACTCTACCGCAGGAGTGGCTACTGCCGTGGTGACCCGCCATAGGAGATGGGTAACTTAGAGACACGTCGTTTTAACGAGACGTTGTCATTAGGCATGACTGAACAATTACGAACAACTATATTAGCTCGTACATTAGGCGAACATCATTTGGGCTTGCATGCCAAAGACGAGAATTTATACTGTTTATAATTCTCGTTGTTTCGCCTTGTTGCTCATTGGTTTATGCTTTTGGTTATGTGTTGTATGTTGGTGGATTTGGTGAAACGAGTCGTTGTGCTCATATTGTGTGTTGTGAATTGGTTTAATTGAGTCGTTGTGCTTATGCCTGTGTAGTGAACTGGTTGATCGAGTCGCTGTACTCGTTGGTGGATTAACGTGGATTGTTTGGTCGAGTGAGTCGCCATATTCAATTAATGACTATTAAGTGTTTATTGGAGTGGAGTCTCTGTACTCATTTAAGCGTTGTAACGCTTTCAGTGGTTTACTGCGATGCGATGTGTGAAGACGGCGGCTTGTTGCTATTTGAGTTTACTGCAATATATTTGTTGCTTTACAGTTTTTATATTAAACTACTTGCATGAAAATGAATTGCATGCTCCCGATCAATTAATTGAGGGTCTGAGGGGGCATGACAGTCATGTAGTAACATACTCAGCAGGGGATGATTCCATACCATAAACAAATATTTTGCAGGTATGCAGCTTCCGGTGTCGACAAAGAGCGGGATGCGCTGGGTAGTTTAGTCACAGTTGGTTAAATATGCACTGTTGTATTATGATACGAACATAGAAACGTGTATAGGATTGGGTACTTAGAATGCTCACTTTGATTTTATTTTGTATTGGAATAGAGGTTAGATCTATCTCTTGTTGTCACTGTGGGAAATGTTTCGTATTTATAAATATATCAGTAAGCACGTTATTACTTGTATGGGCGAGTGAGAACGGTGACACCAGTAGTTCAATTGTTTAGACTACCGCTGCGATTACAATGTTAAGTAAGACGATTAGGAGCCGTTTAGAGTAGGGGTGTTACAAAAGTGGTATCAGAGCGGAGTACTGTCTGATGACAAGAGATAGTAGGATTTAGACAATGAGCATAGGTTTTGGGAATACAGGAACGTTGTGAGGATACGTGACCTTGCGAGGTCGATGCAATGCTTAATGCTTGCACACAATAGCCGTAGAGGCATTTCAATATTAAACGACCGAGACTGCGGTATGAGACCGAGTAAAGGTCTAAACCGTCCTCTTGACATACGTCAGGGAGAGGTCTGGGTAAGAGTACTAGGAAGGACGAGGCGCAGCGGAAGGGTGGTGAAGGTCCAGCAACCCAAGTAATGCGAAGACGGTAGAAACCACTCGCACTTGAATATCCCGGGAATTTGCAATGGTACCCCACCCACCGCAGCCCGTACCTCGAGTACTGCCTAGTGAGGCAATGAATGAGAAGCACCACGGAGATAATCCTCCTGATCGGGAAGACCCGATGTGGTTGCTGTGAGAATTACATTAATTGTAGAAATAAAACTTTGTGTCGTGATGAATTGTTTAGGACCGGGGGTCCTGGTAATGACGTAATGTCTAACATACCAAGTATGATATTAATATTAACCGAGGTTGAGGAGATAATTCCCTAGGACTAACGGGGCCAGCTTGCCATAAGCGAAGCAACCCTGTCCTACATCCAGAAAAGCACTGATAAGTGCGCCTGGGGGAAAGAAGGTGGGACAACGAGTCAAGATTTGTTTATGAGATATGTAACAAACGGAATGGATGACCTTTTTGAAGTCTCACCCGAAGCAAGTGACTTTAACCCATGCAACACTGAAGGTTCAAGATGGCCCGACGTGCATGAGGAGAAATCATGAGAGCTGTAGAAATAAGAACTCGCTAAATTGCTAGCATGCAACTACTCGAAGGGAAGTAATACCTTACTACCACAGTAAACTTGTGGGAACGAGGACGGGAATGAGACTATTTCAATCTAAACAATAACCTCCTCAACAGGAGTGGAAACCCGATTAGGGAATAGCATTGCAATGACACGCACTGTAACACCCCATCCAACACTTACGCAATTAATAACAAACTGCAGCGGAAAACAAGTTTCATCACATTACTTAACTCGTGGTGTTACACGCCGTTAACCACCCACGTGGCTAACAAGGCTATTACATATACATTGTACCGGTCTGATGGCTAGATTCCCGAGCGACTACACATTACTGACCCTTCCATTAACAATAGAAACAACATACACCTTCCAACTATACCGAGTATTCACAAACTAATGCCGATAACAATTTCGGTCTTACTACACCTACACCTACTGTATATATACAACTTAAATGTTTACCCTTGTACAAACGTCTACCCCGTCTTACTCTCGAACGACTTCCAGCTCCTTATACCTGAAATAGGAAAGAAGAGAAAGGGTGGCCCCAAGGGGCTCAGCACCTTTGCTGGTATGGTAATCCCGCAGCCCGCATGCTACCGGGCCACGCACAAACTATTTGTCGTCTTAGCATGCGGTTGATTATATCAGAATCAAGCATGTAAACTACAAATACACAACACATTACACTGCACAACAATGGCTCATTAAACAGCCAATTCAACTACACTTAACAAATCACTCGTTGTGATCTTTAATCCCTAGAGTGTTTCTCCTTTAAACGGAGCTATTTCCTAATAGACGACACATACCCACCAATCGGGTTGTCCTTAACGCCTCTTACAATAAACTGGAATTCATATCCATAATCCACATACTCCACATCTAACAACATATCACATCACATCGCAATAAGAATTGCAGCACAACAACAATACATAACATAATGGGAATGGCTCCCTTTATGAACCGGCCCAAAATAGTCAGTTCACTTGTAGCCTAGAGAATGTTGTCAGTCTCATGATAAGCTCATTACATAACTCGTTACCGTCTCGTTAAATGAACGGATAACTTAACACAAGGTGCCTCGGATATAGTGATCCAAGCACACTGAACAAACATAAACATAGTATGCCCCTGTGGCCCGATGTGAGTCAGTAAATAGCCTTGGTTAAGCTAAAGGGAAGGTTGGAAACCAAATTGGAAAACAACCATAACATACAGAGAGGATCGAACCTGATATGACAACGACCCCCATACTCACACGCGTGGCCGGAAACAGACCGGTCTCCTCACTTCCCCCGTTAGCACTTGTTAGTAGTTCAACATTGAACTTAATATACAATCACAAACATTGGGTTAAGTCTTGTTAGACACACACAAGGGAAGAGAGAGTCATACATTCACACACAAACATCACACACATAATCATCACATGACTAACTCACGCATAGCCGTGGCTAGAACGTTCCTTAGGTCGGAAACGTTATTACCGGATACCGTTCTCTTACGTTTACCTAATATGGTTAACTAGCCTTTCATGCGCATTCGAGGTTACCGGTATCGGCACGTAAACACACAACAAAATAACGACTGTAAACTCGTTTCATGATTTATCTTATAATGTGGCAAACATACAGAAAAACCATTGGCATACAAGCCGGTGTAATCCGGTAGGACACAAGTTGCAAGAAAACCATACCTGTCACGGAGTCCACTTTATCATGTCCACTTATGTTCCTCGAGCAATTCTCGAACAACTGATAACATTACATTTACTTTTATTAACATCGGGGTAACATGGTTGTTTAAAGTCTAATGCTCATAACTTATCCCCGTTAACTTAGTTAAATAACTTCACATTTTAACTTGTTTTACTTTTACATTTTAATACAACTTTTCCCCCACTATATTGTTATTATAACTCACTTACATGTCCTCAACAATCTTATAACATCATTACTTAATAATCCCCATCATCCTATAACCTTAAAAAATTTTTTGGTCCGACCGACCTTATACAAGGTCGGTCCATTCCAGAACAATTCTCGTACAAAAGTTTAGACACGACCGACCTTGCAAGTCCGGTCCCAAGGTCGGTCTATTCCAGAGACTTAATCCGTACCAAAAATATAAGCCCGACCGACCTTCCAAGTCCGGTCCCCAAGGTCGGTCCGTTCCAGAAACTCTTTCCGGTAATGTAAACTGAGCTCGACCGACCTTGCAGGTCCGGTCCCTAAGGTCGGTCGGCTCCAGAACTTTGTTTCTAAAATCCCATTTGACTCCAAACTTCACCTCATAGTGCCCTGTATGTTCTAACCACATTTTTGCACTTCAAACACATCTTTAGCCATGTACTAAACTCCTTAAATCACACACCAAAACCATCCTATCATTCACAAATTTCTTACAAAATTCTTAGCACTTGGAATGTTTTCTCCTTAAGATTTCTAAGTGGTATTTCACAATACTGACCACTATACCAAGGTGTTTCCTCTACACCTTAACATCATCTCTCAAACTTCTTTTCTTACTAACTAAATCTCCTTTTCACATCTTACCTAAACATCATTTCCTCCTTGTACATCAACATTCCTAAACTTAAACAAACTTCTCCAAGACTTTATTACATCCACAAAAACACATATTGAATTCCTAGAACTTCCAAGATAATACCTAAATCCTTGTTTCACTCTAAATCACCTTAATACATGCTTTCCTCCTCTAGTAAAACATTTGTTCACCTTTAATTTCATTTCCTAGTTCACCAAAACTTATTTAAAACACTTAGAACTTCTTACACATTTTCCAAATTTGCCATAGCTTCTCTTGTATATTCTCACATCCAACACTTAGGTTTTTACCTTATTCCATTCAAGAACACTTCAAATCCACCAAGAACTTTCTCACACACAAAATTTCACCGAATTTACACTACATCACAATATAGTGCATAAACTTAATTGCTTGGCACTTAGGCCCTTAAATAACATGGCTCTTAGGCCCTTAAATAACATAAACCTTAAACACTGAATTTCCCACATAAATAATGCCCTTGACCTGCAAATTGTGACACCCCGATTTTCAGACCTAATTTTTTTTTTCCTTTCATTATTTTTGAACAATACAGCGGAAGACTTAAAACACCACCACGGGGTGCTACCGCCACACTCACTCACTAGTGAGTGCTAAGGCTAAGTACCACTATCTCTTTCCAAACTAAGTTATACTTTTAAACCTTTGTATATTCAGAATGTAACCACAACTTATACAAACTTACATCAACACTGTTAGCTTATACAAAACTGTTTAACCCTAATACATGAGTACTTTATGGGAATGTTTACATTCCCTCTAACTTCTGATCCTAGTCCTCTTTAGCTCCACTTTCCCATGCAACTTCATGACTAGGGGAAAACACCATTCCTTCCTGTACCTGTGGTCAGTCATACAATCACAGAGAAAAGACCACAGGGCATAACGCCAAAATCAACAACGCTGAGTAACTTCCATCACAACATGTAAAATACATTTTACTTTATAAAACTCCAAGAATACATAATCATAACAACAAAAGTAGTGGAGCAATACAACC
Organism: Limonium bicolor; assembly: GCA_023374045.1. NCBI lineage: Eukaryota > Viridiplantae > Streptophyta > Magnoliopsida > Caryophyllales > Plumbaginaceae > Limonium > Limonium bicolor. The sequence continues at coordinate 208,944,152 of CM041781.1, forward strand.
ATGACAGCAGGATAATAGCGTAGCAAAACCACAATAAGGTTAACACATAAAACCACAAATTAGCACCACCTGTTGCTTACCTTAACATAAGGTGCATAAATGATCATTCAAACATATCACCAAGTATCATTCATCAAAATAATCAATATCAATCGACAGGCAATATAGCCAATGTCAAGATCCACGGAGTATAACATTCAACTCATGATACAATTTACACATGTCCTCGGGCAATCGGTCTTTCGACATAGAGCACTATCACTCTCGACCCCTCGGATAACTTTTCTTCACCTCACCCCATGTCCTTAAGTGTGCACACCCCCTATGAATCATCAGTCCATAGAGTAGATCATGATGGCTTAGCTCCAATACATTGGTAGGAGCAAATAATAAAAGACCCCAATACACTGGTAGGGGCAGTCTCAGTATAACTCCAATACATTGGTAGGAGTAATATTTCATAAACACATTACCACTTAGCTTAGGCATAACCTTGCCTTTCACCTCACTTTCATATCCATAGACACAAGATGAATCAACACATAAAGTCAATATAATCACTGTGGTAGTTGCTAGACAGAAATAGCATCACAACAGTAGACATCATTATCCACGGTAAACACCTGTACATTTAAGTACATCTCAACAGAAACACCAAATTCATCAAGCCAGGTACTTATCTAGCTTCACATAACCAATATAAACCTTAATAGTCATTAAAACACAAGAGACTCGATTCACACAAGTGATCCCATTCCCGACTGTCAAAACAAAGAACGCTTACAATTTTACAGTCGGTTTCCAAGGCAACTAAGCAATAATCACTTAACAAATGGTTGGGCACTTCCTTGCCTCACCCCACACTTCCATATCAGCACAGCACAAGTTATAGCATCACCAAGATTAATATAATCAGACATAGCAATTACTGGACAAAAGTAACACAAGACAACATTTACAGTTTACCGTTGTAACAATTTCTGCACTTATGTGTGTCCAGTAAATTTCACTAAGTTTAACTTGAACTAAGCTGTCAACCAGCTTATTATAATCAATATAAACTTAATTAATCCCTAATACACAGAAAAACCAACTCATATAAACATTCCCACACTTGACTGTACAAACAACAACAGTGACAATGACAATTTACAATCATTGTAACAATTCGTGCACTTATGTGCATCCAACAAATTTTACTGAAGTTAACCTGAACTAAGCTGTTAAACAGCTTCATATAATTAATATAACACCCAATGATCTCTAAAATACGAGAGATTCAACTCATACAAGTACCTTTACACTTTACTGTACAAAATAACAATGATAACGATAGCAATGACAATTAACAGTCAATTTCTTAGGTGATTTACCTATGGTTTTTAGCTATCTTTTTTTTTCCTTTTATACTCACCTAATATATGTTAATGAACCACCTTTTAATCAAGGCTAACATACACCAAGCTACTGATCCAAACAGCAATAAAACTATCCATTGTTATTCAACAACAATCTTGTACTTTAACAACTTCCATTTTACAATTTGTATAACTATGTTGTATAACCCATTTTACCTCAACTAATTGATCATATACCCTTAACCAGACCTTATAAACCTTATTCACTCATTAAAATCAGAAGAAAACAATTCCCACAGCATCCTTTCATTTCAGTTACAACAACAACAATGACTTTTATACTTTATACAGATTCGTACATATTAGTATATCTTGGTAATTACACTAGATCTAATCAATATAATTGTTTTCCTAACTCACTATAAGATAGACCAACCTCATTGTTCTGTAATATCAAAGAAAAACAACCTATATGGCTTCTCAACCAAACCAGTTTCACCTAGGACAATAATAACAACATTTTTGGACAGATTTATGTTTTCTTGTCATTCTTGCCTAAGAAACTCATCAAACTTGCTTCCCACTTTTACATGGATGTTTATACACCTAATAAGCTTCCTTTCCCAAGAAATTCAAGTTAAAAACTCACAGAAAAATAACTCAAAACTCCTATATACAGAACCGAATTCTGTTAGGACAGCAATTGGACAGATTTGAACTCTCTTGCTTTTCTAACCTATGAAACCTATCAATTTTGCTTCCCACTTCTTCATGGATGTTCATACACCTATGTAGCATATTTTCCTCAGAAATTCCATTCAAAAACGCAGAGAAAATCAACTCAAAACTCTGTTATACAGAACTGTATACAGCAGCAGTTTTTTTTTTTTAGAGCACATCTTGTCATTAAACTTGTTCTGACTTGTCTAGCTTACCTCATTTGCATAGCCACGAATTTTGCTAGCTAAATAGGAGATTTAAAGCTCCAACAATCAGATAGTTACAGGTCCATTCAACCAAGGAAAGACAATGAGAAATCAATCCCATTTAAAACTGCAAAACAGCACCATGAAAAATCAGATTTGACAAGTTTGTTGTTCAAGGTAGTTACCTTATTCTTTCTTGTCATATTCTTGCTAATTTCTCTAGAATTTCTACAGCTTTAAGGATCCTCCTTGTTCTCCTAAATTCTCCAGCTCTTGGACCTTGAATTCCTCCCTTAAACTGGCGCCAAACAGCTCCAACAGCGGCACTCCAGCACTCCTAGCTCTTGGTTGTACAGCTCTTCTCTTACCCAAGTAGACGACCAAGATCATAAGACGTCATGTTGTATTTTATTTTTTACCAGTACAATGCTTCAACTTTGTCAATATCATTCCTGCTTCTTCTAGCTTTAGGTGTTAACTAAGAAAACTGTTTATTGCTATTCTTCTCTGTTCTGATATATTTTTGGTTCCTGCTTGACTCTCCACGTCGGTTATATGACAATACCCACAGGAACATCGTGCTCCATACTGTAAGCTGGCTACTATTCCACGACTTGCATCAAAGTATCTAGGATCTCTGGTAGCTTTACAGAGCCAGTATGTGCTCTCAATTAATTTTCTGCCCATGCTGTACGCTCAGAGTAGCCAAAAAGAGAATCTGAATGCGCTCCACCAGCTGAAGACTTCTTATTTACATGATAAGAAAATAAGAGATGCTGTGACATGTACGAGAAAATATCATTTGTTTCATCAGCTCATTTCCTCTTCCTCCTCTTCATTAGAAAGCTGGTTCTTCTGATCCTCCTTGTTCGCCAGTAGATTGCACTCCCTGTAGCTATGCAGCACATGAGTGCCAAGAGCAAGGATTGTATTTCAGCTATTCGCTCTTTTGGTATCACAGAGCCATTAGAATCTATATTGTGATCAAGAGCGCTCTTCATCAATGATACACATTGGGAAATTGCTTTCACTTCCATCGAGACAAAATCTAGCCAGCATTACTTTCAACCGGTCCCCATTCCGGTACAAGGGAAGTAGATCCAGTGATTGTGCACCGACAAGGGGTCCATTTCATTGCTAGTCAAAATCTTTTGGCTAGAAACTTCTTCATTGACATGCATGACTGAATGTAAATCAGTGTCCAGCGTCCTCGGAGGGCCACTGTTTGACCTTTCTTTTGTATTAAAACTTATATCAGAAGTAGACACTTCGTCAGCACTTGTTTTATCATTTTCGGAAGTATCTGATCTGGTCTGTGGATGACAAAGATCTACTGGAAACTCATCTACAGAATCATCGAGAATTGCATCAGTGGTCAAACACGTATCAAGATGAGAGTTGATGGTACAGGTGATGGAGTTGGAAGACAGGAGAAGACGTGAGCATGTTGTTCCTTGTTTCACCAGCTGAGTTGAGGAGAATGAAGAGAGCAGCTCCATGGTTGCACAAACATTATCAGTCTTGGATGATGACTCTTTTATTTTGAGGAAAGTCGGGAGTGAGAGATAGCAATGGAGACTCTGCCGTGGAAATTTTGCACATGTTGGCTCCATGTCTCCCTGTTCCCAGTTTGGTGCGCAGATACACCATGAGTTGCAGGAGGCGCTGCGAACATGTATGTCTTCCAGAGTGAAAGGATGAAGAGAGGTAAAGATGTGTACACTCCTTGTTCCCTTGCGCAAGACAGCAGCAGTAACAGCAGAGAGGCCAGCAGCTAGAGCAGCCAAGAGAAAGGAGAAACCGAGAGCTGGTCCAGAACACTCTCGTGCTACCGTGCCAACAAGAATGTATATTCCAGCACCAATTGTTGTTCCGATGCCCATAGCTGTGATGTCGAGGACAGACAAGGCTTTGGCCAATTGAGGACTTGTAAAACTGGACGGGGCATGTGCAGTAGAATTAACCATCGTTTTCCTTCTCAGCAAACGTCCAAGGAAATTTTGTGTGCTATTGACTCCACCGGAAACCGTTGCTGCTTTTGAATCAACAACGTAATTCATCTCTGCATTCCAGCATGAAGAAAATGCTGGACTCTGTTTATTTCTAGCTTTCAGTGTTAATGTTTCATTGGTTGGTTTTGCAGGCTCAATTATGTGAAGCCACCTACCCCATGACTAAGCAAAGGAGACCGGTAGTATAGTACTGATAGGGATGTGCTGAATTTGTTTATTACCTATGTAATTCTAGCAAGGGAAAAACGGCTGGGTTGAATAATAAACATGAGGATAACTATATTAATGATTATAAGAAGACAAAGTAACTAATTAGTCCATACATAAATAGGAAAAATCGGAAACTACATGCTAATACATATAAGTTGTCCACGGCAATTCAAGGCTTTGTTTGGCCTTGTTTTGCTGTCCATTTTAAGGCCTTGTTTGATATACTAATAACATGTTACATATCTCTAACACTCAAGACCACAACCAATTCCTAATGTATAATAAATTCCAAATGAATGACAAGTAAACCGATTCACAGTAAATTCATGTTAATACACAATGGATAACAACTTGTACAATTAATTCACAGTAAATGACAATAAAAGATGTATCTTTGGAGCTATGGCTTTCCGGGGTGTTTCGTCTCGTAAGCAATATATACATATATATATACACAGTTTAATAATGTACTGTGCTGGCAAGTTTGCTTGCGATGATGATGGCTAACTATGTACATTACAGCCGGTAATATAAACTTAACGTGTCACCGTTACGGTTGTAACAATGACATATTTTAACATTACAGTCGGTAATGTAAATTTAACATGTCACTGTAAAAATGACACGTTTTAAAATTACCGCCGGTAATATAAATTTAGCATATCACTGTAATATTTACAGTCGGTATCTATAGTGGTTATAATACATGTATATATGTCTACAATTTTCACACATAAAATAACAAAGAAGGTATATTTTATAACTAGGATTTTCCAGGGTGTTTCACAAATACACCCAACAATACATATGCCCTTAACAAACTCCTTGAGAGTATTTCACTAGCTCATTTACCATTGGCTCCTTAGGTATTTTATTAAGCATATCAAGCTCATTTCCTAAGGCATTTAAACTACATTGAGATAGCATATTTACCTCTTTTCCTCATAAACTTCTTTCTTGTTTCCTTGACTAAATTGGCAAGGCTTTTAGTTGCTTGTCAACTTCTAAACATTATACAAATAATATAATGAGTATACAAGCTTTAAGCTTCATCTCATTGTAAACCCTAGTTACATATATTATCTTAAGGTATTAAAATGATTGTTTTACCTTGGAATGGAAAGAGAGATTGAATGAGTATCAAGAGAGGACTCCTCCTAGCCCTTGGAAGATTCAAATGAAGCTAAAACAAGCAAGGTAAAAACACCATTGTGAGGTGAATTTTCGGACAACACAAAACATGGAGGAAACATCATTTTTCTTTGAGTTTCCTTACCTTGAAGCAAAGGAGAACAATAATATGTGAAAAGGTGAGCTCAAGCTCCTTCAATGGTGAATCTCCTGGCACCAAAATTGAGTTCTTGAAGATTTTAAAAGAGGGAAATGAAGAGCTTGATCTAATTAAGACAAAGGTAGTCTTGAAATTGATTTTGGAGCATGGAATCATAAGTTACAAGTGAAGGAAGATGAAGAATGAGATGGTGCTGTTGGAAACCGATGGAGAGAGGAGGAAGAAGATGGCAACCGTGGGAAATGAAAGGAAAGAAGAGAATGAGGTAAGAGAGTTCACTTTGTTAAGATATTTTACATATAAAGCAAATAGTACTTTACTTTACTCACTTTCCTTTCCTTTAATTGATTTATAAATGGTGATGACTCACCCTACAAAAACCGGCCCCCATAATCATAATAAGGGTGTTTTGGTCTTTGTTGACCATTAACATAACTTATAATATCATATGTTACAAACTAGCTTATAATAGTTACTATTCACTAAAACAAGGCACGTAGATGTGAAATTTTTGATTTCCCATTGATATAGACTTCCAAATGTGATACTATATAGTACACATGTTAATTAAAGAGTAATGATGGACATTTAGCCATTCAAAACTCATTTACAAGACAATTTTTCAAAAACGTGCTTTAAGACTCCATAAATCACTTTTTGTGTTTTAACTTGTTTCCAAGCTTGGTTTTCTTTGGTAATTGATTTAATATGTTCATTAACATATTTATAAGGTATAGGTATGACCATTAGGTCTTATACAAATTTATCCCAAGCTTAGAGCACATTTTTGCTCTTATTGACTTTAAGGTATATTCTTGTGTTTTGTTTGGTTTAACTGTCTACCAAAGTTTCCTAAGGACTTAATTTGCCTTATTAAATCATAATTGAATGTTATTAAGTCTTGGTAGGTTCTTTGGGTCCCAACCAAGTTCACTCCGAGCTTAGAGCATGTTTTTGCTCAAACTGTATCTTAGTGCTTTATTGCATATTACTATGGTTTAAATTGTTCACTGATGTTTCTAAGGCACTTTTTAGCCTTTACATACCATAGTTTAAATGTTTAACGACATATCAAGGTTTGGGATATTTCAATCTACCCCCTTAAAAGAACTTCGTCCTCGAAGTTCACACTTCCCACACATCTTGGATTAGAATACGGGGATTACATATAGAAATAAAACTTCCATAACCAAACAAACTTTACATCACAACCTCGGACTTAATGGTCCGGGTAACACATTCACATCCATACATAACATAACATATTCACAAGATAACCTCGGACTCAATGGTCCGGGTATCTTAACCACATTTACACATACATAACAACCCTTAGACTCTCTGGTCTTGGGTAACATAACAACATTTAGACACATAGGTCTATGTAACACAACACATTTAGACTCATAGGTCTTAATAGCATACACTTTTGGAACTCAAGATCAAAATAATATTTATTACACATACCACACAACATGTCATAGCATGTATAACAATAAAAAAATATCCTTGATATACACCGTGATCCCGCAGAACCCGGTCGCGATGGACACCTTCCGTCCCCGTTCCTTTGGGAGATCAAAGCAATCACTTAAATTTAAAATTTTTCCTTGTGAGGTGAAGTAAGAGAACTTTAATTATGTAAAGTATCTATCGCCGGTTTATAAATTCCAATTCAAAATCCTTTTTGAAAACACATACAACTCCAAGTCCAACTTATGCTCTTTGCTTCTTTCTTAGCGTGGTTAGTTGTGACCACTTATAGGGAGCTTCAAGAATCATCCAACCCTGATGTGATCAGCACCAGTGTTGAACTATCCTTCCACCCCAATTTGTGTTCGGCTTCCCTTGATCTCATGATAATCAAGTTTCACCTCCCACTTCAATTTCAAGCATCAAGTAAATCACTCATTTCCAATTTTCTATCTTTTTAATCATTCTAATCATGATCGTAACATCTCCAAGGGATAGAACTCCGTCTATCAGTTACCTCCATTCACTTTATTCCTGTTACCTAGGGAATCTTATTCTCACTAGGTTCTATGTCGGTTTCATACCCTTTTCAAGACTCGCTATATAGTATATATATACATTATATTTTATCAAAATACAACACACAGTTTCACATTTATACACTGTCGGGGTTTTTGTTCCCCTGGGAGTTTCTCTACTCCCCACACTTGTACCATCACACACAACTGTTAAAAAATTAACACACTTATCACAATGGTATTCGCATCTTCTGTGCGCAATTACCACAATTAAACCATGAATGAATGTGTATGTTTACGTAACACACACACCAATCATCATAACAAATTATTTGTGCTATGTGCACAGCATAAGTCACGTACACTTGTACGGTAATGTGCACAGCATAAGTCACGTACACTTGTACGGTAATACAAACTAAGTGGTTTTGCGCTCTACCCCCCTTAAAAGGGATTACACCCACGTAATCAATCACTTAATCATTGGTTTAAAACGTTCTGCCGTCGTGAGGTACTTCAACTTCCACACGGTCTATTATACAATGGATTCTGATTAGAGGATCTTAACCATATTGGCGGTTTAGTCCCTAAACCAAGAATTCTCATTGGAGTTTGCTTTAACTCTTAACTGGTTTCGGTTCTGGCCTGTGAGGCTTCTAGGCGTTGATAATTAGCCATTTACTCATATTCACTATGCACATTGTACACTTGAGTCACTGGTTCACTAGCGTCTGCTGCGCGACTTTGACAACTGTAGAGCTTAGTTTGCCCAATTCATTATTGTTACTGTATTGTTCACCTCCCATTTATCACCTTTATCTTGGTAACAATGGTTTCTCAACCGACGCGTGGTATCTCTTACCGTTAGCGAACTCGGTGAGTTACAAGACTTTCCATCCACTTCTCTAATAACTTACTGCGTAAACTGCTACGTATTTCATAATGATTGATTTGTTCCCTTCCGACTTACTGTCGGTTGAGATTGAGCTGCTACCTAATGTGTAGCGCTCTCTTGGTTATCACCCAAACTCAAGGTATGTTCCATACCAATTTTTGGTATTTAGTGCTACTGTAGTCACTTATTCTTAATCATGCCTCCACATTTGATTCTGTACAAGTACTCTTCCATTGGTACGTCCTTGCATCAGTCACTATGGCGTTATAAGCCGCTTTCTGTTTCCACCACAATTAACATTTCCCGAATCCTAGCTATCGCACTCGATCATTACTGCGCAAATGCAATACCAAAACACTCAGTCATACAGAGTGTAGAGGCGTAAACTCTTGGCAGCAAATCTCTCATGCGATTCGCAACGAAATTCACACTGTGTTTCATTGAGATTCTGATCTCGTAATACTGGCTACTGGCTTACTGCCTAGTTATTTGCTATCACTTATCGGTTAACAATACTTATACAACGGTCGCTTACTGCGCACCGTGCTCCTTGTATAACACTAGCTTACATGGTGCATTTACTGTCACATTAACTTCCACACATATACTTACATCCTTCGTATTATGGTTCGCCATTCATTTGGATGACTACTGAATGCTCCTTGAGCGTAGCTCACTCGAGTTACAAGCCGCCGTTATTCAGCCGGGTGCTTCACATGCTACTAAACTAACTGTTCTCTCGCAATGACTACATGGTCAATCCTTAACATATTTCTTGAACTTGGTTTATATAACTACCGTTCCAGCGGTTTCACAGTATCGAGAGGTATCCCCACTCTTAATGCAGTGGTTCGTTTACCACTCTATTCACTTATACAACATAAACTTCTGCAATCAATCGAATTTACGTAACACATTTTATTTGTGGCTTATGAGCCTTACAACCTCGAGCTCTGTCCATTGTGGACGGTTCACACACATTTATTTGTCCGTACAACATTACATGGTTAGAGGTTGTATTGGGCTCCATGACAGGGTCGTTGCATCACGTTTCCTTTCATGGGATGCCCCTTAGGATTGTCAGTCTGTCTCCTGACAACTTATGTCTATACTGGGTGTTAGTTTCAACCCTTGTGTTTCTGTCATGTTATTTCGTTCAACTCTTGTTGATGCGAACACCCTTTAAGGATTGCTCCTGGGTTTTGCTAAGTTATGCCATTACATCAAGTTCGCACTTATTGGTATACTCAGTTAGCCACGCCGTTTGCGTTCTTAACTGGCTTATTATCTTCTTCTGTGAAGATCAACATTTCCTAGTAGTGTAGGTACTCATTATGGGAGTTTCATCCCGTTCACTGCACATTAATGTGTCTACATCAGGCATCTGCTTGCCATGCACAGGCTGGGTCTCCGTTCCAGCTATCATGTTTATCTCTGGGATCCTTAAGACATATACGATGTCTTTACATCACAGTTAGTGCACTTCGCACCTCCTGACTCTTAAACATTTCCTTGAAAGGAATTCACTAATTCCTTTAGTCCCGTTAACTTAACTGAGTTCCTTTACTTCAACCATTCATGGTAATCTGTTGCTCTTGTTTGACTTACACGTAGTACGGAGTCGACTACCTCCCGTGTTCCGGACTCTACTCGTATACATATGTGGGGTACCATGCTGATACATTGCTACTTACCCAACTAACCCATAAGTAGGTCTGTCAGGCCCACAAGCTCCTATCGGAGTGCGGTCGTCCCACATTTCAGCTGGTACACTCGTAGTGTTCGTCACATGCCTAGGTGAAGTTTTTTGTTGTCAACTCCCTTATATTGTCCCGTGACAATATTCATTCTGTGCTTCCCGAACTTAATCGAGGGAAAGTTTATCCACTGTTGTATCTTTATCAACTGCCCTTGGTTTTACTGGTTTGGTTTAAAAGAAGGTTAGAAATAGATATTGGTTTAAAAGAAAATCTGGTTTTGAAAGAAAAGAGTTCGAAGTTTGAAAGAAAATTTTTTCATGGTTTCACAACGTTTTCTTGCCTTAACCTAGTCCAGCTTCTTGCTGACTGGTGTACTTCTAATTACAAAGGTTAGGCTGTTAAGCCCTTCCACGGTCATGATGATCTCCTTAAACTTCATGTTACTTCACTAAGTACTTTGTATTTGCTAATACTTTCCCGAACAGCCCTGTTATGGCAGCACTTGCCATGGCAAGTGCGCCATGCTAACTGACTATCGGTTCAACACATACCGGTTGTGGTATTGTTTTCACCCATACTGTCATCAGTGGCCTTGTTGGCCCTCACTTGATCCTATATTCTTGACAATTAACCCTCTAGGCGACTTCTCACTGTATTCACATGACAATTATTAACTGGGGTGCCTCCCATTCTTGGAGACCCCTTTTACTTAGGATTATATCTCCTTCGTAGCCCATTCCACGTATTTGTCGTGGTTACTGAGACTTGTCTCTTGTTTGGGCACTACGTTGTAGTTCCTTTGTCGGTTGGTATACCGTTGGTGTATCACTTAACAACTATGGTTTCGTAGACACTAGTCTCGGGTTTCATTAATCCACTTCTTGCCTGTTGCACGGTTGGTGCGTTGCAAGCTGGTTATTCTCGACTGCTCGGCATGTCGACCCAGGTTGCCGGAAATTCTATTCTCTTATACACAAAATTCTTCACTCTTCGCTATTTAATGCGGTTAACATTGTTCAGATGGAAACCGTCTCCGGGATTCCCACCTTTCGGGATCTACTGTATGACAGGTTCTCCATACCTTTAGAGGTACTTAATAACAGCCAGATCGGGTATTCCCGAGTATGAGAGGACTTTCATCTCTCTGGCGTTGTTTCCCAAGTTATAAAACAGGGATTGTGGAGGGCGGGAAGGATATAGTAGGTTTCCAGTACACAGTGGTAATTCCTAACTAGCGCATCTCTCACGCTATCACTCAACCCTTAACCCAAAGTACTAAAATCCTAATTCGGTACTTCCTAAGCTCGGTAATTCAGTCATCAGAGCAATACTTCGCTCTGATACCACTTTTTGTAACACCCCATCCAACACTTACGCACTTAATAACAAACTGCAGCGGAAAACAAGTTTCATCACATTACTTAACTCGTTGGTGTTACACGCCGTTAACCACCCACGTGGCTAACAAGGCTATTACATATACATTGTACCGGTCTGATGGACTAGATTCCCGAGCGACTACACATTACTGACCCTTCCATTAACAATAGAAACAACATACACCTTCCAACTGTACCGAGTATTCACAAACTAATGCCGATAACAAATTCGGTTTTACTACACCTACTGTATATATACAACTTAAATGTTTACCCTTGTACAAACGACTACCCCGTCTTACTCTCGAACGGCTTCCAGCTCCTTGTACCTGAAATAGGAAAAGAAGAGAAAGGGTGGCCCCCAAGGGGCTCAGCACCTTTGCTGGTATGGTAATCCTGCAGCCCGCATGCTACCGGGCCACGCACAACTATTTGTCGTCTTAGCATGCGGTTGATTATATCAGAATCAAGCATGTAAACTACAAATACACAACACATTACACTGCACAGCAATGGCTCATTAAACAGCCAATTCAACTACACTTAACAAATCACTCGTTGTGATCTTTAATCCCTAGAGTGTTTCTCCTTTAACGGAGCTATTTCCTTAATAGACGACACATACCCACCAATCGGGTTGTCCTTAAACGCCTCTTACAATAAAATGGAATTCATATCCATAATCCACATACTCCACATCTTAACAACATATCACATCACATCGCAATAAGAATTGCAGCACAACAATAGTACATAACATAATGGGAACGGCTCCCTTTATGAACCGGCCCAAACATAGTCAGTTCACTTGTAGCCTAGAGAATGTTGCCAGTCTCATGATAAGCTCATTACATAACTCGTTACCGTCTCGTTAAATGAACGGATAACTTAACACAAGGTGCCTCGGATATAGTGATCCAAGCACACCGAACAAACATAAACATAGTATGCCCCTGTGGCCCGACGTGAGTCAGTAAATGGCCTTGGTTAAGCTAAAGGGAAGGCTGGAAACCAAATTGGAAAACAACCATAACATACAAAGAGGATCGAACCTGATATGACAATGACCCCCATACTCACACGCGTGGCCGGAACAGACCGGTCTCCTCACTTCCCCCGTTAGCACTTGTTAGTAGTTCAACATTGAACTTAATATACAATCACAAACATTGGGTTAAGTCTTGTTAGACACACACAAGGGAAGAGAGAGTCATACATTCATACACAAACGTCACACACAATCATCACATGACTAACTCACGCATAGCCGTGGTTAGAACGTTCCTTAGGTCGGAAACGTTATTACCGGATACCGTTCTCTTACGTTTACCTGAAAATGGTTAACTAGCCTTTCATGCGCATTCGAGGTTACCGGTATCGGCACGTAAACACACAACAACAATAACGATTGTAAACTCGTTTCATGATTTATCTTATAACGTGGCAAACATACAGAAAAACACATTGGCATACAAGCCGGTGTAATCCGGTAGGACACAGGTTGTAAGAAAACCATACCTGTCACCGGAGTCCACTTTATCATGTCCACTTATGTTCCTCGAGCAATTCTCGAACAACTGATAACATTACATTTACTTTTATTAACATCGGGGTAACATGGTTGTTTAAAGTCTAATGCTCATAACTTATCCCCGTTAACTTAGTTAAATAACTTCACATTTTAATTTGTTTTACTTTTACATTTTAATACAACTTTTCCCCCACTATATTGTCATTATAACTCACTTAACATGTCCTCAACAATCTTATAACATCATTACTTAATAATCCCCATCATCCTATAACCTTAAACAATGTTTTTGGTCCGACCGACCTTACCGACCGACCTTACACAAGGTCGGTCCATTCCAGAACAATTCTCGTACAAAAGTTTAGACACGACCGACCTTGCAAGTCCGGTCCCAAGGTCGGTCTATTCCAGAGACTTAATCCGTACCAAAAATACAAGCCCGACCGACCTTGCAAGTCCGGTCCCCAAGGTCGGTCCGTTCCAGAAACTCTTTCCAGTAATGTAAACTGAGCACGACCGACCTTGCAGGTCCGGTCCCTAAGGTCGGTCGGCTCCAGAACTTTGTTTCTAAAATCCCATTTGACTCCAAACTTCACCTCATAGTGCCCTAGTATGTTCTAACCACATTTGGCACTTCAAACACATCTTTAGCCATGTACTAAAACTCCTTAAATCACACACCAAAACCATCTTATCATTCACAAATTTCTTACAAAATTCTTAGCACTTGGAATGTTTTCTCCTTAAGATTTCTAAGTGGTATTTCACCAATACTGACCACTATACCAAGGTGTTTCCTCTACACCTTAACATCATCTCTCAAACTTCTTTTCTTACTAACTAAATCTCCTTTTCACATCTTACCTAAACATCATTTCCTCCTTGTACATCAACATTCCTAAACTTAAACAAACTTCTCCAAGACTTTAATACATCCACAAAAGCACATATTGAATTCCTAGAACTTCCAAGATAATACCTAAATCCTTGTTTCACTCTAAATCACCTTAATACATGCTTTCCTCCCTAGTAAAACATTTGTTCACCTTTAACATTTCCTAGTTCACCAAAACTTATTTAAAACACTTAGAACTTCTTACACATTTTCCAAATTTTGCCATAGCTTCTCTTGTATATTCTCACATCCAAACACTTGGGTTTTTACCTTATTCCATTCAAGAACACCTCAAATCCACCAAGAACTTTCTCACACACAAAATTTCACCGAATTTACACTACATCACAATATAGTGCATAAACTTAATTGCTTGGCACTTAGGCCCTTAAATAACATGGCTCTTAGGCCCTTAAATAACATAAACCTTAAACACTGAATTTCCCACATAAATAATGCCCTTGACCTGCAAATACACCCAACAATACATATGCCCTTAACAAACTCCTTGAGAGTATTTCACTAGCTCATTTACCATTGGCTCCTTAGGTATTTTATTAAGCATATCAAGCTCATTTCCTAAGGCATTTAAACTACATTGAGATAGCATATTTACCTCTTTTCCTCACAAACTTCTTTCTTGTTTCCTTGACTAAATTGGAAAGGCTTTTAGTTGCTTGTCAACTTCTAAACATTATACAAATAATATAATGAGTATACAAGCTTTAAGCTTCATCTCATTGTAAACCCTAGTTACATATATTATCTTAAGGTATTAAAATGATTGTTTTACCTTGGAATGGAAAGAGAGCTTGAATGAGTATCAAGAGAGGACTCCTCCTAGCCCTTGGAAGATTCAAATGAAGCTAAAACAAGCAAGGTAAAAACACCATTGTGAGGTGAATTTTCGGACAACACAAAACATGGAGGAAACATCATTTTTCTTTGAGTTTCCTTACCTTGAAGCAAAGGAGAACAATAATATGTGAAAAGGTGAGCTCAAGCTCCTTCAATGGTGAATCTCCATGGCACCAAAATTGAGTTCTTGAAGATTTGAAAAGAGGGAAATGAAGAGCTTGATCTAACTAAGACAAAGGTAGTCTTGAAATTGATTTTGGAGCATGGAATCATAAGTTACAAGTGAAGGAAGATGAAGAATGAGATGGTGCTGTTGGAAACCGATGGAGAGAGGAGGAAGAAGATGGAAACCGTGGGAAATGAAAGGAAACAAGAGAATGAGGTAAGAGAGTTCACTTTGTTAAGATATTTTACATATAAAGCAAATAGTACTTTACTTTACTCACTTTCCTTTCCTTTAATTGATTTATAAATGGTGATGACTCACCCTACAAAAACCAGCCCCCATAATCATAATAAGGGTGTTTTGGTCTTTGTTGACCATTAACATAACTTATAATATCATATGTTACAAACTAGCTTATAATAGTTACTATTCACTAAAACAAGGCACATAGATGTGAAATTTTTGATTTCCCATTGATATAGACTTCCAAATGTGATACTATATAGTACACATGTTAATTAAAGAGTAATGATGGACATTTAGCCATTCAAAACTCATTTACAAGACAATTTTTCAAAAACGTGCTTTAAGACTCCTTAAATCACTTTTTGTGTTTTAACTTGTTTCCAAGCTTGGTTTTCTTTGGTAATTGATTTAATATGTTCATTAACATATTTATAAGGTATAGGTATGACCATTAGGTCTTATACAAATTTATCCCAAGCTTAGAGCACATTTTTGCTCTTATTGACTTTAAGGTATATTCTTGTGTTTTGTTTGGTTTAACTGTCTACCAAAGTTTCCTAAGGACTTAATTTGCCTTAATAAATCATAATTGAATGTTATTAAGTCTTGGTAGGTTCTTTGGGTCCCAACCAAGTTCACTCCGAGCTTAGAGCATGTTTTTGCTCAAACTGTATCTTAGTGCTTTATTGCATATTACTATGGTTTAAATTGTTCACTGATGTTTCTAAGGCACTTTTTAGCCTTTACATACCATAGTTTAAATGTTTAACGACATATCAAGGTTTAGGGTATTTCACGCACCATACCGGTGGCTCAATCTGCATGGCGCTCTTGCCACAACAAGTGCTATACTAACCAAAGTACTAAATTTCAACCTGCCTTGCGCACTTGCTACAACAAGTGCAGCGGTGGTAAACTATCCCCAAATGACCGAGTAGTCCAGGTGGTTACCAATAAACACTAAACTTCCATGTGAGTCCGTAATGCAATGAAGCAAGGTCATAGCCTTTTAAAGGCAGGGTTACGAAACCCTTGGATTAGAGGTCGATAAAACCTCGGAAAGACCTAGCCGGTCTGACCATTAAAACCTAAAATAAATACACCATTTAGTAGAGTATGAAGAGGAGTTAATGAAAACAACGGTAATTAGAGCTTATGAGCCTAACCCCAGTGCCGGTACGAACATTAAACGTCAAGTAATACTGGTGGGGAGTGTCGAGTCTTCAGGACCAGCACAACCATACTTAGGGAGTGCGCGACACTTGTGGTTAAACCACTACCATTGAACATTGCCAGAGGGCAAGAAGTGAGTTATACGAGCCAGGACTTTAATTAAAACAAATCCAACTGGGTGGATGAAAATAATAGACAAGTGCCATTATGGCAAGCTATTTGAGAGTTATAAGAAAAGATTAGGTAGATGCGAACATGCACTGAAGGGGCCGATGATATGCCCGCACCACACACACCGGGGGTGTTGTGAATCCATTATGCTGCTAGACTCTCGTACGGAGGACAGTGTATATTAACTGAACAATGAATTTACCTGAGGACGAAAGATACCGTTACCTCGAGGAGGATGGAGGTGATTCGAGTTGAATAAGAATTAGGACGACATAACAGAGAGTGATGATCAGCAGAACCCACTAAGTTTGTGAATACCCAAACTGTAACCCTTAGGAAAAAGCGTTAGAACCAACTAGGATTAAATTAAATACAGAGACCAACAATCATTCAACTATCAGATTAGGCATTGAGCGTAAATACCGTATGGCATAGGCCTACAAAAGGACACCTTTAATACCACTATAATGACCCAAAATCTAGAAAAGGAAGGTGATAAATCATAAACACTGATTAATATCAGACTAAAGAGGGACTACCATAAGACAGGGAAAACACGAGGTGTCAACTCTTATCATGGAGTCCAGACTACACCAGAGGGTGTAACCCAATGAATTGGGTGGAGTTTGAGAACTAAAAATTTATATCTAAACGGCGTTAATAACCTAGGAGTGAACGGGAGAGATAGTAAGCAGTTACTGATCCCCACTTATAGATACTAGATAACGAGCATGTGAAAACCAATATTAGAGCGCTAGGTCGCAAACACCTATCTTAGAGAAGGTAATGAATATACATATTAATAAAAGAATCTAGAGAACCTAGAGAACCCTCTAGGGCCATTCTAACACTAAAGGTTAAGAATTGGCAGCCTAGTTACTCCAACATAAATTACCGGGACTAAGAGTTCGATAACCACCGGGTACGAACACTACGAGTGCACTAAACGAGACATGCGATGACCACACTCCTAGGAGCTTGTGGGCCTGACGAAACTTACTTTAAGTTAGTTGGGTAAGTAGTAATGTATCAGTATGGTACCCCATGTATGTAAACGAGTAGTGTAAGGACCCAGGAGGTAATCAACTCTGTGTCTAAGTCAGCGAATGGAATCCTGACTAAGTAAACCATGAATTGACGAGAGAGATCTCAGTCAAACCAACAAGGTTGGGGAAATTAAGAATAACTTGATAATAAAACGACAGGAAGTCACAACTCCATAGTGGATGAGTTAGAACACAAGTTTTGAAGATTCTAGTAAACGAGGAAGCCAAGGCCAATTTAATGGTAAAGGCAAGGAGAGCCTATGAATGAGAAAATGAAGTGTGGTATCTTAGGAAGTTGTATTAGAGAAACCTTTGTAATATTATGGATGCTACCCAAAAAGGGGGCACAGGAAGAGTTATATCATGCGCGGAGGGCGCGACGATGAAGTCACATTAAATAACAATAACCACATGCTCAAGCCATAAAACGTTAGTACGTTAGTACCAATTAGGGCTGAACAGAAAACGAATGCCAAGATTAAAACCCACAGTCGTATTGTATGCTTACAATAGATGAAGGGAAAAGGTGAGCATTATAAGAGATACTCTAAGCTGGAGATTAGATACTCCATGCAAACCGTAATAGCGGAGAACCGTCTAATCGACTGGTACATGGTGCGCAATAAAGCGACCATTATAATAGCTGTTAACCAAATTACGTTGGTGAGAAGTAGAACGTGGAAGATCAGATATACCAATGGATTTCCCTAGTCGAGAAGAGGGATGAACTATATGTGTGGGTACTAAAATACCAGCACATTAGGGATACGAGTTCACACCAGCAAAGAGGACCTACAAGGTACCTAAGGAACGAACTCATTCCAAAGAGAAATAACTTGGAGTCATGAGGCGCCAGTTAGTTGCGCATATCAGACTCGTCTTGATATTTTAGAGACAACTACTGCAAGCACTAGGTGCTAGAGCATAGCTCGACAACCCTTACATCGAAGGTTAGTTCGGTAGGGTGGCATGAACTCTTGGGAATATACCATGAGCATGTATAGAGGTTAGTGTGATTGAATAAAAAGCTAGTCGAAATACCTAGCAGGTTGGGAAAACAATGATGTGTTTACATCTCCCGATCAAACCGTATATGAACATACATACACCTTACCGAGATAGGCAGTATAGCCTGAGGGGCTAAAGCCCGACCCTAGAGAAAAGGGGTAATGTAATATGTAGCACATTAGTGCACGAATAATTCCACTGGAGTGGAACATCTTGAACTTATTACTTCAAGATGATACATTCGTAGATTACGTGGGCGTAATCATTTTTAAGGGGGGTAGAGCGATTTCGCGCATTTAAAATATACCGTACGTAGAAGTACATAGCGCATGGTACACATGCTGCAAAGGATTATTGTACATATAGTACAAGTCTTATGATTGTATTATATTACTTGATGTAATATTGTGATGTATTATATGTATGAACATATATATATTTTAGTTTGCATTAGTTATGGCGAATAGGAAAGGGAGAACAGATAGAGTGTTCTTACCCTATTTCTGATTATTTACACAAACGTTGCGAACATTAAACATATAAACGCCTAGCTTGTTAGCTCCGGTTGAGAGTTCAAGTAGGTCTATCTGGTAGCTCCGATGAGAGATTGCAAATAGAAGGAGTAGAAAGCTCCGTACTATATGATTTGTGACTCGGTATGAAACCGATTATTGAAATGCGATGAGTGAATCGGCATGAGACCGATGTGTAACCTAGTGGAAGTAAAACCTCTAGGAGTTGTATGAATAATTATAAGTCGAGAGAACTTGGTTAATGGTTAGGATACATGATCCTATATGTCCATGACTAGATTAATTACACTAGTTGACTTGTGTATCTATAGAACACAAGGTGGCAAATATCAAGAGGAACTAAGATTAGAAATGAATAAATAAGTAATTGAATGAAATTGATGTGGGAAGTTGAACTTGATCCTGGTCCGATCAAGACAAACCGAACACAAATTGAGGTGAGAGATAGTTCAACACTGACGTTGACCACGTCGGGGTTGAATGACTCTCGAAACTTCCTACAAGTGGACACAGATATGAATAGAAATTGGAATTTAGGGCGTCACTCAAAGAGCCGTGGACCGTGGAGTCCTTCGTCATTAGACCGGTGTGTCTGCGAGTGACATCACCCAAAGAGCCGTGGACCGCAGAGCCCTTTGTCATTAGACCAGTGTGTCTGCGGGTGATTAGGGGAAATTAGGTGATACTACCCGAGGAGCTGTGGACCACAGTGCCCTTCGTTATTAAACCGGTGTGTCCGCGGGTAGTTGACATTGGTTAGCATGGGGTTGGGGACCGTCAAGTCCTGGTCTTAAGAATGCTTCCCCGTGATTTGCCATCGTTAAATATATGTTCACACATACACGCGGAGTGATGTGTGGGTATCCTCGCCAGATACTAGCATATAGATAGGGATGCGTGGAGCATCCCTTGCGAAACACCTTTAAGTACTTTTGTTGGTTGAGCACCTTGTCTAGTGCTATGCATGATTAAAGTTATAGTTAAGCACCTTGTCTAGTGCTGTGTATGAATTAAATTGTGCCATGATTCTTGGCTATGTGGAATGATATTAGTGTTGTATCAATTATGATACATATAGACTAGGTTTAAACCTAGTGGGATGTACTCCCTAGCAATGGATTGTCTGTGGTTACCTAGTGGAACTTGAGTCCTTAGGAAAACCGAATGTGAGTAACGACTTCGGGACGAAGCGTTTTTAAGGGGGTAGATTGAAATACCCCAAATATTAATTACTTTAATTAATAATGAATTAATTAAATAAAAGTAATTAATGAGAGATTAAGGAATTAAATATCCGTAAATAAGTAAAGGAGAATAATATAATATTTAAATAAACCCAAAGAAGTCGTTAAGAAACATTAACGAAGCCTAAAATGACCTTGAGGAGGGTTCAGAAAAGAAATATAAATACAAATGAAAGAAATCATTTTTACATTGAAAAACGTGCCAAAAATATTTTAGAAGTGAAAACGAGGTCTTAGACACCTCATAAAGTTATTTGGGTAATTTTAAAGGATTTGGAAAAATGGTTAAGTAGTCGGAATAAAAGACGCCACGTTTTCGCCTAAAATGGCGAAACGTAAACCAATTCAAAAATTAATACTAATTAATGGAATTTTTAAATAACAATAATAATTATTGATTATAAATATAAGTTTGGATTCATTAAAAGGTTTGTCTCGTTAAATGGAACATTGTGTCGCAAACGGCATGAAAAAACGAGTCTAAAACGAGCTAGAAACAACTTATATATGTAACATGTAAAAAAAAATATAGGGCCGACCCACCCAAAAAGACTGGGCCGGCCCAGCCATTCTCCTTATTCTCGCCACTAGCCCAGTCGATTCCCTTCACTCATGTTAATTCCAGCCCAGTCAGACTTAATTCTCTTCACTACGTCGGTTTGCAACCCTAACAAGAGGATATTGCTCGCGCCTCTCTTCTTCTCCAACACGTACAATTCTACAGCCCTAAACCGGTGAACTAGAACAAAATTTCTGCGCCTCCTTTCATCTATCTCCATTCACGGTAATCTACGACCCTAACTGGTGAGCTAAGCCTGCACCTTCTTTCTTTTTGTGAGAACACTCAAAATCGAAGATCTAGGCAAGGAACCGAGTCGGAGGTAGAAGCGGACGCGGGCTGAGAAGAGACGGGGCGAACCAAGAAGCTAGAGCCACCCACTTCCGGATATTTTCAAGGTGTACATCCTTATCTGCAAATAGGGGTCCGAAATTTTTAGAATTATCCTCCCCATTCCCACTCTATTTTTTTTCGGTGTCTGAATCCGATTGTTCCATTGCAAAAAAAAAAAAAAACATGTAACAGATTCTGTCAAAGTTAAGTGCTGTAGTGCAGATTTTTCGATTTTGTAGCTGTAGATTTACAACTTGAACTTTCGGAACTTACGGTGTTCTCTGTGTGCAAATTAGCACCCTGAATCCATTTAGGGTTACGAAATTAAAGAGGGATTTCTTATCAGTGGCCGAATTTAGAGCCAAGCGCTTCTGGGAAATTCAAAGGTGTGCATGAGTTGAGATTAATGTAATTACTTACTTTTGTTCTGTCAAAAAAAAATGGCGATCTGTTGTAAGTCCGAAAAATTAGTGCTTGTCTGATTAAGTTCGAATTGTATTTTTTTTTGTGGTTGTGGATGATTCCGAAAACTTGAGTTAATTTTGTTGCTAGATTGTGAAATTTTGGTTCTTGAGTGTTCATACTGATTTCAAAGCCTTTGTGCAAGTTCTGGAACTTTGTATTTGATTATGTGGTGCGAAAGGTTTGGATAAAAGTGGTGCTAAAAATCTGAAATTTCGGTTTGACTTGGGAGATTTGGTTAAATTGAAATTAGGATTTTGTTTAAGGGTAAATCTGAAATTGGTAAATTAATCTTGGGGTGAAATTACAAATTAGAGAAAGTTTGAGTGGCGATTTGTAGTTCTGGAAAGTTAAAGGTTCAAAGTGCAGTTTAGAAATAAGGTAGCCAAAATAGAAATTAAAAATGAGTCAAAAATTAGCTTTTCAAATTGAAACAGATTTGGGGATTTCTGTAAGTTTGAGGAAGTTTAAGGCTAATTGTGAGATTAGCTTAATTGAAATCAACTTGGGACCAACTAGGGTTATTTAACCCTTAAGATATTTAATTGTCTATTTATTACCTTATGTAATGTTGTTTATGAAATTGGCTTGGAGACAATGAGAGGGTAAGAGAATTTTAATTGGGCTAAGCCCGAGTAAGGAGGAGACAAGAAACTAGACGTTGATCGGGTCAAACCCAAGTTGGAAGTGGATGTAATTGGAATGTTAAATTAGGCCAACTCTAAATGGTTAAGTAGTAGTAAATTGGCACGTTATAAAGGAGATTAATGAATTTTGTTAAAGGATTATTGAATGGGTTAGAATGATTTAGAATTGTTCTATAAACTTGTTTAATTATTAATGGCATTAAGGTTGATATTAATCATACGAAAACTTATATATGTATATATATATATTTTGTGGGTGTGTGTAGATAATGGTTTATTGTTGGTAGTTTATGACATATTATAACTATAAGTTATAAATGGTATAAGAATATAAATGTCATAATATATGTTATATTACTATAATGTAACATTATATGAATAATGTGGTGGTTTTGGTAAATAAAAGAAAATATAAGTGCTGTTCGGTAATATGAATATTTTGGAATGAGAATTTATAATATGGGTTATAATGTTATAAATATTGTAACATTTATAATATAAGAAATATTCATTAAGGATGGATGAATATATTATTAAAACTTACCATATAATAAATGGTCCCATAATACATGTATATAACAAATATATGTTAAGGAGTGAGAAATATAATATGGTTCAATAACCATATAATATAATTAATGAGATGATATAAGATAAGGAGAAAAGAATTATAAACATTAGTTAATTAAATTCTAATGTTATGTGTGGAATAAAAAGGAGTTATATAATTCAAAGTATTTTAAATGTGAAATATACCACATTTTACACTTGAATGAACTAACCTTAGATAAATAAATACTAACGTAGGATGTATAATATATGATAGAGTGAAATACCCCAAACCTTGATATATTGTCAAAATGTTAAACTATGGTATTTAAAGGCTAAAAAGTGCCTTAGAAACATCAGTGAACAATTTAAACCATAGTAAAATGCAATAAAGCACTAAGATACTGTTTGAGCAAAAACATGCTCTAAGCTTGGAGTGAACTTGGTTAGGACCCAAAGAGCCTACCAAGACTTAATAATATTCAATTATGATTTAATAAGACTAATTAAGTCCTTAGGAAACCTTGGTAGACAATTAAACCAAACAAAACACAAATAAATGCCTTAAAGTCAATATGGGCAAAAATGTGCTCTAAGCTTGGGATAGATTTGTATAAGACCTAATGGTCATACCTATACCTTATAAATATGTTAATGAGCATATTAAATCAATTACCCAAGAAAACCAAGCTTGAAAACAAGTTAAAACACGAAATGTGCTTTAAGGAGTCTTAAAGCACATTTTTGAAAAATTGTCTTGTAAATGAGTTTTGAGTGGCTAAATGTCCATCATTACTCTTTAATTAACATGTGTACTATATAGTATCACATTTGGAAGTCTAGATCAATGGGAAATCAAAAAATTTCACAACTATGTGCCTTGTTTTAGTGAATAGTAACTAAAATAAGCAAGTTTGTAACATATGTTATATTAAGTAATTAAATGAGTCAACAAAGACTAAAATACCCCTAAGAAGATAAAGGGGGCCAGTTTTTAGTGTGGTGACTCACCACTCTTGTTAGTTGTTAAGTAAATAAAGATGACTCTTAAGTTACTATTTACTTTATTATGTAAATATCTTCCAAAAGCAAACTTAAAACTCATTCTCTCATTCCTCTCTTGTTCCCACCGTCTTCTACCTTCCTTATTTCTCTCTTTTACGATTTGCTATAGTTCCACACAAGAACTCCATCTTTGAATGCTTGTAACTCCTAGCTCCATGGTCCAAATTCAATTTCAAGACCACCATTCTTCCAGTTGGAGCAAGCTCTACACTTCTATCTTTTCAAATCTTCAAAAGCCTCATTTCGGTGCCAAGGAGATTCACCATTGATGGAGCTTGACCTCATCTTTTCACACCTTATTGCTCTCCTTTGCTTCAAGGTAAGGAAACTCAAAGAAAATCCATGTTTCCTCCATGTTTTTATGTTGACCGAAAATCACCACTAATGGTGTATTTACCTTGCTTTGTTCTAGTTACATTCTAATCATTCAAGGGCTTGGTGGAGTCCTCTTGATACTTGTTCAAGCTCTCTTCCAATTCCAAGGTAAAACAATTACCTTAATGTGTTAAGACAATATATAACCTAGGGTTTGTAAATGAGTTTAAGCATGAAGCTTGAATACTCATTTCATTGTTTGTATAATGTTTAGAAGTTGACAAGCAACTAAGCTTAGCCGATTTTTAAACAAGGAAACAAGAAAGAAGTTTGTGAGGAAAAGAGGTAAACAAACTATCTCAATGTAGTTTAAATGCCTTAGGAAAAATGAGCTTGATTTGCTTGATAAAAATACCTAAGGAGCCAATGGTGAATGACTAGTAAAATGCTCTCAATGAGTTTATTAAGGGCATATGTATTGTTGGTTGTATTTGCAGGTCAAAGGCACTATTTATGTGGGAAATTCAGTGTTTAAGGTTTATGCAATTTAAGGGCCTAAGAGCCATGTTATTTAAGGGCCTAAGTGCCAAGCAATTTAAGTTTATGCACTATATTGTGATGTAGTGTAAATTTGGTGAGTGTTGTGTGTGAGAATACTCTTGATGGATTTTAGGTGTTCTTGAATGAATTAAGGTAAAAACCTAAGTGTTTGAATGTGAGAATATACAAGAGAAGCTATGGCAAAATTTGGAAGATGTATAAGAAGTACTAAGTGTTTTAAATGAGTTTTGGTGAACTAGGAAGTGTTAAAAATGAACAAGTGTTTTACTAGGGAAGGAAGCATGTATTAAGGTGATTTAGAGTGATACAAGGATTAAGGTATTATCTTGGAAGTTCTAGGAATTCAATGAGTGTTTTTGAGGATGTATTAAAGTCTTGGAGAAGTTTGTTTAAGGTTTAGGAATGTTGATGTACAAGGAGGAAATGATGTTTAGGTAGATGTGAAAAAGGAGATTTAGTTAGTAAGAAAAGATGTTGAGAGATGATGCTAAGGTGTAGAGGAAATCTTGGTATAGTGGTCATTATAGGTGAAATACCACTTAGAAAACCAAATGAAAAATGTACAAGTATTAAGAGGTTTTGTAAGGAGTTTGTGGAATGATAAAGATGGTTTTGGTGTGTGATTTAAGGAGTTTAGTACATGGCTAAAGATGTGTTTGAAGTGCCAAATGTGATTAGAACATACTAGGGCACTATGAGGTGAAGTTTGGAGTCAAATGGGATTTTAGAAACAAAGGTCTGGAGCCGAGACCTTAGGGACCGGACCTGTAAGGTCGGTCGAGCTCAGTTTACACTACCGGAAAGAGTTTCTGGAACGGACCGACCTTGGGGACCGGACTTGCAAGGTCGGTCGGGCTTGTTTTTAGTACGGATTAAGTCTCTGGAATAGACCGACCTTGGGACCGGACTTGCAAGGTCGGTCGTGTCTAAACTTTTGTACGAGAATTGTTTCTGGAATGGACCGACCTTGTGGATCAAACTTGCAAGGTCGGTCGGAGTAGAATTTTTGACGGTAATGTGTTCTGGAATGGACCGACCTTGTGTAAGGTCGGTCGGTAAGGTCGGTCGGACCAAAAGCATTGTTTAAGGTTATAGGATGATGGGGATTATTAAGTAATGATGTTATAAGATTGTTGAGGACATGTTAAGTGAGTTATGATGACAATATAATGGGGGAAAAGTTGTATCAAATGTAAAAGTAAAACAAGTTAAAATGTGAAGTTATTTAACTAAGTTAACGGGGATAAGTTATGAGCATTAGACCTTAAACAATTATGTTACCCCGATGTTAATAAAAGTACATGTAATGTTATCAGTTGTTCGAGAATTGCTCGAGTAACATAAGTGGACATGATAGAGTGGACTCCGGTGACAGGTATGGTTTTCTTGCAACCTGTGTCCTACCGGATTACACCGGCTTGTATGTCAATGTGTTTTTCTGTTTGTTTGCCACGTTGTAAGATTAAACATGTAATGAGTTTACAGTAATTCATTTATGTGGCGTGTTCAACTCCGATACCATTTAACCTCGGAAGTGCTAAACCTTAGCTAACTGAGTCTAGGATCACATGAGAGTTCGGTATTCGGATTAAACGACCCGAACCATGGGACGTTTTAACCACGGCTATGCGTGTGTAAATTGTGTGATATGTGTATGTGAATGTAGGGATCTCCCTTGTATGTTCAACCCAGTTGTAATACTGTATGGTGCGTAGATGTGATAGACTCCATAGTGGGGTTCTAACTAATATCTAAAAGTAAGTATGTACTAACAGTGGTGAGGAATCCGGTTAGGCCGGTCGCGCGTTGTTTGGGAGTGGGTATCCTTTTTAGCCTTACCCTTCTCTCTGTTATGGTTGTTTCCCTCACGGGTTATGATCTCTCATTAGCTTATTCCAAAGCTTAGCTATTCTGACTTATGATCGGTTTAGGGGGAACATGTGTTAGTGTGGTGTGTTCGGGTCACCAAACCCGAACCATCTTAACTTAAGTTACTCGTCCGACTATTAGGATGGTAATGAGTGTTGTATAACGAGCTTACCATGTGGGTGACATCATTCTCTAGGCTCACCAGTGAATTAACAATGTTTGGGTCGGTTCCTAAGAGAACCGCTCCCGTTATGTTAAGTGTTGTTGATGTAATGCAATTTCTATTGCGTTGTTGTTATGTGCACGTTGAACGTGAAAAGTGTTGTTATGTGTTGTTATGTGATGTATGATATATGTTGTAAAATGTGGAGTATGTGGATCATGGATATGAATCCCAGTTTGTGATAAGAGGCGCTTAAGGATAACCCGAATAATGGGTAGTTGTCGTCTATTAAGAAAGTAGCTCCATTAGAGGAGAAACACTCTAGGGGTAATGAATACCATGAGTGACCTATTAAGTGTGGATGTGTTATCTGTTTGTTGAGCCATTGAGGCGGAATATTATGTGTTGTGTGTTTATAGTTTACATGCATGATTCAAATACAATCAACAGCATGCTAAGACGACAATTAGTTGTGCGTGGCCCGGTAGCATGTGGGCTGCGGGATTACCATACCAGCAAAGGTGCTGAGCCCCTTGGGGGCCACTGTAACACCCCAACCCGAAATCCAATAATCTGAACGGCGATCACTCCCAAGTAAAATACAACTGCAGCGGAAATAAATACAACAACCGGGTGGTATTACAATGCCGTTGGTCACCCTTGTGACCAACAAGGCTAACTCCAAATACAATCTCCAAAAGTCACGGTCTGAATACGAATACAATCCGAGATACTAGGAATCAAACTCTAATGTAAAATACTTAAGTAAAATAAATGTCTAGAAGAAGACTCCCATAGCTTGAATCTACCCCACCTACACTCGGTGTGGTAATCTTCTCAACTTCAGGTACCTGAAAAATGGGGGTGCCCCCAAAGGGGCTCAGCAAACAATGCTGGTATGGAAAACGTGCAGCCCATCGTCTACCGGGCCACACCAACTACTTTGTCGAACACATGCAGTTCATTTTTATAAAGCTGTAAACAAGCATAGTCTGATAATAACAAGTATCCATACAAGGACAATAATGTCACATAGAACAAGACACAGAAGGTCGAGTTAGCTGAACTGAAATTCTTTAATGATAGTCGGTCCACACAATGGGACTGACAGGTATAACTGAATATCTTAAATAGTGGAGGTATAGTGACCTCGTTAAGATTGAAAGGTTGGGTATAAAAACCCCAGGAGATAACGTAGTTAAACCCTGAACTGAGAGGCGTGGGAAATAGAATCCCACTAGAGGAAAGAAGTCTTCCTTTCTCAAACTGAACTGATGGCATTTGAATCCCGGAAGGAATAGAGTCTTCCTCCCAACTAAATGTTCGCGGGTCCGTCGCGACGTAGTAGGAGACGACCTGAGACAGGTACAACTCCGTAGCATGCATGGCCAGATCCAACTGGGCTCCTCATTCTCGAAGTATATAATTGTTAAGTGTCATATAAAGACGTTAAACAAAAATACAATGTGTATTGTCAATTATCACGTTTAGGATAATGACGTTTGTTATAAAGTGAAGTTAGTGAGAGACTTGGGTACAAGTCCTCGGTATACTGAAACGCAGGTATTTAATCCACTGGTATAGTAGTGTTTGTATGCGTGGGACATACACGTTGTAGTCAGCAATAATCACGCACATAAAATAATACAACAGTGCACAAGAGTAAAACAACATTTTACATTAATTATCTTGGTCGTTATTTCAAACAACAGATAGCACACAAGCCGGTGTATCCGGTAGAAAACAGGTTGCAAGAATCCCATACCGTTCACCGTAGGTCGCAGTTGATTATACCCTGGTCAACGTCTGGTCAAACAAAGTCCTAGAATAGGATTAACTGAGAGGGTAATTTATGTTACCCTTATATAATAATTCTATTGGATCTTTAACAAATCTCGTATTTGTTATTTCATGTGAGGTTTATTTCTTTCAATTACCTCATGATTTAATGTATATCTTATTTGTTATTCCTTTTTGATTTATTATAAATCCTTTAATGTACATATATGTATTCATATATTCATGCACTATATTTGTTGTTTACTTTAATTGTCTAAGGGACATAACAACTTATAATTTTTTTAAAATTTTCTTAACTAATTTAAATGTCTCAATACAAATATTCTTATAATCTCATTATTCTCCTTTTAGTCATAAATAATATTTATTGTTTTCCTTTAACTTCCTTATAACTATATAAGCCATAGTTCTAATTCCATAATTCCTTTAATTAAAATTCTTTCTTCTAATTCCTCAAAATATCCATATAGGACTTATATTTATTAAATCTAAATTCTTACCCTTATATTTCAGTTATTTACAAAACAACCACATTAATTCATGAACTTTATATTTAAATTCTAATCTCATTATATTATAGAGTTTTAACTTCTTATTTAGCTAAATTACATAGTCACACTAATATTTTAGTATATAGCTTTTAAGTACTATAACTTTCAAAAATAACAACTTAGCCTTAAATTCTCGGCAATAATATTTTATTTCCCATAATTACAATTTAACCACAAAAACTTATAAACTTTGCATAATGCCTTATAAACTATAGTTTTAATTTTAATTCTCCATAAATGCCGATATATATATATATATAAATTCTTAAATTACCAAACTAACCCCAAGTAATTCGGCTTTGGTCTTGAACTCTCCATTAATTACATTTTCACCCCAAAACTTTATAATAACTTCTTAATGACTTATAAACTAAAGTCTAAATATAATTCCTCAAAATTTCAAAGGTGAGCCTAATAAATCTCTTAATTATGAATTCGCCCCTTTTTATGTTCTAAACTTTCATAACAACTTTTATAAATTACATAATAGCCCAAAACTTAATAAAATGTTATTTTAACACTTGTTTAAATTATCTAAAATTCATAAAACTTAATTCCTAACCTTATATTATATTATAATTTCACCAAATACCCCTTTAGCTCTCGGCTTTCACAATATATACACTAAATTTTTGTAAAATTACATTTAAGCCACTTAACTTAATTAATTAGCCATTTAAGCACTAATGAAATATTTTTAGCTCACCAAACTTTGTGATATAAGTTTATATACCTAAGTAGGTCATTAATACCTATTTATCAATTAGTACATTCAGCCATATTTATTGGTGACCATATAGTATATAAAAGTGGACTTATATGTCATAATAATTATACATAAATTCATAGGAGTTTATAAACTCATGTAAAAATTATTGTAATGTCTTATATAGATTCTTAGCTCAAAAAATAAGCATTTTTGCCCTTGATAATTCGGCTTGAATTAATATGTGACATAACTAAATTTTGTGACACAAAAATGTGTCTTAAGGTAAATATTTTCTATATAAGTTATAGATTGTATTTTTGCATATAATACCATATAGTTTCGGTCTTAATAAACCTAGGAGATGTACATAATTTTTGTATAATTTTTAGAAGCTTAACAAAGCTTATAACATAAAGATTTACTAGTAAACTTACTTCTTAACAAAGGTGGTTAAAGTGCTTGAACTCCTCTTGAATCTCCAAGCTTTCTCCAAGGGAATTTTGATGCTCCACTTCGGTTATATACAAGTGGTGAAGGAGTTTAGGAGTTAGATCTTGAATAAAGATCTTAAGTAGATTTGTAAGTAGTTTTAAAAGAATTTACCTTAGCTTTTCTCCTTATAATTTCGGCTCACTAATGGTGGATGATGAACAAGTTTTCCTTCATGAAAAATGAAGAAGAAAAGAGCCTTAGAAGATATTGAAATCGGTTACACAATAAAATGTGCTTTAAGGATTTTCAAGCTTGAAAACTACTTAAGATAACCTTGAGATGCTCCTTGGTTTAATGTTGGGTAGGACAACCTCCTTGGATAACTAATTGATGCCGAACCTTGTTGATATGCTAGGAAGAGTTTTGCTTCAAGGTTTGACAAGAAATGCTAGGAAATTACCTTAAAGATGAAGATAGAAGTTTAAAACTCCATTAATGGATTAAGAGCTTCAAAGGAAGAAGATGAAGCTAGAAGAGAGAGCTAGGGAGCCTTACCAATTCGTGGATGAAGAGGGCAAGGAGAAGAATGAGACTCACGAATTGTATAAGGTAAGAAAATGCATTGGAATTTGATTTTTGCTTTGTCAATTTTTAATGTCAAATGACTTTACTTTCCTTAGTTTATTACATGGTTTATTGGCTCCATAAAAGCCTCCTTTCCAGCATAATTTCGTGCATGGTGTGTGTGACAAGGCAAGAGTTGGAAAGGAAATAATGTGAGCTAGAAGACAAGGAATTTAGGTAAGTTATTCTTTTGATTTTTCTAAGTTAGGCTTGTCTTCTTCCTCCTTGTAGAGTCACGATTCAAGGGTAAAATTGGGTGTCTTAATTGACATTGAAGAGCCAAGGACAAGCATGTTAGGTCACATGGAAAAGAAGGAATCTAGAAAAGTGAATTCTAGATCTACTTTTTGCTTTTCTCATTTGTTTTGTTCTAGCTCACATGGCCTTATTCCATGGCCTAATTTCGACAGCTTGCTGGTCATATGAGACCTACATACTTTGACATTAAGTAATATAACACATGGGAAGGTGAGTCACCATGTTCTATGCCTTTTACAAACTTTTAATGCAATTTTATACTAGTTTTTGCTCTCAAAATCGGCGCCTATAGAGAGTCTTGTTGACTAGTCACACCAACTGATTTAGAAGGTCATTTTAACCCTATTTAAGATTACCAATTCGTGGCATGTCAAAAAACTACAAGGCAATTGCGTAAAACGCGTTTTCGTGACACCCGAAGGTGTGTTTTTGTGCTCTAAGGAAATTTTGGGAAACAATTTGTTTTTATGAGTTCCAAGTGTTTGTAAACACTTATTATAGTAAATAAACATATACTAAGATGTTACATTGGGTTATATGGGGTTACATCCACCCGTGACATAATTTACGGGCCATCGGGACACACCCCGGGCAAAAAGGAGCGCTAAGAAATCCTCCTGTGGTTTTTGCTGAATTTTGAGAAACCACTTCGTGGGTTCTCTTTATAATGGTTAATAATGATGTTAGGAACTCAAGGAATTAATTTTATAGGAGTTCGTGCCACCTCGGCACTCCTCCGGACTTTTCGTGCTTTAAGGAGCGGGCGTGAGCACTCCCGAGCGTTTTGCGTTTTTGACTGAATTTAGCTTAGGGAATATATTTGTATATTCATATAATAATTGTATGACCATTTGTTTTGAATATTAGAGGGTCATACAAGGTCATGTTTGACCATATGCTTCTAGGGCGTTTAGCGTTTATGGAGAAACGACTATTTTTACGTAACGTTTTCATGCATGGGTTTGCATGCGTACGTGAAATGATTCATATTTGGATTATATTCCAATAAATAATGATTATAATTATATTAGATTGGGGGTATTTCAGCCACCCTTTCTCTTCTTTCCTATTTCAGGTACAAAGAGTTGGAAGCCGTTCGAGAGTAGGACGGGGGGTAGTCGTTTGTACATGGGTAATCACTTAAGTTATATATGTACAGTAGGTGTAGTAAGACCGAAATTGTTATCGGCATTCGTTTGTGAATACTCGGTACAGTGAAAGGTGTATGTTGTGTTGTTGTTGTAATGGAAAGGAACAGTAATGTGCAGTCGTCTCTGGAATCTAGTCCATCAGACCGGTACAATGTATATGTAATAGCCTTGTTAGCCACGTGGGTGGTTAATGGCGTGTAACACCAACGAGTTAAGTAATGTTGTGTTGTAGTATATTTTCCGCTGCAGTGGTTGTTAAGTGTGTTAATGTAGGATGGGGTGTTACAAAAAGTGGTATCAGAGCGAAGTATCGCTCTGATGACTGAATTACCGAGCTTAGGAAGTACCGAGTTACAATTTTAGTACCTTGGGTTAAGGGTTGAGTGATAGCGTGAGAGATACGCTAGATAGGTATAACCAGTGTGTACTGGGAACCTACAATATCCTACCCGCCCTCACAATCCCTGTTTTATAACTTGGGAAAGAACGCCAGAGAGATGACAGTCCTCTCATACTCGGGAATACCCGATCTGGCTGTTATTAAGTACCTCTAAAGGTACGGAGAACCTGTCATACGGTAGATCCCGAAGACTGGGAATCCCGGAGACGGTTCCCATCTAAACAATGTTAACCGCATTTCATAGCGAAGAATGAAGAATTTTGTGTATAAGAGAATATAATTTCCGGCAACCTGGGTCGACATGCCGAGCAGTCGAGAATAACCAGCTTGCAACGCACCGACCGTGTGAACAGGCAAGAAATGGATTAATGAAACCCGAGACGAGTGTCTACGGAACCACAGTTGTTAAGTGATACACCAACGGTATACCAACCGACAAAGGAACTATAATGTAGTGCCCAAACAAGAGACAAGTCTCAGTAACCACGACAAATGCGTGGAACGGGCTACGAAGAGGAAATAATACAAAAGAAAAGGGTCTCCAGAATAGGAAACACCCTAGTTAATGATTATCATGTGAATACAGCGAGAAGTTGCCCAGAGGGTTATTGTCTAGACTGTAAGATCAAGTGAAGGCCAACAAGACCATTGATGACAGTGCGGGTGAGAACATACCGCAACCGATGTGTGTTTACCGAGAGCCAGTTAGCATGGCGCACTTGCCATAGCAAGTGCTGCTATAACAGGGCTGTTCGGGAAAAGTTTTAAACAAATACAAAGTACTTAGTAAAGTACCATGAAGTTAGGTGAGATCATCATAACTGTGGAAGGGCTTAACAGCCTAACCTCTGTAATTGGAAGTTACACAGTCAGCAAGAAGCTAGACTGGTTAAAGCAAGAAGACGTTGTGAAACCATGAAAAATTTTCTTTCAAACTTTGAACTCTTTTCTTTCAAAACCCGATTTTCTTTCAAACCCATACTCATTTTCTACCTTCTTTTAAAACCAAACCAGAGGAGCTACACCGGCCTCAGTGCACATGATAGGTAAGTCATACCCAGTATTCTTTTGAATAACCGGACGAAAAACGGTAAACCCAAGGGTAGCAACCCGAGGGAATGGATTGGGTTCATAATAATACAACGGTGGAGAGACTTTCCCTCGATTAAGTTCGGGAAGCAAGGATGATATTGTCACAGGACAATATAAGGAAGTTGACAATAGAATACTTCACCTAGGCATGTGACGGACACTACGAGTGTACTAACTATAATGTGGGACGACCGCACTCCGATAGGAGCTTGTGGGCCTGACAGACCTGTTTATGGGTTAGTTGGGTAAGTAGTAATGTATCAGTAGGGTACCCCACATATGTATACGAGTAGAGTCCGAAACACGGGAAGTAGTCGACTCCGTACTACGGTCAGCAGTGTAAGTCAAACAAGAGCTAAGGATTACCATGAAGGGTTGAAGTAAAGGAACTTAGTTAAGTAAACGAAACTAAAGGAATTAGTGAATTCATTTCAAGGAAATGTTTAAGAGTCAGGGAATACGAAGTGCACTGACTGTTATGTAAAGACATAGCATATGTCTTAAGGATCCTCAGGGATAAAACATGTTAGCTGGAACGGAGACCCAGCTTGTGCATGGCAAGGCAAATGCCTAATGTGGACACATTGGTGTGCAATGAACGGGATGAAAACTCCCAGAATGAGTACCTACACTACCAGGAAATGTTGATCTTCACAGAAGAGGATAATAAACCAGTTAAGAACGCAAACGGCGTGGCTAATGAGTATACCAATAAGTGTGAACCAGATGTAATGGCATAACTCAGCAACACCCAGGAGTAATCCGTGAAGGGTGCTCGCATCAACGATAGTTGAACGAAATAACGTGACTGAAACACAAGGGTTGAAACTAACACCCAGTATACACATAAGTTGTCAGGAGACAGACTAACAATCCTAAGGGGTATCCCACGAAAGGAAATAAAATGCAACGACCTTGTCATGGAGCCCAATATGACATCCAAACCATGTAATGTTGTAAAGAGAAATAAATGTGTGTGAACCGTCCATAATGGACAGAGCTCGAAGCAGTAAGGCTCATAAGCCACTAATAAAAATGTGTTATGTAAAATTAGATTGATTGTAGAAGTTTATGTTGTATAAGTGAATAGAGTGGAGGACGAACCACTGCATTAAGAGTGGGGATACCTCTCGATATCGTGAGACGCTGGAGCAGAGAGTCGGTAGTTATGTGAACCAAGTTCAAGAAATATATTATGGATTGATAATGTTGATATTGCGAGAGAACAGTTAGTTTAGTAGCATGTGAAGCACCCAGCTGAATAACGGCAGCTTGTAACTCGAGTGAGCTACGCTCAAGGAGCATTCAGTAGTCATCCAAAGGAATGACGAATCATAATATGAAGGATGTAAGGATATGTGTGGAAGTTAATATGACAGTGAATACCATATAAGTTAGTGTTATACAATAAGTAAGAGCACGGTGCGCAGTAAGCGACCGTTGTATAAGTGTTGTTGAATAATAATATGGCAGGTAAGACCAGTTACGAGTTAAACTCAGTGGAGATACACAGTAAGTGATACCAAACGAAACGGGCAGTAAGCCGGTAGCTAGAACTATGAGATAAGAATCACAGTGAAACACAGTGTAAATTCCTATTGCAATCGCATAAGAGATTTACTGCCAAGAGTTTACGCCTCTACACTCTGGATGACTGAGTGTTTTGGTATTGCATTTGTGCAGTAATGATCGAGTGCGATAGCTAGGACTTGGGAAATGTTAATGCTGGTGTAAGTAGAAAGAGACTTATGACGCTATAATGGCCGATGCATAGGAAATGCAAAGACATACCATGAAAGGGTATTTGTACAGAACAAATGTGGAGGCATGATTAACAGTAAGTGACTATAGTAGCACTAACTGCCAAATATCGGTATGGAATATACCCCAAATGTTGGAAATAACCAAGAGAGCTCTACACATTAGGTAGCAGCTCAATCTCAACCGACAGTAAGTCGGAAGGGAACAAATCAATCATTATGAAATACGTAGCAGTTTACGCAGTAAGTTATTAGAGAAGTGGAGGAAATCTTGAAACTCACCGAATTCTCTCACGGTAGAGATACCACACATCGGTTGAGAAACCGTTATTACCAAGATAAAGGTGATAATAGGAGAGGTATAATACAGTAAGAATAACGAGTGGGGCAAACTAAGCTCTACAGCTATCACAGTTGTGCAGCAGAGGCCAGTGAACCCATGCTTCAGATACCGAATATGCATGGTGAATACGAATAAATGGCTAATTATTAATGCCTAGAAGCCTCACAGGCCAGAACCGAAGCCAGTTAAGAGTTAAAGCAAACTCCAATGGGAATTCTTGGTTTAGGGACTAAACCACCAATATGGTCAAGATCCTCTAACCAGAACACATTGTATAACACACCGCGTGGAAGTTAAAACACTTCACGACGGTAGAACATTTTAAACCAATGATTAAGTGATTGATTACGTGGGCGTAACCCCTTTTAAGGGGGGTAGAGCGCAAAACCACTTAGTGTGTATTACCGTACAAGTGTACGTAGTGTATGTGACTTATATTGTGCATAGCACAAAATTATTGTTTGATGATTGGTGTGTGTTACGTAAACATACACATTCATTCATGGTTTAATTGTGGTAATTGCGCACAGAAGATGCGAATACCATTGTGATAAGTGTGTTGATTTATTAACAGTTGTGTGTGATGGTACAAGTGTGGGGAGTAGAGAAACTCCGGGGAACAAAAACCCGACAGTGTATAAATGTGAAACTGTGTGTGGTATTTTGATAAAATGTATGTGTATATATATACTATATAGTGATTCATGAAAGGGTATGAAACCGACATAGAACCTAGTGAGAATAAGATTCCCTAGGTAACAACATTAAAGTGAATGGAAATAACTGATAGACGAAGTTCTATCCCTTGGAGATGTATGATCATGATTAGAATGATTAAAAAGATAGAAAATTGGAAATGAGTGATTTACCTGATGCTTGAAATTGAAGTGGGAGGTGAAACTTGATTTTCATGAGATCAAGGGAAGCCGAACACAAATTGGGGTGGAAGGATAGTTCAACACCGATGCTGATCACATCAGGGTTGGATGATTCTTGAAGCTCCCTATAAGTGGTCACAAATAACCACGCTAAGAAAAGAAGCAAAGAGCATAAGTTGGACTTGGAGTTGTATGTGTTTTCAAAAAGGATTTTGAATTGGTATTTATAAAAAACGTCGACAGGTACTTTACATAATTAAAGTTCTCTTACTTAACCTCACATGGAAAATTTTAAATTTAAGTGATTGTTTTGATCTCCCAAAGGAACGGGGACGGAAGGTGTCCATCGCGACCGGGTTCTGCGGGATCACAGTGTATATAAAAGGATATTTTTTATTGTTATACATGCTAAGACATGTTGTGTGGTATGTGTAATAAATATGATTTTGTCCTTGAGTTCCAAAAGTGTATGTTGTCAAGACCTATGAGTCTAAATGTTGTTGTGTTACATAGACCTATGTGTCTAAAGGCTGTTATGTTATCAAGACCTATGTGTCTAAATGTTGTTATGTTACCCAAGACCAGAGAGTCTAAGGGTTGTTAAGTATGTGCAAATATTGTTAAGATACCCGGACCATTGAGTCCGAGGTTATCATGTAAGTATGTTATGTTATGTTATGTTATGTATCTATGTGAATATGTTACCCGGACCATTAAGTCTGAGGTTGTGATGTAAAGTATGTTTGGTTATGGAAGTTTATTTCCAAGTGTTTCCTGCGTTCTAAACCAAAAGAAGTGTGGGAAGTGTAAACTTCGAGGACGAAATTCTTTTAAGGGGGGTAGATTGAATTACCCCAAACCTTGATATATTGTCAAAATGTTAAACTATGGTATTTAAAGGCTAAAAAGTTCCTTAGAAACATCAGTGAACAATTTAAACCATAGTAAAATGCAAAAAGCACTAAGATACTGTTTGAGCAAAAACATGCTCTAAGCTTGGAGTGAACTTGGTTAGGACCCAAAGATCCTACCAAGACGTAATAATATTCAATTATGATTTAATAAGGCTAATTAAGTCCTTAGGAAACCTTGGTAGACAATTAAACCAAACAAAACACAAATAAATGCCTTAAAGTCAATATAGGCAAAAATGTGCTCTAAGCTTGGGATAAATTTGTATAAGACCTAATGGTCATACCTATACCTTCTAAATATGTTAATGAACATATTAAATCAATTACCCAAGAAAACCAAGCTTAAAAACAAGTTAAAACACGAAATGTGCTTTAAGGAGTCTTAAAGCACATTTTGAAAAATTGTCTTGTAAATGAGTTTTGAGTGGCTAAATGTCCATCATTACTCTTAAATTAACATGTGTAATATATAGTATCACATTTGGAAGTCTAGATCAATGGAAATCAAAAAATTTCACAACTATGTGCCTGTTTTAGTGAATAGTAACTAAAATAAGCAAGTTTGTAACATATGTTATATTAAGTAATTAAATGAGTCAACAAAGACTAAAATACCCCTAAGAACATAAAGGGGGCCGGTTTTTTAGTGTGGTGACTCACCACTCTTGTTAGTTGTTAAGTAAATAAAGATGACTCTTAGGTTACTATTTACTTTATTATGTAAATATCTTCCAAAAGCAAACTTAAAACTCATTCTCTCATTCCTCTCTTGTTCTCACCGTCTTCTACCTTCCTTCTTTCTCTCTTTTACGATTTGCTATAGTTCCACACAAGAACTCCATCTTTGAATGCTTGTAACTCCTAGCTCCATGGTCCAAATTCAATTTCAAGACCACCATTCTTCTAGTTGGAGCAAGCTCTACACTTCTATCTTTTCAAATCTTCAAAAGCCTCATTTCGGTGCCAAGGAGATTCACCATTGATGGAGCTTGACCTCATCTGTTCACACCTTGTTGCTCTCCTTTGCTTCAAGGTAAGGAAACTCAAACAAAATTCATGTTTCCTCCATGTTTTTATGTTGACCAAAAATCACCACTAATGGTGTATTTACCTTGCTTTGTTCTAGTTACATTCTAATCATTCAAGGGCTTGGTGGAGTCCTCTCTTGATACTTGTTCAAGCTCTCTTCCAATTCCAAGGTAAAACAATTACCTTAATGTGTTAAGACAATATATATAACCTTGGGTTTGTAAATGAGTTTAAGCATGAAGCTTGAATACTCATTTCATTGTTTGTATAATGTTTAGAAGTTGACAAGCAACTAAGCTTAGCCAATTTTAAACAAGGAAAAACAAGAAAGAAGTTTGTGAGGAAAAGAGGTAAACAAACTATCTCAATGTAGTTTAAATGCCTTAGGAAAAATGAGCTTGATTTGCTTGATAAAAATACCTAAGGAGCCAATGGTGAATGACCTAGTAAAATGCTCTCAAGGAGTTTATTAAGGGCATATGTATTGTTGGTTGTATTTGCAGGTCAAAGGCATTATTTATGTGGGAAATTCAGTGTTTAAGGTTTATGCAATTTAATGGCCTAAGAGCCATGTTATTTAAGGGCCTAAGTGCCAAGCAATTTAAGTTTATGCACTATATTGTGATGTAGAGTAAATTTGGTGAGTGTTGTGTGTGAGAATACTCTTGATGGATTTTAGGTGTTCTTGAATGAAATAAGGTAAAAACCTAAGTGTTTGAATGTGAGAATATACAAGAGAAGCTATCGCAAAATTTGGAAGATGTATAAGAAGTACTAAGTGTTTTAAATGAGTTTTGGTGAACTAGGAAGTGTTAAAAATGAACAAGTGTTTTACTAGGGAAGGAAGCATGTATTAAGCTGATTTAGAGTGATACAAGGATTAAGGTATTATCTTGGAAGTTCTAGGAATTCAATGAGTGTTTTTGAGGATGTATTAAAGTCTTGGAGAAGTTTGTTTAAGGTTTAGGAATGTTAATGTATGATAAGTGTCCAAATGATCATGATTTAAGTGTATTCATATTATATATCTATTATCAGCACTTTCTTGCTCATTTCTCCACTTCGTTAGTTTTCCTCTAGTTTATGTTTTATTGTTTATCTCACAAAATTATTGGTTTAACATGAGGAAAAACCAAGCTGGGTGTAAAGTAGATAAAGAGACGAACACATAGACGCAAACGGCTCAGAAAACGGAGTCCAAACGAAGAATCTAGAGCCGGTTGAAGTTGGAAGGAAATAAGTCACGATAGTTGCAACCGCCTGGCTCAACCGCCCCTGTACCTCTCGATAACAGGCGGACAAGAGAGGGCTTTGCAACCGCCTATAGCCAGGCGGTACCATGGGCGGACGAGAGGGTTGCAACCGCCTATAAGCTGGCGGTCTTGGAGGCGGACACAATGCAGACAACCGCCCGGTATTAGGCGGTACCGCAGGCGGACGCGTGTAGATCTGAGACGCGAAACAGTTTTCTTCTTTCGCGCCGTCTGCAACTTGCCTTCGCCGACTTCTGCAACTTGTCCACTCGTCCACTGTGAACTTATCCATCTACTCTGCGCACGCTCTGTCCCCTGCAATAAATGATCAATCATGCAAATCTTATCCAGCTTCTTCCACCGCCTCACGCGTCTGTCTATCTTCTCTGCTTCCTCTTCCTTTCTCTATATAAACCCACGAGCTATCATCGACAATGAATCAAGCCATCCACGACCGAGCAGACCACAAACCACACACCATCTCATTTCTCTCCTTCCGCCTTCTCCATTTTATTTATTTTACATTCCACAAAATCCACCTCTAGCCTACGTATACAAAATAGCAGAGTGAGCCGGAGTGATTACGGATGATTTCTATTACTCTTGTCTCTGTCAATCTATTTAATATGTTAGGCTAGTTTACGTACGCTCTGGGAACGGTTATTATGTGTTTGTATTAATTATGCAATATTTCTACTGGCTTATTTATATACAGTTGTTACGTTTAAAGGTTATCTCGCACCTTTTAATAAATGTCATGAGTTTATTAAAACTGCTTTACTAAATCTATTTTGATCAGACCGGTGATAAATAGATAGGTTAATTAAGACGTAAAACTGAAGGAAACTTGTTATGATTTAATAAGTTAGTATTCAGTTGCAAATGTAATTCCTCAATACTCCTCTGCCGTTCGCAGGCTTTTGCTTGAACCTGATTAGAACCTTGCATTACAGGTGAACGAGTTCTTATGAGGCTATGACTTAGTCCTTAAGATAATTACAGGAACCTTGCCAAATTATTAAACCAGTAGAAATAGCTTAATTATGCAGATTATAATAACCTGACCCAGAGTTCCATTTTATTTATCTATTAACTTAGTTTATTTTATCTTTTCTTTTTATTTATTTTACAAGTCAATTAATCCCCCCTCTTGTGACACGCTTAGGTACTATTATATGTACATTAGTCCCACGGTTCGACATCCGGTTGCTTACATTTTCACTATACTACTGCGACCGGGATTTGTTTGCAGCCCGACGTTTATTTTGAGTTTTTAATTTCTTTTCTTTTAATTTTACACCAGTTTAACCACTCACTTTATAACGTCTGCAAAATGGCGCCGTTGCCGGGGACTAGTTATTCTAGTCCCTAAGCCCCGGATTATTCACTTGTTATATTAAAATATTTTTGTTTATATTATTTTTGTTGTTGTTTACATTAATTTTATTTTATATTTTGTTTATATTATTTTTATGTTTGTTCCTAATCCTTTATTTTCTAATCTGTTTCAGTAGTTTTGTTTTATATACAAAAAAAAAGGAAATGGAACAGGTATTCGAAGAGGAGTTTTGCTGTTCACAGTATTTATACTGCTCCGTGTGTGGGGGAGCTCATGATTATGAGGATTGTCTCATATTACAGGAACAACTCTGGTTAGAAGATCAACCAGATTACCTGGAGAGACTCGCTCAACCAGAACAACAACCAAAGAGCGAAAATTCATGAGGTAAAACACCCCACTACGGATGTAAGTTATTCTCTTCCCTCTACAGTCGCCTACCGCCAGTTTCCATCCTTCTCTGTGCTCTATCCAGAAGATGAGGATATTTCCATCCTCAAAAATGAAGAGAAGGAATTGCTATCACCTCCCGCCAATTTATCCAAACAAAACGCCACTATCACCTTCAAAGAATTAACTTTCTCTAAAGATGATATCGATCAGCGTTCTTTCTTCAAACCTCACCTACAAGAGGAGGATGTTTACATCCTCCAATTTGAGGAAGAAAAATCAGCACCACCGGGTCTTCTGTTAGAACTACGTTCCCGGCAGTACCTCCTCAAACACCAGATTTTGTGGAGTATTAATTTTCTTATTTTATATGCCGAGGTAACGTTTTGTTTTGATCCAGGATAACAAAGCAGGCGTCTAGCCAAAGACGTTAAATAAGGGCAGCTTTCCGGGAGGCAACCCGGATGTACTTTTATTTTATTTTGCTTTTATGCTCTTTTTAATTTTCAGGTTCTCTTTAAATTTATTTTTGCTAACTTTTACCCCGTTTTTAGTATGGTTGCTTCTAGTGTCTTATGCAGGTGCACCTTCATGTGGACACCGCAACCAAGCTACGCTACTTGAGGCTGAAGCTCAAGTGTGGGGGAACTCCTTTAACGACTAGCAAAAATAATATCAGGGGAGTACCAGTTTCTTTAATTATGCTTTTATTTAAATAAAAATTGCAGAGGAGCGTTTATGTGCTTAAATGTTTATTTGTGACCTTTGTGTTTTCTCTATTTTATCTACTTACCGAAAAGGTCTTCTGAAACCTTCCCTTGTTTTTTTGGTGAACAATGAGGACATTGTTCAATTTAAGTGTGGGGGAGTGTGCCCTTTTCGGTGACATTTTGTGCTTTAAATGTTAATCTCTCTCCTTATCATGCGTTTGTCCAATTCAATATCGTGGACCCTTTATATGTGGGTTGTTCTCTTTAAGAATAAATACTATTATGAATTGTAGGATAAATGGTACAAATTTTAAAATTTTGATTACTTTTGAGGAGCATTTTTATATGCGGTGTGACCAAATAATCTGCAAATGGTTGGATTTTATTGCTCAGAGTTTCTTTCTGTCTTCTCTCTTAGGGATTGCTAAGGGGTACTTCTCTGTTAAAAAATAAATAAAGACTTGCGAGACACCATTG
The DNA here is from genome assembly GCA_023374045.1 of Limonium bicolor. Classification (NCBI taxonomy): domain Eukaryota; kingdom Viridiplantae; phylum Streptophyta; class Magnoliopsida; order Caryophyllales; family Plumbaginaceae; genus Limonium; species Limonium bicolor. The sequence continues at coordinate 208,987,418 of CM041781.1, forward strand.
GTAACCAACATAAGAGAGTTGAGTGTTCTTAAATACAAAGGCGTGATGCCTATTTTCTCATCTCTTATGCAAAAGTGAAACAAATGCATAAATCTATTTTTCCTTTTGTTTTCTCCTCAATGCCCATTCTTGAGAGAAGTTGGCAATGGTAAAAGTTCTCAGTCACCTAAACAAAAGAAACATTGAAGTACCTTAGATCATACCCCAAAACTCTATATTTTATTTTCACCCTGAGCACACCTATGCCACCAGCAGTTAATTTTTCACACTCCTCAATAAGTTAAAAAGATCATGTTTATCCTACCCTTCATAATAATATTTGTTAGTATTGAGCATTCCCTACTTGGGTACGTGGTTTTGCTTGAGGACAAGCAAAAAGATAAGTGTGGGGGTGTGATAAGTGTCCAAATGAGCATGATTTATAGGTGTATTTCATATTTATTATCAGCACTTTTCTTGCTCATTTCTCCACTTCGGTTAGTTTTCCTCTAGTTTATGTTTTATTGTTTATCTCACAAAATTATTGGTTTAACATGAGGAAAACCAATCTGGGTGTAAAGTAGATAAAGAGACGAACACATAGACGCAAACGGCTCAGAAAACGGAGTCCAAACGAAGAATCTAGAGCCGGTTGAAGTTGGAAGGAAATAAGTCACGATAGTTGCAACCGCCTGGCTCAACCGCCCCTGTACCTCTCGATAACAGGCGGACAAGAGAGGGCTTTGCAACCGCCTATAGCCAGGCACGGTACCATGGGCGGACGAGAGGGTTGCAACCGCCTATAAGCTGGCGGTCTTGGAGGCGGACACAATGCAGACAACCGCCCGGTATTAGGCGGTACCGCAGGCGGACGCGTGTAGATCTGAGACGCGAAACAGTTTTCTTCTTTCGCGCCGTCTGCAACTTGCCTTCGCCGACTTCTGCAACTCGTCCACTCGTCCACTGTGAACTTATCCATCTACTCTGCGCACGCTCTGTCCCCTACAATAAATGATCAATCATGCAAATCTTATCCAGCTTCTTCCACCGCCTCACGCGTCTGTCTATCTTCTCTGCTTCCTCTTCCTTTCTCTATATAAACCCACGAGCTATCATCGACAATGAATCAATCCATCCACGACCGAGCAGACCACAAACCACACACCATCTCATTTCTCTCCTTCCGCCTTCTCCATTTTATTTATTTTACATTCCACAAAATCCACCTCTAGCCTACGTATACAAAATAGCAGAGTGAGCCGGAGTGATTACGGATGATTTCTATTACTCTTGTCTCTGTCAATCTATTTAATATGTTAGGCTAGTTTATGTACGCTCTGGGAACGGTTATTATGTGTTTGTATTAATTATGCAATATTTCTACTGGTTTATTTATATACAGTTTGTTACGCTTAAAGGTTATCTCGCACCTTTTTAATAAATGTCATGAGTTTATTAAACTGCTTTACTAAATCTATTTTGATCAGACCGGTGATAAATAGATAGGTTAATTAAGATGTAAAACTGAAGGAAACTTGTTATGATTAATAAGTTAGTATTCAGTTGCAAATGTAATTCCTCAATACTCCTCTGCCGTTCGCAGGCTTTTGCTTGAACCTTGATTAGAACCTTGCATTACAGGTGAACGAGTTCTTATGAGGCTATGACTTAGTCCTTAAGATAATTATAGGAACCTTGCCAAATTATTAAACCAGTAGAAATAGCTTAATTATGCAGATTATAATAACCAGACCCAGAGTTCCATTTATTTATCTATTAACTTAGTTTATTTTATCTTTTCTTTTTATTTATTTTACAAGTCAATAATCCCCCTCTTGTGACACGCTTAGGTACTATTATATGTACATTAGTCCCACGGTTCGACATCCGGTTGCTTACATTTCACTATACTACTGCGACCGGGATTTGTTTGCAGCCTGACGTTTATTTTGAGTTTTTAATTTCTTTTCTTTTAATTTTACACCAGTTTAACCACTCACTTTATAACGTCTGCAATGTACAAGGAGGAAATGATGTTTAGGTAGATGTGAAAAAGGAGATTTAGTTAGAAAGAAAAGATGTTGAGAGATGATGCTAAGGTGTAGAGGAAACAACTTGGTATAGTGGTCATTATAGGTGAAATACCACTTAGAAAACCAAATGAAAAATGTACAAGTATTAAGAGGTTTTGTAAGGAGTTTGTGGAATGATAAAGATGGTTTTGGTGTGTGATTTAAGGAGTTTAGTACATGGCTAAAGATGTGTTTGAAGTGCCAAATGTGATTAGAACATACTAGGGCACTATGAGGTGAAGTTTGGAGTCAAATGGGATTTTAGAAACAAAGGTCTGGAGCCGACTGACCTTAGGGACCGGACCTGCAAGGTCGGTCGAGCTCAGTTTACACTACCGGAAAGAGTTTCTGGAACGGACCGACCTTGGGGACCGGACTTGCAAGGTCGGTCGGGCTTGTATTTTTAGTACGGATTAAGTCTCTGGAATAGACCGACCTTGGGACCGGACTTGCAAGGTCGGTCGTGTCTAAACTTTTGTACGAGAATTGTTTCTGGAATGGACCGACCTTGTGGACCGAACTTGCAAGGTCGGTCGGAGTAGAATTTTTGACGGTAATGTGTTCTGGAATGGACCGACCTTGTGTAAGGTCGGTCGGTAAGGTCGGTCGGACCAAAAACATTGTTTAAGGTTATAGGATGATGGGGATTATTAAGTAATGATGTTATAAGATTGTGAGGACATGTTAAGTGAGTTATGATGACAATATAATGGGGGAAAAGTTGTATCAAATGTAAAAGTAAAACAAGTTAAAATGTGAAGTTATTTAACTAAGTTAACGGGGATAAGTTATGAGCATTAGACCTTAAACAATTATGTTACCTCGATGTTAATAAAAGTACATGTAATGTTATCAGTTGTTCGAGAATTGCTCGAGGAACATAAGTGGACATGATAGAGTGGACTCCGGTGACAGGTATGGTTTTCTTGCAACCTGTGTCCTACCGGATTACACCGGCTTGTATGCCAATGTGTTTTCTGTTTGTTTGCCACGTGTAAGATTAAACATGTAATGAGTTTACAGTAATTCATTTATGTGGCATGTTCAACTCCGATACCATTTAGCCTCGGAAGTGCTAAACCTTAGCTAACTGAGTCTAGGATCACATGAGAGTTCGGTATTCGGATTAAACGACCCGAACCATGGGACGTTTAAACCATGGCTATGCGTGTGTAAATTGTGTGATATGTGTATGTGAATGTAGGGATCTCCCTTGTATGTTCAACCCAGTTGTAATACTGTATGGTGCGTAGATGTGATAGACTCCATAGTGGGGTTCTAACTAATATCTAAAAGTAAGTATGTACTAACAGTGGTGAGGAATCCGGTTAGGCCGGTCGCGCGTTGTTTGGGAGTGGGTATCCTTTTTAGCCTTACCCTTCTCTCTGTTATGGTTGTTTCCCTCACGGGTTATGATCTCCCATTAGCTTATTCCAAAGCTTAGCTATTCTGACTTATGATCGGTTTAGGCGGAACATGTGTTTGTGTGGTGTGTTCGGGTCACCAAACCCGAACCATCTTAACTTAAGTTACTCGTCCGACTATTAGGACGGTAATGAGTGTGTATAATGAGCTTACCATGTGGGTGACATCATTCTCTAGGCTCACCAGTGAATTAACAATGTTTGGGTCGGTTCCTAAGAGAACCGTTCCCGTTATGTTAAGTGTTGTTGATGTAATGCAATTTCTATTGCGATGTTGTTATGTGCACGTTGAACGTGAAAAGTGTTGTTATGTGTTGTTATGTGATGTATGATATATGTTGTAAAATGTGGAGTATGTGGAACATGGATATGAATCCCAGTTGTGATAAGAGGCGCTTAAGGATAACCCGAATAGTGGGTAGTTGTCGTCTATTAAGGAAGTAGCTCCATTAGAGGAGAAACACTCTAGGGTAATGAATACCATGAGTGACCTATAAGTGTGGATGTGTTATCTGTTTGTTGAGCCATTGAGGCGGAATATTATGTGTTGTGTGTTTATAGTTTACATGCATGATTCAAATACAATCAACAGCATGCTAAGACGACAATTAGTTGTGCGTGGCCGGTAGCATGTGGGCTGCGGGATTACCATACCAGCAAAGGTGCTGAGCCCCTTGGGGGCCACCCTTTCTCTTCTTTCCTATTTCAGGTACAAAGAGCTGGAAGCCGTTCGAGAGTAGGACGGGGTAGTCGTTTGTACATGGGTAATCACTTAAGTTATATATGTACAGTAGGTGTAGTAAGACCGAAATTGTTATCGGCATTCGTTTGTGAATACTCGGTACAGTTTGAAAGGTGTATGTTGTTTGTTGTTATGGGAAAGGGACAGTAATGTGTAGTCGCTCGGGAATCTAGTCCATCAGACCGGTACAATGTATATGTAATAGCCTTGTTAGCCACATGGGTGGTTAATGCGTGTAACACCAACGAGTTAAGTAATGTTTGTAGTATATTTTCGCTGCACTTGGTTGTTAAGTGTGTTAATGTAAGATGGGGTGTTACATAGAGATTATACATGCAGTATAGTTTCAAAACTATATAATATACGAGTGTATATATACACATGCGAATGTACGTATAAGTTTAAGTATATTAATATACTGTGATGTTTACGTGGAACTAATCTCGCATTATTAAACCGAAAAACCGAGAGAGTTATTAATTAACCACAGGGGGATAAATAAACCGGGACGGATTGTATTGGTACGGGGTGCCGCAGTGTATTGTTAGTATGAGATGCTGATGCATAGTGTGATGCATATTATTATATTGTTACAGGCGTCTTGAGGATCACCAGAGGATTTAGCTGATTCATACTCCGCGGTCTTATAATTCCGGTGCACGGTATGTTATTTATGTGGCTTGATTGTCTCTGAGGATTTCCTCAGTTCAGACTGTAACACCCCATCCAACAACCAACACATAACAACAATCTGCAGCGGAATACACACCTCATTAAATAACTTAATTCGTTGGTGTTACACGCCGTTAACCACCCATGTGGCTAACAAGGCTAATACATGTACATTGTACCGGTCTGATGGGCTAAATTCCCGAGCACTACACAATACAATCCTTATCCCATTTCCAACAATTATTATACACAAACACTCCCACTGTACCGAGTATTTACAAACTAATGCCGATAACAATTTCGGTCTTACTACGCCTACAGTACATACTCAATTTAAATGGCTACCCATGTACAGTCAGCTACCCCGTCCTACTCTCGAACGGCTTCCAGCTCCTTGTTCCTGAAATAGAAAAGGTAGAAAAGGGTGGCCCCCAAGGGGCTCAGCACCTTTGCTGGTATGGTAATCCCGCAGCCCACATGCTACCGGGCCACGCACAACTAATTGTCGTCTTAGCATGCGGTTGATTACATTTAAATCATGCATGCAACTGTAAACACACAACACAAAACACATCGCCTCAATGGGCTCAACAAACGGATAATACATCCTTACCTGATAAGTCACTCATGGTATTCATTATCCCTAGAGTGTTTCTCCTCTAATGGAGCTACTTCCTTAATAGACGACACTTACCCCTAGATCGGGTTATCCTTAAACGCCTCTTGTCACAAACTGGGATTCAGTTCCATGATCCACACACTCCATATCTTACAACATATCACATTCCTCACATAGCAAAACACAACAACACTTTCCTCGTTTCGACGTACACATGATAACATCGAATTCATTTTAAACATCTAACATAAACATATCATAGCATAGCAAGGGAAATTGCCTAGCACAATAACAACTCAAAACACCATAAGATCGGTTCACACAAGGAACCTTCCACCATAGTTAGTATACATAGTGAGCCTAGAGAATATTGCCAATCTCATGCTAAGCTCGTTACCAGCCTCGTTACCGTCCAGTTATATCGAACGGTTAACTTATACCCAAGGTGTGTCGGATATAGTAATCCCAAGCACACCGAAATAACATTTGTATGCCCCTGTGGCCCGACGTGAGTCAGTAACTAGCTTTGGATAAGCTAAGGGAAGGTGGAAACCAAATTGGAATACAACCTATACATACACCAAGAGAGCCGAACCGGATATGACATCGACTCCCGTCCATCACACGCGTGGCCGGAACAACCGGACTCCTCACCCCCCCATTAGTACATATACACTTATAAATAAGTGGTTAGAGATCTATTATGGAGCCTACCACATCCACACACCATACGGTATCATAACCGAGTTAAGCACACAAGGGAGGTTCACACACTTGCATATAACAACAATGTCCAACTAACTCACACATAGCCGTGGTTAGCACGTTCCCAAGGTTTGGGCCGTCAACTCCGAATACCGATCACTCATGTGTTCCTAGTTTTTGTTAGCTAAGGTTTAACACATATTTGAGGTTAAATGGTATCGGAGGCCAAATTCGCCACATAAATGAATTACTATAAACTCATTACATGTTTTAATCTTACAAGGTGGCAAACACTCAGAAAAACATATTGGCATACAAGCCGGTGTAATCCGGTAGGACACAGGTTGCAAGAAAACCATACCTGTCACCGGAGTCCACTTTATCATGTCCACTTATGTTCCTCGAGCAATTCTCGAACAACTGATAACATTACAATTACTTTCATTAACATTGGAGTAACATGCTTGTTTAAAGTCTAATGCTTATCTTTCTAACCATCATCACTCCCTAATGTTGGACCACTAAGTCATTGTAGTTTAAACTTAATCATATAAGTTAATCACTTCTCATTACACCTCATACTTGTTTACACCTCTTAAGGCCTTTACATGTCACCAAACAAGGCCTAAACATCATCTAAAACCATTACCATTCAATCCCCCATCATTAGGAGCCTTAAACAAATTTTTTTCTTCATTTCTGGTCTGGACCGCCCCTCTGGGGCGGTCCCAGGGGCGGTCCACAACAGATGCTACACGTTCCCTTTTTTTTCACTTCTCTGCACTGGACCTCCCCACAGGGGCGGTCCGTAGGGGCGGTCCACTGCAGAACCAATTTTCTAATGTGCTTTTCTCCTCTTTATGAACTCCAAATTCATCCCTATTTTTTCCTATGCTTTACACATGTTCTCCCACATGTTTTAACATCTTTTGGGCACACTTAAACCCTTTCAAAACATCCCAAAAATTCCTTAAACTTTTACTCAACTTTTACTAAGTCCTTAACACTTAGAACATTTTTTCTTACACTTGTAACTTGTATTCTTGCCTAAAACTTCACCTAACCAAAGTACTCCCTCACTACCTTATAACCACCCTTTTAAACATCATTTGCACTACACTCATCCCCTTTACACACACTCCTCAAGTCTTTCCCACAAGTTCATAAATAAACCTTCACGAGGCGTTACACTTCCATTGTTCACCAAACTTTGCACAAGACTTACGACACCTCCACCACCACCTTGGTGTATCAAGAAATCATCCATTAGTTCCCTAAATCTCCAAGACTATGCCTAAGGCATCTTAACACCTAAGAACAACTTAATTCACTTTCTTTCACCATCTTAACACTTAAAAATTCCTAGTACCTTCTAGGTCATAAAATCTCATTACAACACATAAACTCTTTTGTTTATCAACTAAATTTTGCCATAGCTTCTCTTGTATCACCTTACACCAAAACACATTGTTTTTCACCTTTAGACAATCAAGAACATTCAATCTCTTAATACACGCTCTTATACAGAAACATATGGTTTTTCATCCTTTAACCATCAAACACATTCACCTTCACAAGAGATGTTCTTTACACACAACTAAACCTTTAAACTACACTACATCACAATATAGTGCATAAACTTAAATTGCTTGGCACTTAGGCCCTTAAATTGCATTAAACTTAAACACTGAATCTCCACATTTAAATGCCTTCAACCTGCGAATACACACAACAATGCTCCCATGTCTTTTTAGTCCACCTTGTGGATAGTTTTCTAGCTCATTTCCCATTGGCTCTTTAGGTTAATTATTAAGCAAGTATAGCTCAATTTCCTAGCACATAAAAATACATTATGAGAGGTCATTTACCTCTTTGTTTTCCAAGTTTTCTCACTTGTTTTCTCTTGTTCTTTCTTGATTGAAAATCGGCAAGGAGCTTTTATCACTTGTCAATCTTCTAACCATTACACATATAAGGGTAATGAGCATTAAGTTTAATACCCAAACTCATAGTTAAACCCTAGGTTTACATATGTGTCTTAAAACACCAAAATTTGATGATTACCTTTGGAATTCGGAAGAGAGCTTGGTTAAGTAGCAAGATAGGACTCCTCCTAGTCCTTTGAAGTTTGAATTAAGCTATGAAGAGAGCAAGACAAGGCACCATTAAGGGGTGAATTTTCGGCTATACACAAAAATGAAGGAAACCTGGATTTTCTTTGATTTTCCTTACCATGAATGAGAGAAGACAAAAGAGCTCTTCAAACAGAACTTTCCCCCTTCAATGGAGTTTCTTCATGGCATCAAACATGAGCTTTTGAAATTTTGAAAAGAGAGGATGAAAGGCCTTGACTCAACTAAGACAAATATGTGCTTAGTTTTTTGATTTGGAGCAATATTGAACATTTGGTGAGCAATTGAAGTTGGAGAAGAGATGTGCTGTAGCAAGAACGAGATTGGTTGGGAGAATGGAGGAAGAACACGGCGGGAACAAGAGGAAATGAAGAAAGGAGGTGAGAGGTATGCTTTGTTAAGATATTTTGACTTATAAGGTAAATAGTAACTTTACTTTATTTCTTTTTCTTTCTTTAGTTGGCTGGCTTGGTATGGTGACTCACACTCTAAAAACCGTGCCCCCTTCATTCTAAAAGATATTTATGGTCTTTGTTGACCATTTAACTAATCAAAGTTGACTTAAGTCAAAACTAGCACTATTTGAGCACTATTCACATATTAAGGCACATATTTGTGAAATTTTTGATTTCCCATTGATCTAGACTTCCTAATGTGATACTAAGTAGTACACATGTTAATTAAAGAGTAATTATGGACATTTAGCCACTCAAAACTCATTTACAAGACAATTTTTCAGAAATGTGCTTTAAGACTCCTTAAAGCACATTTTGTGTTTTAACTTGTTTTCAAGCTTGGTTTTCTTTGGTAATTGATTTAATATGTTCATTAACATATAAATAAGGCATAGGCATGACCATTAGGTCTTATACACATTTATCCCAAGCTTAGAGCACATTTTAGCCCATATTGACCTTAAGGTATTTATTTGTGTTTTGTTTGGTTTCATTGTCTACCAAGGCTTCCTAAGGACTTAATTAGCCTTATAAAATCATAATTTTATATTATCAAATCTTGGTAGGCTCTTTGGGTCCTAGCCAAGTTCCCTCCAAGCTTAGAGCATGTTTTTGCTCAAACCGTGTCTTAGTGTTTTATTGTGTTTTACCATGGTTTAAATGGTTCATTTATGTTTCTAAGGCACTTTTTAGCCTTTAAATACCATAGTTTAACATTTACACAACATACCAAGGTTTGGGGCATTTCACAGACATTGTGTGAAAATTTGTGTTAAGATTGATTGTCTGCTTGTGTGAATTAATATGCTTGAGTTGTGTGTTAATATTGCCTTATTATTATTATTATTACTATTGTGCGATAACAGTACCGTTTGAATATATGAACATATTATAAAACGAACTTGCGGCAATGATGCTATCTTATATGTGTAATATAAGGAACGTACGTAAAACGTTGTAGCATTAGGATAATAAGATATATATATATATATATATATATTATCCGAGACTTATATACGGAGCATTGGCCTTTTTAACGCCGCTCTCGTATCTAACACTGGATCCCGAGTTCACATACTCAGGATTGGACTAACGACCTTAGTCTGCTGTGTTAGGAAAAATAGTTAAACGATGCGATGGTATAGATGAGTTTATCAAGAGGATGTGGCTCTTGCGGTGAATTGTGATCAATATACGATACTAGGATACCGTGTGGGTATCCGTAAGTATCAGGATAAATTTCTAACGGACTACAGATGGTTCGTCGGTCGGAGACTCTACCGCTGGAGTGGCTACTACCGTGGGTGACCCGCCATAGGAGATGGGTAACTTAGAGACTCGTCGTTTTAACGAGACGTTGTCATTAGGCATGACTGAACAATTACGAACAACTATATTAGCTCGTACATTAGGTGAACATCATTTGGGCTTGCATGCCAAAGACGAGAATTTATACTTGTTTATAATTCTCGTTGTTTCGCCTTGTTGCTCATTGGTTATGCTTTGTGGTTATGTGTTGTATGTTGGTGGATTTGTTGAAACGAGTCGTTGTGCTCATATTGTGTGTTGTGAATTGGTTTAATTGAGTCGTTGTGCTTATGCCTGTGTAGTGAACTGGTTGAATCGAGTCGTTGTACTCGTGTGTGGATTAATGTGGATTGTTTGGTTGAGTGAGTCGTCGTACTCAATTATGAACTATTAAGTGTTTGTTGGAGTGGAGTCTCTGTACTCATATAAGCGTTGTAACGCTTTCAGTGGTTTACTGCGATGCGATGTGTGAAGTCGGGGGCTTGTTTGCTATTTGAGTTTACTGCAATATATTTGTTGCTTTACAGTTTTTATATTAAACTACTTGCATGAAAATGAATTGCATTCTCTCGACCAATTAATTGAGGGTCTGAGAGGCATGACAGTCATGTAGTAACATACTCAGCAGGGGCTGATTCCATACCACAAACAAGTATTTTGCAGGTATGCAGCTTCCGGTGTCGACAAAGAGCGGGACGCGCTGGGTAGTTTAGTCACAGTTGTTTACTTATGCACTGTTGTATTATGATACAAACATAGAAATGTGTATAGGATTGGGGTACATAGAATGCTCACTTTGATTTTATTTTGTATTGGAATGGAAGGTTAGATCTATCTCTTGTTGTCACTGTGGGAAATTGTTTCGTATTTATAAATATATCAGTAAGCACGTTATTACTCGTATGGGGGAGTGCGAACGATGACACCAGTAGTTCAATTGTTTAGATTACCGCTGCGATTACAATGTTACGTAAGACGATTAGGAGCCGTTTAGAGTAAGGGTGTTACAAGGGGTGTGAAGTAATGCCATATTCCGCAATACCTTTCAACACCACACACTCATGATCAAAATAGGAAAATTGCAATAAACATTAAGCTTTTAAGGGCTTTCCTATCCTTGCATTATTATTTTTCGCACATTGGTTTTCATACCCCAGACTTTTCTCTTTATCCTTGTAACGGTGTTAGGCCATCTATCCTAGATCATGAGCCCTTAGGTAGATGGGTGATGAAGCACCCCAAGGACTTAATAACCGGATAAACGAGGCCTGTTTTGGTTTAGAAAATTCTTGATCAGAGGAGTATCTGGCCTTATCCTTCATACCAAACTTTCATATCATTTCCAAAGTCACCAAGCCAAACTTATTTAGTTTTATTTAGTTTGAGCAATCAGCTAATCCACCAGATTTCAGTGAAAATTGAATTAATTTGAAGAAAACAATACATACGAACAACTTTAAGCAAAAAGATTCTTGAGGTTGTCATCAGGCTTGATTTCAAAAACTTCCACAAAACTTATCACCAAAAATTCAACATTTATTGACACTAAAAGAAGCTTATCCTTCATAGCAAGAGAACAGTAAAAAACTAGTGTGGCATTAAGTACAATTGACATATTTTCAGGGAAAGGTCTCCACTTCCTCACACTTAAGAGGAGCAATGTCCTCATTGTTCACAAAATAAAATCAAGATAAGACCTTTCAAAATATGCCAAAATCGAAGGATTTCATTCATCACATCACATACTAACAAATCCAATAAACATTTAAAGCATGATAGGTTGAACATAAGCTACAAAGATTGAGAAACTAAGACTCCCCTGATATATTTAGACTGAGGAAGGTTCCCTTCCTCACACTGAAGGTTGAACACTGGGGTAGAAACGTTCCTCACACTTGTGTCCAAGCAAGTGTCCAACCTTGGAGAGATACGAATACCAAAAAAAAGTTGCACCTACACACACTTAATAAAACACCAAAAATGATGCTAGAAGTGTTGCATTAGTAGCACGTGCACCACCGCCGCATCAGATTGAAATAAAAATAAAATAAATCTAGAAATTAAATAGAACTAGAAAATAATTAAAAAGCTGCCCATCTTTATAGTCTTTGGCTAGACTGTCACTTTGTTATCACGGATCAAAAATAAAAGTCGAAAGTAGCATCAACAGAAATATGAAGTTGCCAACAAACAAGATTAAACCACCTGGATCAAAACAAAATGTTAACTCAACAAATATACTAGGAAAATAAATACTCAACAAAACCTGGTGTTTGAGGAGGTATTGGCGGTAACGGGTTTGAAGCAAAAGACCAAGTGTTGATTGTTATTCTTCCTCAAATTGGAGGATATAAACATTCTCCTTTTGTGGGTGAGGCTCAAAGAAATTGTGATAATGGCAGAGTAGTGGTGGCTCCTCTCTTACAAAATCTAGGATGTGGACATCCACTTTGTCTGGAACCAAGGGTGGAGAGGGAGGGCAACTTGAGAATTCAATAGGTTGCTCCACTGCATTGTTCAGGATTGAAGCCTGCTGTCGAAGAGCAATTTTCTGTAGGTAGTCTGTTTGACTCTCTAACCACAATTGCTCTTGAAATTCAAGACAATCATCGAACTCATGAGGTCCCCCACAATACGAGCAATATATATCCCGCCATTAAGATGATTCCTGTTCAAATTGCTCCTCAATCGGCCTCATCTCTTCAATTTCATGGCAATCTTCAAACTCATGATTACCCCCACACTGCGAGCAGCACAAATCAGAGGAAAAAGGATCAAACAAACCAGAAGACACCTACTCCAATGCCCAAACAGGAGTTTGTCCCTTAGTTAGTTGCTCTAGCATCTCCATCATACTGCTCATCGTGGTTTTTAATTGTGCCTGGTTAGCAGCTATATGTTCCATCATGAGATCCGGAGCCCGGGAAGAACTAGCACCAACGGAATAAACACGACCATCGATGGGGCTACACTGTGCCATTATCAAAAAGTAGTTAGAAAATAAAAAACAAAGTAAAATGAAAAGAGAAAATATGATGAAACAAAAACGATTGAACATCCACATAAATCAAATTGGAACTAAAATAAAACAAGAAGAATTAAACTATAAAAAAGGTGAAATAGCTAAAACTAAAATAAAATAACAATGAAAATAATAAAATAAAATGACATAAAAATTAATGAAATAGCTAACAAAATAAACTAACAATAGAATTTAAAAAACTGAAGTATAATAAAATAAATAATTAAATAACTAAAAAGAAAATTAACTAAAAATAAACAGAGTAATATGAAATTGAGAAAACAACCAAAACAAATAAGATAAAATAAAATAAATATAAACAACTAAGAATCTGAAAATTAAATTTACCACTAAATAAAAACAAGAAAGAAATAAAATCTAATAAACTGAGGAAACTAAAATAAATAACTAAAAATAAAATAAACTCAAAGTAAAACAAAATTAACCAAACAAAATAAAATAAAATAAAAACAATTGACAACCAAGGCTAAGGACTAGATAAAGTCAAGTCCCCGGTAACGGCGCCATTTTGCAAACACGGAAAATGATATACTAAAAACTAAATTAAGTAAACCTAGAAAAAAATAAATCAAAGTCCTGTCGGGTTGCAAAAATCCCGGTCGCAATAGTATAGCTAACAGAAGCAACCAGGTATCAATCCAGGGGACTTGAAGAAATAAGCCTAATCCTAAGAAAACTGGAAATTCAGGGGGGTTGTGAATTGTTTTAGTGATTGAATTGAATAAAAGCAAATCAAAATCTAAATGAACGATTAATGAAAGTAAATTGATAAGTTCAATAAAATGAATGGTACTCCGGGTTTGGGTTGTTCTTTACTGGATAAATCTAGCCAAACCTATAGTTTAATTATGAGAAACGGACAGGCCAATTCTTAGACTCTCTTCGATCCTAAATCCTAGTTAAAGGAATAGTTCACCTATCGGAACATGTCAACTCTAATATAGAAGCTGGCAAAACACATATAGGTGGAATAAGTGCAAAGAATTATTAGCATTTGCAGGGAAAAATTATCTATTCGACTAATTTTTCCACAAATCTCAAATTAATTTGAACTTCTTGTTCATCACCAGATCAGATCATAACAGGATTCGCAAAACAACTCTATAAACGCGCAAATTTAATAGAGAAGATGAATGATTAGCATTAATCTAGAAACAATCCGATACAATCTCATAATCAAGTTGCAGAAATTCTAACTAGTTCGTATCCATTACGAACAACCCTTCCCCAGAGCAAATCTTATCTAGTGAGACTTAATCACAAAATAGACAGAGAAAAGAGATTGAGAAATCATTTGGAGTTTGCAGGGCTAGAGGTTGAAGATGGTGGTGATCATGGTGTTGATCGATGGTGATGGTGTTGGAGGGAGGTGAGGCGTGGCGTGAGAGCCTCGTCTGAGGCATCCGGCGTGAATGATGATGTTCCCCCAACCCTATGTGTCATTTTATATCAAAAATAGGCATTTTTAACTCTTAAAAACCTATATTTTTGAAATCTGTACGTGCGGAGTCCGACTTGGATGTTTGGACGCATGTTAAGACACATTTTCAGGCAGTTTTGGCCTCTGTTCGAACATCAAAGTTCGGACGTATGTTCGGACATGTCATTATCCTGACGAGCAAAACTAGTTTTAGGCGTAGATTCTTCGTTTGGACTCCGTTTTGCTCCTCGTTTGTTGCGTTGCGAAGCTTATGAAGTGAAGAATGCAATTCCATGACTCTTATATGCATTTTACACATAAAATACATCAATTATTATCTAAACACAAATCATATAAAAACACATGATAAGTGAGAAATATTGGCCAAACCACTATAGAAAATAAGCAAATTAAACACTTCAAATGCTCTATATTTCACACTTATCAAACTTCCTCACACTTAGCTTTTGCATGTCCTCAAGCAAATAAAGAACAAAACTCACTCTATGATCGTAATATCAAACCTCTGGATCAAACAAGTGCAGAAGAAAATCTAGCCAAATGACAATCAAAAGAATAATCCTGCCCTCAGTTGTAAGTTTTCACAGACAGTGAAAAAGAAAAATATATAAAAGCATGGAGAAGTTAGATTGCAAAAACTAAACATAGAATAGCTTAGGATCTTCCACCAATTTCATTCCTCATCCTTTGGATGACAAGGGGCGTGAAGTAATGCCATATTCCGTAATACCTTTCAACACCACACACTCATGATCAAAATAGGAAAATTGCAATAAACATTAAGCTTTTAACGGTTTTCCTATCCTTGCATTATTATTTTTCGCACATTAGTTTTCATTCCCCAGACTTTTCTCTTTATCCTTGTAACGGTGTTGGCCCTTCTATCCTAGATCACGAGCCATTAGGTAGATGGGTGATGAAGCACCCCAAGGACTTAATAACCGGATAAACGAGACCTGTTTTGGTTCAGAAAATTCTTGATCAGAGGAGTATCAGGCCTTATCCTTCATACCAAACTTTCATATCATTTCCAAAGTCACCAAGCCAAACTTATTTAGTTTGAGCAATCAGCTAATCCACCAGATTTCAGTGAAAATTGAATTAATTTGAAGAAAATAATACATACGAACAACTTTAAGCAAAAAGATTCTTGAGGTTGTCATCAGGCTTGATTTCAAAAACTTCCACAAAACTTATCACCCAAAAATTCAACATTTATTGACACTAAAAGAAGCTTATCCTTCATAGCAAGAGAACAGTAAAAACTAGTGTGGCATTAAGTACAACTGACATATTTTCAGGGAAAGGTCTCCACTTCCTCACACTTAAGAGGAGCAATGTCCTCATTGTTCACAAAATAAAATCAAGATAAGACCTTTCAAAATATGCCAAAATCGAAGGATTTCATTCATCACATCACATACTAACAAATCCAATAAACATTTAAAGCATGATAGGTTGAACATAAGCTACAAAGATTGAGAAACTGAGACTCCCCTGATATATTTAGACTGAGGAAGGTTCCCTTCCTCACACTGAAGGTTGAACACTGGGGTAGAAACGTTCCTCACACTTGTGTCCAAGCAAGTGTCCAACCTTGGAGAGATACGAATACCAAAAAAAAGTTGCACCTACACACACTTAATAAAACACCAAATGACGCTAGAAGTGTTGCATTAGTAGCACGTGCACCACCGCCGCATCAGATTGAAAAAAATAAAATAAATCTAGAAATTAAATAGAACTAGAAAATAATTAAAAAGCTGCCCATCTTTATAGTCTTTGGCTAGACTGTCACTTTGTTATCACGGATCAAAAATAAAAGTCGAAAGTGGCATCAACAGAAATATGAAGTTGCCAACAAACAAGATTAAACCACCTGGATCAAAACAAAATGTTAACTCAACAAATATACTAGGAAAATAAATACTCAACAAAACCTGGTGTTTGAGGAGGTATTGGCGGTAATGGGTCTGAAGCAAAAGACCAAGTGTTGATTGTTATTCTTCCTCAAATTGGAGGATATAAACATTCTCCTTTTGTGGGTGAGGCTCAAAGAAATTGTGATAATGGCAGAGTAGTGGTGGCTCCTCTCTTACAAAATCTAGGATGTGGACATCCACTTTGTCTGGAACCAAGGGTGGAGAGGGAGGGCAACTTGAGAATTCAATAGGCTGCTCCACTGCATTGTTCAAGATTGAAGCCTGCTGTCAAAGAGCAATTTTCTGTAGGTAGTCTGGTTGACTCTCTAACCACAATTGCTCTTGAAAATCAAGACAGTCATCGAACTCATGAGGTCCCCCACAATACGAGCAATATATATCCTGCCATTAAGATGATTCCTGTTCAAATTGCTCCTCAATCGGCCTCATCTCTTCAATTTCAAGGCAATCTTCAAACTCATGATTACCCCCACACTGCGAGCAGCACAAATCAGAGGAAAAAGGATCAAACAAACCAGAAGACACCTGCTCCAATGCCCAAACAGGAGTTTGTCCCTTAGTTAGCTGCTCTAGCATCCCCATCATACTGCTCATCGTGGTTTTTAATTGTGCCTGGTTAGCAGCTATATGTTCCATCATGAGATCCGGAGCCCGGGAAGAACTAGCACCAACGGAATAAACACGGCCATCAATGGGGCTACACTGTGCCATTATCAAAAAGTAGTTAGAAAATTAAAAACAAAGTAAAATGAAAAGAGAAAATATGATGAAACAAAAACGATTGAACATCCACATAAATCAAATTGGAACTAAAATAAAACAAGAAGAATTAAACTATAAAAAAGGTGAAATAGCTAAAACTAAAATAAAATAACAATGAAAATAATAAAATAAAATGACATAAAAATTAAGAAATAGCTACAACAAAATAAACTAACAATAGAATTTAAAAAAACTGAAGTATAATAAAATATAATTAAATAACTAAAAAGAAAATTAACTAAAAATAAACAGAGTAATATGAAATTGAGAAAACAACCAAAACAAATAAGATAAAATAAAATAAAATATAAACAACTAAGAATCTGAAAATTAAATTTACCACTAAATAAAAACAAGAAAGAAATAAAATCTAATAAACTGAGGAAACTAAAATAAATAACTAAAAAAAATAAACTCAAAGTAAAACAAAATTAACCAAACAAAATAAAATAAAATAAAAACAATTGACAACCAAGGCTAAGACTGATAAAGTCAAGTCCCCGGTAACGGCGCCATTTTGCAAACACGGAAAATGATATACTAAAAACTAAATTAAGTAAACCTAGAAAAAATAAATCAAAGTCCTGTCGGGTTGCAAAAATCCCGGTCGCAATAGTATAGCTAACAGAAGCAACCAGGTATCAATCCAGGGGACTTGAAGAAATAAGCCTAATCCTAAAAAAACTGGAAATTCCAGGGGGGTTGTGAATTGTTTTGTGATTGAATTGAGTAAAAGCAAATCAAAATCTAAATGAACGATTAATGAAAGTAAATTGATAAGTTCAATAAAATGAATGGTACTCCGGGTTTGGGTTGTTCTTTACTGGATAAATCTAGCCAAACCTATAGTTTAATTATGAGAAACGGATAGGCCAATTCTTAGACTCTCTTCGATCCTAAATCCTAGTTAAAGGAATAGTTCACCTATCGGAACATGTCAACTCTAATATAGAAGCTGGCAAAACACATATAGGTGGAATAAGTGCAAAGAATTATTAGCATTTGCAGGGAAAAATTATCTATTCGACTAATTTTTCCACAAATCTCCAAATTAATTTGAACTTCTTTTCATCACCAGATCAGATCATAACAGGATTCGCAAAACAACTCTATAAACGCGCAAATTTAATAGAGAAGATGAATGATTAGCATTAATCTAGAAACAATCCGATACAATCTCATAATCAAGTTGCAGAAATTCTAACTAGTTCGTATCCATTACGAACAACCCTTCCCCAGAGCAAATCTTATCTAGTGAGACTTAATCACAAAATAGACAGAGAAAAGAGATTGAGAAATCATTTGGAGTTTGTCGGGCTAGATGTTGAAGATGGCGGTGATCATGGTGTTGATCGATGGTGATGGTGATGGAGGGAGGTGAGGCGTGGCGTGAGAGCCTCGTCTGAGGCATCCGGCGTGAATGATGATGTTCCCCCAACCCTATGTGTCTTTTTATATCAAAAATAGGCATTTTTAACTCTTAAAAACCTATATTTTTGAAATCTGTACGCGGCGTCCGAACTTGGATGTTTGGACGCATGTTAAGACACATTTTCAGGCAGTTTTGGCCTCTGTTCGAACATCAAAGTTCGGACGTATGTTCGGACATGTCATTATCCTGACGAGCAAAACTAGTTTTAGGCGTAGATTCTTCGTTTGGACTCCGTTTTGCTCCTCGTTTGTTGCGTTGCGAAGCTTATGAAGTGAAGAATGCAATTCCATGACTCTTATATGCATTTTACACATAAAATACATCAATTATTATCTAAACACAAATCATAGAAAAACACATGATAAGTGAGAAATATTGGCCAAACCACTATAGAAAATAAGCAAATTAAACACTTCAAATGCTCTATATTTCACACTTATCAAACTTCCTCACACTTAGCTTTTGCATGTCCTCAAGCAAATAAAGAACAAAACTCACTCCATGATCGTAATATCAAACCTTTGGATCAAACAAGTGCAGAAGAAAATCTAGCCAAATGACAATCAAAAGAATAATCGTGCCCTCAGTTGTAAGTTTTCACAGACAGTGATAAAGAAAAATATATAAAAGCATGGAGAAGTTAGATTGCAAAAATTAAACATAGAATAGCTTAGGATCTTCCACCAATTTCATTCCTCATCCTTTGGATGACAAGGGGCGTGAAGTAATGCCATATTCCGCAATACCTTTCAACACCACACACTCATGATCAAAATAGGAAAATTGCAATAAACATTAAGCTTTTAACGGTTTTCCTATCCTTGCATTATTATTTTTCGCACATTAGTTTTCATTCCCCAGACTTTTCTCTTTATCCTTGTAACGGTGTTGGCCCTTCTATCCTAGATCACAAGCCATTAGGTAGATGGGTGATGAAGCACCCCAAGGACTTTATAACCGGATAAACGAGACCTGTTTTGGTTCAGAAAATTCTTGATCAAAGGAGTATCAGGCCTTATTTTTCATACCAAACTTTCATATCATTTCCAAAGTCACCAAACCAAACTTATTTAGTTTTATTTAGTTTGAGCAATCAGCTAATCCACCAGATTTCAGTGAAAATTGAATTAATTTAAAGAAAACAACACATACGAACAACTTTAAGCAAAAAGATTCTTGAGGTTGTCATCAGGCTTGATTTCAAAAACTTCCACAAAACTTATCACCCAAAAATTCAACATTTATTGACACTAAAAGAAGCTTATCCTTCGTAGCAAAAGAAGAGTCAAAAAACCAGTGTGGCATTAAGTACAACTGACATATTTTCAGGGAAAGGTCTCCACTTCTTCACACTTAAGAGGAGCAATGTCCTCATTGTTCATAAAATAAAATCACGATAAGACCTTTCAAAATATGCCAGGATCGAAGGATTTCATTCATCACATCACATACTAACAAATCCAATAAACATTAAAAGCATGATAGGCTGAACATAAGCAACAAAGATTGAGAGACTGAGACTCCCTGATATATTTAGACTGAGGATGGTTCCCTTCCTCACACGGAAGGTTGAACACTGGGGTAGAAACGTTCCTCACACTTGTGTACAAGCAAGTGTCCAACCTTAGAGAGATAGGAATACCAAAAAAAAAGTTTCACCTACACACACTTAATTGATAAGTGTCCAAATGAGCATGATTTATAGGTGTATTTCATATATTATATTAACACTTTTCTTGCTCATTTCTCCACTTCGGTTAGTTTTCCTCTAGTTTATGTTTTATTGTTTATCTCACAAATTTATTGGTTTAACATGAGGAAAACCAAGCTGGGAGTAAAGTAGACAAAGAGACGAACACATAGACGCAAACGGCTCAGAAAACGGAGTCCAAACGAAGAATCTAGAGCCGGTCAAAGTTTGAAGGAAATAAGTCAACGTCCACATGCAACCGCATGGTATGGAGGCGGACAGCGAGGCGGAACTCACAGAGACGTCCGCTTCATTATTAGTCCGCCATGCGGACAGATGGAGAAGGCCGGGCGAACAGGAAAAAAAGACAGAGACGTCCGCGTGGAGACAGCGAGGCGGACGCTTAGGCGGACGCGACTAAAATCGCACGCATCACAGTTTTTCTTCTTCGCGCGCCGTCTGCAACTTGCCTTCGTCGACTTCGCCCGTCGACTTCGCCTGTCTGCAACTTATCCATCTACTCTTCACGTTCTGTCCCCTGGTTAATCAATGAGCAAATCTTTCCACCGCCTCAATCATTCTTCCTTCTCCTTCCTTCCTCTTCATTTTCCTTTCTCCTATAAAAACACACGTTCCTTCTGTAGAAAGAGGATCCATCAATTCATCCACGACCACTTCACCACACCTCACGCCATCTCATTTCTCTTCTCCCGCCTTCTCCATTTTATTTATTTTACAGTCCACCAAATCCACCTCTAGCCCTACATATACAAAATAGCAGAGTGAGCCGGAGTGATTACGGATGATTTCTATTACTCTTGTCTCTGTCTATCTATTTAATATGTTAGGCTAGTTTACGTATACTATGGGAATGGTTATTATGTGTTTGTATTAATTATGCATTATTTTTACTGGTTTTAATTATATATAGTTTGCTACGTTTTAAAGGTTATCTCGCACCTTTTTAATAAATGTCATGAGTTTATTAAATTGCTTTCCTAAGTCTATTTTGATCAGACCGGTGATAAATAGATAGGTTAATTAAGACGTAAAACTGGAGGAAACTTGTTATGATTTAATAAGTTAGTATTCAGTTGCAAATGTAATTCCTCAATACTCCTCTGCCGTTCGCAGGCTTTTGCTTGAACCTTGATTAGAACCTTGCATTACAGGTGAACGAGTTCTTATGAGGCTATGACTTAGTCCTTAAGATAATTACAGGAACCTTGCCAAATTATTAAACCAGTAGATATAGCTTAATTATGCAGATTATATTAACCTGACCCAGAGTTCCATTTTATTTATCTATCAACTTAGTTTATTTTATTCTTTCTTTTTTATTTTACAAAGTCAATTAATCCCCCTCCTGTGACACGCTTAGGTACTATTATATGTACATTAGTCCCACGGTTCGACATCCGGTTGCTTACATTTTCACTATACTACTGCGACCGGGATTTGTTTGCAGCCCGACGTTTAATTTGAGTTTTAATTTCTTTTCTTTTCATTTTACACCAGTTTAACCACTCAGATTATAACGTCTGCATTAATAAAACACCAAATGACGCTAGAACTGTTGCATTAGTAGCACGTGCACCACCACCACATCTGATTGAAATAAAAATAAAATAAATCTAGAAATAAAATAGAACTAGAAAATAATAAAAAAACAAAACAAAAACATAACTTTACCACTTGGCTGCCTCTCAGTCAGCTGCCCATCTTTATAGTCTTTGGCTAGACTGTCACTTTGTTATCCCGGATCAAAAATTAAAGTCGACAGTGGCATCAACAGAAATATGAAGTTGCCAACAAACAAGATTAAACCACCTGGATCAAAACAAAATGTTAAGTCAACAAATATACTAGGGAAATAAATACTCAACAAAACCTGGTGTTTGAGGAGGTATTGGCGGTAACGGGTCTGAAGCAAAAGACCAGGTGTTGATTGTTGTTCTTCGTCAAATTGGAGGATAAAAACATTCTCCTTTTGTGGGTGAGGCTCAAAGAAATTGTGATAATGGCAGAGTAGTGGTGGCTCCTCTCTTACAAAATCTAGGATGTGGACATCCACTTTGTCTGGAACCAAGGGTGGAGAGGGAGGGCAACTTGAGAATTCAATAGGCTGCTCCACTACA